>OV702296.1:47680614-48880614 GCA_916181665.1 Avena sativa
TGGCTTCGTGAATATGTCGGCAAGTTGGTCTTTGGTTGACACATATGATAGCTCAATGTCACCTCGAGCAACATGACCCCTAATGAAGTGATGAAGAATCTCAATATGCTTTGTCCTTGTGTGATCCACCGGGTTATAGGCAATCTTGATAGCACTTTCATTGTCACATAGAAGATACACTTTGTCACAATGGACACCGTATTCCTTTAAAGTTTGCCTCATGCATAGCAATTGAGTGCAAGCACTAGCAGCTGTCACATACTCGGCTTTGGCGGTGGAGAGAGATATACAATTTTGCTTCTTAGAGGACCAACATACCAAGGACCTACCAAGGAATTGGCAAGCCCCGGATGTTGATTTTCTATCATCCTTATCACCATCCCAATCCGATTCCGTGTACCCACAAAGAGCAAATGTTGACCCTCGAGGATACCAAAGACCACAGTGTGGGGTATGAACCAAATATCGGAAGATTCTCTTGACCGCCATCAAATGGCTTTCTTTAGGAGCCGCTTGATATCTTTCACATACTCCTACACTCAACACAATATCAGGTCTAGATGCAAAAAGGTAAAGCAAAGAACCAATCATATATCGGTATACCTTTTGATCCACATCTTTACCATTTGGATTTAGTTCAAGATGAGTCTTTGTAGCCATGGGGGTAGGAGAACCATTTAACTCTTTCATGTTGAATCTTTTGAGCATATCTTGAGTGTACTTGGCTTGGTTGAAGAATGTTCCTCCTCTTACTTGCTTGATCTCAAAACCAAGAAATACTCTCAACTCCCCCATCATAGACATCCAGAACCTATTAGTCATAAGATTTGAGAATTCATCATTAAAATCTTTGTTAGATGAGCCAAAGATAATATCATCAACATATATTTGGCATACAAAAAGCTCCCCATTGACCTTCTTAGTAAAAACAGTGGGATCGATTTTCCCAACTCAAACCCATGGCCAAACAACAACTCTCTAAGGTGCTCATACCACGTGTGTGGGGCTTGTTTGAGCCCATAGAGCGCCTTACGAAGTTTGTAGACATGGTTTGGGAAGTTGGGATCCTCAAATCCCGAGGGTTGCTTTACATATACCAACTCATTCAATGCACCATTAAGAAATGCACTTTCTACATCCATTTGTCGCAACTTAAAATTATGATGTGCCGCATAAGCAAGAAGGATACGGATGGACTCAAGGCGAGCCATGGGTGCATATGTCTCTCCATAATCAATGCCTTCAATTTGAGAGAACCCTTGAGCAACCAATCTTGCCTTGTTCCTTACTATAATTCCATGCTCATCTTGCTTGTTCTTGCATATCCACTTGGTGCCTATAACATTGCGGCAATCCTTTGGCTTCTCAACTAACTTCTATACTTTGTTTCTCTCAAAGTTGTTGAGCTCTTTATGCATTGCTTCCAACCAATCCAAATCTTCAAGAGCTTCCCACACTTTCTTTGGTTCAATCATGGAGATGTGTGCTTGGTGTTCACTAAACCTCTTCAATTGTGCTCTTGTGGAAATTCCTCTCCTAAGATCTCCAACCACATTCTATAGAGAGTGATATCTTAGTTCCAACATCCTATACATTCTAGCTTCGCGATGAGTATGGATGTCCTTGTTGTTTCTTGGGGGGACCTCTTTATCATTTTTGGTCCTCGTCTTGACCATCAACTTGACCTTGATAATCATCGAAATCATTCTCTTCATTAAGAGGCAAAGGTTGACCTTGGTCTTGATCCGGTACATTACTAGATTGGAGTTGAGCTGCTCACACGGCTGATTGTATAGATCTTCCTTGTGTAATAGACCGAGCAACACTTTTCATTCTAGAGAATGGTGACTCAAGATCCTCCTCACTAGAGATGTCACCTTGATCAACATGTTGAGGGTCCACAGCTTGTCTTTGGCTTGGGTCATTGTCCTCCTCGGTAGATGGAGCTTGTTGTTGTTGTTAAGATGAGGGCTCCACTTGAGTAGAGCATAGTTCTTCTCGATCCGCCATAAGGGGTTCCTCAATAGGGAGGGTATATCCCACACCCATTCTTCCTATGGCATCCTGAGGCATTTCATCATCTGCATCACAAGCATCAACACGCCCCCCTTGGGGACCATCATATTCTTCGACGGTCACACTACAAGATTCTATGACGGCTTTGGAGAGCTTATCATAGATTCTATAAGTGTGAGGTTCGAGACAATAGCCAACAAAAATACCCTCTAATGCTTTGGTATCGAATTTGGACAAACAAACACCTTTTATGACATAGAAAAACTTACAACCAAACACCCAGAAGTAAGATATGTTGGTCCAGTTACCAGTAAGTATTTCATATGGAGTCTTGTTCAATTCTTTTCGGAGGTAGAGCCGGTTTGATGCATAGCAAGCGGTGGAGATGGCTTCGGACCAAAAGTTGTATGGATATTTAAACTCCGCCAACATGGTCCTTGCCATCTCAATAAGAGTCCGGTTCTTCCTCTCGGCTACACCATTTTGTTGAGGGGTATATGCAGCGGAATATTGGTGTTTTATCCCCTCATCACTAAGAAAATCATTCAAGGTGTAGTTTTTGAACTCGGTGCCATTGTTGCTTCTTATTATCAACACAGGGACATTGTATTGACGTTGAACCAAGTTGATGAAGTCGATGAAGGTCTTTTGGGTCTCACTTTTCAACTTGAAGAAATATACCCATGAGTATCTTGAATAGTCATCAACAATCACCAAACAATATTTCTTCCCACCAATACTTGCATGAGATGGAGGACCAAAGAGGTCCACATGAAGGATCTCCAAGATCCTCGTTGACTTGATGCGGTTCTTTGGCTTGTGGGGAGCATCATGCATCTTTCCTTCGACACACGCCCTGCAGACATTATCTTTGGCAAAGGAAACATTATATTTGAGTCCAACAATATGGCCATACTTGTGGAGACTTTGCAAAGTTATCATATTGACATGGGCTAGTTGGCGATGCCATAACCAACCCACATCAGCCTTTCCGAATAAGCACATCGCACTTGTAGTGGTTTGCCCCGAAAAGTCCACCCCATACAAGTCATTTTCGACGTACCCAACAAAAGCGACCCTGAGAGACTTGCTTCACATGAGGACCACAATATCATCATCAATAAAGATGGAAAAGCCCATCTTTTCAAGAGCACGGACTAAAAGTAAATTGTAACCAAGGGTCTCAACAAGCATGACGTCCACAAGTGTGATATCGTGGGCAACCAATACCTTGCCAAAACCCATTACCTTAGACTTGGACTTGTCGGCATATGTCACAGATATTTGATCATCATTTGGCCTTAATTCCTTGACAATAGAAGAGCTTACGGTCATATGACTTGTGCAACCACTATGAAGCACCCACTTTGACCCCCCGGAAGCATATGTCTACAAAAGATCAAGCTAATTTTTAGGTACCCATTTTTCAATGGGTCCTCTTTTGTTAGCAATAAGGGTCTTAGGGACCCAAATAGACCAAGCAATATAACCATCAAATGGGCCAACATATTGTGCATACACATCACCATAATAATCACGCATTAGAACATAGTGAGGGTTAGCACTTCCCGCAAAATCATCATGAGACATAGTTTTACCACTTGTGGTCTTACTATCCACAATGGCCTTGTCTTTCTCTTGTGCGGGCTTGGCCTTCTTCTTCTTGTTGTTGTTCTTCTTCTTGGCTTTGGAGACAAAATCAATGCCTCCTTTCTCACCAATTTACCTTTGCTTACTCAAGAGGTCATCAATGGACTTGTTTCCTTTTGGAAAGGTGGCCTTAGCAAGATCCCCCTTCAACCTAGCATTTTCTTCAAGAATAGTTGTACTACTAGAGGGAATGAAATTACTAGATGAAGGAATATTGGTCAATTGAGTTTGAAGCTTTTCATGGGACTTTGTTAGTGACAAGAGTTCACTTTCCAAAGCCTTGTGAGCCTTGTCAAGCAAACTAAAGTCCTCGGCAAGTTTTTCATGAACCACACCAAACTCAATCTTTTATTTTTTAGCCCTTTTATATTTATCAATAGCAAGGTCTCTTTCCTTAATGAGTCTATTCACAATTAAATCATTAGCCCCATCAAGCCCTTCAAGTTTTAGTTCAAGGGACATCCTAGTCTCTTGTTCTTCTTCTAGAGCATTATTTAGGGCTTCTACCTCAATCATGTGTTCTATTCCTAGTTTACATCTTTCATCAAGAAGCTCTTGGGTGTGAGAAAGTTGATCTAAGAGGTCCACAAAATGTCTCTTGTGTTCCCCTTGCAAGTTATTCATGAACTCATCAAAATCAATTATTTCCTTTTTGACCTCAAGAGACATTTCATCATCATTTTCATCATTACTCAAGAGGGTGGGGTGAGATTATGAAGATACCTCTGTTCCTCTTGCCATAAGGCAAGTGACGTTCTTGTTGGAGAGATTATCATTTGGAGAGTCGAAGAGGGAGAATGTGGGAGTAGAAGTAGTGGCTAGATCAGCCACACCACTTGATATTTCCTCTTCATCATCTTCATCATCTTTATTGTCGGAGGAGTATTCTTCATGAGTGATCAACACAATTTCACCCGACTTCTTGTTGATGGGATTCTTCTTGATGAAGGGTTTCTTGTAAGGAGCTTTGGAAGTTTTCTTCAACACAAGTTTACCCCCATGATATTCTCTCTTCTCATAGGGACAACCCGCCACAAAGTGATAGCGGTCACCACAATTGAAGCAATTTCTCAATTTAGTGACATTTTCTCTTCTTCCATTTGGGTTGCTTCTTCGTTGTGTTTCCATCTTGGCCTTGGCGGGGTTCTTCCAAAAGTTCTTTGCATAGAAGGACATATATTCACCATGATCAATCTTGACATCATCGGGGTGGCTCATGGAGAGGCCTTCATCACTATCATCTTCATCCCCATGTTCCCCAACTTTGGACTTCAATGCAAGGTTGACAACATTGCTCATTACAAGGGCTCGAGCACGGGCATCTTTGGCATTCTTAGCGGCAACCTTGAAAGAGGCCATCTCTTGCATAACTTCATTGGAGGTCATGAGGTGGTAGTTGTGTCTTCCTTGTAGGCTCTTCAAGTCGGTGGGCTCAAAGGGCATGAGTGCACTCACATATTTCCTTTTTATCCAAGCATCATCCACATGTGAGGCACCCACATTCCTAAAAGCGGTGGTGGTGGTCTTGAGCCTACGATACATGTCTTCATGATCTTCACCTTCCTTCATATAGAAGCCTTCAGCTTCATTACTTAGTGCATCATACTGGTTCCTTATCATGCTCTCATTCCCAACATACAACTCCGTGAGAGCATCCCAAGCTTCCTTGGCGATGTTGAGGTGCTCAATATGTGGGTAATTTTTGTACCCAATCCTTGTTGTATCATGTGCAAGGAGGTGGCATTGAGTTGACTATTGACAACTTCTCTTCTTATCAATTTGTTTGGATACCCAATATAGAGTCCTTGTTCAATGATGTTCCATAACTCAATACAAGAGTTGCGCACGTGATATTTCATTAGAGATTGCCATTGAGCAAAAGTAGATGCATCTAGCTTTGGTGGGTCTCCTCTATTTTTTATATGAGGGTGAGGAATTGGAGGGTCGAGAGTGTACCATCCATGAGAGTCATGGTGCTCTCCCTTCCCACCATCCCTTTTTGTGGTGGAATTAGTGTTGTCTTGATTACCCCCCACCACCATACCCGTAGGTGATACCAGGGCATTCTCCTTAGGTAATGGTGGAAGTTCCTCTCGAGGAGAAGGGGGATGATGAGCCACCTTTATCTTTAACAAGTAGCTTGTGCAATTGTTTGATCTCGTTGGCCAAGGTGGAGCTCAATCTTGTTTCCAAGTTATTTAGATCATCCATGGTCACCAAGGTAGGCTCACCACCACCTTTCCCATCGTGGCTACCTATATACTCTTAGGTGGTAAAGCCCGAATAAAGGGCTGAGGCTCTGGTACCAATTGAAAGGATCGTATGGGCACCTAGAGGAGGGTGAATAGGTGCTACTTCAAATTTTCTTCCTTTTCAAATTAGGGTTTGACAAGAAAGGTAAATTCTCTAGATTATGCAACTAAGGTGAATTTACCTATATGTCAACTAGCACCAACAAGCACAACACTAAGCTAGAACAAGTAATGTAAAGTGCGGGAAAGGATAGAAGTAACCAAAGTGGTGGACGCGGAGACACAAGGATTTGTTTCCCATAGTTCCTTCCTTTTGAGGGGAAGTACGTCTACGTTTGGAGACGGGATGGTTTCAAACCACCAATGCCACGAGAGGACTCGCTTGTTCTCCGATAAACCTCACCCCAAAGGGTTCGATTCACCTCTTCCACTATATTGGCAACCTTCAAGGTGGAAGCCGACACCTTTACAACAAGTTCGGGGCACACATCCACAACCTAATTGGAGGCTCCCAAATACAAGCAAGCTGTCAAACAATCAAAGACAAGCTTGTAAGAATCAAATCAAAGCTAGGGTTTCCAAAGAAACACTAGAGCAAGGGGCCCTCAAATGAATGAAGGGGAAATGAAGATCTCTCTTGGTAAAGCTATAGATCAAGGCCTCCTCCTTCGATTCTCCAAAGATCAAGGACTTTGGGTGGGTGAGTGAAGAGATCTTATGGATTTGGTGGCTCATAATATGCTTCTATTCTTGAACTGGACGAGCAGGTTCCAAGGTAGAAGAAGGGGTCCTTATATAGGGCCCCAGAAATTAGAGCCGTTGGAGCCACTTAACCCGGAAAGTCCGGCCTGTATGAGCCGGACTGTAACATCCCAAAAATACTAAGCTTGGATCATCAAATTCTAATCATCAAAATTAGGGTTAACAAAAACTTTTCTAAATGAAATCATGAATGCATGCATATGTGTATGCATGGATTTTGAAATCCTTTAAAACCACCTTGTTTGTTTGCTTGTTTGTTTGTTTCTTTGCTTGTAAGATGTTTCTTAGGTAGAATAAACATCATCTAAAACATTTCCCACACCTTTCCTAAAGACAAGTAAATCAAAACACATATATTAAATGAATGGTCACTTTGACCAATTTAACTCCCATGCCTACTTTGCCTGTCTCAAACATTCAGAACCTAACAGAAACTTTTCTGGATCTTTGCACCCCTTGAATGTACTCATAACAAGGTATCAAGGCCCACTTTGTGATCATCCAGAAACTTGCAAATGCATAGTTTAAATGACAATTCAAAATTGAATCTTTATCATATGGGAAGATCCCACTTTTTCAAAAACCACTCAAACAAGATCAACTTTCAAAACCCAAGCATCTGCAGACTCACCAGCACCAATCTAGAAAACCCACCAAAAATCTTTTCAAAATTCAAAACTTGATTTCATGCGGCCATTTCATCAAACAGGTTGCAGACACAAATCAAACAAACATAAAACACTATAGTGTGCAGTAAAATTGGCCTAACTTGTTCCCTAGTTAGCTCACACACAGCTCAGTAGATCACCTAGGAAGTTTAACTAAGGACTAGCACCCCTGTGAGCTTGCCATTGCCATCAATGGTGAACAGCCGAGCACCCCCTTGTCACCCCATTGTGGACAGCAGGCTAGAGGAAGAACTAGCCTTGCCAACCTTGTCTGGGAGGCAGCCCACCGTCCACCGCCACTACCTGTCCCAGCCTCGAGCATTACCAAGCCCTAGACCACGCGCACAAGCCGCGCCTAGACCGCCAGAGACCATGCCGATCATGCGCTAGAGCACGACCCTCGACCGAAGCCCATAGACCGCGCGCCGCCCTCGCCACGTGCATACACAATCCCCACCAACCCAGGAGACCGCCAGACATCCCCGTTTGCCGCCCCGTGCCGCACAGCCACCGCCCACCGTCGACGCCGCCTCTGCCACGCAGAGCACCACCCGTTCCAGACCAAACCACACCGCCCCATGCCTCGAGACCATGTCGTTGAGCATCGCCAGGAGACACCACACCGTCCCCTACCCTTGCCCATGCCATTAGCCGCCTGTAACCTCGCCCCCGACAAGATCACCGTGCGCCCCGACGGTCCCCTCGCTCGACTATAAATAGAGGCCACCCCCGCACGATTTCTTCACACCATCTCACTCCCCTCTCCTCACTGATCGTGCCACACTGTTCTCAGAGCAAGGCAAGCACCACCCCGCCGGAATTTCACCGGAGCCCGCCGCCTCTGGAGAAGAAGGGAGCCAGCGATTGGAGCCGCCCCAGGAGAAGCCACTGGTACCAGGAGATTCGCTGTCGTCGACTTTGTCGTTCGCCCGCCTCGCCGACCCTCGCCAGTACCCCGGTGAGCCCCCAGCAACCCTCACTGGCCGCGCTAGGTTTCGTTCTCGCCGGAGTTGTCTCGCATCGACGATGACTCCCAGCCGTTAGATTAGAACTAGATCGAACGATCCACGTCGCCCCATACCGCTTCGTCCAGCCCCATGTCACTGACGAGTGGGGACACCCACTTAAGCAGCCCGCGGGAGCACTGCGCTTAGCAGGCCGGCCCAGTAACTTTTCCCGCGCAGCCCAGTTTTTCAAATTAAACCTTTTCTATTTCAATTCAAACACACCTCTGTACCCAACTTCAAAAATCAACCCAGATCGATTTAGTGCACCAAATTGAATGAAACCAATTTTGTTGGAAAGGACTGTGAATGCTGAATCCATGCCCGTTGGATTCAAGTCATTTGGATCTATAGATCACCCATGGTAAAAATAACAATGCAGAAGCTTTTCTGCATTCAAACATTTTTCAAATTTAAACCATAATAGCTTTTGAGTTGATTCCAACTCTCAAAAATCACATTTAACCATACCTTTCAGAATATATAAAAATATATAGGTTTACTTGCAGAAATAATGTTCAAGTAATAAAAAAAGCTACATAAGCATTTCTAGCCACTTTAATTAATTAAAATAAAAGGGTAAAACCTTATTAAATTGTGACACCACTTTAAATCACATTCCCATTGACTACAATGTGTGGTGATGACATGTGTCAACATGATCCCATGTTGGGTTTGGAGAATATTAAATCTTAAGTAGTTTTTCAATGAGTATAAATTAATTTTCTAAAAATAAAAGGATTTAAATCAAGCCCTAACCTTGTAATTTTAGGGATGATGCTAGATCATCCATAGGACCCTGGTGTGTGATGATTGCTAGTTAAGTATTGTTTGGTGATTGTGTACCTTGTATTTATTCATAGACGCTAGTACCGACCAAGGATTCGAGGAGGATGGAGGATACTACGAAGAAGAAGCCGAGGAGAACTTCAACCACTGCTCTGCACAAGTCAAGCTAGTAACCTTGCAAGCTAACACTTGCAATTTAGCAAGCTTATACTGATATTGATGCAAGCTGATACTATACCTATGCAAGCCTTACTAATCAAGTTGACCTATGCAAGCTAACCCTTGCAAGATACCCTACTAATACAACAAACCCATACTTGTTCTATGACTACTATATGCCTTAAGCATATGTGATCATACCCACTTGATAAACCAATCCTAGTTTTATGTGCAAGCTTCTTACTCTATTTCTTTATCAAGCTTACTTAGAGTTTACTTAAGTGACTGGTAGATATTGGAAGATACTGAAGGTTGCATAAAGAGCATAAAATTTGGCCTAAGTTAGGAACCTTGACATCAGCCTGAGACATGAGGTTGTACTTAGTTGAAACTCCACTAGTTACCACCCCTCATTAGTACTACCCCCACCTGTAGATGCTAGTGCTAAGCATAAAACTTGATCAACTTTTAGATGGGAATACTTGGTGGGAAAATGGTTATGAAAACCTTGGAATGATGGATCATTCTATTGAAATGTTTTGGACATGTGTTTCCAAACACTTGAGAATTTTGGTGATAAAAATGTTGAGGCATGAGCCTTAGCCCTTTATAAAACTGATGGTTGTCTGGATGCGATACCATTCCAATTTTATCGTACAACCACAATACCCGAATATTGGGTAGGGCTTGACTGGAAACTTATATTCCTTAGTATTAGTTCCCTCACGGCCAAGGTCTGAGCTGAGGCTACCTTGTGAAGATTGTCCACCTGTGCAGTACCCAAGATGACAGTTGGTCATGGTTGGGAGGCCAAACTCACAGGAGAGGTGCTTATACTAGGGCGTGTAATCAAAAGGTTAGGATTGATTATCCGCATACTGAGTATGGTGAATTCAGGATTTGTTCCTGACGGATGTATCGAATGTTGTGGTGAAAGTGTACAATCTCTGCAGAGTGTCAAACTATTCAAATAGCCGCGTCCGCGGTTATGGACAGTTGGAGTGGCCATACTGTTCCCCCGTCAGACTTTTCAAAATGACCTGTGAAATGAACTAAGACTTTGACTTGACCACAACAGAGTTGTGATATGAAATACAAGTTCCCAGTTAGGAGTTATAAAATTGTGACTAGCTTTAGAACTTAGTAGAGATAAATCTGGCTTTTGCAAAACAACCCTAGAGCCTAGTGTCCAATTATCCAAAAAACCCCTTTACCTATTAGTATTAGTTTGCGAGTACTTAAAGAGTACTCATGGCTTTGTCCCTGGATATTCCCATGGCCAGACTATGAAGAGGAATACCTGGAAGATGGACCCCAGGAAGGTTACGACAACTAGGATCATCTCCCATCGTCAGCATTGCCTGTGACCCCGAAGATGGAGCTTCGCCTACGCTACCGTTATTATTACGTATTCCGCTGCTTGATGTTGTATTAAGAACTGGATCATGAGATCCCTATTTGTGTAAGAACTTATGTATCGTTTGTAATGGATGATGTACTATGGTATCCAATTCTGTTATGTCTCGCAAAAATGGTAATCCTGGGATTGCGATGTATGGCATAACAGGCATCTAGGATTGAAAAATCCGGGTGTTGACAAGTTGGTATCAGAGCCATCCTGACCATAGGAGACCCTAGTTAGACTGTAAGTTTGAATCAAAAAACTTTGTTTCAAAACCAAAGAAAACAAATATTTACAAAAACTTATTCTCATTCTTATCTCTTTGATTCTTTCATAAAAATTCATGTTCCTCAAAAACTCTTGCAAAATACATAAAATTTTGACACACTTGATCACTCTGCTAATCTACTCATCCTCTATTTTTATAGATGGACGTGAAGTACAGCAAGTTTTACCAACTTGGGAATGGGGGAGACCTTATCTTTGAGAGGGATCTGGATCAGCTTTCGGAACTTCTGGAGCGTCCGCACCCCGAGTTCTTTGAAGCTCAGCTCAATGATCAAGGAGGAGAAGATCTGCAGTGCCAGAGCAATGCAGGAAGCTCTTTCCCATCTGTGTGAGCTGAAGACCCAAAACCTTAGAAATTTCCCTCTTTTCTCATAATCTATATCAATCTTCAGATGCAACGTGGAGGAACTGGTTCAGCCCCGGACCCGATGTTGCAGATCCTGCAAATGTTGACTTTTGACCGCAAAGCTGAAAGAGCGGAACGTCAAGCCAACCTAGCCACTCTGCAACAGATAGCCCAGCTAGCCCACAACAACCAAGGCCACGGAAATCAGGACAACCATGGATCTAAGCTCAAGAATTTCCAGAATACCAACCCACCCGTTTTCACCAAGTCAGAAGAACCCCTAGATGCCGATGATTGGCTGCAAACCATGGAAAACAACCTAGAATTCGCCGGAGTGGAAGCCAACGAGAAAGTCTTGTTCGCCACCCATTATCTAGCCGGAGATGCCAGGACATGGTGGAACAGTGTTCGTGCAATGACCGGAGGCCAGATGATGACCTGGGAGGAATTCAAGGTCAAGTTTAGCAGAACCCATGTGCCACCAGGTTTGATCAAGAGAATGAGAGACGAGTTCAGAGAGCTGAAGCAAGGAAGGATGACTGTAGTGGAATACCGTGACAAATTTTTGTCATTAGCTAGGTATGCCCCGGACGAGATAGACACCGAAGCCAAGAAGAAAGAAAGATTCCTGAATGGTCTGCATGACGAGATGCAGACGGTGTTAGTCAATATCCCCTTTGCTGATATTGAAGCCCTTGTCGACTCTGCTATCCAGATGGAAGGAAAGATCAACCAAGCCAATGAGAACCGCAAGCGTCGCATGATGCATCAACCAGGAACCCATCAGACCCCAAAGTATCACCCCAACCCATCTCCAGGATTTGCCCCAAGAACCAACAGACCCCCTATGACCCGTCCGACCTACCCCAACCGTGGAAACCCTAGACCCGGAGGAAATCACAACAACCCCGGCAACTCTAGCAATTTCACCCGTGCCCCACCCAAGTTCAACACCAACAATGCTACCGCAACACCAACATTGCCCCGAGGACTGGAAGCAATGATGTGCTTGTCGCAGCCAAGGACAAGTCACAAGTGACCTGTTATGACTGTGGAAATAAAGGCCACTATTCCAACGAGTGCCCCAACAAGAAGAATGCTACAGCCCCTAATGCCAATGCCCCAGCTCAGCAGCAGCGTCGTGTCCAGCCAGGGAAAAGATTTGCCCCAGGGAATTCACTCAACCGCAATGGCCGTATTTTTCTCATGCATGCTGAAGAAGCTCTGGAAGCGCCAGACGTCGTGCTGGGTATGTTTTCTGTTAATTCAGTACTTGCAAGAGTGTTGTTTGACTCTGGTGCCTCGCGTTCATTTGTCACCAAAGAATTTTCCTGCACTAGTAAAATTCAACCAACCAAATTGAAGCATGTTATGATTGTGCAAATTCCCGGATCAACCACCAAGGCTAGGCAAATTTGCAAAGCCGTCCCTATCCGAATCCATGGCATAGATTTTTATGCAAATCTAATAGTACTCGGAACTAAAGGTTTGGAAGTAGTACTAGGAATGGATTGGATGTCCAAACATAAGGGATTGATTGACTGTGCTAAGAAAGCCATCACCATGACCAGTACCACCAGAATATCAGTCGAGCATATATCTGAAACCTTACCTCGCCAATTCAAGTGTAACAAGAGTCTAGCCCAACCTACCATTGACCAAGTCCAGATAGTCTGTGAATACCCCGATGTATTTCCAGATGTTTTGCCCGGTATGCCCCCAGATCGGGATATCGAGTTTATCATCGAACTAATCCCCGGAACAGGACCCATAGCCCGGAGCCTCTGTAGTATGAACCCGTCGGAACTAGCAGAACTGAAGAAGCAACTGGATTCCATGCTAGAAATTGGATTGATTCAACCAAGTGCGTCACCATGGAGACCACCTGTCTTATTTGTGGACAAGAAAGATGGAGGTAACCGTTTGTGTACGGATTATAGGAAGTTAAATGATGTCACCATCAAGAACAAGTACCCCTTGCCCAAGATAGAAGATTTGTTTGATCAGTTGACCGGTGCCCAGGTGTTTTCTAAGATTGATCTTAGAACTGGCTATCATCAACTCAAAATTCGTGCAGAGGATATTCCAAAGACTGCCTTTACCACCAGATATGGATTGTACGAGTATACAGTCATGTCTTTTGGATTAACCAATGCCCCCTCTTATTTCATGAACCTCATGAATAAGATTTTTATGGACTTCCTGGATAAGTTTGTCGTTGTTTTCATCGATGACATTCTGATTTATTCCAAATCATAAGAAGAACATGAGCTACACCTAAGGACCATTCTTGGAACCCTTAGAGAGCATCAGCTGTATGCAAAGTTTAGCAAATGTGAATTCTGGTTACAGGAAGTGGGATTCCTCGATCACATTGTATCAGCCGGAGGAATTGCCGTTGACCCTGCCAAAGTAAAAGATGTAGAAGATTGGCAAGCCCCAACCACTCAAAGCCAAGTTTGTTCTTTTCTCAGATTGGCGGGATATTACCGCAAATTCGTAGAAGGATTCTCGAGTATCGCCCGACCCATGACCCAATTGCTGAAGAAGTACAAGAAGTTTGAATGGACCGACAAATGTGAAGCGAGTTTTCAAGAACTCAAGAGGAGATTGATTTCAGCCCCAATCTTGATCATGCCGGATATCACGAAGCCCTTCGATGTGTATTGTGACGCATCCAAGATTGGTCTCGGATGTGTGCTAATGCAAGAAGGCAAAGTTATATCTTATCTGTCTCGATGATTGAAGCAACATGAGCAAAACTATCCAACCCATGACCTCGAACTCGCAGCAGTAGTCCTAGCCCTAAAGACATGGAGACATTACCTAATGGGAAACCGTTGTGAGATTTATTCGGATCACAAGAGCCTAAAGTATATATTCACTCAGAAGGAGTTGAATATGAGGCAGAGAAGATGGATTGAGCTAATCAAGGATTACGACCTGGACATTCACTATCACCCTGGTAAAGCCAACGTGGTAGCCGATGCCCTTAGCAGATTGCCGTGCCGCTTGAACTCCATGATTTTGAAGGAGCAACCAAGTTTGCACAAGGAGATGGAAGATTTTCGAATGGAATTAGTAAGTGAAGGATTTTTGGCTAGCATAGAACTTCAGCCCACTTTGATCAGTCAGATTAAAGAGGCGCAGAAAGGAAATGCCAGTATCGACGGAATCAAGCGTCGTATCGGTACAGGCAAAGTACCCGGATTCACCGAGGACGAAGAAGGAGTTTTGTGGTACAAAGGACGCCTTTGTGTACCATCAGATTCTGAGTTGAAAGAAGTTATCTTGAAGGAGGCTCATGATACTCTTTATTCTATCCATCCCGGAGGAACTAAGATGTATCAAGATTTGAAAGAGCAATTTTGGTGGCATAAGATGAAGAGAGAAATCGGAAGCTATATCGCCAAGTGTGATATATGTCACCGAGTCAAGGCAGGACATCAAAGACCCGCTGGATTGTTGCAACCTTTGCAAATTCCGGAATGGAAATGGGATTCTGTAGAAATGGACTTTATCACTGGACTACCTACTTCTAGTAGGGGAAATGACTCTATTTGGGTCATAGTGGACAAATTGTCCAAAGTCGCCCATTTCTTGCCCGTCAAAACCACCTATCAGAGTTCGAAGCTAGCGGAGTTGTACATCGCTAGAATCGTCAGTTTGCACGGAGTCCCCAAGAACATAGTATCGGATCGAGGAACTCAGTTTACCTCGAGATTCTGGAAGAAAGTCCAAGAAGGTTTAGGAACCCGCCTAGATTTCAGTACCGCGTATCACCCTCATACCGATGGACAAACGGAGCGAGTAAATCAAATACTCGAAGATATGCTTAGAGCATGTGTGCTAGAATATGGATCCAAGTGGGAAGACTGTCTGCCGTTTGCAGAATTTTCCTACAACAATATTTACCAAGCCAGTTTGCAAATGGCCCCATTTGAATTCATGTACGGAAGAAAGTGTCGCACCCCTTTGAACTGGTCGGAAGTAGGAGAGAGTCAGATTTTTTGACCCGACATCCTCCGAGAAGTAGAAGAGAAGGTTCACAAGATTCGTGAGCACCTCAAGACCGCCCAATCCCGATAGAAGAGTTATGCCGACAAGAGACGTTGAGACCTCACCTTCAATATAGGAGATTTTGTTTATCTGAAAGTGTCGCCATTGAAGGGAATGCAGCGTTTCCAACTCAAAGGAAAGTTAGCCCCCAGATATATCGGACCTTTCAAAATTCTGAACCGTCGAGGAGAAGTATCGTATCAATTGAAACTACCTGAAGAGATGTCAGCTGTGCACAATGTGTTCCATATCTCGTTACTTCGCAAATGTCTCGAAGTCCCCGAGAAGACCGAAGTGTTCAAGAATATCGATCACCGGACCATAGAGATCAACGATGACCTGACCTATCCCGAAGTACCCATCCGCATTTTGGAAGAAGCTTTTCGAACTAACCGAACCCGAAGCATCAAGTTTCTCAAGATTCAGTGGAGCAACCACACAGAAGAGGAAGCTACCTGGGAGCGCGAAGATCACATCAGGACGGAGTTTCCCGATCTCTTCAAATCCTAGGTAATCTTTTCGTCCTTTTTCAAATCTCGGGACGAGATTTTGTTTAAGGGGGGAAGGTTTGTAACATCCCAAAAATACTAAGCTTGGATCATCAAATTCTAATCATCAAAATTAGGGTTAACAAAAACTTTTCTAAATGAAATCATTTAGAAAATTAGGGTTAACAAAAATACTAAGCTTGCATGCATATGTGTATGCATGGATTTTGAAATCCTTTAAAACCACCTTGTTTGTTTGTTTCTTTGCTTGTAAAATGTTTCTTTAGGTGGAATAAACATCATCTAAAACATTTCCCACACCTTTCCTAAAGACAAGTAAATCAAAACACATATATTAAATGAATGGTCACTTTGACCAATTTAACTCCCATGCCTACTTTGGCTGTCTCAAACTTTCAGAACCTAACAGAAACTTTTCTGGATCTTTGTACCCCTTGAATGTACTCATAACAAGGTATCAAGGCCCACTTTGTGATCATCCAGAAACTTGCAAATGCATAGTTTAAATGACAATTCAAAATTGAATCTTTATCATATGGGAAGATCCCACTTTTTCAAAAACCACTCAAACAAGCTCAACTTTCAAAACCCAAGCATCTACAGACTCACCAGCACCAATCTAGCAAACCCACCAAAAATCTTTTCAAAATTAAAAACTTGATTTCATGCGGCCATTTCATCAAACAGGTTGCAGACACAAATTAAACAAACATCAAACACTATAGTGTGCAGTAAAATTGGCCTAACTTGTTCCCTAGTTAGCTCACACACAGCTCAGTAGATCACCTAGGAAGTTTAACTAAGGACTAGCACCCCTGTGAGCTTGCCATTGCCATCAATGGTGAACAGCCGAGCACCCCCTTGTCATCCCATTGTGGACAGCAGGCTAGAGGAAGAACTAGCCTTGCCAACCTTGTCTGGGAGGCAGCCCACCATCCACCGCCACTACCTGTCCCAGCCGCGAGCGTTGCCAAGCCCTGGACCACGCGCACAAGCCGCGCCCAGACCGCCAGAGACCATGCCGAGCATGCGCTAGAGCACGAACCTCGATCGAAGCCCACAGACCACGCGCCGCCCTTGCCGCGTGCATACACAATCCCCACCGACCCAGGAGACCGCCAGACATCCCCGTTTGCCGCCCCGTGCCGCACAGCCACCGCCCGCCGTCGAAGACGCCGCCTCTGCCGCGCAGAGCATCGCCCGTTCCAGACCAAACCACACCGCCCCATGCCTCGAGACCATGTCGTTGAGCATCACCAGGAGACACCGCACCATCCCCTACCCTTGCCCATGCCATTAGCCGCCTGTAACCTCGCCCCCGACGAGCTCACCGTGCGCCCCGACGGTCCCCTCGCTCGACTATAAATAGAGGCCACCCTCGCACGATTTCTTCACACCATCTCACTCCCCTCTCCTCACTGATCGTGCCACACCGTTCTTAGAGCAAGGCAAGCACCACCCCGCCGGAATTTCACCGGAGCCCGCCGCCTCTGGAGAAGAAGGGAGCCAGCGATTGGAGCCGCCCCAGGAGAAGCCACCGGTACCAGGAGATTCGCCGTCGTCGACTTCGTCGTTCGTCCGCCTCGCCGACCCTCGCCAGTACCCCGGTGAGCCCCCAGCAACCCTCACTGGTCGCGCTAGGTTTCGTTCTCGCCGGAGTTGTCTCGCGTCGACGATGACTCCCAGCCGTTAGATTAGAACTAGATCGAACGATCCACGTCGCCCCATACCGCTTCGCCCAGCCCCGTGTCACTGACGAGTGGGGACACCCACTTAAGCAGCCCGCGGGAGCACTGCGCTTAGCAGGCCGGCTCAGTAACTTTTCCCGCGCAGCCCAGTTTTTCAAATTAAACTTTTTCTATTTCAATTCAAACACACTTCTGTACCCAACTTCAAAAATCAACCTAGATCGATTTAGTGCAGCAAATTGAATGAAACCAATTTTGTTGGGAAGGTCTGTGAATGCTGAATCCAAGCCCGTTGGATTCAAGTCATTTGGATCTATAGATCACCCATGGTAAAAATAACAAGGCAGAAGCTTTTCTGCATTCAAACATTTTTCAAATTTAAACCATAATAGCTTTTGAGTTGATTCCAACTCTCAAAAATCACATTTAATCATACCTTTCAGAATATATAAAAATATATAGGTTTACTTGCAGAAATAATGTTCAAGTAATAAAAGAATGCTACATAAGCATTTCTAGCCACTTTAATTAATTAAAATAAAAGGGTAAAACCTTATTAAATTGTGACACCACTTTAAATCACATTCCCATGGACTACAATGTGTGGTGATGACATGTGTCAACATGATCCCATGTTGGGTTTGGAGAATATTAAATCTTAATTAGTTTTTCAATGAGTAGAAATTACTTTTCTAAAAATAAAAGGATTTAAATCAAGCCCTAACCTTGTAATGTTAGGGATGATGCTAGATCATCCATAGGACCCTGGTGTGTGATGATTGCAAGTAGTTAAGTATTGTTTGGTGATTGTGTACCTCGTATTTATTCATAGACGGTAGTACCGACCAAGGATACGAGGAGGAAGGAGGATACTACGAAGAAGAAGCCGAGGAGAACTTCAACCACTGCTCTGCACAAGGCATGCTAGTAACCTTGCAAGCTAACACTTGCAATTTAGCAAGCTTATACTGATATTGATGCAAGTTGATACTATACCTATGCAAGCCTTACTAATCAAGTTGACCTATGCAAGCTAACCCTTGCAAGATACCCTACTGATGCAACAAACCCATACTTGTTCTATGACTACTATATGCCTTAAGCATATGTGATCATACCCACTTGATAAACCAATCCTAGTTTTATGTGCAAGCTTCTTACTCTATTTCTTTATCAAGCTTACTTAGAGTTTACTTAAGTGACTGGTAGATATTGGAAGATACTGAAGGTTGCATAAAGAGCCTAAAATTTGGCCTAAGTTAGGAACCTTGACATCAGCCTGAGACATGAGGTTGTACTTAGTTGAAACTCCACTAGTTACCACCCCTCATTAGTACTACCCCCACCTGTAGATGCTAGTGCTAAGCGTAAAACTTAATCAACTTTTAGATGGGAATACTTGGTGGAAAAATGGTTATGAAAACCTTGGAATGATGGATCATTCTATTGAAATGTTTTGGACATGTGTTTCCAAACACTTGAGAATTTTGGTGATAAAAATGTTGAGGCATGAGCCTTAGCCCTTTATAAAACTGATGGTTGTCTGGATGCGATACCATTCCAATTTTATCGTACAACCACAATACCCGAATATTGGGTAGGGCTTACTGGAAACTTATATTCCTTAGTATTAGTTCCCTCACGGACAAGGTCTGAGCTGAGGCTACCTTGTGAAGATTGTCCACCTGTGCAGTACCCAAGATGACAGTTGGTCATGGTTGGGAGGCCAAACTCACAGGAGAGGTGCTTATACTAGGGCGTGTAATCGAAAGGTTAGGATTGATTATCCGCATACTGAGTATGGTGAATTCAGGATTTGTTCCTGACGGATGTATCGAATGTTGTGGTGAAAGTGTACAATCTCTGCAGAGTGTCAAACTATTCGAATAGCCGCGTCCGCGGTTATGGACAGTTGGAGTGGCCATACTGTTCCCCCGTCAGACTTTTCAAAATGACATGTGAAATGAACTAAGACTTTGACTTGACCACAACAGAGTTGTGATATGAAATACAAGTTCCTAGTTAGGAGTTATAAAATTGTGACTAGCTTTAGAACTTAGTAGAGATAAATCTGGCTTTTGCAAAACAACCCTAGAGCCTAGTGTCCTATTATCCAAAAACCCACTTTACCTATTAGTATTAGTTTGCGAGTACTTAAAGAGTACTCATGGCTTTGTCCCTGGCTATTCCCATGGCCAGACTATGAAGAGGAATACCTGGAAGATGGACCCCAGGAAGGTTACGACAACTAGGATCATCTCCCATCGTCAGCATTGCCTGTGACCCCGAAGATGGAGCTTCGCCTACGCTACCGTTATTATTACGTATTCCGCTGCTTGATGTTGTATTAAGAACTGGATCATGAGATCCCTATTTGTGTAAGAACTTATGTATCGTTTGTAATAGATGATGTACTATGGTATCCAATTCTGTTATGTCTCGCAAAAATGGTAATCCTGGGATTGCGATGTATGGCATAACAGGCATCTAGGATTGAAAAATCCGGCTATTGACACGGACAGTCCGGTCTAGCCGGACATTCTGGTGTGTGTGTCAGTCGGACACTCCGGCCTGGCCAAGTTTCCGGCTAGAGTCCGGCCAGTGTCCGGGTAGTATCCAAGGGGCCTCTCTGAGTGTCCACACCCGGGGAGAAAATCTGGCGAATCTCCATGGCCGGACACTCCGGCGGCTTTGGGCCGGAAACTCCGGATGGGCCGGACAGTCCGGCGCACATCGGCCGGACAGTCCGACCAGATACTGATTTTTGCCCCTGTTTTTGTTTGTGTCAAGCCCTTTTTCCAAGTGTATAAACTACCAATAACGAACCTGATATTTCCTGAAACATTCAGCAATGCATTAAACCTATCAAAGTGTTGTCAACAAACATCAAAACAATATGAAAGGCATAGATGCCCTTTCAGAAGCGTAGGATCTTTTGTTGGACCGTTGAACACAATTTTCTATAGAATCCAGGGCCAAAGCCATCCGGTCCTGAGCTGGCAGAGATGTTTTGTCCAAGGAAGGTTGTGGTTATCTCATCTGGGGTAAAGGTTTCATCGAGATGAGCTAGAAGATGATCGGTGGGAGTGTAGATGGTGGCTAGGTCAAAGCGCCATGAGGGGGTGAAGGTAGATCCGAGGAGGTGTGAGTAGAATGAGTCTAGGAGTTTTATTTTCTGGTCATGATTCGTCAATTCAGTGCCGTTGTGTTCTATAGTGGCAATTTTTTTGTTGCGTAGTCGGTTGGAAGCACAAACATGGAAGTATTTCGTGAAAAGTTCTGCACCATCTCCTTTTTCAAGGTGCGCGGGAACGACGAGAACTCGATGGCCATGGTTGTGAAAGGGAACTCAGAGAGAGTGACCAGAGGCTAGAGAGGTTGGAGGCTAGGGTGGTTAGATGCAAGATAGGATGGATGCTTAAAACGATGAGTGTTAGAAACTCAGACGCGCGAAATATCCCGCTATGGCACAAATTAAGCCAAAATTTCATTTTAATTTCATCAATTACATAGATAAAACCAAATAAAAATAAAAATAAACTAATCAACAACGACACTTCCATCAGAGTTGTCACCGGACCCCTCAGCCGTGCCGTTGCCGCCGGCCACCACCTCCTCCCCGTGAACACCGCCAGCCTCAACCTCCTCCTCGTCGGTGAAGACGCCTTGTTCTTGCAAGGCCTTGATGATGGCGCTATAGATGACATGGCCGGTCATAGACTAAAAGCGACGCCGCTCCTCGGCATTGCACTACTCCGACGGGACTTGCCGCATGTGTCGGCTGCACATTCCTAGCTCGTCCCTCCGTTCCTTGGCGAAGCGCGCCAACCAATACGCGTTGCGCATACCGAGAATCCTCTCTCTTCCACTGCGGCATGGCACGGCAACAAAGGGAAATCTCATCCATCATTGCCCTCCCTCTTGGCACCTGCCCAACGGGCACCCCAATGGATGTCGAAGTCTGCCAGGATCGTCGCTCTCGTTGGGGAAAAAATGCAGTAGCGGGCGAACTCCCTCGCCTCCCAAACGTTTAGCGCCTATTTGTCTATTGTGACGCGGCGGCGGGTCAGAGAATATCGCTACCCACGGCGAGCGATTTAAGTAGGCGTTCACCGATGGGAAGCTATGCCGACGCGTAGAAAACCGGCGAGAAGTAATGCTTTTTTAAACAAAGATAATTATATTAATTTACAGCGCAGAGTGACGACAGGACGCATGCGTCAATCGCTAACACGTACACAATTAATTAGCGGCAAGAAAATACGCCGCCACACCGCAACGCCCCTGATAATACATTACTGGAGGTGCAAACAACGCCCTTAGTAGCTATCGTCTTTCAAACACGTGGGTCCCTCAAAGGTGGCGGTGTTGCCTCCAACGGCGCCATGCGGCGAATGACGTGTTATCTCTGGGACTTTAGTTATTGTGCGCCGCAAGTTTTTACAGGCGCGTCCATGTGTTGTTGCGTCCCTGGTGCCTCCTATAAATATTTTTCTAGTATAATGTGTTATTGGTTAAGTTAGACGACGATATATGGCATGACTGTTGTCTTTTGAGTGGTTTTTGTTCTCAACACGAAATGGTATCTAACTCTTCGGATAGCGTGGCTGGTCGTTTTTTAACTAGGACCCATCAGTAAAAAGTGGAGGAAAAAAACCATACTTTTTGGTCGTGAAGGAGAGTTCAACACTGTAAAATGGTTATTACTCCAGGTAAATATTTCTGCCATGATATGTTATACGGAGATAATTCAAATATCTGCAATGCAATGCAAAATGTAGGGTGGCAAGCGAGACGGGTTGCGGGCTGAACTTTTTTACTAATCATGTGTTAAATCGGCTCATTCCTGCACCTTCTTTTTGTCTTGATTGGGTTTTGCGGGACCAAATACGGGTGCCGCTTGCCACCCTAGCAAAATGTACCATCTCCACAGTAAAAAATATTTTGAGAGTACCAGGTCTCCAGCAACCAACGCTTGAATTGTAAAAACAGTACTAATGACAAACCAGCCTACCAACCAAGAATTATTAACAGCAGGGAAAGGGAAGATAGTGCACAGCGTTTGCGAGACTGAGTGTGGGTGCGCCATTGCTCTGCTTGCTACGGCTGCTGCATATATATATATATAGTCATCTCCTTGGTGTTTACCCCATATACCAGCACACCAACACGTCCCACCCACAGCTAGCCCCAATCTCTTTTCTCCTCAAGAACACAACAGAGAAGCGAGAGAGCCGTATCGATCTCCAATCTCTGGCCAAGGTGATTTGATCGATCGCATTCCCCTCTCCCGTCCGTCTCTGGCATTAGATGCTGTCGATTTGCTCCTTCCTTCCCTTGTTTTATTTCGGTAGCTAGACTTTCCTTGAAGATCATGAAAAAATAAAGGGTAGCCATTTGTGTGTGTGTTCGTTTGTGTACTCAAATGTACCTTCTTCTCAATTTTGTTTCTCATTATGGACGAGATAGTTGAGTATGCTCATAGTTCCTATTGTCGATATTTAGTTTACTTTTGTATGACTACTGAGTTATTGATATTTATGTCCTCCTACTCACATTGCTCATGCATGGTAGTTCAGTCAGACAGTCACTACACACATTAGTAAACAGAGCTCCTTGTCTTGGTTTTGTTAGGAAGAAACTGTAAAATTTCTGCAGTTCAACTTTAAATCCGTGCGAGTGTAGCATTCTGCAGAATCCGTAGCAGTTTCGACCTTTTCTTTTTCGATTGTTTTCACCAAATTTTCACCCTGTCGGTAGCTGATCGAGCATGGGATCGAGGAGGCCACGGCTACCCGGGTTCGGCGAGGACAATGGTGGGAGAGGGGGTCAGGGCAGAGGCGGGCGTCCTGGCCGGGGCGGCTTCTACCCTCACCCGCAGTACCACCCGCAAGGCGGCCGTGCGGCAGGCTCCTACCACCACCATGGGCCTCGCGGGGCGACGCAGCAGTGGCGTCCAGCCGGCCCTGCTCCAGCTCCAGCTCCAGCGCAACCACCTCAGCACACCAATGCTGGCGATGGGGACGGCCCGTCTTCGACGATAGCTCCCGAGCCGCCCCAAGCAACGGACGCTGATGACGCTCCGTCCGAGCCCGCCGACGTCTCGGCCTCGCCGGAGACGGTGTCTCCGGACGCTCTGGAGGCGGTCGCCGGGCAGCTCGATGCCCTGTCCGTGGAGGGCGGTGAGCAGAGCGCGGTTGTCTTCCGGCCGATCCCGTTGCCCGGCAGCTCGCACAAGTTCCCTCGACGCCCTGGGCGCGGGAGGGTCGGCACCAGGTGCCTGGTGAAGGCGAACCACTTCCTCGCCGAGCTGCCGGACAAGGACCTTCACCAGTACGACGTGCGTTGGTTTTCCTTGTTTCTTTTCACATGAATAGGAGTACTGCTAGCTCTTACGGGTAACTTCTTGACATGGTGTTTGGCAGGTTTCGATCACGACGGAGATCAAAGGCAAGCCGGAGATCCCCTCACGGGTTGTCGGCCGCGCCGTGATGGAAGAGCTGGTGAAGCTGCACAAGGTGTCCTACCTGGGAGGCCGGCTTCCGGCCTACGATGGCAGCAAGAGCATGTACACGGCCGGTGCGCTGCCCTTCACTTCCAAAGAGTTTCACATCACTTTGCTCGACGAAGATGATGGCTCCGGCTTGGACAGGTCCGTCCTTGAGTCTTTCTTGCTCACGATTCTCACTTTTTTTTTTCGAGTGAGAGAGAGTTTCTCACTGCATCACAAATATTTACAGAGTACAAAAGATATAAGCCTCTGTATCTGAAGTCAATTGACATTCATGACTGTTGTTTCTACCATGTAGGCGTGAGAGAACTTTTAAGGTGGTGATTAGGTTCGCCGCGAGGGCCGATCTTCATAGGCTTGAGCAGTTTATAGCTGGGACGCAGGCAGAGGCTCCCCAAGAGGCCTTGCAAGTTCTTGACATCGTCCTGCGTGAGCTGCCAACTGCTAGGTACAGTAGAGTGCATATATATATATATATAGGTATCACTGATAATAGCAGATACCAACCAATTACTACAATGATATATGCTTAACAGGTACGAATCATACGGCCGGTCTTTCTTCTCGCCTGACCTGGGAAGGAGGAGATCCCTTGGCAACAGAGTAGAAAGCTGGCGCGGGTTTTATCAGACCATTCGTCCTACTCAGATGGGGTTGTCACTGAATATTGGTGAGGTTCTCACCTTTTCTCATGAATTAATGTTTGCTACAATGAGGACTGGGGTTACATCGTGCTCGGTACTGTCAGTCCTTGCGTATGTATTTTCCATTACATTGTGAAGCCATTGATTACTTGCTGCATTTTTATATTTCCACAACTGTTGTTGTTCTAGCCATAACATTCAGAACTAGACCCTTCTGATACATATGTATATTTAAGGTTATGAGATTCAGTGAATGGACTTTTAACTAGCTAGCTAGCTAGCATAATCAGTGATAATTTAAGATTTAATTCACTAGTTCTGTTACTTAGAACTTTTTTTTACAGAGATGCCTGTTGGTGTTGCTTAACTGATTATTAAAATTTCATGCTTCTTCAATGCTTTCCTCAATATATAATTTTCTTTCTTTTTCCGCCTTCTCAGATATGTCAGCTACATCTTTCTTCGAGCCTCTGCCTGTCATTGATTTTGTTTCTCAACTTTTAAACACTGATATCCGATCGAGGCCCCTCTCAGATGCTGAATGTGTCAAGGTATACTTGCCTAACACTTTGTACTCATCACTGTATCCTTCTACTTTGTTAAGGAAGGGATAGTTTCAAATGGAATTACCTTTTCTTGTAGTAAGACAGAAGTAAATGAATTAACAAACTATTAATAACTTTAACTCGTCTAAATTTGAATGTATTTAATTTGTCTTAGTTATCTGAGCTACCATTTCTTGCATATTTGATTGTAGCTTTGTTCACTAACTTAGCAAGCAATTTTCGATGTTATTGTGAACACCCTAGATCAAGAAGGCCTTAAAAGGAGTCAAGGTGAAAGTTACTCACCGTGGCAACATACAGCGGAAGTATCGTATATCTGCTTTAACATCTCAGACAACTCGGGAGCTAAGGTATGGAGCTTCCTCTTTTCATCTTGCACTATTGTTATCTCCCTGTTATTTTCCTCTCAAGTCATTGTGAAAAATCATACGGTACTATTCTTGTTTCCCATAAAAAAAATATGTTCTGTTGCAACAGTTTTCCTGTTGATCAAGGGGGCACAGTGAAGTCTGTTATCCAATACTTTCAGGAGACATATGGTTTTGCCATCCAGCACACCCACCTTCCCTGTCTTCAAGTCGGCAATCAGCAGCGTCCAAATTACCTCCCCATGGAGGTATGCTAGTGCTAAAATAGGCTCCCTTCTTTCGTGTAGCGAAGATGTACGATACTGTTTTATTTTTTGGTCAACTTTTGGCACTCAAACCAGAAAATGTATTCTCTTTGACGTGCGCTTAAGAATCTGAACTTTTATCCAGGCCTGCAAAATAGTGGCGGGACAGAGATACTCCAAGAGACTCAACCAGATTCAGATAAAAGCTCTTCTAGAGGACTCATGTCAGCGCCCACATGATCGGGAGCGTGACCTAATTCAGGTAGAGCACTTCTTTTATCATAGTGATGTTGGGGCTGTACCATACTATGTGCAAGTAAATAAGTTCACATGTTTATGCAAAACATAATTTTATTTGTGTGCCTACAGATTGTTAATCACAACTCTTACCATGATGATCCTTACACAAAAGAGTTTGGCATCAAGATCAGTGAGCGGCTGGCATCAGTTGAGGCACGGGTTTTACCTACTCCTCGGGTAAGTGGAGCCTGAATCATGTTGAGAGAATGTGTTTTGAAGTTCTTCATATTGTTCCCTTAGCCCTCCTCTGCTAGTGATCCTGTTTTCTGAAAATGTTATGCTTAAGAATACCACATGAAATTGCTGCAACACCTTTAGTAACTTCTCTTTTTTTTTCTATCCGTGCAGCTTAATTATAGCGAGGCTGGTAGAGAGAAGGATTGCTTGCCAAGAATTGGTCAGTGGAATATGATGAACAAGGTAACAGTTGTACTAATGCCACATTTATTCCTCTAAAAAAATGCCACATTTATTTGGGGGAGAATGCCAGTCTTGTACAAGTTTTTATCTACATCAAGTATATGCTCTTTCTATATTTTTATATTGTCTCAAGCCTTACTGTTAGCTTCCATTTTTCCTTATCTAGAAAATGGTCAATGGTGGTAGAGTGAGGAGCTGGCTGTGTGTAAATTTCGCTCGAAACGTGCAAGACAGTGTTGCTACTGGATTCTGTCGTGAACTCGCCCGCATGTGCCAATCCTCAGGAATGGCAAGTATCCATGAAATGCTTCAAGATACATGTTTATTTTCCCCCTTGTACTTGTTGGTCACAACAGTAATAGTGTTACTATGAATCATAGGACTTTGCGTTGGAGCCTGTTCTTCCGGCTGTATATGTGCGTCCTGATCAAGTAGAGCGAGGTTTGAAAGCTAGGTTCCATGATGCACTGACCATACTTGGACCACAACGCAAGGAGCTGGAATTGCTTATTGGAATACTTCCTGACAACAATGGCTCACTTTACGGTAATAATCAATTGACTTCTGCACTATTAGACTGAAGGTTCAAGCTAGCCGAATGCTGATGCTGTGTGCATGCCGGTATCAGGTGACTTGAAGCGTGTGTGCGAAACCGACCTCGGGCTGATTTCCCAGTGCTGTTTAGCGAAGCAAGTGTTTAAAATGAACAAGCAGATCCTGGCAAACCTTGCCCTGAAGATAAACGTCAAGGTTGGTGTTGGAGCGATACCTGCAGCTTCTTGTTTTGTTTTCTTGATCATCAGTCGCCGAGGAGTCTAACACGTTCGGGCTTTTCGCTTTTCGAAGGTAGGGGGAAGGAACAATGTACTTGCTGATGCAGTGTCAAGGCGCATCCCTTTGGTTACCGACAGGCCTACGATCATATTCGGCGCAGATGTCACCCATCCCCATCCTGGTGAAGACAGCAGCCCTTCCATTGCTGCAGTAAGTCCAACAACAATCTTATACTCCATGTTTTGCCTATACATCAGTCAGTCAGCTGAAGAACATTGACCTACCCCTGCAGGTTGTGGCCTCCCAAGATTGGCCTGAGGTGACCAAGTATGCTGGCCTAGTCTCTGCTCAGTCTCACAGGCAAGAGTTGATAGATGATCTGTACAATGTCAGCCATGATCCTCAGAGAGGAACCGTCCATGGTGACATGGTCAGGTATCCCTCACCATGTCTTTCAGTTTTATTTTCTCCTTTTCTGGTAGTAATAAATTTCCAGCACAAGTCATATATACATTCTGTGGCATGCATTTTGCAGGGAGCTTCTTATGTCCTTCAAAAGATCCACCGGAGAAAAGCCTGAGCGAATATTATTCTATAGGTGATGCTTTCTTGCAGAGATCTACAACTTGTGCTGCCTTGCCTTTGAGACAAGTGTATTGGGGCTAACTAAATAAAGGTTTGTTTGTGCCTTTTGCAGGGATGGTGTGAGCGAAGGCCAGTTCTACCAAGTTCTACTCCATGAGCTTGACGCCATCCGAAAGGTAACAAACAAACAATCATTTCTTCAGGAGTTTAGCTTGTGATGGAATTGATCCATGTGTCTCTCTCTCAGGCATGCTCGTCCTTGGAGGCCAACTACCAGCCTCAGGTAACCTTCATCGTGGTTCAGAAGCGCCACCACACCAGGCTGTTTGCGCACAACCACAATGACCTGAGCTCCGTCGACAGGAGCGGCAACATCCTTCCCGGTGAGTGCTCCATCATTCTTCAGTTTGTAGTTCGTTTCTTTTCTAATCTGACTCCAAGATCTGCAGGCACTGTTGTTGACTCCAAGATCTGCCATCCTACAGAGTTTGATTTCTTCCTGTGCAGCCATGCCGGCATCAAGGTACCGTGAATCTGAACAGACCTGCTTACATCTTCTTCAGACTGTATATATGTATCATCAGATGATAAGCAAGTAACTCAACTGATGTGCCCTAGGGCACGAGCCGCCCCGCGCACTACCATGTCCTGTGGGACGAGAACAACTTCACTGCCGATGCGCTGCAGACCCTCACCAACAACCTCTGCTACACGTACGCCAGGTGCACGCGGTCGGTATCGATCGGTAATACTAAGTCCAAATCTTCATCGTCATCGTCGTCAGGGATCTGCGAAGCCCAATAAGTCTTCGAAGTTTCTGACGCTTTGGTTGTTGCAGTTCCTCCGGCATACTACGCTCACCTGGCCGCCTTCCGCGCCCGCTTCTACATGGAGCCCGACAGCTCCGACACCGGCTCCATCGCCAGCAGCGCGCGCCAGTCCGGATCGGCGACCTCCCGCAGCACCCGCGCCCCCGGCGGCGGGGTCGTCAGGCCCCTCCCTGCGCTCAAGGACTGCGTCAAGAGGGTCATGTTCTACTGCTGATCCATCGCTCCAAGTCAGGACCGCTACAAAATTAGCATAAGACCGTAGAAACCATCGTATCGACATTATTTGTCAAACAACTAGTATTTCAATTACACAAGTACTTCCTCCGTCTAAAAATAACTGATTTGTATTTGTCTAAATTTACATGTATGTACACATGTTTTAATATATAGAAATCAAAGAACTAACTCAGTTACACAAGCACATATTACTATTATCTTATAGTATGACTTTCTTTGCAGTAGGACTGGCTGCTCTTACAAGTAGATAAGCATAAGTTCTGCAACTCACAAGAAAATCAGTCATATGCATAATACAAACCAAATTAATCATGATACTGGGAGTATGATCTTTAAGTATAATTTATCTAAGACTGTATCATAGTCTGTCCACACCTCCTCCACTAGGTTGAAAACGGAACGGAAACCATACTACGAATAAGTTTAAATAAATAGTTTCACATAAATACTAAGACACTCACTTGATTAGTATGTACACCGAGTCGGTTGTATGTAGGTAGACCTTACATATATTCTATGGCCCAAAAAGAACAAGGGTCATATATTCAACGAGAAGTATTATTTCGTATATGGACCTGGCTGATTATGTTTTTGAAAAGTTTTTGTATTTTTTTATCCAAATTTTTTTTACCGTTTTCGTTTCTGTCGAAAATGGCCCCCTCGTTTCCTTTTCATTTCCATTTAAAATATTCCGTTTCTGTTCCTTTTTCGCAAAATGTCATTTCCGTTTCCTTTTTAGCTCTTCATTTTCTTTTTCTTTGAAAGCGGACAGAAAGTTTTCTTACTGTTTTCAACCATGTCCTCCACTATAGACGTTTCATATACTGTGACTTTTTTTAAGACAAAGTGAATGAATATATTAATATCGCGAAGATACTAGTTACATCCGGCCTCTACAACAATATAGTGCCCTATTAAACATTTACCGCTCCCTGCGCTCAAGGACTGCGTCAAGAAGGTCATGTTCTACTGCTGATCCATCGCTCCAAGTCAGGACCGCTACAAAATTAGCATATTTATCAAACAACTAGTATTTCAGTTACACAAGTACTCGCTCCGTCTAACAATAACTGACTTATATTCGTCTAAATTTGTATGTATCTATACATGTTTTAGTATATAGAAACCATCGTATCAACATTATTTGTCAAAGAACTATCTCAGTTACACAAGCACATATTACTACTATCTTATAGTATGACTTTCTTTGCAGTAGGAATGGCTGCTCTTACAAGTAGATAAGCATAAGTTTTGCAACTCACAAGAAAATCAGTCATATGCATAATACAAACCAAATTAATCATGATGATGGCCGGGAGTATGATCTTTAAGTATAATTCATCTAAGACTATATCATAGTCTGTCCACCTCCTCCACTAGGGTTGAAAACGGAATGGAAATGGATGGAACCATACGTTATCTTTTCTGTTTCCTCTTGTATTGTTGGAATCAGAACCAAAACGGATATCTCCGGAAACAAACACAGAATCGGAAATCATCGAAAACGAATATGTAATGGATACGGGACGGATATGGTACGAAAACATACATTTATCAGAATATAATAGTGGTATAATATTATGGTCTGTACACCAAAAGTAACATATAACAGATAAATAATTGCTCACAACTTTGACGAGCGACAATTGAACATAAAGTACACCACAATTCAACACTCCGACAAACAAATAAGTTCAAATAAATAGTTTCACATAAACACTAAGAGACTCACTTGATTAGTATATACACGGGATCGGTTACATGTAGGTAGACCCTACGTATATATTCTTGTTAGATAGATCTCAACGTGACTGGGCCCAACGGCCCAGCACATCCCTAACTGCGTCCTGATCGGGGGCGCCCAACCCTATCTGGTTGGTGGGCCCCTGTCGCCGCGCTATATAAAGTGGTGGGGAGCTGGCAGCGCACGGTACGAGGTTCACCGCTGTAACTACCTCGGTGAATTACGCTCCTAGTTATAAGCCTGGATGAACGAAAATGGTTAAAATAGTACGGTGGGGCCCAAATGCCACTCACAGGTAGACCTTTCGGCCGTCCTAACCATTTCCAAACTTCGGGACAAGAACGGGCGGCGTAATCGGCAGGCGAAGGGATCAACTACATACACAAATGAGTATGTATGCAAGCCACCATACAACAGTCCTCAGAGCCATTCCATCTAAAAGAAATAGAAATATTGCAACGCCATACGGCAAGATCCAAATATCCTAGATAGATATAATAGTTTAGGATATCTCCTCATACATCAAACATCAGAGTATCAAGCGGAAGCGGAAAACAAGATCCGAGTACGGATAAGAAGCAAATCGGCATAAGATGCCCCATAAATAAACACATCCCGCCCACAGATCTCACGGATCCCCGTTCCCGGAATCTCTACACCGAATGATCGTTGCCAACATCGTCCGTCTCCTCCACCCAGTATCCATCTTGCGAGCTTACCTGTTCATCTGAATCAAACAATTTATCGTGTGAGACCCTAGGGGTACTCAGCAAGTCTTTATGCCTCTAAAGGGGACACAACCTGGGGTGACGCAATTGCAGCAAAAGATAATCGCTAACAATTCTATAGATACTCGCTAACCATCCGCCTAACCATAGATAGACGGATGTCCGTGAATTAATAACAACAGTTATAACAGTAATATCCACAGATCCATCCTCCTCCTCGCTTACCAACGAGGAAGCGGACGAACAAACCCCCCCATCCGTTGGCAGTTTTATTAACCATTCCATGAGTGTTGCACTATTTACTAGCCAGGTACTTAGTCAAATTAAAAGCGGTACTTTAGTTATACTTGTCTATGATCGAGAAACTATGCTCCAAGTCGTCCATAACCGCGGACACGGCTTTCAGAAAGTTTTACCCTGCAGGGGTGCACAAATAGCAACACACACTCGATCAACCTCGGAAAAACCAAATCAAAACCCAACGAGGCAGTCACGACAAAGCGATCACAGGATTCAAAAATATTTCAGGGGGCCACCCCATTAAGCTACCCGCAACGAAGTTAGCCGACTCCAAAACGGACTCAAGGTTTGCGTCAGTGGCTGTAAACGACTGGGAACCCGAAAGTGTGACTGGCTTGTCGATACCGCGAAAACACTCCGCTTTCCTAAACAGTACAGGTGCATTCCTCGCACAATCTTAAATTAAGCAGTAAAGCATGGCATAAGTACAGGATAGTAATAAAGCCCCAAACTAATTGTGGCCCCAAGAAATAAGAATGAATCAAGCTCTGGCTCAGGGGGGTTCATAAGCCTCCCGGATGTGGATAGCGCGAATATTCAAGGAACAGGAATCAAGTACTCGGGGTCCTACGGGACACAAGTGAGCATGAAAAACCAAATAGCAGATATTGCTCACCGATGCCGCTTTCATTAGTTATCCCATTACTACTCAGGTTAAGTTGTTTAGGTGCCTCGTTATCCATCAGACACTCACATACCCTACACATGATGTTCTACGACTCGCATGGCTCAAACAACTCCTGTAGTAATGGCTCATGGGATGGAGGGACAAGCTTCGGTGGGGTTTTAAAAGTAAAGGCTATGCAGTACTTGGGATTCAATTTAATGCAATCGCGACTCAATGATGCAAGAATAAGATAGAGGCAATAGGTACTATATGTATGCAAGCATGTGGTAGTGCTTGCCTGGCAGCTCAGTTGAAGCGAGAGAAGGATCTGGGTAGTGCTCCTGGGTTTCTTGATATATCCCCTGCTCAGCGTCTATTCGAAGAAGAACCAAACAAACAAGGGCCAACATAAATAAAGTGCACAAGCATATGAATACAATGCGACAAGCACTCAATCATGCCATGATGAATGATGCACACTTTGCATGGCATTAAAGTAGCATGGCATGGGTGAGGTGTGGAATACTAGAAATAAACATTTTATGGGGTTTTAATCATATTTTATACTCAATTAAGTTGTTGTATACTTTATATTTATATGATGCATGCTGCAATTCAGAACATGGAATGCATAAACAGAAAGGTCTCGTCGAGCTAATCATTTTAGACATATCATTTGTTAAATTTGGAGTTATAAAACAAAAGTTATTAATTAATTAAGGAAAAAAGGCATTTTATTGTAATTTTAATCAACTCGAAAAATTAAAGTGTTCAAAATACAATTTGAAGGCCATATTTGAATTCCTCACATTTTTCTGATTCAAAAACATATATTATTTGTATTATTTGGAATTAAAATTTAAAAGTTATTTGAAACAGATTTGAAATTTGAATTTAAATTAATTTGGAAAAAGTTTGAATTAAACAGAAATACAGAAATTCTTTGGTGACTCACCCCAGAACTAGCCACAGCCACAGACAAGTGGGGCCAGGCTAACTGGGCGACACAGCGCGTGGAAAAACCTTTTGTCACCGCGGCTTTACCTAGCCTCTGTGAAATGACAGGTGGGGCCAGCGGCCACAGGCCCACGTGTCAGCGAACGAGCGTGCGAGGACTGCCAGGCGGGGCCGAGCTGGAGCGCGGGTTACGGCCAGAGAAACAGGGGGGCTTTTCTGCAAAAACGTCGGGGTGGCTGGCAGGTGGGGCTCTGCGTACCGCGGGTTGAGACGAGAAAACAAAAAGGGGCTATACGCAAAATGACCATATGCCCATACTGTTCCTCTTCTCTGCGCTGATGACCGATCGGTGCGCGGTCGACGCAGGCGCGACGCGTGGGGGGTTCGATTCGGGGACCTAGGGTTCACGCGCGGAGGGCGGAGCCACTGCGGTGGTCTGGGTTTGGTGTCAGCATGGAGGTTGGGGCCTAGATAGGCTGTCTGCGAGGCGCTACGCCGCGTGAACGCAGCAACCGCTGGCGCGCAGAGGGTGCTCGGAGTAAGGACCGGCGAGGCTAGGTCGGCACGGCGAGGCGGACCATGTCAGGGAGGTCAGGGAGCTCACCGTGGGTAGGTCGGTGTGGTCGGATCGGCTCGAGGCGTAGGGAATCGGCGACGACGCAGACGGACCGGAGGCTAGGGTTTGGGGCTCGGTGACGATGACGCGCAGCAGAGCGCAGGCCTCCTCCTCCTCGCTGGCGCGGTCCAGGTGAAGCAGGGGTACCGTGCGGTCTTCCTCGACACCAGAGATCGCCACACCACCGGCTGGAAAAAGAAGGGGCGGTGGAGGCCGACGGTTTTGCTGACGATGGGGTAGACGGAGGCGGTGGAGAAGAGGGGGAGAGGGCAAGGCCCTGGGTGGATCTGGGAGGCAGAGGAGAGCCGTGAGGTGGTGGTTAAAGGAGGGAGGGGGAGGAGCAGCTGTGGCAGGGTAGGGGTAGAGGAGGGTGGCTCGGTGCCACCTTTTTACCCCTCGAGCACGTGCTCGGCTGGACGGCAGGGCAGGACAGGAGCTTTCAGGTGGGGTCAGGGTGAGGCCAAGGAGGCCAGGTTCAGTGTGGTGGGGTCGCATGGCAGAGAGAGAACTAGAGAGAGAGAGAGGGAGAGGGGTGGCATGGAGCTCGGGTTGGAGCTACGCTCGGTTAGGGTTTGTACTAGGGGAGGGGTAGGGTAGCTCGGGTTGGACCAGGGTGACCAGGTGGGGCTAGCTAGGTGAGAGAGGAGGGAGGCCGAGATAGAGAGGGTGGGAACTAGGGTTAGCTAGAGAGGGGCTCGGGTTAGGTTAGATGATGCCCATGGTGGTGGTAGGGTGTAACTAGGGTAGATGAGGGGTTAGGTTTAGGGTTTAGCTTAGGTGAGAGATTTTGGAGAAAAGATTAGGGAGGGAGGGTATGGTTTAGGGTTTAGGCATGATCCACATGACCATGCAAGGATGGAGGTGAAAAGGGAGGGGAAGATGAGGAGGTGAGGGTTTAAGCAAGATCAAACAAGACCAAGACAAAAGGAGGGAGAGAGAGATGAGGTCTTAGGGTTTAGAGAGAGAGATGAGGTGGAGGTAGCCATGGTTTGAAACATGCCCAAAACAAGAGGTGCCAAAAGAGAGGAGAGAGGGGGTAGGGAGAGGGAAAGAACCAAGTGTTAAGAGATTGTTAACATGGTCAAAAACAAGATCAAGCAAAAAGGTGATAAGGGATGGAGAGGTAATTTTGTTGAAGCATGCTCAAGTGCATGATCAAGAGAAGGAGGGTTTAGCAAGGCAAAAGAATAGAGCTTAAGAAAGCCCCACTTGACTTGCTTCCCAAAGGACAAAGATCCACTTCAACAATTACAAGAAAAACAAGGGAAAAGGAAAAAGGTGGTGGCACTGCATGGCCCATGCAAAATAATTAATGCCATGCTTAATCTTGTGAAAACAGTATTATTAACATGGCATTATTCTTATGCATTCCCAAAAGATGGAATAAAGCCAAGCAAAGAATTCAAAAGAAAGTTCCAAGTGGAGTAGATGGAGATGATCATATTTGATTATAATTGGGGCTTGCTAGTGTGTATATTCCACTAGATGTTTAATAGTCCCAAAAATATCCCAACATGAGCATAAATCCATAATAATCCATATGAAAGCTAGGAAAAGGAGCACTACTCATAATGCATGCCAAGGTGGCCATGTGGCTCTCATAAACCAATAATGTGGAAACAATATGGTGCATATATGAGAGCATGTGGAGATAGAATTGGATCCATTCCAACCCACATGAGCTAGAGGTAAAACCAAATAAGTTGCAATGCTCATATATGGTGGAATGGTGGAATGATGGGGTGATGACAAGAAAGGTGGTGGAGTTAATAAAAGATATGCCCCCAACTCAACTTGGGCATTTAAACAATATATCAAGAGCCAAATACAATATCAAGAGGCAAATACAATTCACAATGCATATGAGAGAAGAACCAACACCAAAGGGTTTTATATGATGCTCAAATGCAAGGTGGCATGATGACATGAGCATGATATAATTATGATGCAACAATTATATGTAGGAAGTAGCATATATATAGACTAGGCTAGTAGCATTGCAATTGTTAGACAATTGGGATGCTACAACCGCTGTGCCAACACCCCACCTACATCCCTACCGATCTAGGGTTAGCGCGAGCCGACGGGAAGCACCGCCACCACCGCACACCCACGTCGTCGCCCCTCCCCTTTCTCCCCATGGCCAACGACGGCGGGTCCAGCTCCGGGACCAGTTCCGGCATCCCCTCTGGCTCATGTCTGTCGAGCCGGGGAGCAGGTGGTTTTCTCTCTCTCTCCCTCTCTCTGTTTCAATCTAAGGAAGGTAAAGTATGGTGCTACTAATAAATCTAGACTAGATCCATTACAAAGTTGATTTAACATTGGTATCAGAGCCAGGTTTTAGTTGCTAGATTTTTCGGTGCAAAAGTAGAAAGCAAAAGTCCAAAAGAAGAGAAAAGACCTAGATCTAAAGTGCGCCTGCCCTAGGGCCGCGCCGTTCCTCTCGATCTAGATGAGCATCACTATGAGGCATCTAGACGAAGAACATACCCCTTCGGGGCAAAGCAAAACCCTAGATCTAAAGCCCCAAAAGAAACCCCAAAGTCCCTAGATCTCACCCCGAATCAAAACTTTCCCCAAATCCCGCAAGAAAAGGCAAACAAACCCCTTGTTTCTCACCAAGATCCGATTCAAACAAAGAAAAAGGAGGGCAACCACCGGCCACCGCCGGCAAAGGGCACCGCCGCCACTCCTCTTGACAGTGGTGCGCCCACCCTCGGGTGGACGCACCGCCAGCAAGGGGGGCAGGGGGGCGCCAAGGCTCCGGCCGTCCTCCTCCTTTACTCAGAAGGAGAGAGAGAGCAAGATGGGGGGAGGGGCTAGCGACGCCAGAGAGGGAGGGGCCCGCCGGAGCGCCGGCCACCTCGCCTCGGCTGCTCGCACAAGTGGTACAAAGAGGGTGGAGTGGGGAAGAGGGAGGGGCGCGCCGCCGCAGCCACCTCGCCTCGCCTCCACTAGCTGGCCCCAAGGCCGCAACATGAGAGGCAGAGGGAGGGGCTCGCCGGCGGGGCGGCCACCTCGCCTCGCCCGCCTCACGGGCTTGCGTCGCCGGAGCAGAGGGAGAGGGAGGGGCACGCCTCAGGCGGCCACCTCGCCTCAAGCCTCGCGCGGGCTGCGCCACCAGAGCAGGAGAGAGGGGGCTCGCGGGGGGCTGGGGGGAAAGTGATTAGGGTTTTGGGGGGGGCGGCCTGGGCATTTTATACGCCCGAAAGGGGCGCGCGACCGTCCGATCTAGGGCGACACTAACGGACGGCTCAGATTGAGCGGCGTCGGCTGGCGGGTTGCACAGCTGGGCCACGGGCCGCATGCGGGCTGCTGCTGGGCTGTGGACAGGTAGAGGCCGCAGCGCGTGGGCGGCGGCTAGCAAGCGCGCGGGCGCTGAGTGGTTAGCGGGCTCTAATGGGCTGCTGGCGGCGCGAGCGTGTACAGCGCGGGCGGCACCTAACGCGCGCGGGAGCGAGGCCCCTGTGGGCCGTCGCGGGCCGCCACTGGTTGAGCGGCTGGAGCCTGGCGAGCGCGCGCGGGAGGCTGCTGCTGGGCCACTGGGCCGCGCTGGGCAGATGTTTTTTCTGTTTTTATTTTACAGAAGCTGTTTTAACTGTTTTTGCTTAGTTTTAAGCATTTTTTTCAACAAGGTTTTTTCTAGTCATTTTATTTCAAGTATATTTTGACTAGAGAATGATTTAAAGCAGATTTTTTTCTGTAAAGTTCAAAGTGTCATGAAAGTCATTATTAAGTTTCCGCTGCAAATAGTTATTTTAAATTGCAATCATGCAATGAAAGTTTGTTTAAATTTTGTTATAAAGATGTGACAAAGTAATTAAAGAGATTGTGTCCCATGTTATTAATTGACCAACGTTATTAATAAACATGACCATGATCGTTTTCATTGAGTATTAAAGGTGCATTTAACTTTATTTCTACCCAACGGTGATGTAATTTTAAGTAGCACAAACAATTGCATGCATAATTTATACCAACGTTGAATTAATGCATACAGTTGTTTTCCTTGGTGATCTCACATCTTTTGTGGTTTTCAGGAGGTCTCAACCTCATGAGCTGTTTGAAGGACATCCCGCTGCTAAGGGGGGACAACTACTCCGAATGGAGGAAAAAGGTTGATTTGGCGTTTGAATGCGCTGAGGTGGATTGGGTGGTTGACACCAAGCAACCAGTCAAGCCTGCTGACCCCGTCAGGGGAGATGCTGAGGAAAGTGCTGCGTTTGAGAAAAGGAAGAGGGACCATGCTCCATTGGAGCTGGCCTACTCGATTGATAATCAAAAGTGGGTGAACGCCAACAAAAATGTTTGGCTTTTATAAAGAACACAATTGAGAACGCCATAGTGGGCTCAATTGGAGAGTGTGCCACCGTGGGCGAATACCTTGCCAAGATAAAGAGCCAGTTTACTGGCTCTTCAAAGATGTATGCGACCCAGCTGTTAAAATAGCTGGTGACTGAAAAGTACACGGGAGGGCCCCACGGAATAAGAGAGCACATCTTGAGGATGTCAAACATGGCAGCCAAGCTGAAACCCATGGATGAGGACCTCGAGCTAAAGCCTGCACTTCTGGTGCACCTGGTGATGGCCTCTCTTCCACGGGCATTCGAGAACTTCGTAATAAACTATAACATGTCCCCTGAAAAGTGGGACATAGAAAAGACCATTGGGATGTGCTCCCAAGAGGAGGAAAGGCTGAAGGCCCTTCACGGTGGTTCCTTGAACTTCGTGAAGGACAATAGGAAGAGGAGCTTCACAAACGGTAACCATGGTGGCTCACCCTCCAAGCCACATGGCAAGGGCCCAATGCAGCACCAGTACCAGCACCAGCAGTCCACCCTTGGGGAAAAAGACCAGTGCCACCACTGTAAGAAGGTTGACCACTACAAGAAGGATTGTCCTGTATGGCTGAAGTACATCATGACCAAAAATGGTAAAGATATAGTCTCTTTTGTTAATGAATCTCTGTATGAAAAGTTTTCTAGATCTACTTGGTGGATTGATTCTGGTGCAACTGTTCGTGTTGCCAACTCTTTACAAGGGTTCCATTCGACAAGGATTTTGCCAAAAAGAGAAAGACTCATTGAAGTGGCGAATGGGATTGAAGCAGAAGTGGAGGCCATTGGTGACATCCCTCTGGAGCTGGCTGATGGATCTTCTCTTTTGCTCAAGGATGTTCTTTTTGTTCCTTCAATTCATAGAAATTTAATAATTGTGTCGTGCTTGGACAAAGATTCTTATGAGTGTTATTTTGGAAATGGCAAATGTGCCATTTGGTTAAAAGATATTTGTGTGGGTGTTGCTACCCTACATGACAAGTTATATTTATTATCTTTGCATGAGAAAGTATTTTCTGTGTGTGATGTGAATGAAAAAGTTCCCTTGTCGAACAAAGAACAAAAGAAAAGAAAACGAACTCTTGACTCATCGAAGTTATGGCACTGCAGATTAGGCCATATTTCGAGGGGAAGAATAGAAAGCCTCGTTAAAAATGACATTCTTCCTCCGTTAGAGTTCTCAGACATAGAACAATGCATAGATTGCATTAAAGGAAAGTATGTAAAACAAATTAAAAAGGGTGCAAACCGAAGCATAGCTACACTCGAAATAATCCACACGGATATTTGTGGACCGTTTCCGGTGAAAAGTGTGGATGGCTATGATTCATTCATAACATTCACGGATGATCACTCCCGGTATGGTTATATTTATCCAATTAAAGAAAGATCTAAAGCATTGGATAAATTTAAAATTTTCAAAGCTGAAGTAGAAAATCAGCATGATAAAATAATTAAAATAGTTCGATCCGATCATGGGGGGGGAGTACTATGGTCGGCATACTCCATATGGTCAAGTACCAGGACCCTTTGCAAGGTTCCTGCAAGAAAATGGAATAGTCGCCCAGTATTCTATGCCGGGCGAACCTCAGCAAAACGGAGTAGCTGAAAGGCGTAACCGTAACCATACCCTTATGGATATGGTGCGCAGCATGATGAGCTATTCCACCCTCCCATTGGGATTGTGGATGGAGGCACTTAAAACCGCCATTCACATTCTCAACAGAGTACCAAGTAAGTCGGTGCCCAAAACACCGTATGAATTGTGGACAGGCAGAGTCCCCTCTCTGCACCACTTGAGGGTCTAGGGGAGCCCAGCTGAGGCAAAAGTTTTCAATCCAAACATTGCAAAGTTAGACCCCAAAACAGTATCTTGCCACTTTATTGGCTATCCAGATAAGTCAAAAGGCTATCGTTTCTACTGTCCCGACAGATACACAAAGTTTGTAGAAACGAGACATGCAGTCTTCTTGGAGGACGAACTGATGAGGGGGAGCACGGTAGCTAGGAAAATTGATCTTGAGGATAAGAGGGTGCATGCACCTAATACGATGACTCAGGAGCCATTTTTCTCGCTACCTGTTGTGCCACCATCTACCACCCCTGAGGTTGTGGTGCCGGCACCTGTTGTGACTCCACACGTGACAACAATGGGCGAAAGTTCGGAACCTGTCCATCAGGAGCCACCTGAACCCACTGTTGAGCACGAAAGGGAGCCAGAATAGCCACCTACTGTGAATGTGCCTGAACCCGAGGCAAGAAATGAGCAAGAGTCTGATGAACTCAGAAGGTGTAAAAGAGAACGAAGACCAGCCATTTCCAAAGAAATTTACAAAGTCTACAATGTAGTTCATATGGAGGGCGATCCTACCTCATATGAAGAAGCCATGAGTAGCCCTCACTCAGCCAAGTGGGTGGAGGCAATGGAAGATGAAATGAAATCGATGAGTTCCAACAATGTTTGGGACTTAGAGGAAATTCCTAAAGGAGCCAAAAAGTAGGATGCAAATGGGTCTACAAAACAAAGTATGACTCCAATGGGAATGTAGAAAAGTACAAAGCTAGACTTATGGCAAAAGGCTTTACGCAAAGAGAAGGCGTAGATTACAATGAGACTTTTTCTCCGGTCTCATGTAAGGACTCCTTTAGAATCATCATGGCACTAGTTGCACATTTTGATTTAGAGTTGCACCAAATGGATGTCAAGACGGCATTTCTAAATGGAGATTTAGAAGAAAATGTTTACATGAAACAACCCAAGGGTTTTTTCATGGAGGGGAAGGAACATATGGGATGCCACCTAAATAAATCCATTTATGGGTTAAAGCAAGCCTCTAGGCAGTGGTATTTAAAGTTTAATGATACCATTAAAAGATTTGGATTCAAAGAAAATGTTGAGGACAACTGCATTTATGCAAAGTTCAAAAATGGGAAATATATTTTCCTAATTATATATGTGGATGACATTCTGCTTGCCAGCAGTGATGTTAGTCTACTACTAGAGACAAAGAAGTTCTTGTCATCAAATTTCGACATGAAAGACCTTGGTGAAGCTTCTTATGTTTTGGGCATAGAAATTCACCGAGATAGAAAGAATGGAGTGTTAGGACTGTCGCAGAAAGCGTGTGAAAATATTTTAAAGAAATACAATATGCATGCGAGTAATTCAACACCTGCTCCCATAGTCAAGGGCGATAGTTTTGGGAAATCCCAATGTCCAAAGAATCAATATGAGATCGATCAAATGAAGTCAGTACCATACGCTTCGGCTGTTGGAAGCTTACATTATGCACAAGTGTGCACTCGCCCTGACTTAGCATTTATCACCGGGGTACTCGGTAGATATCAAGAGAATCCAGGCATAGAGCACTGGAAGATGGTAAAGAAAGCTTTGCGTTATGTGCAAGGCACAAAAGGCCTCATGCTAACATTTAGACGATCTGATTCCCTAGAGATAAAAGGGTATTCAGATGCGGATTTTGCGGGATATAAAGACGACCGGAAGTCCACGACAGGGTATGTCTTTACTCTCGCATGAGGTGCTATTTCGTGGAGAAGCGCCAAACAGTCGATAGTTGCATCATCTACGATGTATGCAGAATTTATAGCATGTTATGAGGCCAGGGGACAGGCGTTATGGTTAAAGAAATTTTTACCCGACTTGAAAGTGGTTGACTGCATCAGCAGGCCACTAAAGATGTACTGTGACAACGAGCCCGCAGTATTCTATGCTCACAACAACAAGTCGAGTAATGCTACAAAGTCTATAGATATAAAGTATTATGTTGTGAATGACAAAGTCTAGGATCAAACTAAAGACTCGAGCATATAAGGACAAAGGATATGCTTGCGGATCCGCTAACGAAAGGCTTACCACCCAATGTGTTCAAGGAACACATAGCTGGCATGGGTTTAACGGGAAGCCTATGATTCCTGGACCACAGAGGCCCAAAAGTAACAGGATTTGTTTCAAAATATGAAGGTATATAGTGGCTGTCTGATTCTATCGGCAATTGAGCTGAGACGATGAAACATGCTCTATGTATCGTTCTGTGATGAAATAAGTAAAGAACAAAGTTAAAAGTAAAGTCGAGATCTAGGGGGAGAATGTTAGATAGATCTCAACATGACTGGGCCCAACGGCCCAGCACGCCCCTAACCGCGCCCTGATCGGGGGCTCCCAATCCTATCTGGTTGGTGGGCCCCTGTCGCCGCGCTATGTAAAGTGGTGGGGAGCTGGCAGCGCACGGTACGAGGTTCACCGCTGTGCCAACACCCCACCTATATCCCTACCGATCTAGGTTAGCGCGAGCCGACGGGAATCACCGCCACCACCACACACCCACGCCGTCGCCCCTCCCCTTTCTCCCCATGGCCAACGACGGCGGATCCAGCTCCGGGACCAGTTCCGGCATCCCCTCTGGCTCATGTCTGTCGAGCCAGGGAGCAGGTGGTTCTCTCTCTCTCTATCTCTCTCTCTCTCTCTCTCTCTCTCTCTCTCTCTCTCTCTCTCTCTCTCCTCTCTCTGTTTCAATCTAAGGAAGGTAAAGTACAGTGATACTGATAAATCTAGACTAGATCCATTACAAAGTTGATTTAACAATTCTATGGCCAAAAAAAAGCAAGGGCCATATATTCAACGCAAAGTATTATTTTGTATATGGGCATGGCTGGTTATGTTTTTGTATTTGTTTATCCGGAATTTTCTTACCGTTTTCGTTTCTGCCGAAAATGGCCCCCGTTTCCTTTTCGTTTCCGTTTGAAATATTCTGTTTTCGTTCCTTTTCCGTAAAATGTCATTTCCATTTTCTTTTTAGCTCCCTATTTCCTTTTTCTTCGAAAGCGGACAAGTTTCCTTACCGTTCTCAATCCTGTCCTCCACCATTTACGTTTCGTATACTATGACTTTTTTTGAAGACGAAGTGAATGAAAATATTAATATTGTAAAGATAATAGTTACGTCCAGCCTCTACAACAATGCAATGCCCTATTAAGCATCTACCACTCACATTTTTTGTCGATCTCAGGTCTTCGTTGTTGCAGGTACGCCTCTTGATTTTCTCATATTCGTCATCTTGGATGCTTAGATCTGCAGCTAACCCGTTTGACTTCATCGGTTTGCTCGCAGGCGTTTTCAAATATGGTGACATATACGAAACTCAACGAGCAACAACACTTGGCTAAGAGCAGCAGGCCGCGGCAGTCGTCCACGGCCAGTAGTACTCATGTGCGTCTCCTTCTCATTTGATATTTTTTATATTGTTTATTGCATGGTCACGACAAGTGTTTGGTCATATACATGCAGATTGCTTTGTTCGATTCAAGGTCTTAGCGCATCAAGCAAATGGGTGTGTTCCTCTACCCCGCCGACGAATGTCGTGCCTTCCCGTATGCCGCTGACTTGCATTACCATCCCCAGCAGGTTCCTGCTTGCTCTCAAATGATTAATATTTATAGGAGAAAAAGAACATCAAAGGCCACACAGTTAAATAAAGTGTATGGCCTCTGACGTTCCTTTTCTACTACGAAAATATTAATCGTCAAAAGGTCTGATTTGATCTTTTATCGCTTTTTAAAATGCAGCGTGGAAAAAACTAAAACTATAAAACAATGAAGTTCATATAACCAAATAAATTCTGTAGTAAGTACACTAAAACCTGTGTGTGTGCGCGTGTGGGTGCGTGTGCGTGTGGGTGTGCGTGCGATGCGTGTATGCATGTGCATATGCGTGCGCGTGCGTGCGTGTGTGTTAACTTATGTTTGTCGATGAACGATCGATAATCTTAGTTGTGCGCGAAGTGTGTGTGTGGACATGACGGAGTTGATAGCATAAAACTACCACTTTGTATGTTAAATTTCTCATTTCGTACCCGTCGCCCTTGCAATCGTAAAATGATACCACATTTGACTCTGATTATAGCAATGTGCGTTGCTTGTCCGCCGCCGTCCGCCCGCGCCTCACCACCACAGGTCCTCCTCTAGCGGGAGCATTTTAGAGGTAAGATTCCTCCATCTTATTGGAATTAGGGTTTCGGCCGCTTTGGGATTTCTTCGATTTCTCCAAATTCCCTTGGATTAAACTCGATTTTCTCTCCGATTAGGAGTTCACTGCGCTTGACCATGTTCCCGCTACCACTGATGACCCAACATTTTTTGGAATCGCTGATGATTTCCCTGACACTATTAGGAAAAACGCTACCGGTACCGCACCAAATTGGAATTCTATGGTGCATATGGGTGTCGTCACTAAATCATCGTCACTAAAATTTAAATTATGTGGTGCATATGCCATATGCGCCACAAAATTCTCAACATTCTGTGACGCATATGGCATATGCGCCACAGAATTATGTCCCAGATTCTGTGACGCATATACCATATGCTCCATAGAATCTTTTTTTTAGAATTTCGAAATTTTTAGAATTTAGTATAAATACATGTATACTACAAGAAATACACCTAAATTTGACAGAAATATACAGAAAAGATGCACACAACAGTACAAATGTTCCAGTTCACATATAATACATCAACAAGCACAAATGTTCACATGTATTCATCAATCACATATTAGACACATATTAGAACCGAATAAGTGTACAAGTGTACATTTCACAAGTGTTCATCTCACTCACATAACTTAATTATAACCACGCGATGTTATCACCACCTACTACCTTAGAACAAAATATATAGTACACCGTAACCGCGATGTCGGTGAGGAGGAGCGACATCAAGATCTTCGTCCGGTTCATCTTCCATACGTGTCTCCTCCACTTGGCCACCGCCTCCTCTCTAGTCACGTATCCCTTGTAGCTATTGCCGCTGAACTTGTCCACTTGTTGGTGGCAGTCCACCCACTCCTCGTAGACACCTGGAACCCGATCCTTGTGCACAACGTACGTCGGCATCTCTATTGACAAGGCATATCAGTACATCATGCAAATATATATGTTGACAAATATTAGAGCAACACATTCATAAACTTAAAATAATGCATCGATGCAATGAAATAAACACGACAACATGTCCGACACAATAACAACGACCATGGTTATTACACGACACAATAACAACGACGGTTTCAAGCTAGGCAAGATAAGTTTTTCGACACACACACTACATGTGTCCACCGATACACACGCTCTCTCGGTCAAGTAGCCTTCTCCTCAGAGGGCGCCGGGAACGGCTTGTACATGTCTTTCATCGTCCACGTCCTGAAGTCACTCTGCGCCTTGAGGTGAGCTTTGATCTCCCTCTTGGTGAACTGCTTGGGCTGGTGTAAGAGCCCACCAGTTGTGTTGTCCTGTTCCATGATGATATGTGATAGCTTCACCTGCGTACCATGGAAGTCTTCCATGAGATCGGAGTCATTGATTCGATGCAACTTTTTGGCCCATCCTCGGAGAGAAGATGGCAGTGTTAGCATCTTGCCATCCCGGACAAACCGTTTGAGGTGATGGCAAACGTAGAAGGCCTCCTTCACGCTGCTAGACCTCTGCTTGACGTAGGGGAACTCGCACACGTGCTTGAACTTGTGTGAGCCATCGTCCCTATAAGCCTTCCCATTATAGTCGAAGGGGCCTCCCTGTTTGGCATAGCCCTCGATAGCATCATCCAAAATGCTCTTTACTCTGGCATAGTTCTTCCTCCTCGCACTCCCCGAGTCGAAGTAGGTGGCAAGCGAATACCTCGTGGAGAGGACGATGAGCGTGCAGTACTTGTCTCTGCGGGCAACACACAATGTGGAACGGATGTTGGAAAAGAGCAATGGAAAGAAATACTTATGTATTACGACGGCGGTAGGAGGATGTGTACACTTACTCGGGAAAGAAAGGCACAAGGATGTTGTCCTTCCTCTTGATTTCCATCAATAGCTTCTGAAGGTAGGACTTTGCCCGTGCCCGGGTCCTTGTTCCTTCTTCCAGCTAGCTGTCCCGCATGTAGTAGGGATCCGCTATCGCGACGAACGGGGTTTTCTCTCTCTTGACCTTCATCGCCAGATTGACCGCGAATAGGCGAACCAAGTTATAGTCCAGCCGTCTCGAGTGGAATAGCTTGAAGATGTCCTCGTAGGCTATGAAGAACACATCCGCGGGGGCATCGGTGACGAAGCCCACGTCCTCCGGCACCTTGATAGTGAACACCGGGTAACTCGGGTTATTGTCCTTGAGAAGGAGTCCCTCCAGTGTCCGGATACCTTCATGCAAACTGCTCCCGAAGCCAGTGGCGCAGTTCCGGAGGCAGTATGGGCTAACCAGCTTCGTGCACTCTGGTCAAGCCCTCCTGGCGGGGTGGTACAACATCGTCCCGGTAATAGATCGGAGCGGGCTTGCTCGCAGCCTTGTCCTTGTTCCTGTTCGGCCTCTTCCTCACCCTCTTCCTCTTCTCATCAGCAGTGTCCTCCACTAGCGATGCTATCCCCTCACCTGCCATCTTGTGGAGTGTGTCAGGGCTGAAAACGATTTCGGCCGGTGGAGGTTCTGTCTCGGCGGCCGGAGGCGTCTCCTGAGAAAACCCACGGAAGACCAGGCGCTTCTTGGGATGGGTAGCTTGATCGCAGAATGATGGTTCTTCATCGAGAGGAGGCATGAACGGTCCTTTGTCGGCGCCGGTGTTGACGAAGGCATTGACGTTAATTGGTGCATCATCATCATCCACCTCGATGTTGGCATCGAAGGCCGCCATGTCCACGTTGTCCTGGGGTGGTGGCGATGGCGATTGCGGTGCCACGGCCTTGCCTTTAGGCAGGGGCGATGGCGGTCGAGGAGCAACCACGCCCTTGGTGACGAGGATCAATCTCGTCAATGCCCATTGTTATGAGCTTGGGTTTTGGAGAAGATGGGGATGCTGGAGATCGCGGAACGGTTCAGGCCCCCGGAGGGAAAACCCTACTCCTGCTTGTCTGCTCTTTGTTACGGCGGAACTGAAAGTTACAGGGGTGCGCAGATGCAATCTAGCGTGGTGGTGTGTATGCGGTGGTATGCGAAGTGCCCTTCTCGTCGTGCCCTCCTAGCCTTTATATAGAGATAGGCAGGTCCCGGGCACAGATCGAGTCAGTTACAGGTTTAGGGTTTGCACCCTTTGAATATTCTATCTAATCTAGTCTTTCTCTCCAAGGATCCGAAGATGTCATGGGCTTGGGCCACCCGAAAGTCTTCATGGGCCGTGTATATTCTCGTGGGACTTCCTTGGGAAAGACCAGGTATGCTAAGGTCGTGTACCCGTGGGGTATAACCATGTCAGTAGCCCCCGAGTGTTTAGTCGAATCGTAGATTCGGCTGAGGACTCTTCAATCTTTCGGGTGCAGCTGTTTCTGTTCACCAGAGAATGATTTTAGTATGTAGGGATTGTTGATGCGTGTACCCGACTCTCCCGACAGATCAGGGTTAGTTAATCGTCTTAGGACAAAACAACATGATCTTCTTCAGATTCAAGTCCCTCGACTCGAACCTGGAACAGATGCTGGCGTAAATTCGACTCAGGCCGTTGAGGACCTACATGAGTGGAATCCCAGTAATTTTCTTATGATGTACCCAACATGTCCGTCGGGATTTTTCATCGCGCCTGTTGGCATGGATTATTACTAGCAGAGCACAGTCTTGTGCGTTGCCAGACCATCAGATGGTATCTGTAGGTCTTATCTTTGCGTCGTAGACACAGCATCCGAAATTTTACCACTGCGGAGGTGTTTCGGGTGGCCAAGGAGGATGCTTCTCGCTTAGCGTTGATTGGGGCAGAGTTGCCAAAAAGTTTTTGTATTTCTAATCCGAAAGATCACAGTCGAAGAATTCATAGGGTGCGCGACCAGCGCTCCCTATGGGAGTAGCCCTCGAGTGTATGTTCGAGTCGTAGACTCGAGCAGAAACTTTAATTCAGTTGTTGTTGACTTTAGGTCCGTAGGACACAAATTTTTCGGAGGCTTGAATCCATCCTACCTATGGGAGTAGCCCCTGAGTCCGTAGTGGAGTCGTACACTCGACGTAGGACTCGAAGAATAGTTTAGTGGTGTAGTACCTTAGTTAATATTTCGGGTGCACGGCCAGCGCTCCTGATAGGAGTAGCCCCCGAGTAGTTAATCGAATCGTAGATTGAAGTGGGTACTTTTAGCTGTGTAGTCGAAAATTTGTAACGTTGCTAGTATAGCTTTGATGACGTCAGTGCTGACGATTGGTGACCTCAAGCGTCTACGGCGCTAGAGGTGACGTGACTTGGCGACCGTGGGTCCCACCTTCTGATTTTGAATTGACCGGTCACGCGCAGCGTGGAGATAATTACGGCGTCTCCTCGATTTCCGTGCGTAGTGGACGGCGTTCAAGCGACGGTTCGCTGCCGTGCTGACACGTGGACGGTTGGATTTTGAGGCTAACTCTAGGGCTTCTCGATGAACGGTCCCTGTGTATCGTCTTCGCCCTTATAAACTATGGGGAAAATTTTGTTTGTTTTCACCGCAACCATTCTCGTTTCACTGCTTCCACTTTCTTGAACTTTTCTCGCCGCGCGCTGGAAGTTCCTCGATCCTTCCCGTCTTATTTTCTGTGCTCCCTCCGCCTCCGTCGTCGTGCTGCAATGGGGAAGTCGAAGAAGGCCTCCGCTGCAGTAGGCACCAGCGTTGCTGCCAGCGGCAAGAAAGGTGCCACCGCCACTCGTGTCACCGATGGTGGCTGGCGACGATCGGAGACTCGTGAGGGCGACCTGCGCAAGCTTCGTGAGCGGGATCTGATCCCGCAGGACAAGGAGGCCGTCAAGATTCCCGACGACGAGGTAATTCCCCGTCCACCCGCTAGGTTTCGGGTCATGTTTGTCGCTTCTGTCCTTCGGGTCCTCTCTCTCCCACTCCATGATTCTCTCCGTGGATTGATTTTCTTCTATGGCATCCAACTCCATCATCTTTCGCCGAATTCTCTTCTCCACATCGCCTGTTTCATCACCTTCTGTGAGTGCTGGCTCGGTATCGAGCCACACTTTGGTCTTTTCTGGAAGCTCTATTCCGTGAAGAGGCAATCTGGCTCCGATGGAGTTTATCCCATCAGCGGCTGCATCATTTCCCTTAAATCCAATTTTCTCTTCTTCTCTTTTTATATGTCCGAGTCCGTCCAGTACTGGCGGAGGCGGTGGTTTTATATCCGCGACTCCACAGTGGACGGGCAAAACTTTGGCCTTGCTCCTTTCGACCCCTCCCAGAAAATCCAGCCGAAGAGGTCCTGGAAGAACCATATTTTGGATGGCGAGGTGGCGGAGATAGAGGATCTCTATCGTCGGGTGGAGGACCTCCAGGTGATTCCGGATAAGGAGGTGAATGGTGTGGATATTATTCGCACCTTCCTCAAACGTCGGGTGCAGCCGCTCCAGGCTAGGGCGCACCCGATGTTCCTTTATTCTGGCCGCCATGATCCGACTAGGGTTTCGACTGAGGAGCTCTACAGGAGGGATCTCGATAGAATCCTTCGGCCGCTACTGAAGTTCAAAGCTGAAGAGGACCTTCCGGGTAGCTCGCTGACCCTTCCGTTCAGGGCCTCTCGACCGGTGCCGCAGGTGTAGATATGGGACGTGCGCGTAGCACTTTTTCCGAATGCGTTATCTTGTACTTCTTTTGTTCTGAAGGTTTGTTTCTTTTGTGCAGGAGTTCAAAGTACCGGGCATGGTGCCTCCGCTACCCGAACGTTTTCCGGATGCGCCGGACAATAAGGTAGTGGACTCCATGTCTGAGCTTCCCTCGGCGCGGTCACCGGCTAAAGAGACCTTTGAGTCGAGCGAGGAGCAGACTTGAAAGCAGACGCGGAGCTCGAGCGAGTCATCAGATGCTTCGACTCTGCTGACGCCTAGGAACCCGCCATGCCTTGTGTGTCATAGTGGAGGTGATGGTGGCTCTTCCTCTCCGATTCCGGCCGTGCATGTGCGGGCTGTAGCCCCGTAGCCGCCGGTGAAGCGGAAGAAGGAAGAGAAGAAGGAAGAGAAGAAGGGCAAGAGGGCCTTGCCTGTCTTCAACTTGAGCGATATGGACTCGTAAGTACCTTCGGTTGTATTTTGCTATCTTTTGTTGCTGCTTGCTTGTATTTGACTGATGTTTTCTTTTGTAGCCACTCCTCCGATGGCTCGTTTAGCAATGGCAGTCGGGAGATGGTGGGGGAGTCGAAGATTGCGCCTACTCCTTCTCAGACGGTGGCCGCCTCTGGGGACATTGCTCCGAAGCCTTCTCCGCAGGAGGCTCGGATGGTCTCCCCCCAGAAGACTGCAGCCAGACCTTCAGAGTCTCCGTCTGATCATGTAAGTATTTTGTCCTTGCCGTGGGGGGAGCCCCCGAGCGTCTTTCGGATGATCTGCTGATCATGTCTTTTGTTTGTGCGTGTCTTGGGGGAGCCCCCGAGCGCTTTTCGTATGTTTGATTTGTTTTGCTCGTTCTTAGGTGCAGCCCCCGAGCCTTTTTCCTGACAAGTTGCGTCTTCTCGCAGCCTTTTGTGCAAGGCATCAACCAGCTGGTGAAGCAGCATCTGGCATTGGAGGCCAGCCTCCAGCGGCTTCAAGGTACGTCTGTAATTATGTCGTCAACTTCTTTGCCTGCTTGCTAGCGAATGAAAAACTCACACATGTTCTTGTTGCTTTTTGCAGATGAGAATAATACGGCTCTCCGCGAGCTTGATGCTCTCAAAAAGAGCCTCAGGCGAGCGGAGAAAAAGGTTGAGGACGCCGTTGGCGCTAAGGAGCGCCTCGAACAGGAGCTAGCCGACGCAGCTGCGGCCAAGGAGAGCCTGCAGCAAGAGGCTACGGACCGCGAGGAGCAGCTCGCCACCGCTGTGGCTGCACACGAGAAGGAGTTAGCCGGCAAGCTGATGGCTGCTGCCAAAGCTATTTTGGGTGAGTAATTTCATCTGTTACTTGTTCCTTTTCGTCTTCCTTGTCTCTCTGGTTTTGCTTTATACTCACTTTGCCTTTTCCGCTTACCCAGATGCCGCGGGCATTGAGTTTGACCGCAGTGCTCTGGAGCACGGAAATGCTCTGGATGATGCTACTGCGGCCGTCGAAGACCGCTGCAGCACTGTGGTTGGCTCCCTTGCGAAGTCCAATGAGGTGCTCGGGCGCTTCTACAAGGAGCCTGTCCCCAAGGGCGTTGCCCTCGAGGATGTCGACTTGTTGGCGGACGCGCTGTCAGCCGAGGCGCCCGTGGCGTACAAGCGCAAGCAGAAGGGCATCGGCGCGTCCGTAGGACTGGCGATGACCATGGCGTCTGGAGCGGAGCTGGATCTTCATCAGGTCACCTCCCGGATGCCAATGGCTCCCGACAGATCCGAGGTAGCTTTGACCTCTATGCTGCCCGCTGTAAGCGTTATGGGCCGAAGCTGATTGACCTGCTGGCAGAGTACGCGGTGAGGCAACAGGGAGAGGCCAAGAGTAGGCAATCCGGCTCCGAGGCCACTCAGGATGCAGCTGCTTAGGCCTTGTAGTTATAGGATAGCTTTCGTTTGCTTTTGTTGTAATATATTTATCAACACTGCTTGTGCCACGCAGTGGCTTTTGTTATATATAATGAATCTCCGAGATGTTTGCCCATTCGTGTGTTTGTTCACATCCTTTCTTGTTTTCCTCTAGGGGCCTTCGAGTGATGATCCCGTCGATACTGTGTCTGCGCCGCAGCTGTGGCCATCCTTGGATGATGCGTCGCAGCTTGTATTTCTTCGTGACCGCATCCGTAGTCTTGAGAAGGAGTTGCTTGGCATCCGAGGTCACGCGGATGTTTGGAAGTCGAAGGAAGAGCGGGGCGCCGCCAGAGAGGAGTATCTTATGGGGGAGTTGCGGCGTTTGGCCGAACAACTTTAGTGTGAGTTTCTTCGAGCTGCTGCTCATTTTTCGGATGCGCCTGTTGGACTGTCATCTTACTTTGTAGGTGTTGCAGGTGCTAACCTTGTTCCCGGGGAGGAAAAGGAGCGCGTTGCTGTTTGGGTCAATTACTTGACGCAGCAAGATATGGAAGCCGGTGGCTTTTTCTGGATGGACCGCGATCATGCCATGGTCCTTGCGACTGTGCAGGATCGTGTTCACCAGGTGTCACGGGTGCTGTGGCAAGCGAAGACTTCCTTGGTGTCAATTCTGCACGTAATGTTTCCCCTGGACGAGGCACCATCGACCCTATGGGGCTTGCTGGCGAAGTTTTGAGATGTGCATCATGTTAGGGAGCTAGTGCGGCATCAGTTGGTTGCGGGGGTTAAGGCTTGTGCGGCTGCATCGCCCTGATGTAGATCTTGTTGCTGTTGCGGCTGGGCCGCCTCTTCGGCCAGATGGTGGCATGTGGGGCATGCGTCCGCACTATGCGGCTGTAAGGCAGTATGCCGAACAAGTTGTAGATATCTTTGAGAATCGTGCGCAGGTGATTCTTCAAAATAGGTAGGACCTGTAAAAAAGATAGATGTAAAACTTGTATGTATTCGACTGGGCGTGTTATGCCCTTTGCTGTAAAGGTTGATTGTTTTTAGCACGTGGTGCTTTGTTTGTATGCATGCCCTTTTCGTTAGCCTGACGTGATTAGCTACTCAGGTGTACACACGTTATCCTCAGCCGACGAAGTCGTGAGGTGAGGGGAGCCCCCGAGTGTGTTGTAACATGAAGAAAATGCGAATAAGGGATAAATTTTTGGGGCGAGACACTTAGCTTTATTCATATCATAATGAGGAGGTACATTGTTCGGCTAAGTAGCCTTGGCTGAATAGCCTTATTGAAAGTAAAAGGAGGGGGTAGCTAGGGGTAGAAGCGTCGCAATTGTGCGACGTTCCATGGATTGGAGTATGCGACTCCAGACTCCACGTGCTTGAGGCAATAGGCGCCACCTGGGATGACTTCGGTGACGATGTAGGGTCCTTCCCAGGGTGACTCGAGCTTCTTCGGACGCTCTTGCTTTAGTTGTAAGACTAGGTCTCCTTCGACGAAGGACCTTGGGTGCAGCCGACGGCTGTGATAGTTGCGGAGGCTCTATTGATAGACCGCCGATCGAGCTGCGGCTATGTCGCATGCCTCGTCGAGTGTGTCGACGGCGTCTTCGAGTGCGGCAGTCGATTCTGCTTCGCTGTAGGCGACGACCCGTGGGGCCTTGTGGCGTACTTCTGCAGGCAACACGACTTCGGCTCCGTGTACCATGAAGAATGGCGTGTAGCCAGTTGAGCTATTTGGAGTTGAGCACAGGATCCAAAGGACGGAGGGTAGCTCTTCTGGCCAGGCTCCCGCAAGTCGCTGAAGTGGGCTCATCGGGCGTTTCTTGATGCCACTGCTGACGAGGCCGTTGGCCTTTTCGACCTGCCCGTTCGTTTGCGGGTGCGCCACTGAGGCATATGTTATGTTGATCCCGAGGCCTTCGCAGAAGGCCTGGAATTCTTTGGAGATGAAGTTCGACCCGTTGTCGGTGATGATGCTGTGTAGTACGCCGAACCTGTAGACTATGGATTGGAAGAACTTCACGGCCGTTTTACCCTTTTGATTGGTAATGGGCATGGCTTCGATCCACTTGGTGAACTTGTCGACTGGGACTAGGAGGTAGATGTTGCATCCTTTCGAGGATTTGGGCAGTTTGCCGATCATTCGAGGCCCCATTGGGCGAAGGGCCAAGCCAAGGGTATGGTCCTGAGCTCCGATCCTGGTGCGTGTGGTTTATCTGCGAACCTCTGGCACCCGTTTCACTTTCGGACGATGTCCTTGGCATCGTTCATGGCCATTGGTCAGTAGAATCCAGCTCGTAGAGCTTTGGCTACAAGGGCGAGGTTGCCTGCATGATGGCCGCAGATGCCCTCGTGGATATCTTGGACCTTTGGAGTACACCCGAAATGTTGCGCTTGTACAGCTCGCCATTGATGATGGTGAAGGCCTTGGACCGGCGAGATATGTGCCAGACATCTGTCGGGTCATCAGGCAATTCCCTGTTTATCAGGTACCGAAGGTACGACTGTGTCCATGTTTCTTCGATTGCCATGACCTGCATTAGGTTGACCAACGCGACCTCCATGTCGAGTTTTTCAGGTCCTTTCTGTCCTTCGAGTAGCGTAGCCCCCGAGTGCTCTGCCTCTTCGGGTGATCCCTTGGGGAATTTCCTTTTGATGGATGGTATGCAGATCTGTTCGAGGAACACACCTGGTGGCACCCGTGCGCAGGTGGAGCCGATGTTGGCGAGTCTGTCGGCCTCTTCGTTGCTTTCTCTTCCAACGTGCCGAAGCTCGCATCCGTCAAAGTCTCCTTCGAGTGAGTTGTAGATCGCGCGGTACGCTATCATGTTGGCGGCGTGCGCGTTGCACTCGTTCATCGTCTGCTGGACGACAAGGTTCGAGTCGTCGTAGATGACCATGCGCGTCGCACCGCAGATCTTGGCCATCCTCATGCCATGGATGAGGGCCTCGTATTCGGCTTCATTGTTGGAAGCTCGAAATTTCATCCGGAGGACATACTTCATCTTGTCGCCCTGCAGGGAGGTCAGTATGACCCCGGCTCCTGCTCCAGCCTTGCGCTTGGAGCCATCGAAGTGCATCGTCCATGATTGCGTCATGTCCGTAGTGTTCGGCAACTACAGTTCCATCTAGTGGACTAGGAAATCTGGTAGGACCTGCGACTTGATCGCATGGCGTTTCTCGTAGACTGTGTCTAGAGGGGACAACTCGATGCCCCACAGGGCCACACGTCCCGTGGCTTCCGGGTTGTTCAGGATGCTGTTCAGGGGTGCCTCGTTGACCACCATCACCTGATGCTCCTGGAAGTAGTGGCTCAGCCGCTGAGCCGTCATGAACATGCTGTAGGCGAGTTTCTGGTAGTGAGGATACCTCTTCTTTGTCGGCGTCAATACCTCGCCGAGGTAGTAGATTGGGCGTTGGACCCCATGGGTCTTGCCATCTTCGGGTCGTTCGACCACGAGCATGGTGCTTACCACCTGGTGTGTAGATGCTATGTATAGAAGTAGAGGCTCGCGCTCCCTTGGCGTGACCAAGACGGGCGAGGTGGAGAGTAGCCGCTTCAAGTCTTCGAATGCGTCGTCCGCTTCGGGCGTCCACTTGAATTTGGCTGCCTTGCGTAGCAGCTGATAGAAGGGCAGGGCTTTTTCACCCATGTGGCTGATGAACCTGCTCAACGCCACGATTCGCCCGGTGAGCTGCTGGACACCTTTGAGATTCTTCGGCTTCTCCATGGCCATTATGGCTCGGATTTTCTTCGGGTTCGCCTCGATCCCTCGCTGGGAGATGAAGTAGCCGAGCAGTTGACCAGATGGGACGCTGAAGGCGCACTTTTCTGGGTTTAGCTTGATCTTGTATCGATCAAGGTTGTCGAACGTCTCGTGGAGATCGTCGATGAGTGTCTTGGCCTCTCTTGTTTTGATTACTATGTCGTCGACATATACTTGTATGTTTCGGCCGATCTGGTTCTTCAGACATTCCTGCATGCACCGCTGGTACGTGGCGCCCGCGTTCTTCAGCCCGAAGGGCATTGTGTTGTAGCAGAACACTCCGAATGGCGTGATGAATGTCGTTTTCTCCTGATCTTCGACCTTTAGTCGGATCTGGTTGTAGCCTGAGTAGACGTCGAGGAAGGAGATATTCTCGCATCCTGCAGTCGAATCGATGATCTAATCAATCCGAGGGAGAGGGAAGTGATCCTTCGGGCACTGCTTGTTCAGCGAGGTGAAGTCCACGCACATCCGCAGGATGTCCATGTCCTTTTTAGGGACCATCACTGTGTTGTCCAGTCACTTGCTTTCTTTTATCTCTCTGAGGAAGTTAGCATCGAGCAATCTGCTGACCTCGACTCCGATTGCTTCAGCCCGCGGCTCGAACAGTCGTCGGATGGACTGTTTGACGGACTTGGCGTCTGGAAATACGTTAAGTGCGTGTCGGCGAATTCCCTGGGAACTCCTGGCATGTCTGCAGGACACCAGGCGAAGATTTCCTAGCGCTCACGGAGGAATTCGATGAGCACGCTTTCCTATGCAGGGCTGAGATCGTTGGCGATCAACGCTGTCTTGGAGGCGTCCGTCGGGTGGATCTGCACCTTCTTTGTGTTGACGGTGGAGTATAAGGACATGTCAGGTGCATTCTACCTTGAGACTGGGGGTGCCCCGTTGTCTGTCGCCTCCCGGAGCCTTATGAGCTCCTCCTGCATGTCGAATGACTGGGTGATTCTATTGAAGTCCCTGTCGCAGTGATCCGATCGGGTAAAGCTCCCATGGACCATGATGACGCCCCTAGGTCCTAGCATCTTGAGTAGCGGGTACCCGTAGTGCGCTACTGCCAGGAACCGTGCGAATGCCACGCGCCCGAGGATGGCATGGTATTGTGATGGCCAGTCCACCACTTCGAATTCGAGTCGTTCGCACCAAAATTTATCGCGCTTGACGAAGATGACGTCGAGCCATATCTTTCCCAGGGGGAATATGCCTTTCCCTGGAACGATGTCGTGGAACATTGTGTCGGATTGATCCAGGCTGCACAGCGGGATCCGCATTGCTGCTAAGGTGCTAGCGAACATCAGATTGATGTCGCTGCCGCCTTCCATGAAGATTAGGCTCATATCGGACCCTCCGATCTACGCCTCGAGCACCAGGGCAGCATGACCTGGGCGAGGGATCTGGCGGGGGTGATCCGAACGGCTGAATGTGATGCAAGACTCCTGCGGTGACCCAACATACCACTGCATGTGTAGTACACTATAGTCGTTGACATGACATTCACCGAACACCGTTCCGTAAATATCACATCCCTCAGAGTGGTATGACAGAAACATTGCGGGTCCATATTACAAAAGTACACACATTATTATTATTATTACATTACCGGAAGTTCAAGATTTCCAAAAGATCCAACTTACAAACCAAAATATAAAGTGTTCAGCGGAATTTAAAAGTAGCAACTCCGACTAGGAGTTGAGCTCAGCAGCTTATTCTACAGAGTTCATGCAGCTCGGCTCCATTAGTTACTACTAACTAGGTACTTAGTTGGACTCGTTCTCATCGACACCGTAGCGGATCTCGTTATCCACTCCTTCAAATCCCCCGGACAGATCAGGTTCCTCATAGAACACACCTTCTTGGCATTCGGCTGCATACATTGGCACGTCTTCGGGATCCTCAGAGTCTAAGGAAGGGATCAAAGGAAAGAATGAGTAACATCGCTACCCAACAAGTTCATTATATGCAAGGTGGGAAGTTTGATGCTCTAACTACCACCTCGGATTATAAATCCTTGGCACTATGCAGTTTTTGTAAATCTTTCTTCAAAGATTGATTTTATTTTGAAAACTATGACAACCAGCCTTCACAGGTTGACCAGAACTTTCATGGAGTTCCTTTCCTGCCGCGTTCGTAGCTCCTTCCCGGAACAGGGAGTAACAAGTTATAGTTCTTACACTCTGCAGAGGTGCGTTACTTTACCCATCAGAGATCAACTCCTTGTTGCACAACCAGGCGTACTTTCCCGTCCACAATTCCGTGATGTGGGGCCCAGTAGTTGGTCCAAGCCAATCACTGCCCCTTCGCGACCCCGCATGCCTCCTTGGTGCATACCATTCCCACATAATGAATTACGGCAATGGTTTGTACAAACCGTTAGATGCCAGAACTATCGTGGGACGATGAGGGTTCCCACCCATATGCTGCATATCCTCTATGAATTACAAATTAATATGCACGCTATGAGGATAACAGCCACGACCTGCACATCCGGCTTCATGCGAGAGGAAGAAGATACAGCTGACTTCTCTGTCACATTCCAAATCTCATGTCTAACGCGTAATATACGGCGCTATAATCACTAATGTCAGGGGTTATTAAGTCCCTACTTGATTATCATTATTGAAATTAGAACTCTAAGTTCTATTGCTCCATCATATCACCACTTAGGATGATATCTATAATTTCTTTATTTGTGAAAATAATATTTTCTTTCTTTTATAGCATATATGATAACACAAAATTTGCAAATACTTTGATAAAGACTCTTCAACGGACATGAGCAAGTGATGAACTTGCCTTGTGATGGCAAGGTTGTGAAGTCTAATACTTGCACTGGACCTTGAGCTTCTAGTTTTACAAAAACATCATTATTGCTCGATAAGGACAATATTTAAAGAAGCAAAATGATTATGCAAGTAATGTAATGCATTTACCAAAAAAGTTCCTTTTTAGTAATAAATGATTTATAAATATTACTTGTTAATATTTTATAACATATATTGAATTATTTTATTTTATTTCTCTTTTATTTGACTTTTATTGATTTAATAATTCTTTTAGGAATTATCAATTATACATTAAAAATGGTAATTAAACATTTATTTAGTATTTATCTAAAATACTAAAATATTAATACATAATGAAAGTGAATTTTAATTAATTTTATCACCTTTCAATAATTTTGTAAAATTCCATAAGGAATATATAATTTACAAAATTCCAAATTTAATTGTCTAAAATTTTATATTTTAATTTATTTGGGTAGTTTGGATTGTTGTGATTCCAAAAATAGTTTATTTATAATATTTGGACTTTTATTTTATTTTCTAGAATTTTATTAAATCCAGGGGTATTTTGGTCTTTTCCTTTTTATTAAACAGGCCTGAAAGAATTTATGGGCTAGTTATACTTATTGGGCCCTAGTGGCCCATTAGTCCTGGACAAAAGGACCACCCCCTGAAGGGTCTGGCCTAGCTCGGCCCACTCCCCACTGCATCTCTATCTCTCTCTCGAGTTCATCCTCTCCTCCTCTAGCCCCGACCCTGTGGCCGGCGATTCCGGCCGCCATCGTCCATTCTGGCCGCTGCCGTGGTGCAATTGGGGGTTGTCAACGACGCTCGTTCATTCTATCCAATTGGATTCGAGCCTGGGGCTCTCCTGCCATGAATCAATGCCATCCCGAACCCTAGGGTTTGGGGATTGGCACGAATTCAGGTGCTGCCGTGGTCGTCGTGCGTCGAGGTGATGCTCTGCACCTCCAGGCGTGATCAGGGTCGCTGCCGTGGCGCCGTGCGGGTTTCAGCGCCCCCTCTGGGGTGCTCCCCGTGCCGCCATGGTCATCGGCCCCTCTGCTTCCTCTTCTAGTCTTCAGCGAGGACCTACGGTGAGTTTGATTCCTCTCCCTTGGTGGTCTCTGTGTTTGCCGGTTCGATGCTAGACGCTGGCAGTGTTCTCTCTGGCTACTGTCTGATTCAGATTGGGATGATTATCCATTTAGGGTTCCTGTTATGTGATTGATCATGTATTGGATGAATTAAATCATGTTTGAATGGTCTGTACACATGCTAAATGATTATTTGCCTGAGGCTTGTTGCTTAAGATGATTTATACTATTTCTGGTGGCTTCTTAGATGATTTTATGCATGGATTGCATCTGATTCAGATGATATAATTGCTTGGGAATCATGCTTGATTAAGTCAGTGACTTGATAAGTTTTCACTGTCATCTCTGGGTTTATGATCATGATTATGACATGAGGAAATCATTGTCCTGGTGCTGTTGGCTTAGAACTAGTGTATGGTTTGAGATCATCAGTATCATAGGAATATCCTAGTTATGATTCCTGTGTTAACAGGAAAATGATTAGTTAAGTTGATTGTTTGAATTTGTGATGATTTAATGTCTATCCTGATTCATAATAGATTGTTCTTGTGACACCATCAAGTATGGCACACAAGTTTGATTCTAAACCATGGATTTGGTTAGTTTATGCTTAAGACAATCTTGGCTTTGAAAGATAAATAGAGATGCTCTTATCTGAATTCCCTAAGACCAATGATGTTGGTCTGAGGCTTAGGGATTCAAATCTTATCTAATTGGTTCATCTAGATAGTCCTGGTAGTGGTACCAGCTATTCTTTATTGAATCAAAGCTTGGGAAAAAATGATAGTGAGCTTGATCAATCTATGTCCTAAAGATTTGTTTCTAAGGTGCTACCCTTCCTTTAGGGATGTTCCTAGAATAGATCATACGTATATGTATGATTGAATTGTAAAATATAGTTTGACAACCAGAGCAAGTATGTTGCTTTGAGCTCTGGTTGGATCCTGGTACTTTGTTGTTTGCCTTTAGAGTTTCAGAAATCCCTATGATGGATTCACCCCACTTGGGTGCTTTCTGAGGGTTTGTTTTATAAAACAACACATGCTTTTCTCTAAATAAGATGATTAGATCATGTGAAGGTTTTATGAAACTCACCACAGAATCTTGCTATTTGTGGAGTAAGTTGGTGATGATCTTGATCTGGTTTTGCTGGACTCCTGTGCTTGCTCTTGAGCTAGCCTGCTCCTCCTAGCTCATGGGCTTGATCTTGCTGTCCACCCTGATCCATCCCCCTCCTTATGTCACCATCCTGGTGATGTTTGGTTGATACTTGGTGGTTTGGTTTAGCTGATGTGCTTGATAAGCTGCTGTCTAGTCTGGCTGTTCTTGTGTGTTGTGCAGTGGATTAATGCACTGGTGCCTCTCCACGGCTGTGCTTGTGGTTTTGTGAGATTGGGCTGTGCTGTGAGGTCGACAACACACCACCTTCATGTTGGTGTGTGTCCTGCCTGTGTGCTTGCTGTGCACTTGTGGATATGTTCAGAATTTTGAAACTTACTTTTACCTGGTTACCTTTACCTGGCTAGTGGATTTGTCCCTCTTGGTTGTCATTTGACTTCTGGCTTTAAATTTATGAAAGATGGATTCTTTCATATTGGTGAAAATTGCCCCTTTATATAAACTTCTCAATGATGACTTTGGCTAGTGTACTTCACTGACATGTCTGAGAGAAATAATACTAACACTAACCTTCTTTTGTTTTTATTTATTCTTTGTTTTGCAGGTACAGATATATGGATGAAGATTTAGTTTAGGTTTAGTTATAGAATAGTTAGTAAATAGTCCAATGTAATCTTCTTCATACTTTTGTAATTTTCTTTTATTATTTTTGTAATCTTTATTTTATTCAATTGTAATAAAGATTATATCATTATTAATAAAGAATGTTCTTATTCTTTGTATATTTGCTTTTGTGAATTATGTGGATGATTTCAATAAGTTATAATTTTATAACTTGATTATATATATTGATGATAAGAAATAAATTTCATATTCATTGTTGTTTTTCTTTGGATAGAGTTGTAATATTTATCTCTTAATTAAATTAAGATTCAAAGCTTATTCCTAACTCACTTCAATTATAATTCAAACACTCAAGTTTAAAATTCAAATTCATTTTTAAAAACATATAATTCCTTAAAGATCATATCAAAGTCTATAGCAATCCTCCTTTAAGACTAAACCTAATCTCAAAGAATGAAAGTAATATTGATCACTTAAGGTTTTTATTTGGCGAAAATTTTACCCACATTTTCACAAATAGATGCATGCAACATTCCATATTCCTAAATCTACCCTTCGTTAGTTCCTAAATGCTGGGATGTTACAACTACGAACCGCTGAGGTACTCAGGGATGGCGGGTGGAGCGGTCACGACCAAACTGACTTGGCGGGTGATTTTCTTTTGCACCCTGTTTGTTGGGCGCCCTTTTTGGATCATCAGTGACCCTTTCGGCGCGGGGTAACCGTTGCCGCTGTTATTCTCTGCAAGTGCGATTGGTTGATTCGCAGGTCCCGCGGGTGGTGGTGGAGTTGCTCCATGGGCGATGTCTCCTGGTGCGGGTGCGTACCCGTATCCAGGATTCGGGGCCTGCTGTCTCATCTGGGCCATGCTCTCGCTGAATTTCTTGAACTCGCGGCAGTCCTTAAGCATGTGGCTTGCCTTCTTTTTCCCATCCTGCTTGTCGATGTAGAAGTGGATGGTGCATGGGCCTGACAACTTGTCGTATGCCGAGGGTCCGTCGTCGCGGCCGTGGCGTTGCCACGACTGCGTTGGGCGTCCTCCATCGTGGAAATTGTTTCCACGGTATCCGCCGCTGTAGCGGTTGCTCCCATTGCGGCAGTCGGCGTAGCCAGCCGCGACTATGTTGGGTCCGTCGCGATCATCGTAGACACGCTATCTTCATTTGCTACGGCGTTCACGTCTTCGATCGTATTCGTCCTCATCATCCGAATGCGCCTGGTAGAGGGAATCTTCGCCATCTGCCCAACTGTTGGCAATGTCCATGAGGTGGTCCAGCGTTTTGGGATTGATGCGCCTGAGCTCTTCCTTGAAGTCAGGGCGTTTCACGCCATCCTTGAAGGCATCGATCGTCCTTTCTTCCGAGATGTGCACCGTGGAGTTTTTGATGTTTGTCCAGCGCAGTATGTATGAACGGATGGACTCGCTCATACGCTGGGTGCAGGCCCATAGCTCTTCAATCGAGGCCGGCCTTTTGCTGGTGCCCTTGAAGTTTCGAATGAAACTGTATGCCAGTTCCTCCCAGCTTTTGATGGATCCCGAGGATAGGCTGCTAAGCCAGATTTGGGCTGCGCCTATCAGCTACAGCTGAAGGCACTGTAGGGCGGTGTTTTTGCTGCCGCCATGCACCTTGACGGATGATAAGTGGTCGCTGAGCCACGCCTTGGGATCATGTGTGCCATCAAACTTCGGAGTGTCCGAAGGAAGCTTGAAGTTCTACGGCATACGCGTCCGCCGGACGGATCTGCTGAAGCATCAAGCCCCACAGAGTTATGCTTCGTCATCGTCCTCCTCGGATTCGGACGAGCAGACGCGCTTGGCGCGTGCCTTGTCGAGCTTGCGTTGGGTGAGCTCGCTTCGAGCGTCGTAGTCGCGGCTGTGATGTCGTGAGCTCTTGTTCCTTCGAGGTAGGTCGTGTTCTTCCTCGTCGGACAAGGGTGTGGGACTGCGGTTGAACTTGACCGCAGCCTTCTTTTTTGGCTCCGTAGGAGCTTCTCCGTGGAGCGTAGCTCCAATGAGTCCAAGTCCGGCTAGTGCGGAGTTGTGCATGGCCCTTTTTGGCTCCCCCAACGGAGGTGGATGGGACACGAGGTATGTGGTGGCTGCCATGATCGCAGCTTGCGGCATCTTTGGATGACGTTGCCATCGGCATCCATCTCCATGAAGGACGTGTTGAGGGTTCGAGTCACCTCGCGACGTGCAGTGGGGTTCATGTTCTCTACACGAGAAAGTTGCTTGTTTCCATGGTTGCCGTGCGAGCTGGAGCCGCCCATGGCGGAGAGTGCAGCTCGCCGCGCACTGGACTCCGAGGCCGCTTGCTTGCGTTTGTCAAGCACCTCTTGCATCTTCACCTGCTTTTTGTGCTCTTCGACGAGGAGCAGGTGGTACGCCATCAGTAGTTCCCGTGAGGAACCCATAGGCAGGATATTGTTGCCTGCCACGGCTTCGCGTGCTTGGGCCCATCCTTCCTCACTGAGGTGGATTACCCGATTGGGATCGGGCTCCTCATTGTTGGGCGGCGGGACTGGTTCCTCCCGTTTTCGCCATTTCTACCCTGCGGGTTGGGTGGCGGGTTGGGTTGTCGCTGATCCACATCGCTCTCGATGACTGCGGCGCATTGGTAGCGCTTGTAGATCGGGTCGCTGCTGCCGCAGCTTTCGGATCCGGAACCGTAGGTTCCTTCATCCGATGGTGGATCACATAGATCCGAGTTGTAGCTGCTGCTGTCATAGGACTCATCTGTCGATGTGATGTGCGTAGCACGAGGTGCGGAGCCCATGAGGTGGGCCTGATCGATGGCAGGGGCACCCGCTCTAGGAGGCGGAGGGTGCCGGTCTGTCCCACCTGGAAGCAGAAGCTCCCGAATAGGATCTCGATTCCGTCACCTACGGGCTCGAAGTCCTTCATGGTGGCTGGCGAGTGGGCGGTGAAGTCGAAAGCACCGAAGAGGATCGCGTTGGGTCCCAATAAGAGTCTCTGGTGACGGCTTGTGGTGGCAGTGACGACGCCCGGTGCAGCAGGAGGCTTCGTCCTTGGCGGCCGAACGATCGAGGTGGCGCCGGTGGAGCGAGACCCAATACGAATCTGGGTCTTTGGCCAAATCATGGGATAGCCATCGCAACCTTCCAGGGTCAGGTGCCCGTCGGATCCCAGAGGTTGCATGGGAGGGTCCATGTCTTCGCACCCCCAACACCCGACCCAACTCGACGCGCATCACGACATCATCCATTGGCTTGCAGTGCATCGTGCGGTTCGCCGGTTGTATTAGCTTGCGCGTGGCAACATCCTTCAACTCGCCGTCGGGCACCTTATGTAGGAGCACGCACGGAGTGTCCTGAGGCCTATAGATATGCATCATGAGATGGCAGCCAATCAAAGGCATTAAGTAGAGCATGCTGACTAACTACTTATTTTACCTTGGTAAGGGCGCCGAGCTCGTCTAATGTTGAGACACGGGCGGCTGGCAGCTGATCCTTGTTCTTCTCCGGCTCGGGTGCATTAGGAAGCACCATCAGCTGCTGCGCCTTGGTAGTCTCGGCAGGAGGGGACAGCTCTGGTGCATCCAACTCCATCGGCTGTGCCGCGGGGATGGAGGGCGGCGGGGTAACATTGTCCGACAACACTTGGTGGCTCGAGGTGCTGCCGCCGGCGCTGGGCACTTGTACCCGCCCCACCTGACCGTCCGCATTCCATTTTGCTATCACCTCCATCAGCCGAGGGGGTAGCATCTCGAGGATCTTCTGCTGCACTATAGCGTTCATCTCGTCCTGGCCCACCTTACTGGCCTCCAGATACGCGATCTTCCGCTTTAGCTCTTCCTTCTTGGCTTGATCCTGAGCCGCTGACTGGGTCCGCCTCTCCTTTCTCTTCTTGGCTTCCTCGTTGTAGTACTCATGGAACTTTGTGCTTGTACCAAAGCCAGAGATATGGCCAACTGACGTGGGCGGGTCAGACTTCTGCCTCTCCTTGTAGGCGTTAGTCGCCCTGTAGAAAACCGTGTCCCATGGCTCCGTCGAGCCCTGGGACGACGGGTCCAGCGCCTCATGCGCAGCCTTGATTTCAGCGTCCTATAGACAAGGAAAGGTGAACCCACATTTAGGAACTTGCCTTCATTATTCAAAATGAAAGCAAATGGACCACGGGTAAATTACTTACCAGGTTCTCCTCAAACTTCCTCACATCATCATCGTCGGTGACGAATTCCATGGTATCCTTGTCCAGATAGTAGCGGGCCCGGACAAAGTTCCGGGTCTTCTCGTCCGTGATTTTTAAAAACGGGTTTTCTTTCCCGAGACACTCAACCTCGGCGTCCTCCCATGCCCATATGGTCTTCTTTCCCCTATAACAGCCGCTTCCACATCGGTGGTTACCTATGTTCTGTTCCCGCAATGCCGACCCCACTCCGTCCATTCCTTCGAATCGTCAGTCTTCGTCTCCGCCTTGAATATCTTGAACTTGTCTTCATCGATCATGGGCTCACCCTTCTTGATCTTCTCCCTACTTTCCTTTTTGCGAACTTTTTCCTCACCCGGGTTCTCCAGCTGCTCAAGGCATTGGCCATCTTCGTGATGGCTGACCTGTTCACCTTATTGGACGGGTCCAGTTTGTCGGTGTACGAGGCCGGGAACTTGTACCGTCGATAAAGCTTCTTAATGCAGTTCGCCACCAACCGCTCATTCGCTTCACTTCTCAGGTGCTTCGTGTTGATCGACATGCTTTCTCGAACAATGCACCCGAGTTGCATGCCGAACCCGGCGGCAACATCCGGAGGCTCCAATGGTTGGCCACTTTCCGAGACCAGAGTGATCTCGTCGGTGGTGTCGGCGAGCTTTTGTGGCTTCTGATCCTTCCTCGGCTTCTTCTTCTTAAGAGACGGGTTGTTGCTACCGCCATCGGTCGTGCGGTCCCTGCCATCGGTCGTGCGGTCCCCGCCATCGGTCGTGCGGCCTCCGCCATCGGAGGTGGTCGCATCCTCCTCCTCGGCTCCATCTATCCGGTAGTCCTCGTCCCCCTCTTGCTCATCATCCTTATTGTGGCCCCCAGAAGCTGCCACGTCCTCATGCTGAGACTCCGCCGCCTCGTACTGCGACACCACCTCCCAGAAAGTGAGGTTCGCCGCTCTAGCCTTGTATTCAACGCTCATGGCGGCCTTAGAAGTGCCGGCCCCATCGGCGACCGACATGTTTGCACACTTCTAAACAAATTAAACTAAGTTAGTATTAATTAGTGCCGACAATATTTAAAATGAGCTGCCCACTTCTCCCGAAGTGTCGATTCACTTCCACTTCGGTCGAGAAATGGTGCTCATATGTTAAAAAAATTACAAAGTGTCAGACCGAAAAATTCGGCATGACCTTTGCTATTTTTTGACATATGAGCCCCATTTCTCGACTGAAATGGATCGAAATCAACATTTCAGGAGAAATGGGCAGCTCGGGTGATTTCCCTGCAAACATTCCACATACAAAAAAGCACAAATAGTGCTCCACAACCACATATGGTGCTCCAGATTTCATCTGCAACAAATAACAGTAGCATTAAACATTAGTATTCCAGATTTCATCTCCAGCAAAAACAGTAGCTTTGCATTTGTACTCTTTGCATTTTAAATAGTGCAAAAATAGTAGCAAATAACAATAGCTTTAAATAATAATAGCTTTAATAAATAACATTAGGTTTAAACAGTAGCATTCTAGATTTCATCTCCAGCAAAAACAATAGTTTTAAATAAGATTTGCATTTTAAATAGTACAATAAAAGTAGCTTTAAATAACAGTAGCTTTGATAAATAACAGTAGCTTTAAAACAATAGCTTTGCATTTGTACTCCAGATAATTAGTACTCCATTTTAAATAGTGCAAAAACAGTAGCTTTAATAAATAACAGTAGCTTTAAAACAGTAGCTTTGCATTTTAAATGGTGCTCTAGATTTCATCTCTCCAGCAAAAACAATAGCTTTACACTTTTTAAATATGCTAGTTGCTGAGAGTGTTAATTCTTTGTAACTTTGCAAAAATAGTAGCTTTGGTGGTTGTCCTATATTGTGGCAGAATAATTTCTTTGTAGATGACTATTTGAGTGTTAATTCTGGTTGTGCAGGCAAGAAGGTAAGCAAGGCTCCCAAGATCCAGAGGCTGGTGACTCCACTGACCCTCCAGAATTTTGACAGAATTTTCTTAGGTGAAGTGATGGCCTCTATCAGGCTTTACTTGAGGCCTCTAGTAAAGATATAGCAAGAAGGTGAACTATTAATGATAGAGGCCTGACAGAATTAATGATATCTTGCAAGAAGGTGACAAAATTCTTGTGCTAGTTGTGAACTATTTTTGGGACATATCATTCTGTCAGGCTATATCTTGCTGTCAGGCTATATCTTGGGACATATCATTAATGATATTGGGACATATCATTCCGTCAAGATATATTAGCAAGAATTAATGATATTGGGACATATCATTCTGTCAGGCTATATCTTGCTATTTTTGGTTGTGTAGGCAAGAAGGTGAACTATTTTTACTTGGCTTTGCATATGCTGGCTGTGATCTCTTCTTGCTGATTGCATTTGTGCAGTTGTTTCTTATGCTAGGACCGAAGGTTTGCATTTGTGCATTTGTTTCTTATGCTAGGACTGAAGGTTTGCATTTGTGCAGTTGTTTCTTATTGCATTTGTGCAGTTGTTTCTTATTGCATTTGTGCATTTGTGCAGTTGATAAGTGTGGTGTACAGGTTCTAGTTGTGACTGAAGGACAGGGAGAGTTTCCACTCTACTTGATGTATTCTTTGGGAATGTGAGGGTCGAGCAAAAACAGTGACTAGCTAGCAAGGCCACGGCGAGGTCACGGCAAGGTCAGTGAAGGAAGCTAGGGGCAGGAAAGAAGGAGGGGAGGGGGTCACCTGCACGGGGTGTGGTGGCGGCTGTGGTCCTGGACGCCGGTGGAGCCTCCTCCTCCTCCTCCTGGTGATCTGCGCACACCACGGCGAGGTCAGCATGGACAGAGAGGAAGGGGGCAGGGAAGAAGGAGGGGAGGGGGTCACCTGCGCGGGGTGTGGTGGTGGTGGTCCTAGACACCGGTAGAGCCTCCTCCTGGTGCTCTGCGCGCACCACGGCGAGTTTAGGATGGACAGAGAGGAAGGGGGCAGGGAAGGAGGGGAGGGGGTCACCTACGTGGGGTATGGTGGCAGTGGTGGTCCTAGACACCGGGGGAGCCTCCTCCTCCTCCTGGTGCTCTGCGCGCACCACTGCGAGGTCAGCATGGACAGAGAGGAAGGGGGCAGGGAAGAAGGAGGGGAGGGCCGGGGGTCACCTGCGGGGTGGTGGCGGCGATGGTGGATGGCGGGCGCGGCACAACGGCACAGTGGGGCAAGCACGGCGCGGCGGCGAGATCGGTGGCGCGGCGGCGAGATCGAGCGCGGCGGCACGGGTAGCTAGGGTTCGTCGAAATGGTTTGGGGGGAAAGTAAAGAGGGAAGAAGTGTCGCGCGGCTCAAAATGGCTAAGTCACAGAATTCTGTGGCGCATCTGTTAGATATGTGCCACAGAATTTTTACTAATGGTACAAAAACGATTGTTGCACATATGTGACATCAAACACATCTCACTGCATTGGTTCAGCGCTTGCTCCACCACACTGATGCCCCAGGTTCGATTCCTGGCGGCCCCAAAAAAAATTAATTTTTTTAAAATATTTGAAGGATGGTAAATATATATTTAAGGCAAGAACTAATATATTTTACTATTCAAAACAAGAATTAATATATTTGCCTATTATGGATGGTAATAATATATTAAAAACAAGAACTGATATATTTGCCTATTAAGGATGGTTTGCCTATTAAGGTTGGTAATAATATATTATATGCTTGTCACACACACACACATCAATATATCTGCATGCATTAATTAGTAAAAAAAGGCGTCAAAAACCGCTAAGTCGGCTCCGAGGTAGCGCTAGTGTCTTTTCACAACAACTTTCTTGCCCTTCTTCTTTGCGGTAGAATAATTTAGGCCGGCCACCTTGAGATTTCTTCTCATGTACGGGCAACCTTTAGCTGGTAGGGTGGTCTTCCTTCTTACTTTAGCATAAGTAGTAGGCTTGTCGAAGTACTTGTCGAATTCCTCTTCGATCTTGGGATCGCCGTTCTTGTCGATGTCTTGCTTGTTGGCAGGTCCTTCGACTCTGATGATGCTCCTCTTGCCCCTCCTCATGACAACACGGCTTGGCTTTGCCGGGACGGTAATGAAGAAGCATTGATCAACTTGGCTAGCGAGCACCCATGGCTCATTTTTTGTGGAGGCGTTCTTCGATTTGGCATTGGGTATAACCATGGTGGTGAAAAACCGGCCATCTTTTTCGACACTTTTGGCCCATATAACACGAAACATCGGCACCGTCACTCCGCAGTAGTCGAGTTACCATATCTCCTCGATCCTTCCGTAGAATTTTTCCTTGACATTAGTTTCGTCATCGGCGTATGATAGCATAGTTACTCCTGAGTTTTGGTATTCACTATTCTTTTCCTTCTCCTCGATGTAGAATCTGTAGCCGTTGATGTCGTATGTCTGATAGGTCCTAACGTTGCGCCTGGGGCCCTGTGAGAGTGAGAATATGAGTTTCTGATCTTCAGTATAAGGCGTCGGCATGGGAGTTTCTAGTAGACTTTTCTTGGACCACCCCGTGAAGCTGGCGTTGTGCTCTCTGGTTACGTATCCCTTCTTCCTTGTCTTGCCCAGATTATTAGCGAGCTTCTGCTCGATTAAGTTTTTGTGCTCATCCACCTAGGGGCTGACCAACTCTATGTGTTGTAGCGCGACTCAGTTTTCCCTGTCAAAGTCAGCGCGTTCAAGTTCGATGCCGACGTGGAGTGCGTGGTAGCCCTCGCGGTGACCAAATCCAGTGAGCCCCCCTAGGTGCTTCCCGGTGGGAAGACCGACATCCTGGTTCTTGATGCTTAGGTAGTTCTGGCAGAAGGATATACACTCGTAGGTCAGAAAGCCCTTGGCTATGCTTCCATCTGGACGAGACCTATTGCGAACGAATCATTTGATGACACCGTTCAGCCTTTCGAACGACATCATGTTGTGCAGGAACACCGGCCCGAGATGGATGATGTCATCCACGACATGGACAAGCAGATGCACCATGATGTCGAAGAACACGGGAGGGAAGTAAATCTCGAGCTCGCATAGTATCTCGACGATCTCTTGCTGTAGCTTGCCGAGCTGCTTCATGCCGATAGACTTCCTAGAGATGACGTTGAAGAAGTTGCAGAGGCCAAACAACATCTCACGGACGTGCTCGTCCATTATTCCTCGGATCACAACAGGGAGTATCTGCGTCATCAGCACGTGACAGTCGTGAGACTTCATCCCGCTGAACCTCTTCTTTGCTATGTCCAGATATCTGCTTATCTTCCCAGAGTAGCCGTGGGTAACCTTGACTCCTATGAGGCAACTAAAAAACCTCTCGAGCTCCTCCTCGATCAGAGTAAAGCATGCAGCTTTAAGCACCACCCCATTCTTATTAGCCCTTTTGCGGCGACACTGGGTCCCTTCCATCTGTTCATTGTCATCGCCGGCGTCGTCACTATCTGGGTACTGAAGTTCCTTCTTAATGCCAAGCAATTTTAGGCCGCTTGTTGCTTTTGGCCCATCCTTGGTCCTATTAGGCATGTTCATCAGAGTGCCGAGCAGGCTCTCAGTAACGTTCTTCGTGATGTGCATCATATCGAGGCTATGGGGCGTGTGGAGGACCTTCCAGTAAGGAAGGTCCCAGAAAACAGACATCGCCTTCTATACTCCATGCAACGGTGGCGGTTGTTCCCTCGAACACTTTTCCCGGCATAGGGCACTCTCCGGATCATCTTTCGGCTTCTCCCTCTTCACGTGCCATTGCGTGAGCTCTGCTTCCTTAGGGTCTACGAAATACTGCTGCAGATGAGAAGTGATAGGAAAGTACCACACCACTTTTCGGGGAACTTTCTTGTTCCCTCTCTTGTACCGTCCCTGGCCGCACACCGGGCATGTGGTTCTATCCTTGTACTCGTTCCGATAAAGTGCGCAGTCATTGATGCATGCGTGGTACTTCATGTACAACATGTCTAGTGGGCAAACTACTTTCCTTTCCTCCTCGATACTTGTTGGCAGTGTGTTGTCCTTGGGAAGACGAGCGTGCCAGAATTTCATGTGAGCGTTGAAGCTAGTGTCGGTCCATTTGTGCTCCGCCTTCATCTCCAAAGCCTTCAGCGTTACACTCAAGCGTGTATCCTCGAGCCAGCACCCAAGATACAATGGAGTCCTCCCGTCTACCTCCATCTGTGCTAGCTTGGCTTTCTCTCTAGATGCAGCTTTCGTGTTGGTCGTCTGCTTGAGGAGAATTTCTTGAAGATGAGGGTCCCGCAAGGCCGAAGTTAGCGCCGTGTCCGTTCTCCCTTCTTCTCTGCTACCACCACCATCTGCTCCGGCATCATCTCCTTCATGATGATCGTGTCCGTTGGCATCTCCTTCTTCATGATGATCATCATGTTCTCCTTTTTCATGATGACCATGTCCGGGAGACCCTTCGTCTTCTCCCCTGCCCCCGGCCTCTTCTTCATCATGGCCACCGCCATCTGCCGGCGCCTCATTCACTAAGAAGCCGGGCATGAAACCACGTGTGAGAAGGTGAGACTCTAGTTGTCCGGAATCAGGGTTGATCCACATCCGGTGTTTGCACGTTCGGCACAGACATCTTATCTTCGTCATGTTGTTCTGAACCATATCGGCCACCGAGTCAGCCTTGTATCTAACCACCCAGCGTTCGCTCATATGGATGACCATAGTCGCCTGCGCGTGAACATAGAACAAATTAAAGAGAGAGTGTTAGAACCATGAGCACACACATGACGCGCACACATATATGCATGACCGCTGGAAAATTTTGGCAGGACCTATCCTAAAAGTAGGACGTATGGCTAGTGCAGAAATTTGCCGAAATGGACGTGTATCAAAATTTCGGCAAACCTCCATGCACCCGGCACCAGCAACATGCATTCAAGCACAACATAAAGCTCCTCCATAAGCAAGCATGCATGCATTCAACAAACACAACACAAAGCGAAGGAACATCGTCTTGCCATCGCACACCGCCTTCGGGACCAATCTTCACCTACAAAACATCCATATATACATGCATGCTCCGAGACCCGCCGGCCACACAAAACATGCATCACACACAAGTACCCATGCATACCTCACAAATCCACAACCATAGGCATAGCGGTGGAGGAGCAAAGTATGGGTAGGTGTAGTACCTTTACAAAGTAGGAGTAGCTTCCCTCACAAGTACATGAACCAAAGTAGGTCTAGCTATCAACAATGGAGGTGAGTATGAGCAAAATGGAGTGGGAGGGAGGAGAGGGACGAGCTAGTTGGAGTGGGAAGAAGGGAAAGGGTGGTTGTAACATCCCAAAAATATTAAACTAGCATCATCAAACTCTATGCATCAAAATTAGGGTTAACAAAAACTTTTGTAAATAAAAATATGAAAGCATGCATGTGTGTATGCATACCATTTTGAATTTCCTTGTTTATGTTTTTATTTGCTTGTAAAAGGATTCTTAGGTGAAATAAACATCATCTATACAATCCCCACACTTTTCCCACAGACAAATAAATCAAAACAAACAAAATAAGGGAATGGTCATTTTGACCAATTTAACTCCCATGCCTACTTTGGCTGTCTCGAACTTTCAGAACTTAACAGAAACTTGTTTGGATCTTTTCACCCCTTGATAGTACTCATAACAAAGTATCAAGGCCCACCTTGTGATCATCCAGAAACATTCAAATGCATAGTTTAAATGACAGTTTAAAATTGAATCTTTATCATATGGGAAGATCCCACTTTTTTCAAAAACCACTCAAACAAGCTCAACTTTCAAAACCCAAGCATCTACAGACTCACCAGCACCTACCTAGCACACCCACCAAAAATCTTTTCAAAATTCAAAACTTGAATTCATGCGGCCATTTCATCAAATACCTTGCAGGTGCAAATCAAATAAAATCCAAACACTATTTGGAGCAGTGATTTGAGCCTAACTTGTTCCCTCTCTGGTTGCAACTAGGCTTTAGTAGATAATCTAGCTCATTTGTAAACATCTAGCACCACTGTAAGCTTGGCAATGTCATCAATGGTGAAAAGCCGAAGACACCCATGCCACCCCAGTGTAGACAACAAGCTAGGAGAGTAACTAGCCGTGCCAACCTTGTCTAGGAGATCACCCATGCCTCACCGCCCCCTCTTGACCAGCCCTGCCTCGAAGACATCGACCATAGCACCCAGGAACGCCGCGCCCGTGCCTCTGTCAACCATGCCGAGCGTGCGCCAGAGCGCCACCCTCGACACACGCCCACAGACCGAGCGCCGCCCTCGCCGCGTGCATATGCAATCACCACCGTCCCAGGAGACCGCCAGACATCCCCGTTCGCCGCCCCATGCCTCACAGCCACTGCTCGCCGTCGAAGACGCCGCCTCTGCCGCGCAGAGCATCACATGTTCCAGACCAATTTCCACCGCCCTACACGCGCATTAAAGCCATAGAGCATCGCCAGGAGACCACCGATCGATCGCCACCGCTGGCCATGCCTCTAGCAGCCCGTAGCCATGTCGCCACCGTCGTCTGCCCATTCCGTTCGGTCTCGTCGTCGAGACTATAAATAGAGGCCTCCCCCTCTCAAACTCTTCACACCATCTCACTCCCCTCTCCTCACTGATCGTTCCACCCCGTTCCTGGAGCAAGGCGAGCAGCGCATCGCCGGAATTTGGGCGGAGCAGGCCGCCTCTACAGAAGAAGGGCGCCGTCGATTTCGTCCACCCCAGGAGAACCTGCCGGTACCAAGAGGTTCGCCGTGGTCGACTTCGTCGTTCGCCTGCCTCGCCGACCCTCTCCTGAGCCCCGGTGAGCCCCCGACTGCCCCCACCTGCCGCGTTAGGTTTCTGTCTCGCTGGCGCCGCCCGACGTGGACGATGAGTAGCAGCCGTTCGATTAGACTTATATATTGCGGATGAGACTACCCCGTATCGCTTTGCGTTTAAAGAGCCACTGACCAGTGGAACCCCCTGTCAGTTGAGCCCCGCGCCGCGGAGTGACACCGGGTTGGCCCATTATCATTCCCCGCGTAGCCCAGTCGTTTGAATTTAACTTTTTCCATTTTAATTCAAACACAGTTCTGTACCTAGTTTCAAAAATCAACCCAGCTCGATTCAGTGAACCAAATTGAATGAAACCAATTTTGTTAGAAAGATATTGAAATGCTTAATCCAAGCCCGTTGGATTCAAATCAGTTGAATCTATAGATCAACCTTGGTAAAAATCACAAGGCAGAACCTTTTCTGCATTCAAACATTTTTCAAATTTAAACCATAATAGCTTTTGAGTTGATTTGAACTCTCAAAAATCAAATTTGATCATACCTTTCAGAATATATGAAATATATGGGTTTACTTAAAGAAATAATGTTCAAGTAATAAAAGGATGCACATAGGCATTTCTAGTCACTTTATTTAATTAAAATAAAAGGTTAAACCTTATTAAATTGTGACACCACTTTAAATCACATTCCCATGTACTAAAATGTGTGGTGATGACATGTGTCAACATGATCCCATGTTTGGTTTGGAGAATATTAAATCTTAAGTAGTTTTTCAATGAGTAGAAATTATTTTCTAAAAATAAAAGAAATTAAACCAAGCTTTAATCTTGTAATGTTAGTGATGATGCTAGATCATCTATAGGACCCTTGTGTGTGATGATTGCACGTAGTTAAGTATTGTTTGGTGATTGTGTACCTCGTATTTATTTATAGACGCTAGTACCGACCAAGGATACGAGGAAGAAGGAGGATACTACGAAGAAGAAGCCGAGGAGAACTTCAACCACTGCTATGCACAAGGCAAGCCAATACTTGCAAGCTATTCACTTAGCAAGCCTAATACTACTAGTTGATTGAGCAAGCCAATACTTGCAAGCTATTCACTTAGCAAGCCTAATACTACTAGTTGAATGTGCAAGCTAACACTTGCAAGTATGAGAGTTAAATAACCTATGCAATGCACTAAACATGCTTGGTTAGATACATTTGATGATACCCAATCCTAGTTTTACTTACCAGCTTTATATTTTTTTTCTTTATCAAAGCTATTACTTAGAAGTTTACTTAAGTGAATTGTAGATACTAGAAAGATAATTGAAGGTTGCATAAAGAGCATAAATTTGGCCTAAGCTAGATAATCTTTATGTCATCCTAAGGCATGAGATTGAACTTAGTTAAACTCCACTAGTTTACCACCCCTCATTAGTACTTACCCCCACTTGTAGATGCTAGTGCTAAGCATAAAACTTGATCAACTTAGATGGGAATACTTGGTGGGAAAATGGTTATGAAAACCTTGGAATGATGGATCATTCTATTGAAATGTTTTGGATATGTGTTTCTGAACACCAGATGATTTATGGTGATGAAAATGTTGAGGCATGAGCCTTAGCCCTTTATAAAACTGATGGTTGTCTGGATGAGATACCATTCCAATTTTACCGTACAACCACAATACCCGAGAATTGGGTAGGGCTTGACTGGAAACTTATATACCTTAGTATTGGTTCCCTCATGACCAAGGTCTGAGCTGAGGCTACCTTGTGAAGATTGTCCACCTGTGCAGTACCCAAGATGACAGTTGGTCATGGTTGGGAGGCCAAACTCACAAGAGAGGTGCCTATACTAGGGCGTGTAATTGAAAGGTTAGGATTGATTATCCGCATACTGAGTATGGTGAATTCAGGATTTGTTCCAGACGGATGTATCGAATGTTGTGGTGAAAGTGTACAATCTCTACCGAGTGTCAAACTATTCGAATAGCCGCGTCCGCGGTTATGGACAGTTGGAGTGGCCATATTGTTCCCCCGTCAGATGTTTTCAAAATGACTTTTCTAACGAACTTAGACTTTGACTTGACCACAACAGAGTTGTGAGATGAAATACAAGTTCCCACTTAGGTGTTATAAAACTTCAACTAGCATTCTTTGGTTCTGAACTTAGTAGAGGTAAATCTGGCTTTTTGCAAAACAACTATAGAGCTTAGTGTCCTACTACCAAAAACCCCTTCACTTGTTAATATTAGTTTGCGAGTACTTAAAGAGTACTCATGGCCTTGTCCCTGGCTATTCCCGTGGCCAGACTATGAAGAGGAGTACCTGGAGGATGGACCCCAGGAAGGTTACGACAACTAGGATCATCTCCCGTCGTCAGCATTGTCTGTGACTCCGAAGATGGAGGTTCGCCTACGCTACCGTTATTATTACGTATTTCCGCTGCTTGAGTTGTATTAAGAACTGGATCATGAGATCCTTATTTGTGTAAGACCTTATGTATGGTTTGTAATGGATGATGTACTGTGGTATCCAATTCTGTTATGTCTCGCCAAATTGGTAATCCTGGGATTGCGATGTATGGCATAACAGGCATCTGGGATTAAAAATCCGGGTGTTTACAAGTTGGTATCAGATCCATCCTGACCATTGGAGACCCTAGTTAGACTGGACGTTTGGAATCAAAAACTTAGTTTCAAAACCAAAGAAAGCAAATATTTACAAAAACTTATTCCCATTCTTATCCCTTTGATTATTTAATGAAAATTCATGTTCCTCAAAAACTCTTGCAAAATACATAAAATTTGACACACTTGATCACTCTACTAACTTACTCATCTTATATTCTTTTAGATGGACGTGAAGTACAACAAGTTTTACTAGTTGGGAAATGGAGGAGACCTTATCTTTGAGAGGGATTTGGACTAGCTTTCGGAACTTCTTGAGCGTCTGCACCCCAAGTTCTTTGGAGCTCAGCTCAATGATAAAGGAGGAGAAGATCTACAGTGGATAATTGTTGCAAGTCTTCGAGGAAAGATTGAACCTCCCACTGCTGAGGGAATTCAGTTCACCTTAAGAGAGAACAACTGGCTCGTTGGACTTGCTAGGGCCATGCAGGAATCTCTTGCCCGTCTATGTGGGAAGAGTATCAACCAGATCAAGGGTACCCGCTTTGAGTTTTGTCCAAGGCGTGATGCTATGGGACAGCCACTGGAAGCCCCATACCACCACGAGCTGAAGACTCAGTTGGACCACCTTAGCTTCATGATGTACGATCGTCAGCAGGAGTTGGATAATTGCCGTGACTACTCCAACCACAAGTCCGCCATTATCAAGACGAAGGATCAGACCATCGCCATGTTAGCAAAGGATCGCAAGTCTCGCCGCCGTCAGCTCGACAAGAAGGAGCGCATCATTGCCCGTCTTCTCCACCGTATCTCATCTTTGGAGGAGACCATCCATGAGAGAGACATGCAGTTAGAAGAAAGGGAGAATGCCGGAGAGGATCTTCGTGGAGACCCCTACTCCTATCTCAGCGATGATGATGATTTTCTGGAGGATCAGGCTATGGACTTCTTCACCGATGAGGAGGATTTCGCCTTCATCAATGATGACGATGATGATGAGGTTGACGACTACACCGACTCCGAAGAGTAGTAGCACTTGAGCACTAGCGTAGTGAGTAGTATTCGGTCCCACTTTATCATAGTTTCTAGAATGGTTCCTAAAACCATCTATTTACCTTGTTATGGTGTGTGTTAGTATCATGTGCTATGAATGAATGAATGAAAAGCAAGTTGTTAGAAAATCTGAGTCAAACTTTAAAAACTTTTCAAAGCCCTGAACCTTAGAAATTCTTTTCTCATGATCTATCTCAATCTTCAGATGCCACGCGGAGGAAGTGGTTCATCCTCGGACACGATGTTGCAGATCCTGGAAATGTTGGTTTCTGACCGCGAAGCTGAAAGAGCGGAACGTCAAGCCAACCTAGCCACCCTTCAACAGATAGCTCATCTAGCCCACAACAATCAAGGCCACAGAAACCAGGACAACCATGGATCTAAGCTCAAGAATTTCTAGAACACCAACCCACCTGTTTTCACTAAGTCGGAAGAGCCCTTAGACGCCGATGATTGGCTGCAAACCATGGAAAATAACCTAGAAGTCGCCGGAGTAGAAGCTAACGAGAAAGTTCTGTTCGCCACCCACTATCTAGCCGGAGATGCCAGAGCATGGTGGAACAGTGTTCGTGCAATGACCGGAGGACAGATGATGACCTGGGAGGAATTCAAAGTCAAGTTCAGCAGAACCCATGTGCCACCAGGTTTGATCAAGAGAATGAGAGGCGAATTCAGAGAACTGAGGCAAGGAAGGATGACCGTAGTGGAATACCGTGACAATTTTTTGTCATTAGCTAGGTATTCCCCGAATGAGATCGACACTGAAGCCAAGAAGAAAGAAAGATTCCTGAATGGTTTGCACGATGAGATGCAGACTGTGTTAGTCAATATCCCCTTTGCGGATATCAAAGCCCTTGTCGACCCTTCCATCCAGATGGAAGGAAAGATCAACCAAGCCAATGAGAACCGCAAGCATCGCATGATGCATCAACCAGGAACCCATTAGACCCCAAAGTACCGCCCCAACCCATCTCCAGGATTTGTCCCGAGAACCAATAGACCCCCAATGAACCGTTCGACCTATCCCAACCATGGAAACCCTAGGCCCGGAGGAAATCACAGCAACCCCGGCAACTCTAGCAATTTCAACCGTGCCCCACCCAAGTTCAGCAACAACAATTCTACCGCCAACCCCAACACTGCCCCGAGGACTGGAAGCAATGTTGTGCCTGTTACAGCAAAGGACAAGTCGCAAGTGACTTGTTATGACTGTGGAAATAAGGGTCACTACTCCAACGAGTGCCGCAACAAGAAGAATACCGCAGCCCCCAATGCAAATGCCCCAGCTCAGCAGCAGCGTCGTGTTCAACCAGATAGAAGGTTTGCCCCAGGGAATTCGCTCAACCACAACGGCCGTCTTTTTCTCATGCATGCTGAAGAAGCTCAGGAAGCGCCAGACGTCGTGATGGGTATGTTTTCTGTTACTTCAGTACTTGCAAGAGTGTTGTTTGATTCTGGTGCATCGCATTCATTTGTCATCAAAGAATTTTCCCGCACTAGTAAGATTCAACCAACAAAACTGAAGCATGTTATGATCGTTCAAATTCCCGGTTCAACCACCAAGGCTAGGCAAATTTGCAAAGCCGTCCCTATCCGAATCCATGGCATAGATTTTTATGCTAACCTAATAGTACTCGGAACTAAAGGTTTGGAAGTAGTACTAGGAATGGATTCGATGTCCAAACATAAAGGATTGATTGACTATGCCAAGAAAGCCATCACCATGACCAGTACAGCCGGAATATCAGTCGAGCATATATCTGAAACCGTACCTCGTCAATTCAAGTGCAACAAGAGTGTATCCCAACCTACCATTGACCAAGTCCGGATAGTCTGTGAATACCCCGATGTATTTCCAGATGTTTTGCCCGGTATGCCCCCTGATAGGGATATCGAGTTTATCATCGAACTAATCCCCAGAACAGGACCCATAGCCCAGAGACCATATAGTATGAACCCGTCTGAACTAGCAGAACTGAAGAAGCAACTGGATGCCATGCTGGAAATAGGATTGATTCAACTAAGTGCGTCACCATGGAGATCACCTGTTTTGTTTGTGGACAAGAAAGATGGAGGTAACCGTTTGTGTACGGATTATCGGAAGTTGAATGGTGTCACCATCAAAAACAAGTACCTCTTTCCCAAGATAGAAGATTTGTTTGATCTGTTGACCGCTGCCAAAGTGTTTTCTAAGATTGATCTTAGGACTGGCTATCATCAACTCAAAATTCGGGCAGAGGATATTCCCAAGACTACTTTTACCACCAGATATGGATTATACGAGTATACCGTCATGTCTTTTGGATTAACTAATGCCCCCGCTTATTTCATGAATCTCATGAATAAGATTTTTATGGATTTCCTGGATAAGTTTGTCGTTGTTTTCATCGATGACATTCTGAATTATTCCAAATCGGAAGAAGAACATGAGCTACACCTAAGGACCATTCTTGGAACCCTTAGAGAGCATCAGCTGTATGCCAAGTTTAGCCAATGTGAATTCTGGTTACAGGAGGTAGGATTCCTCGGCCACATTGTATCAGCCGGAGGGATTGCCATTGACCCTGCAAAGGTGAAAGATGTCGAAGATTGGCAAGCCCCAACCACTCAAACCCAAGTTCGTGCATTTCTCGGATTGGCAGGATATTACCGCAAGTTCGTAGAAGGATTCTCGAGTATCGCCAGACCCATGACCCAATTGCTGAAGAAGGACAAGAAGTTTTAATGGACAGACAAATGTGAAGCGAGTTTTCAAGAACTCAAGAGGAGATTGATTTCAGCCAAAATCTTAATCATGCCGGATATCACGAAGCCCTTCGACGTGTATTTTGACGCATCCAAGATCGGTCTCAGATGTGTGCTAATGCAAGAAGGCAAAGTTATATATTATCTATCTCGACAACTGAAACAACATGAGCAAAATTACCCAACCCATGACCTCGAACTCGCAGCCGTAGTTCTAGCCCTGAAGACATGGAGGCATTACCTGATGGGAAATCGTTGTGAGGTTTATTCGAATCACAAGAGCCTGAAGTATATATTCACTCAGAAGGAGTTGAATATGAGGTAGAGAAGATGGATTGAGTTAATCAAGGATTACGTTCTGGACATTCACTATCACCCTGGTAAAGCCAACGTGGTAGCAGATGCCCTTAGCAGATTGCCGTGCCGCTTGAACTCCATGATTTTGAAGGAGCAACCAAGTTTGCACAAAGAGATGGAAGATTTTCGAATGGAATTAGTGAGTGAAGGATTTTTGGCTAGCATAGAACTTCAACCCACTTTGATCAGCCAGATCAAAGAGGCGCAGAAAGGAAATGCTAGTATTGACGGAATCAAGCGTCGTATCGGTACAGGCAAAGCACCCGGATTCACCGAAGACGAAGAAGGAGTTATGTGGTACAAAGGACGCCTTTGTGTACCAGCAGATTCTGAGTTGAAAGAAGTTATTCTCGAGGAAGCTCATGATACTCTTTATTCTATCCACCCCGGAGGAACTAAGATGTATCAAGATTTGAAAGAGCAATTTTGGTGGCATAAGATGAAGAGAGAAATCGGAAGCTATATCGCCAAGTGTGATATATGTCAGCGAGTCAAGGCTGGACATCAAAGACCCGCTGGATTGATGCAAACCTTACAGATTCCGGAATGGAAATGGGATTCCGTTGGAATGGACTTTATCACCGGATTGCCTACTTCTAGTAGGGGAAATGACTCTATCTGGGTCATAGTGGACAGATTGTCCAAAGTCACCCATTTCTTACCCGTCAAGACCACATATCAGAGTTCGAAGCTAGCAGAGTTATACATCGCTAGAATCGTCAGTTTGCATGGAGTCCCCAAGAACATCGTATCGGATCGAGGAACTCAGTTTACCTCGAGATTCTGGAAGAAAGTTCAAGAAGGTTTAGGAACCCTCCTAGATTTCAGCACCGCGTATCACCCTCAGACCGATGGACAAACGAAGCGAGTAAATCAAATACTCGAAGATATGCTGAGAGCATGTGTGTTAGAATATGGATCTAAGTGGGAAGACCGTCTACCGTTTCCAGAATTTTCGTACAACAACAGTTATCAAGCTAGTTTGCAAATGGCCCCATTTGAATTCATGTACGGAAGGAAGTGTCGCACCCCTTTGAACTGGTCGGAAGTAGGAGAGAGTCAGATTTTCGGACCCGATATCCTACGAGAAGCAGAAGAGAAGGTTCACAAGATTCGTGAGCACCTCAAGATAGCCCAGTCCAGACAGAAGAGTTACGTCGACAAGAGACGTCGAGACCTTGCCTTCAACATAGGAGATTTTGTGTATCTGAAAGTGTCGCCATTGAAAGGAATGCAGCATTTCCAACTCAAAGGAAAGTTAGTCCCTAGATATATCGGACCTTTCAAAATTCTGAACCGTCGAGGAGAAGTGTTGTATCAATTGGAACTCCCTGAAGAGATGTCAGCTGTGCACAATGTGTTACATATCTCATTACTTCGCAAGTGCCTCGAAGTTCTGGAGAAGACGGAAGTGTTCAAGAATATCGATCACCGGACCATAGAGATCAACAATGACCTGACCTATCCCGAAGTACCCATCTGTATTTTGGAAGAAGCTTTCCGAACTACCAGAACCCGAAGCATCAAGTTTCTCAAAATTCAGTGGAGCAACCACACAGAAGAGGAAGCTACCTGGGAGCGCGAAGATCACATCAGGACGGAGTTTCCCGATCTCTTCAAATCCTAGGTAATCTTTTCGTCCTTTTTCAAATCTCAGGACGAGATTTTGTTTAAGGGGGGAAGGTTTGTAACATCCCAAAAATATTAAACTAGAATCATCAAACTCTATGCATCAAAATTAGGGTTAACAGAAACTTTTCTAAATAAAAAATATGAAAGCATGCATCTGTGTATGCATCCCATTTTGAATTCTTTTGAATTGCCTTGTTTATGTGTTTCTTTGCTTGTAAAAGGATTCTTAGGTGAAACAAACATCATCTAGACAATCCCCACACTTTTCCCAAAGACAAAAAAAATCAAAACAAACAAAATAAGGGAATGGTCATTTTGACCAATTTAACTCCCATGCCTACTTTGGTTGTCTCTAACTTTCAGAACTTAACAGAAACTTGTTTGGATCTTTGCACCCCTTGATAGTACTCATAACAAAGTATCAAGGCCCACCTTGTGATCATCCAGAAACATTCAAATGCATAGTTTAAATGATAGTTTAAAATTAAATCTTGATCATATGGGAAGATACCACTTTTTCAAAAACCACTCAAACAAGCTCAACTTTCAAAACCCAAGCATCTACAGAGTCACCAGCACCTACCTAGCACACCCACCAAAAATCTTTTCAAAATTCAAAACTTAAATTCATGCGGCCATTTCATCAAACACCTTGCAGATGCAAATCAAATAAAATCCAAACACTATTTGGAGCAGTGATTTGAGCCTAACTTGTTCCCTCTCTGGTTCCAACTAGGCTTTAGTAGATCATCTAGCTCATTTGTAAACATCTAGCACCACTGTAAGCTTGGCAATGTCATCAATGGTGAACAGCCGAAGCCACCCATGCCACCCTAGTGTAGACAGCAAGCTAGGAGAGGAACTAGCCGTGCCAACCTTGTCTGGGAGATCACCCATGCCTCACCGCCCCCTCTTGACCAGCCCTGCCTCGAAGACATCGACCAAAGCACCCAGGAACGCCGCGCCCGTGCCTCTGTCAACCATGCCGAGTGTGCGCCAGAGCGCCACCCTCGACACACGCCCACAGACCGCGTGCCGCCCTCGCCGCGTGCATACGCAATCACCACCATCCCAGGAGACCGCCAGACATCCCCGTTCGCCGCCCCATGCCTCACAGCCACCGCTCACCGTCGAAGACGCCGCCTCTGCCGCGCAGAGCATCACATGTTCCAGACCGATTGCCACCGCCCCTACACACGCATTAAAGCCATAGAGCATCACCAGGAGACCATCGATCGATCGCCACCGCCGGCCATGCCTCTAGCAGCCCGTAGCCATGTTGCCACCGTCGCCTGCCCATTCCGTTTGGTCTCGTCGTCGAGACTATAAATAGAGGCCCCCCTCTAAAACTCTTCACACCATCTCACTCCCCTCTCCTCACTGATTGTTCCACCCTGTTTCCGGAGCAAGGCGAGCAGCGCATCGCCGGAATTTGGCCGGAGCAGGCCGCCTCTGCAGAAGAAGGGAGCCGTCGATTTCGTCCACCCCGGGAGAAGCTGCCGGTACCAGGAGGTTCGCCGTCGTCGAATTCGTCGTTCGCCCGCCTCGCCGACCCTTGCCTAAGCCCCGGTGAGCCCCCGACGACCCCCACCTGCCGTGTTAGGTTTCTGTCTCGCCGGCGCTGCCCGACATGGACAATGAGTAGCAGCCGTTCGATTAGACTTAGATCGTGCGGATGAGATTGCCCCGTATCGCTTCGCGTTTAAAAAGCCACTGACTGGTGGAACCCTCCTTTCAGTTGAGCCCCGCACCGCGAAGTGACACTGGGATGGCCCATTATCGTTTCCCGCGCAACCCAGTCGTTTGAATTTAACTTTTTCTATTTTAATTCAAACACAGTTTTGTACCTAGATTCAAAAATCAACCCAGCTCGATTCAGTGAACCAAATTGAATCAAACCAATTTTGTTAGAAAGATATTGAAATGCTTAATCAAAGCCCGTTGGATTCAAATCATTTGAATCTATTGATCAACCTTGGTAAAAATCACAAGGCAGAACCTTTTCTGCATTCAAACATTTTTCAAATTTAAACCATACTAACTTTTGAGTTGATTCCAACTCTCAAAAATCACATTTGATCATACCTTTCAGAATATATAAAAATATATGGGTTTACTTACAGAAATAATGTTCAAGTAATAAAAGGATGCCACATAGGCATTTCTAGTCACTTTATTTAATTAAAATAAAAGGTTAAACCTTATTAAATTGTGACACCACTTTAAATCACATTCCCATGTACTAAAATGTGTGGTGATGACATGTGTCAACATGATCCCATGTTTGGTTTGGAGAATATTAAATCTCAAGTAGTTTTTCCATGAGTAGAAATTACTTTTCTAAAAATAAAAGAAATTAAAACAAGCTTTAATCTTGTAATGTTAGTGATGATGCTAGATCATCTATAGGAACCTTGTGTGTGATGATTGCAAGTAGTTAAGTATTGTTTGGTGATTGTGTACCTCGTATTTATTTATAGACGCTAGTACCGACCAAGGATACGAGGAAGAAGGAGGATACCATGAAGAAGAAGCCGAGGAGAACTTCAACCACTGCTATGCACAAGGCAAGCCAATACTTGCAAGCTATTCACTTAGCAAGCCTAATACTACTAGTTGATTGAGCAAGCCAATACTTGCAAGCTATTCACTTAGCAAGCCTAATACTACTAGTTGAATGTGCAAGCTAACACTTGCAAGTATGAGAGTTAAATAACCTATGCAATGCACTAAGAATGCTTGGTTAGATACATTCGATGATACCCAATCCTAGTTTTACTTACCAGCTTTATATTTTTTTCTTTATCAAAGCTATTACTTAGAAGTTTACTTAAGTGAATTGTAGATACTAGAAAGATAATTGAAGGTTGCATAAAGAGCATAAATTTGGCCTAAGCTAGATAATCTTTATGTCATCCTAAGGCATGAGATTGAACTTAGTTAAACTCCACTAGTTTACCACTCCTCATTAGTACTTACCCCCACTTGTAGATGCTAGTGCTAAGCATAAAACTCGATCAACTTAGATGGGAATACTTGGTGGAAAAATGGTTATGAAAACCTTGGAATGATGGATCATTCTATTGAAATGTTTTGGATATGTGTTTCCGAACACCAGATGATTTATGGTGATGAAAATGTTGAGGCATGAGCCTTAGCCCTTTATAAAACTGATGGTTGTCTGGATGAGATACCATTCCAATTTTACCGTACAACCACAATACCCCAGAATTGGGTAGGGCTTGACTGGAAACTTATATACCTTAGTATTGGTTCCCTCACGACCAAGGTCTGAGCTGAGGCTACCTTGTGAAGATTGTCCACCTGTGCAGTACCCAAGATGACAGTTTTTCATGGTTGGGAGGCCAAACTCACAGGAGAGGTGCCTATACTAGGGCGTGTAATTGAAAGGTTAGGATTTATTGTCCGCATACTGAGTATGGTGAATTCAGGATTTGTTCCTGACGGATGTATCGAATGTTGTGGTGAAAGTGTACAATCTCTGCAGAGTGTCAAACTATTCGGATAGCCGCGTCCGCGTGTAACATCCCAAAAATACTAAGCTTGGATCATCAAACTCTAATCATCAAACTTAGGGTTAACAAAAACTTTTCTAAATAAAAAAATGAATGCATGCATATGTGTATGCATTGATTTTGAATTCTTTTAAAACCACCTTGTTTGTGTGATCCATTGCTTGTAAAAGGTTTCTTAGGTGAAATAAACATCATCTAAAACATTTCCCACACTTTTCCTAAAGACAAGTAAATCAAAACACATATAAGAAATGAATGGTCATTTTGGCCAATTTAACTCCCATGCCTACTTTGGCTGTCTCAAACTTTCAGAACCTAACAGAAACTTTTCTGGATCTTTGCACCCCTTGAATGTACTCATAACAAGGTATCAAGGCCCACTTTGTGATCATCCAGAAACTTTCAAATGCATAGTTTAAATGACAATTCAAAATTGAATCTTTATCATATGGGAAGATCCCACTTTTTCAAAAACTACTCAAACAAGCTCAACTTTCAAAGCCCAAGCATCTGCAGACTCACCAGCACCAATCTAGCAAACCTACCAAAGATCTTTACAAAATTCAAAACTTGAGTTCATGCGGCCATTTCATCAAACAGGTTGCAGACACAAATCAAACAAACATCAAACAATATAGTGTGCAATAAAATTGGCCTAACTTGTTCCCTAGTTAGCTCACACACAACTCAGTAGATCATCTAGGAAGTTTAACTAAGGACTAGCACCCCTGTGAGATTTCCATTGCCATCAATGGTGAACAGCCGAGCACCCCCTTGTCACCCCATTATGGATAGCAGGCTAGAGGAAGAACTATCCGTGTCAACCTTGTCTGGGAGGCAGCCCACCGTCCATCGCCACTGCCTGTCCCAGCCGCGAGCGTTGCCAAGCCATGGACCACGCGCACAAGCAGCGTCCAGACCACCAGCGACCATGCCGAGCGTGCGCCAGAGCGTCACCCTCGACCATCACCCACAGACCGCGTGTCGCCCTGGTCGTGTGCATACATAATCCCCACCGACCCAGGAGACCGCCAGACATCCCCGTTTGCCGCCCCGTGCCGCACAGCCACCGCCCGCCGTCGAAGACGTCGCCTCTGCCGCCCAGAGCACCGCCCGTTCCAGACCAAACCACACCGCCCCATTCCTCGAGACCATGTCGTTGAGCATCGCCAGGAGACACCGCACCGTCCCCTACCCTTGCCCATGCCATTAGCCGCCTGTAACCTCGCCCCCGACGAGCTCACCGTGCGCCCCGACGGTCCCCTCGCTTGACTATAAATAGAGGCCACCCCCGCACGATTTCTTCACACCATCTCACTCCCCTCTCCTCACTGATCGTGCCACACCGTTCTCAGAGTAAGACAAGCACCACCCCGCCGGAATTTCACCGGAGCCCGTCGCCTCTGGAGAAGAAGGGAGCCAGCGATTGGAGCCGCCCCAGGAGAAGCCACCGGTACCAGGAGATTCGCCGTCGTCGACTTCGTCGTTCGCCCTCCTCGCCGACCCTCGCCAGTACCCCGGTGATCCCCCAGCACCCCTCACTGGCCGCGCTAGGTTTCATTCTCGCCGGAGTTGTCTCGCGTCGACGATGACTCCCAGCCGTTGGATTACAACTAGATCGAACGATCCACGTCGCCCCATAACGCTTCGCCCAGCCCCGTGTCACTGACAAGTGGGGACACCCACTTAAGCATCCCGCAGGAGCACTGCGCTTAGCAGGCCGGCCCAGTAACTTTTCCCTCGCAGCCCAGTTATTCATATTAAACCTTTTTCTATTTCAATTTAAACACACTTCTGTACCCAACTTCAAAAATCAACCCAGATCTATTCAGTGCACCAAATTGAATGAAACCAATTTTGTTGGAAAGGTATGTGAATTCTAAATCCAATCCCGTTGGATTCAAGTCATTTGGATCTATAGATCACCCATGGTAAAAATAACAAGGCAGAAGATTTTCTGCATTCAAACATTTTTCAAATTTAAACCATAATAGCTTTTGAGTTGATTCCAACTCTCAAAAATCAAATTTAACCATACCTTTCAGAATATATAAGAATATATAGGTTTACTTGCAGAAATAATGTTCAAGTAATAAAAGAATGCTACATAAGCATTTCTAGCCACTTTAATTAATTAAAATAAATGGGTAAAACCTTATTAAATTGTGACACCACTTTAAATCACATTCCCATGGACTACAATATGTGGTGATGACATGTGTCAACATGATCCCATGTTTGGTTTGGAGAATATTAAATCTTAAGTAGTTTTTCAATGAGTAGAAATTACTTTTCTAAAAATAAAAGGAAGTAAATCAAGCCTTAACCTTGTAATGTTAGGGATGATGCTAGATCATCCATAGGACCCTTGTGTGTGATGATTGCAAGTAGTTAAGTATTGTTTGGTGATTGTGTACCTCGTATTTATTCATAGACGCTAGTACCGACCAAGGATACGAGGAGGAAGGAGGATACTACGAAGAAGAAGCCGAGGAGAACTTCAACCACTGCTCTGCACAAGGCAAGCCAATACTTGCAAGCTATTAACCTAGAAAGCTAACACTTGCAATTTAGCAAGCTTATACTGATATTGATGCAAGCTGATACTATACCTATGCAAGCTAACCCTTGCAAGATACCCTACTGATGCAACAAACCCATACTTGTTCTATGACTACTATATGCCTTAAGCATATGTGACCATACCCACTTGACAAACCAATCCTAGTTTTACTTACAAGCTTCTTACTTTATTTCTTTATCAAAGCTTACTGAGAGTTTACTTAAGTGACTTATAGATACTAGAAAGATATTTGAAGGTTGCATAAAGAGCATAAAATTTGTCCTAAGTTAGAAACCTTGACATCAGCCTGAGACATAAGGTTATACTTAGTTGAAACTCCACTAGTTACCACCCCTCATTAGTACTACCCCCACCTGTAGATGCTACTACTAAGCATAAAACTTGATCAACTTTACATGGGAATACTTGGTGGAAAAATGGTTATGAAAACCTTGGAATGATGGATCATTCTATTGAAATGTTTTGGACATGTGTTTCCAAACACTTGATGATTTTGGTGATGAAAATGTTGAGGCATGAGCCTTAGCCCTTTATAAAACTGATGGTTGTCTGGATGCGATACCATTCCAATTTTATCGTACAACCACAATACCCGAATATTGGGTAGGGCTTGACTGGAAACTTATATTCCTTAGTATTAGTTCCCTCATGGCCAAGATCTGAGATGAGGCTACCTTGTGAAGATTGTCCACCTGTGCAGTACCCAAGATGACAGTTGGTCATGGTTGGGAGGCCAAACTCACAGGAGAGGTGCCTATACTAGGGCGTGTAATTGAAAGGTTAGGATTGATTATCCGCATACTGAGTATGGTGAATTCAGGATTTGTTCCTGACGGATGTATCGAATGTTGTGGTGAAAGTGTATAATCTCTGCAGAGTGTCAAACTATTCGAATAGCCGCATCCGCGGTTATGGACAGTTGGAGTGGCCATAATGTTCCCCCGTCAGACTTTTCAAAATGACCTGTGAGAAGAATTAAGATTTTGACTTGACCACAACAGAGTTGTGATATGAAATACAAGTTCCCACTTTGGAATTATAAAATTGTGACTAGCTTTGGAACCTAGTAGAGATAAATCTGGCTTTTGCAAAACAACCCTAGAGCCTAGTGTCCTATTATCCAAAAACCCCCTTCTACCTATTAGTATTAGTTTGCGAGTACTTAAAGAGTACTGATGGCTTTGTCCCTGGCTATTCCCATGGCTAGACTATGAAGAGGAGTACCTGGAAGATGGACCCCAGGAAGGTTACGACAACTAGGATCATCTCCCATCGTCAGCATTGCCTGTGACCCCGAAGATGGAGCTTCGCCTACGCTACCGTTATTATTACGTATTCTGCTGCTTGATGTTGTATTAAGAACTGGATCATGAGATCCCTATTTGTGTAAGAACTTATGTATCGTTTGTAATGGATTATGTACTATGGTATCCAATTCTGTTATGTCTCGCAAAAATGGTAATCCTGGGATTGCGATGTATGGCATAACAGGCATCTAGGATTGAAAAATCCGGGTGTTGATAAGTTGGTATCAGAGCCATCCTGACCATAGGAGACCCTAGTTAGACTGGACGTTTGAACCAAAAACTTAGTTTCAAAACCAAAGAAAACAATTATTTACAAAAACTTATTCTCATTCTTATCTCTTTGATTCTTTCATAAAAATTCATGTTCCTCAAAAACTCTTGCAAAATACATAAAATTTTGACACGCTTGATCACTCTGCTAATCTACTCATCCTCTATTTTTATAGATGGATGTGAAGTACAGCAAGTTTTACCAACTTGGGAATGGAGGAGACCTTATCTTTGAGAGGGATCTGGATCAGCTTTCGGAACTTATGGAGCGTCCGCACCCCGAGTTCTTCGAAGCTCAGCTCAATGATCAAGGAGGAGAAGATCTGCAGTGGCTAATTGTTGCAAGTCTCCTAGGAAAGATGGAACCTCCCACTGCGGAGGGAATTCAGTTTACCTTGAGGGAAAACAACTGGCTCGATGGACTTGCCAGAGCAATGCAGGAAGCTCTTTCCCGTCTATGTGGGCAGAGCATCAATCAGATCAAGGGTACTCGCTTTGAGTTTTGCCCAAGGCGTGATGCAAATGGACAACCACTGGCAGCCCCATACCACCCCGAGCTGAAGACTCAATTGGACCACCTTAGCTTCATGATGTATGATCGTCAGCAGGAGTTGGACAACTGCCATGACTATTGCAACCACAAGTCTGCCATCATCAAGACGAAGGATCAGACCATAGCCATGCTAGCAAAGGATCGCAAGTCTCGCCGCCGTCAGCTCGACAAGAAGGAGCGCATTATTGCCCGTCTTCGCCACCGCATCTCATCTCTGGAGGAGACCATCCACGAGAGAGACATGCAGTTGGAGGAAAGGGAGAATGCCGGAGAGGATCTTCGTGGAGACCCTTACTCCTATCTCAGAGATGACGATGATTTTCTGGAGGATCAGGCCATGGACTTTTTCACCGATGAGGATGATTTCGCCTTCATCGATGATGATGAAGATGCTGAAGCCACGGACTCCAAGGAGTAGTAGCACCGAGCAATAGCGTAGTGAGTAGTAGTCGGTCCCACTGTATCGTAGATTCCAGAATGGTTCTTAAAATCATCTGTTTTTCCTATCTGTGGTGTGCGTTGTATCGAGTGAATGAATAAATGAAAAAGCAAGTTGCTAGAAAAATCTGAGTCAAACCTTTAAAACTTTTCAAAGACCCAAAACCTTAGAAATTCCCTCTTTTCTCATGATCTATATCAATCTTCAGATGCCACATGGAGGAAGTGGTTCAGCCCCGGACCCGATGTTGCAGATCCTGCAAATGTTGACTTCTGACCGCGAAGCTGAAAGAGTGGAACGGCAAGCCAACCTAGCCACTCTGCAACAGATAGCCCAACTAGCCCACAACAACCAAGGCCACGCAAATCAGGACAACCATGGATCTAAGCTCAAGAATTTCTAGAATACCAACCCACCCGTTTTCACCAAGTCAGAAGAATCCCTAGACGCCTTGGCTGCAAACCATGGAAAACAACCTAGAAGTCGCTGGAGTGGAAGCCAACGAGAAAGTCCTGTTCGCCACCCATTATCTAGCCGGAGATGCCAGGGCATGGTGGAACAGTGTTCGTGCAATGACCGGAGGCCAGATGATGACCTGGGAGGAATTCAAGGTCAAGTTTAGCAGAACCCATGTGCCACCAGGTTTGATCAAGAGAATGAGAGACGAGTTCAGAGAGCTGAAGCAAGGAAGGATGACTGTAGTGGAATACTGTGACAAATTTTTGTCATTAGCTAGGTATGCCCCGGACGAGATAGACACCGAAGCCAAGAAGAAAGAAAGATTCCTGAATGGTCTGCATGACGACATGCAGACGGTGTTAGTCAATATCCCCTTTGCAGATATTGAAGCCCTTGTCGACTCTTCCATCTAGATGGAAGGAAAGATCAACCAAGCCAATGAGAACCGCAAGCGTCGTATGATGCATCAACCAGGAACCCATCAGACCCCAAAGTATCGCCCCAACCCATCTCCAGGATTTGCCCCAAGAACCAACAGACCCCCTAGGACCCGTTTGACCTACCCCAACCGTGGAAACCCTAGACCCGGAGGAAATCACAACAACCCCGGCAACTCTAGCAATTTCACCCGTGCCCCACCCAAGTTCAACACCAACAATGCTACCGCGAACACCAACACTGCCCCGAGGACTGGAAGCAATGTTGTGCCTGTCACAGCCAAGGACAAGTCACAAGTGACCTGTTATGACTGTGGAAATAAAGGCTAGTATTCCAACGAGTGCCCCAACAAGAAGAATGCTACAGCCCCTAATGCCAACGCCCCAGCTCAGCAGCAGCGTCGTGTCTGAAGAAGCTCAGGAAGCGCCAGACGTCGTGCTGAGTATGTTTTCTGTTATTTCAGTACTTGCAAGAGTGTTGTTTGACTCTGGTGCCTCGCATTCAATGTCACCGAAGAATTTGCCTGCACTAGTAAAATTCAACCAACCAAACTGAAGCATGTTATGATTGTGCAAATTCCCGGATCAACCACCAAGGCTAGGCAAATTTGCAAAGCCGTCCCTATCTGAATCCATGGCATAGATTTTTATGCTAATCTAATAGTACTCGGAACTAAAGGTTTGGAAGTAGTACTAGGAATGGATTGGATGTCCAAACATAAGGGATTGATTGACTATGCTAAGAAATCCATCACCATGACCAGTACCGCCGGAATATCAGTCGAGCATATATCTGAAACCTTACCTCGCCAATTCAAGTGTAACAAGAGTCTAGCCCAACCTACCATTGACCAAGTCCGGATAGTCTATGAATACCCCGATTTATTTCCAGATGTTTTGCCCGGTATGCCCCCAGATCGGGATATCGAGTTTATCATCGAACTAATCCCCAGAACAGGACCCATAGCCCAGAGACCCTATAGTATGAACCCATCAGAGCTAGAAGAACTGAAGAAGCAACTGGATTCCATGCTAGAAATTGGATTGATTCAACCAAGTGCGTCACCATGGAGATCACCTGTCTTATTTGTGGACAAGAAAGATGGAGGTAATCATTTGTGTATGGATTATCGGAAGTTAAATGTTGTCACCATCAAGAACAAGTACCCCTTGCCCAAGATAGAAGATTTGTTTGATCAGTTGACCGGTGCCCAGGTGTTTTCTAAGATTGATCTTAGAACTAGCTATCATCAACTCAAAATTTGTGCAGAGGATATTCCAAAGACTGCCTTTACCACCAGATATGGATTGTATTAGTATACGGTCATGTCTTTTGGATTAACCAATGCCCCCGCTTATTTCATGAACCTCATGAATAAGATTTTTATGGACTTCCTGGATAAGTTTGTCGTTGTTTCATCGATGACATTCTGATTTATTCCAAATCAGAAGAAGAACATGAGCTACACCTAAGGACCATTCTTGGAACCCTTAGAGAGCATCAGCTGTATGCAAAGTTTAGCAAATGTGAATTCTGGTTACAGGAGGTAGGATTCCTCGGTCACATTGTATCAGCCGGAGGAATTGCCGTTGACCCTGCCAAAGTGAAAGATGTAGAAGATTTGCAAGCCCCAACCACTCAAACCCAAGTTCGTGATTTTCTCGGATTGGCGGGATATTACCGCAAATTTGTAGAAGGATTCTCGAGTATCGCCAGACCCATGACCCAATTGCTAAAGAAGGACAAGAAGTTTGAATGGACCGACAAATGTGAAGCGAGTTTTCAAGAACTCAAGAGGAGATTGATTTCCGCCCCAATTTTGATCATGCCGGATATCACGAAGCCCTTCGATGTGTATTGTGACGCATCCAAGATTGGTCTCGGATGTGTGCTAATGCAAGAAGGCAAAGTTATATCTTATCTATCTCGACAATTGAAGCAACATGAGCAAAACTACCCAACCCATGACCTTGAACTCGCAGCAGTAGTTCTAGCCCTGAAGACATGGAGACATTACCTAATGGGAAACCGTTGTGAGATTTATTCGGATCACAAGAGCCTAAACTATATATTCACTCAGAAGGAGTTGAATATGAGGCAGAGGAGATGGATTGAGGTAATCAAGGATTACGACCTGGACATTCACTATCACCCTGGTAAAGCCAACGTGGTAGCCGATGCCCTTAGCAGGTTTCCGTGCCGCTTGAACTCCATGATTTTGAAGGAGCAACCAAGTTTGCACAAGGAGATGGAAGATTTTCGAATGGAATTAGTAAGTGAAGGATTTTTGGCTAGCATAGAACTTCAGCCCACTTTGATCAGTCAGATTAAAGAGGCGCAGAAGGGAAATGCCAGTATCGACGGAATCAAGCGTCGTATCGGTATAGGCAAAGTACCCGGATTCACCGAGGACGAAGAAGGAGTGTTGTGGTACAAAGGACGCCTTTGTGTACCAGCAGATTCGGAGTTGAAAGAAGTTATCTTGAAAGAGGCTCATGATACTCTTTATTCTATCCATCCCGGAGGAACTAAGATGTATCAAGATTGGAAAGAGCAATTTTGGTGGCATAAGATGAAGAGAGAAATCGGAATCTATATCGCCAAGTGTGATATATGTCAGCGAGTCAAGGCAGGACATCAAAGACCCGCTGGATTGTTGCAACCTTTGCAGATCCCGGAATGGAAATGGGATTCTGTAGGAATGGACTTTATCACTGGACTACCTACTTCTAGTAGGGGAAATGACTCTATTTGGGTCATAGTGGACAGATTGTCCAAAGTTGCCCATTTCTTGCCCGTCAAAACCACATAACAGAGTTCGAAGCTAGCGGAGTTGTACATCGCTAGAATCGTCAGTTTGCACGGAGTCCCAAAGAAAATAGTATCGGATCGAGGAACTCAGTTTACCTCGATATTCTGGAAGAAAGTCCAAGAAGGTTTAGCAACCAGCCTAGATTTCAGTACCGCGTATCACCCTCAGACCGATGGACAAATGGAGCGAGTAAATCAAATACTCGAAGATATGCTTAGAGCATGTGTGCTAGAATATGGATCCAAGTGGGAAGACTGTCTGCCGTTTGTAGAATTTTCATACAACAACAGTTATCAAGCCAATTTGCAAATGGCCCCATTTGAATTCATGTACGGAAGGAAGTGTCGCACCCCTTTGAACTGGTCAGAAGTAGGAGAGAGTCAGATTTTCGGACCCGGCATCCTCCGAGAAGCAGAAGAGAAGGTTCACAAGATTCGTGAGCACCTCAAGACCTCCCAATACCGACAGAAGAGTTATGCCGACAAGAGACGTAGAGACCTCGCCTTCAATATAGGAGATTTTGTTTATCTAAAAGTGTCGCCATTGAAGGGAATGCAGCGTTTCCAACTCAAAGGAAAGTTAGCCCCCAGATATATCGGACCCTTCAAAATTCTGAACCGTCGAGGAGAAGTATCGTATCAATTGGAACTACCTGAAGAGATGTCAGCTGTGCACAATGTGTTCCATATCTCGTTACTTCGCAAGTGTCTCAAAGTCCCCAAGAAGACCGAAGTGTTCAAGAATATCAATCACCGGACCATAGAGCTCAACGATGACCTGACCTATCCTGAAGTATCCATCCGTATTTTGGAAGAAGCTTTTCGAACTACCCGAACCCGAAGCATCAAGTTTCTCAAGATTCAGTGGAGCAACCACACAGAAGAGGAAGCTACCTGGGAGCGCGAAGATCACATCAGGACGGAGTTTCCCGATCTCTTCAAATCCTAGGTAGATCTTTTCGTCCTTTTTCAAATCTCGGGACGAGATTTTGTTTAAGGGGGTAAGGTTTGTAACATCCAAAAAATACTAAGCTTGGATCATCAAACTCTAATCATCAAACTTAGGGTTAACAAAAACTTTTCTGAATAAAAAAAAATGAATGCATGCATATATGTATGCATTGATTTTGAATTCTTTTAAAACCACCTTGTTTGTGTGATCCATTGCTTGTAAAATGTTTCTTAGGTGAAATAAACATCATCTAAAACATTTCCCACACTTTTCCTAAAGACAAGTAAATCAAAACACATATATGAAATGAATGGTCATTTTGGCCAATTTAACTCCCATGCCTACTTTGGCTGTTTCAAACTTTCAGAACCTAACAGAAACTTTTCTGGATCTTTGCACCCCTTGAATGTACTCATAACAAAGTATCAAGGCCCACTTTGCGATCATCCAGAGTGTCACCCTCGACCATCACCCACAGACCGCATGCCGCCCTCGCCGCGTGCATACACAATCCCCACCGACCTAGGAGACCGCCAGACATCCCCGTTTGCCGCCCCGTGCCGCACAACCACCGCCCGCCGTCGAAGACGCCGCCTCTGCCGCGCAGAGCACCGCCCGTTCCAGACCAAACCACACCGCCCCATGCCTCGAGACCATGTCGTTGAGCATTGTCAGGAGACACCGCACCGTCCCCTACCCTTGCCCATGCCATTAACCGCCTGTAACCTCGCCCCCGACGAGCTAACCGTGCGCCCCGACGGTCCCCTCGCTCGACTATAAATAGAGGCCACCCCCGCACGATTTCTTCACACCATCTCACTCCCCTCTCCTCACTGATCGTGCCACACCATTCTCAGAGCAAGACAAGCACCACCCCGTTGGAATTTCACCGGAGCCCGCCGCCTCTGGAGAAGAAGGGAGCCAGCGATTGGAGCCGCCCCAGGAGAAGCCACCAGTACCAGGATATTCGCCGTTGTCGACTTCGTCGTTCGCCCGCCTCTCCGACACTCGCCAGTACCCCGGTGAGCCCCCATCACCCCTCACTGGCCGCGCTAGGTTTCATTCTCACCGGAGTTGTCTCGCGTCGACGATGACTTCCAGCCGTTGGATTAGAACTAGATCGAACGATCCACGTCACCCCATACCGCTTCGCCCAGCCCCGTGTCACTGACGAGTGGGGACACCCACTTAAGCAGCCCGCGGGAGCACTGCGCTTAGCAGGCCGGCCCAGTAACTTTTCCCGCGCAGCCCAGTTATTCAAATTAAACCTTTTTCTATTTCAATTCAAACACACTTCTGTACCCAACTTCAAAAATCAACCCAGATCGATTCAGTGCACCAAATTGAATGAAACAAATTTTGTTGAAAAGGCCTGTGAATTCTGAATCCAAGCCCGTTGGATTCAAGTCATTTGGATCTATAGATCACCCATGGTAAAAATAACAAGGCAGAAGCTTTTCTGCATTCAAACATTTTTCAAATTTAAACCATAATAGCTTTTGAGTTGATTCCAACTCTCAAAAATCACATTTAACCATACCTTTCAGAATATATAAGAATATATAGGTTTACTTGCAGAAATAATGTTCAAGTAATAAAAGAATGCTACATAAGCATTTCTAGCCTCTTTAATTAATTAAAATAAATGGGTAAAACCTTATTAAATTGTGACACCACTTTAAATCACATTCCCATGGACTAAAATATGTGGTGATGACATGTGTCAACATGATCCCATGTTTGGTTTGGAGAATATTAAATTTTAAGTAGTTTTTCAATGAGTAGAAATTACTTTTCTAAAAATAAAAGGAAGTAAATCAAGCCTTAACCTTGTAATGTTAGGGATGATGCTAGATCATCCATAGGACCCTTGTGTGTGATGATTGCAAGTAGTTAAGTATTGTTTGGTGATTGTGTACCTCGTATTTATTCATAGACGCTAGTACCGACCAAGGATACGAGGAGGAAGGAGGATACTACGAAGAAGAAGCCGAGGAGAACTTCAACCACTGCTCTACACAAGGCAAGCCAATACTTGGAAGCTATTAACCTAGCAAGCTAACACTTGCAATTTAGCAAGCTTATACTGATATTGATGCAAGCTGATACTATACCTATACAAGCTAACCCTTGCAAGATACCCTACTGATGCAACAAACCCATACTTGTTCTATGACTACTATATGCCTTAAGCATATGTGACCATACCCACTTGACAAACCAATCCTAGTTTTACTTACAAGCTTCTTACTTTATTTATTTATCAAAGCTTACTGAGAGTTTACTTAAGTGACTTATAGATACTAGAAAGATATTTGAAGGTTGCATAAAGAGCATAAAATTTGGCCTAAGTTAGAAACCTTGACATCAGCCTGAGACATAAGGTTATACTTAGTTGAAACTCCACTAGTTACCACCCCTCATTAGTACTACCCCCACCTGTAGATGCTAGTACTAAGCATAAAACTTGATCAACTTTAATGGGAATACTTGGTGGAAAAATGGTTATGAAAACCTTGGAATGATGGATCATTCTATTGAAATGTTTTGGACATGTGTTTCCAAACACTTGATGATTTTGGTGATGAAAATGTTGAGGCATGAGCCTTAGCCCTTTATAAAACTGATGGTTGTCTAGATGCGATACCATTCCAATTTTATCGTACAACCACAATACCCGAATATTGGGTAGGGCTTGACTGGAAACTTATATTCCTTAGTATTAGTTCCCTCACGGCCAAGGTCTGAGCTGAGGCTACCTTGTGAAGATTGTCCACCTGTGCAGTACCCAAGATGACAGTTGGTCATGGTTGGGAGGCCAAACTCACAGGAGAGGTGCTTATACTAGGGCGTGTAATTGAAAGGTTAGGATTGATTATCCGCATACTGAGTATGGTGAATTCGGGATTTGTTCCTAATAGATGTATCGAATGTTGTGGTGAAAGTGTACAATCTCTGCAGAGTGTCAAACTATTTGAATAGCCGCGTCCGCGGTTATGGACAGTTGGAGTGGCCATACTGTTCCCCCGTCAGACTTTTCAAAATGACCTGTGAAATGAATTAAGATTTTGACTTGACCACAACAGAGTTGTGATATGAAATACAAGTTCCCACTTAGGTATTATTAAATTGTGACTAGCTTTGGAACCTAGTAGAGATAAATCTGGCTTTTGCAAAACAACCCTAGAGCCTAGTGTCCTATTATCCAAAAAAAACCTTCTACGTGTTAGTATTATTTTGCGAGTACTTAAAGAGTACTCATGGCTTTGTCCCTGGCTATTCCCATGGCCAGACTATAAAGAGGAGTACCTGGAAGATGGACCCCAGGAAGGTTACGACAACTAGGATCATCTCCCATCGTCAGCATTGCCTGTGACCCCGAAGATGGAGCTTCTCCTACGCTACCATTATTATTACGTATTCCGCTGCTTGATGTTGTATTAAGAACTGGATCATGAGATCCCTATTTGTGTAAGAACTTATGTATCATTTGTAATGGATGATGTACTATGGTATCCAATTCTGTTATGTCTCACAAAAATGGTAATCCTGGGATTGCGATGTATGGCATAACAGGCATCTAGGATTGAAAAATTCGGGTGTTGACACCGCGGTTATGGACAGTTGGAGTGGCCATACTGTTCCCCCGTCAGATGTTTCCAAAATGACTTCTGAATCGAACTGAGACTTTGACTTGACCACAACAGAGTTGTGATATGAAATACAAGTTCCCACTTAGGTGTTATAAAACTTCAACTAGCATTCTTTGCTTCTGAACGTAGTAGAGGTAAATCTGGCTTTTTGCAAAACAACCATAGAGCTTAGTGTCCTACTACCAAAAACCCCTTCACTTGTTAGTATTAGTTTGCGAGTACTTAAAGAGTACTAATGGCTTTGTCCCTGGATATTCCCGTGGCCAGACTATGAATAGGAGTACCTGGAGGATGGACCCTAGGAAGGTTACGACAACTAGGATCATCTCCCATCGTCAGCATTTCCTGTGACCCCGAAGATGGAGCTTCGCCTACGCTACCGTTATTATTACGTAATTCCACTGCTTGAGTTGTATTAAGAACTAGATCATGAGATCCTTATTTGTGTAAGACCTTATGTATGGTTTGTAATGGATGATGTACTGTGGTATCCAATTCTGTTATGTCTCGCAAAAATGGTAATCCTGGGATTGCGATGTATGGCATAACAGGCATCTGGGATTAAAAATCCGGGTGTTGATAGTGGTGGTAGGTAGGAGGGGATGCTACCTTTTTTTAGATCTGTTTCGCACATTCTGTGGCGCATATGGCTATATGCGCCACAGAAAGTGAGAATTTTGTGGCGCATATGCTATATGCGCCACAGAATTGACATTCTGTGGCGCATATAGCATATGCCCCACAGAATTTTGACATTCTTTTGCGCATATAGCCATATGCGCCATAGAATTCTGGCATGCCCATGTGCTCGGTCAGGCCCACATGGGGCCCATAGAAATTCTATGGAGCATATGGCTATATGCGCCACAGAATTCTCACTTTATGTGGCGCATATAGCCATATGCGCCACAGAATTGAAAGAATTCTATGGAGCATTTGCTATATGCGCCACAGAATTAATTTTTAGTGGAGTATTTTCCCTATATGTGCCACAGGATTAAAATCTACCTATAATCATTTTCCTAGTAGTGTGAGCTATGTCGTGGCCACAAGTTGCCACAACGCAAATGTGTTGCATTCGAAGGGATCAACGCAGGCAGAAAGTTCTATTTGTGTCAAGTGGGGCATGTAAGTTTCCTTTAACTAGAAATTTGGAATCATCATCTGCTTACTGACCATAAAATGCTAATATGGAATTTTTTAATATGAAATAGTGAATTTGTTAATATGAAATTTGGAATCATCATCTCCTTAACCAACAAGTTCTACCTATGTTAATATGGAATTTGTTGCTGCAATGGATATATTAATATGGAATCAACATCTGCTTAGTGACCATCATCTCCTTAATCATCATCTGCTTCGTGACCATATAGATATGTTAATATGGAATTTGTTGCTGCAATGGAATTTGTTGCTGCAAGCATCAGTTAATATGGAATTCTTAAATGTAATGCTGCAATATCATCAGTTACAATTGTTGTTGTTAGCTACCTAGCTCAGAACATATATATAGTATAAGCCCAGTAGAGTACTCAGCCTAGTATAATTGTTGTTGTTTTTGTTACAGCAATAAGTTCATGAAATCATAAGTGTATACTGATCTGGGTATGAGTCATCCAAGATGCTGAAGGATCTTGCTAAAGAGAAGGAAAAAGCTATCAAGAAACATGCATGCCTTATTCCAGAAACTAACAAGTTTTTTGAGGAGACTGGGAAGAAGGCTATGGAAGAAAACAGGAGGAGGATTTATAGTGAGGGTGAGCAGGAAGAACAGATGGAGAAGTACATTGAAGGGTTGAAGAATGAAGTGGAGGTGTACAAGAAAGGGAATGAAGAATTCAAGAATCTGCTAAAAACCCAAGCAGTAGTTCATAAGGAGAAGCAGAAGAAGTGGGAGGATGAAAAACAGGCTCTAAAAGAGGAGAAGAAAAAATTAGAGTACAGTCTGTTTGATCTTTTCAATGCCACTGATAGTAACAAGGAGAATATCAAGAGGATCAAAGCAATATGTGATGAGTAGTGATGGAGTACCTACCTAGTTTGTTGCCCATTTATGTAATGGATGTCTAAGAACACTTTTATATGTGTTGTGTAAGAACCTAGTTGTGTACCTTCTTAGTTTGTTAGGATGGATGTTGAACTTATTGTGGTAATGGTTGTTAAGCTAGTAATGGATGTTGAACTTATTGTGGTAATTTGGGTCAATGTATGAAAAATATGACTTATTGTGCTAATACTAGTAGCTTGTGTAGTTGGGCTCTTTGTATGTCTAATGCACCTTTAAATAGAAGCAACACTATGTTGTCGAGAACCCTTGAGGGGTCTCGACAACTTTTTAAAGTCACCCACCTTTAACTAGAAGCAACATTGTGTTGTCGAGAACCCTCGAGGGGTCTCGACAACTTTTTAAAGTCACCCACCTTTAACTAGAAGCAACATTGTGTTGTCGAGAACCCTCGAGGGGTCTCAACAACTTTTTAAAGTCACCCACCTTTAACTAGAAGCAACACTGTGTTGTCGAGAACCCTCGAGGGGTCTCGAAAACTTTTTAAAGTAACCTTTAATATAACATTCTAAAATACATCCATAAAACAACACTATTGCCATCCATAAAACAACACTATTGCCCACATTTCAACAACAATCACAGCTTCACCATCAAATTGAAAGATAGTCTTAACCAACAAATATCATACATAGTTTTAAACAAGCTCTTCCCAGGACATCAACACATAGTCTTACACATAATCAGTCTTACACATAGTTTTAAACAAGCTCTTCTCATGCCATCAACACATAGTATTAACCAACACATAGATTCATACACATTTCAAGCATCCTTGACAGAATCAGATTTTTTCTTCTTATAGCTTGAATGCTTCCCAGCATTAAGGTACCCTGCCATCCTTGCTATGAGTTTAGTTGGCCTTTTGCCAAGACTTGTTGGTGCAGAAATGAACTACCTTCAGCAGCAATCCTAGGTGCAAGGAAGGTTCTTGGGGCTGTAGATCTCTGTGGTGCAATTGGAGGGGCTGATGCAGTTCTTGCTGGAGTTGTAGCAGGCTGCCTTGGAGGTGTTGTTGGAGTTCTTGCTGTTGGAGGGGCAGGTGCAGTTGGAGGGGTTGATGCAGTTCTTGCTAGAGTTGTAGCAGGCTGCCTTGGAGGTGTTGCTTCTATACTACCAGATGTAGATGCACACTGTGACTGCAAACAAAAAACAAGGTCAGTAATTAATTAACTTTGTGAAAGCAAACAGGGTGAGGAATTAGTAAACTAGATGTAGATGCACATTACCATGCTGATTTGTTTCCTCACTGCTAGTTGAAGTTTCAATGGGGCATTGCAGCTGGTGTACCTATGGCCTGTGAGCTTGCAATTGCTGCAAGTTATTGTCCCCATTCTAGAAGTATCCCTAGGTGCTGGCACCTCAAATGCTCCTATCCTCCTTACTGTTTGCTTTCTTCCCGGTTTGTCTCTAAAGACTGGAGGATCAATATCTGGAGTGTTTCTCTTTGTCCAGTCATTAGGGCCAGATACATGGTAAATTGTGTGCTGGTAGGCAGCTAGGTAAGTTGATTTTTTGAAGAAATCATTGACATAGTCCTCAGGAATTTTCTTAATTTTCATGACTGCAGCCACTACATGATTGCAGGGAATACCTGTGACATCCCACTTCCTACATGAGCATGTTTTTGCCCTCAGGTCCACTCCTAGGATTCTAGCCCCAGATGTGACTTGCCATAAACCAACCTCACAGTTCTTAGCAATGCAATCCCTAGAAAACTTCTTGGACTCTGCCAGCAATTCAGAATAAGTAGGTGTGATTTCCCAGTAGGTTCTGTGCATCTTTTCCCTAATCCCACTATACCTCACCATCAATTTGTCTCTTATCCCTTCAAGCATTGTTCTAATTGGCTTGTTTCTAACATTCAAGATCATCTTATTAAAAACCTCACTAAGGTTGTTCACTACTAGGTATGTCTTGCATGTTGTGTCAAACAAATGCCTAGCCGAAGTTTTTGGTGGGATTTGAACTAGCCAATTGTAAGCTTATTCACAATCATCTTTTAGAGCTTGCATTGCAAGGTCAAAACCTACTCTAGTGTATGAATATGAAGCTGCAAACATGTGTTCCTTAAGTGATTCTCCTCTGAAGCAAGCTATCTGGAAATTTGCATATATATATATATATGCCTAAGACAATATCTCTGTGGTGAGTTTGGGAATAATGTGGATATTACTTTGAGCAGTCCCTACACAATTATTTGTAGCTGGGTTTGGTGCCTTCTACCTATCACAGTTCATAGCAATGCAATACTAGAATAAGAAATGTAGTGGAAAAAATGTTTAAGGTGGGTTTAGTACCTTCTGCCTATCAGAGATGATGGTATAGGTACCAAACCTAGAAGGCTCTCCTAAGCAATACTTTAGCTAGGTTAAAAACCACATCCAGCTAGTTGTGTCTTCTCTATCAACTACACCAAAGGCAATGGGAAAAATACTGTTATTCCCATCCCTTCCAGTAGCTGCAAGAATTTGTTGTCCAGTGGTGAGCTTTATGAAACATCCATCCAAACCTAGATTGCATAGTGAAGAAAAAATTATCCAAAAGGAAATTATCATGAAACATCCATGAATTCAAACAAAGAAGTAGCAGTTAGGTTACCTATAAAAGACCTGCATCCATTTAAAAATCCATCCTTTGAAGCATTTAGGCAAATAAACATCCCATGAAATCTAGGATTTGGGCTAGGATGCTCAACAAGCTGCTTAGTAGTCACCACATACCTGCTTCCTGGATTTGTATCAAGCACAGCCTGTAGATAATCCCTAAGACGTGTGTACTGCCTCTTTTGATCACCAATCACAGCCTTGAATGCTCTAGTACTATCCCTATAAGCTTTGCTTCTTGGAATTTGTACACCATATTTCTGCCTATTATTGTCCATGAGAGTATCCACACATATGTTAGATCAACTCTCATAGCCTGCTCAGATTGATGAGCTACCCAATTAATAGTGACCTTGGTGTTCTCTCCACTAGGTATACATGTATGCAAGGCTCTAAATTTCCTAATTGTGAAGGTCTTCTCATGTGCAATCCTGGAAGCAGATAAAAAGAAAGGAAAGTTCTGAGGGGTCCTCTCTGAGTACAATCAACAATGATCCTTTCACTACTATTTCTGTGATAGTGATAATTTCTCAGTTGTGCAATGTGGTAGGTCCTAAGAGCAATTCTAAAATCATAGACAGTGTTGAAGCATAGTTTCAGACAAAATTGCTCATGGGGGTTAGCTCTGTTTGGATCATACCATATCCTTTTTGCTAGTTTCTTCAATTTCCTCTTCCTTCCACAACTAGTAGCAAACTTTGTCACAAATCCATCATCATCAGAGCACAACTCACCATGGCTCCATATCTCATCATCACTTGGGATAAAATAGTAAGGTTCTTCAAAACCAGCCTCATGATGAGCCCTGGTAGTAGGACCTAGCCTCTTTGTTGGCTTCTTTGCAAATATGTATGGTTCAGATAATTCTTCAGAATCTGATTCCTTATCTCCTTCTTCATCCTGGAATAACTCCTCAACATCAGTGTCTCCTTCACAGTGAAGAAGAGGGTCTTCTCTCTACTTCTTCTGTTCATTGAGAAGCTCCAACATTTCTGCCTCCTCATTATCCTCCACTGCTCTATGTTGTTGATGCTCCTTTAATTTCCTAACAAGGTCAACCTCAGCTCCCACTGGAATATTTTGCTCAGCATCATCCTTTTCTCTCTATTTCCTCTCCTCCATCAATTTTCTTATTAGGGAAGCTCAGCTTCAATCCCTTTATTGTGCTCTTCAGGATTAAATTCACATGTGTTGTACTGGAACCAGTTCTCTTCTTCATCTTCAATTATGCATTCAACGTCATTTGCCTTTCCCTTATGTACATTGGAGATTTGCTGTGTGCCAAAATATAAGACTTCCGTAACATCAATAGCTACTAGGTAAAAATAATCATCATCAACCGGGATTATTTCTTGTTCTTGTTCTTGTTCTTGGTCATTTGACTAATAATCTGACAAATAAGTCACACCTTCTTTGTCAACTGAAAACACAACATCATCATGCAAAGGCTGATCTTCTGTGCCATCAATATTCAACTCAATAGGCCATGGGGTAGTGGAATCTAGTACAGTGATGTTGAGCAGCTTGTCATCCTTAAATTTCTTCAACATCTTGTACACCTTTCCCATACCGTCAATTGTCTCCATTCCACTCTTTCCTTTACCTTTTTCTTCAACATAATACAACTTATTGTTAGTTTCATATCCATGCCCTTCTACAAGTGCTAACAAATTTAGCACGGTTATGTCTAATTGGCCCAATGTTCTCTCTAAATTGTCTAGCCCAGGGAAATGAAACCTTATCTCCCATATGTCATCATCTAAACTGCATAAGTGAAATAAAGAACAACACTACAGTCAGTTACAGCAATGGCAGAACATATGAAATTTAAACAGTCCATTAAATAAAATCATCATCTATAGTCAATTACAGCATTGGATACAACATAACATAGGAGTTTCACATCATAATTACAACATTATAGTCATCAAGATACAACATTACAGTAAGCATCATCCTTTACTCCTAAATCAGGATATAGAAGCAGGATCTAACATTTAGTACACAATTAAATCAACCTTCTTTACTGCTAGATTTCACAATTACAGAAGCATTATTTACTGAAGAATGAACCATTACAAAAGCAGGATCTAACATTTAGTACACTAACCTTTACTAAATTCATGATACATTGCAAATCTAACACTATCATCTCTAAGAAAATAAGGGAAAAGGGATGTTTGTCGAAGTGAGAGGGGATGCAGTTACTCGAGTCCGCCGCCGAAGGACGTAGCCCATCGGTGGCTGCTCTTTGCCGGCGAGGCCAACACCGCCTTGGCTGGCGCGGCAGCAGAGGCACAGAGATGCAGCGGCGAGCCATTGGGGGAGAGAAAGTGCTCCGCACCGCCACCACGCGACCCCCCCCCCCTCAAAATCTCCTACGCCGCCGAACTCGTCGCCGCCGCCAAGCTCACCGCCGTCGGGAGTCGCCGTCGCCATAGCCAGTGAGGGGGGAGAGACACAGACAGGCACGCGTGGAGTAACTAACCGTACCCTAGCATGTCCGAAGAGGCGCCGATTAATGGACGTTAGACGGGCGTGTCGGGGCGGCGTCTAACGCGGGCCACGTGTCCCTGACAGGTGGGTCCACAGGTGTTAAGCGGTGTCAATTCGCTATCAAGAGTCAAATGTGGTACCATTTTGCGATTGCGAGAGCGACTGGTACGAAATAGAAAATTTGACATACAAAGTGGTAGTTTTATGCTATCAACTCGGACATGATGACTCCGCGACGTGCGTGTGGGCGTGATAACTCTGGCCGTGATGCCCATATGCTACGACATGTGTATCCGGTCTTGATGACTATAGGCCCGACAGTGTCCAGCGAGGTGCTAGATGTCAGGCTCGGGATTTCTTGCGCTAGGTGTCGTGAAGAACATATTGATCGTATGGATATGCAAATTGTGTTACCCTTCACAAAGCTATCGAAGTGACATTCGCTCCAACTCGTATTGTAACCGACATGCTTGCTATCGACGTGATGTTCATGATAACTCACATTGTAACCGACGTGCTTTCCAAGATACGCAGACGACGTGACGATGTGTGAATAGATTGTGGGCGCATCCGGGACCCACGATGCAATCTATATGTTTTTTTAAAGTAAATTTTATCTACAAACGGATTGCATCGCAGTCACCGCACCCCCGAAAAGTCTAGTAATAATAATAAGAGCTGAAAAGGAGCAATAGCGGGGCAGAGGCACAAACCTGTCAACCTATATGGATACTATATAACTAATTGTTGTTGTTATAATATTTAACATTGTGATCAACCAAAGCTAAACGAAGAAAGCAAAACTTTATTTGTAAGACCGCCATTGGAGTGTGGATACAATGTATTTTATTGACGGTCTAGTCTAGAGCCAGAAAATACGCCGCACTGGCTTATATTGTAAGATGTTAGAAATCATCATGTCTACATTATCTGTCGAATAATTATTTCAGTTAAAGAAATGCATAGTATCTTATATGACTTCTCATGGTGGTAGGAATTTGTACTATTGTAAGTAAGAAGTACAACATAAATTATCACAACCAAGGATAAATTCAGAAATTGAAAGCAATTGATTATGGTCACATGCTGCTTATATATGATGTGGGCTTAGTATGGCATTCCAGATCAATTCTTTTAATACTACTATATAAAACATCCAATGCATCCACATTGTGAACCTATCGTATATCTACAATGGTGTGAGGCTAGAGCAAAATTGCATATGTTGCTTTAGGCCTGCAAGCTGTAGTAAATAAACAGATTCAAACTGGTAGGTATTCTTTTAATAATTTAGGACATTTCTCATTATGAAATAAGATTGTGTTCAGCTGTACACTAGAAGAGATTATGCACATTCAATAAATTAAATTCTAGAGCCTATTACACAGACACAAATATAGACCATATATATTGGTCGATGCAGGCAAGATTCGTCTCGTCACCCGCTCGACTTATTATGCCGTCCTTCAAAACTACTCCGTCTTAGGTGTGTCGTGCAGTAGGCTTGGCATGCACCAGGAAATATGACATGGCAAGCATACGAGAAGACTCAGCTGATTTTTGTCCATATTCGTTGTCATGTGCGCCATATATTTTGCCGGCTGCATGAAGCGGCAGATAGAAGTGGGCAAGCAGGTGGTTCTCGTTAGGATGCCAAACGGAGGCGATTGTTCCTGATCCACTGCATGGTCATTCCACTTCCACGCCCACGTACGCCACTAGGTGTGTTCCGGGGCCGAAATGAGGCGACTGTACGGTGCCACATGTTCCTGATATGGATGCTCTGGACTTCCGCACATGGTATGTCTAATCTCCTTTCTACACTTGATGGCTCGAGGATCGCAATAATTGTTCGATCTCCTCTGGAAGATTTTTTTTTTAACAAACCTCTGGAAGATTGAATTGAAAGAAATGACGATGTTGAGCAATCGGCCACTCTGTACTAACAAGCCAAAAATTTAAAACTCTCGAAACAGGCTTTCGCCCCGCTTTATAAATAAAGCATCATCGAGTTACAAAGTTCAACAAGCATCCACCACGGCCAAGCCCAAACGAAAAGGAAAAGAAGTGCATACAACACCGCTGGGGCCACAACACAAGCACGCCCAAACAGAAACAAAAACCGCCACGAGAACGAGGGAGAGCTCAGGACGCCTGGGCCGGGGAAGTCGGAGCAGATAGGGGGATCGCTGCCGTCCTCAGGGCCCGCATCGAGCTGTCGAAGGCCGCCCAATCACGCTGCCTCACCAGGGGAGACCACTGAAAACTCGTCACGGGCCGCAACCCGCCGGGAGGCCCGCTCAGCCACTGTCGGCTCTGGCCCGGACAGGCCTGACCGAGAGTCAGCGAGGCGAACACTGCGGCGGGAGGGAGGCGGTGGAGGAGGCCTAGGAGCCTTGGCCCGTCGCAGCTTGGCAACCGCCACCGGGGTGCTAGGGTCCCCGGCAGTGGAAAGCAGCACAGGCGGGTCCGGGGTGTCCGGGGCGAGAGTGTAGCACACCACCCCAAGAGAGCGCGGCGACTGGTGGGCGCAGACCTCCAGTCCCACACTCCCGGAAGTCTCCTGCTCCGGGGACGAAGGAGCGGCAAGGGGGCCCGGGAGGGACGACGGGCCCCGGTCGAGGTAGGAGCCGTACTGCGCGATGTCGAGGCCGATGGAGACAGAGTGATCGGGACGGAGGCAGCGGGGGAGGTCCACCGGGGCCAGCTTGGCAGGCGCGCTCAGCGACAGGGGGCGCCTCCCAGGGAAGGAAGGACTGCCACCAGAGAGTCCAGCCATCGGGGCCGCCGTGCCCCCAGCCGCCTCCTGCGACGGGCGAGCCGGGGGGGCGAAGCGTCAGTGGCGAGCGGCGACTCCGGGTCTGACCCCAAGTCGCTGTCCGAGTCCTCCCCAGAACCCCCACCCCCCGCCCCAGCGTCGTCACCAGCCGGAGGGGGGGAGGGGGAGAGGAGCGAGCCTCCGGCTCGCCCACCTCCTCGTCCAGCTCCACCAGGAGGTCCCGGCCCACGCGGTCGAAGAAGAAGCGCGGCAAGGAGACGGGGAAGACCGAGGTGTCCGGGCAAAGCAGCCGCAGACGGACCGGGCCGAGCCCCGAAAGGGATCCCAAGTCAACCTCAGTCAACTTGCCCACAGTCTGAGCCACGAGCGCCACCACCTCCTGTCTCCTAGCCTCAATCGGGATCCCAGAGAGGCGGACCCAGACCTCGGAGAGGGTGGCCACCGTCTCCTGCTCCGCCGAGGATGGCTGGATGGAGATCTTCAGCTGGTGCAGGGGGAGCGTGAAGGAGGACCCGAGGGCGCACATGCGGAGCACGGCCACGGACGGGAAGAACACCATGAACTCAGTCGCCGAGAACCGCCGGACCGGCCACACGTACCCGGGCAGCGCCGCGCTGAGCTCCTCCTGCAGCAGGGCCTCCGTCACTTCCACCGAAGTGGAGGGGTCCTGCGCGGGGAGGATCGAAACCCGCGCCAGGGTCTCGGGGACGGTCATCGGCACGCCACCCAAGTCGATGAAGTAGAACCCACCGTTGACTCCGTGTCCGTAGTACTCGAGGGTCTCTCTAGGGCGCGGCAGGCCAGTCGTGGAGACGGCTCCACCCCCCAGAGCCACCGGACCCCCCGGTCCAGCGGACACCGGCGCAAGACCCGACTTCTTCTTCTTGCTCTTTTTCTTCTTCTTCTTGGGGGCCGCGGCCACGCCAGCGCCGAACTCGGGGCGGGCTACCGCGGGCGGCGCCACGGGGCCCGAGGCCAGACCCTCGCGCCACGAGCCAGCATCAGCCCGGCCAGCCCCTGCCTAGGACCAGCCGCCCCCGCAGTAGCCTCGCGGGTGAGCAGCGCCGAGGCACGCAGCCGCTGCTCCCTCTCACGGTCCTCCACCGAGGGCCGCTGAGGGGACCGGCGGTGCTCCTCCAGCCTGCGCCGCGCACGCGGGGGGGGAGCGGGAGGGCCAGCGACCATTTGGAGCACGGGGAGAAGGCGGGGACCGCCGGGCCGGGAGGAGGTAGGCGGCCCGCGCGAGGAAGGGTGCCGGCGAGGGGGGGCCGCGGGAGCGGTGGCCTGGCGCGAAGGAGGGGGGAACGGCGCGGGGGAGAGAGGGCCCGACGCGGGGAACCGGCTCGAGGCGGCGCCGGGGGGCTGCGGGGGCGGGGGGCCATGAGGGCGTCGCAGAAATTCCGCCGGAGGCCGGCAGGCAGGCCCGGCTCGGGACGCGCCGGCGAGGAGGAGACCGAGAGCGGCGGAGGGGCGCAGGCAGGAGGCGACGGCGGGACAGGGAGAGGAGAGGACGAGCTCGGTACAGGGGAGTCCCGATAGGTTTTCGACGCCCCACCTCGGACTGGATCCTGCCTGTTGGGCTCGGACAGGATGGGCCAGGCCTGGGCCGGACCCACCAGGACACGCCCAGGCCGAGGCCCACGCGCGGCCCGGTTGGCCAGCCCAGCACCAGCCCTTTCCCCAGCGGCCCACCGCGGTCCCCGACCGAGACCGCCCCACCCCTGCTGCGGCGCCGCCATGGCTGCCCGCGGAGGAGCGCCTCCCCTCCGGCGAGGCCGTCGCGGGGCAGCCCGCGCCAACGGGAGGTACTCGCCCAGGGAAGAACGGCGCAGGGTCGACGGGCAACGAGGGAGCGTGACCCCGTGCTCCTCATCCGAGACCTCCCCGGCCGCCCTAACTCCGAGGACCGTCGGCGGCGGCGCCACCAGATCCTCCTCGTCCTCCACGTCTGCCTAGTCGAGGCCGTGCAGGTCTGCCAGGGCAGCGACCTGCTCCGGCGAGGCCGGGGGCAGCGACGGCAACCGTTTCCGAGGGTCCATCGCCGGAGGGCACGACGCGCCGGAGCGCCGCCCGACCCGCACTGAGTGGGCCGGGAAGGGGAGCGTCTCCCCCTGCCAGACGAACTCACCCCGACGCCGGTCGCGCGCGTCCACCACGACGTCGGCGGCGTTGAGGAGGACAAGCCTGCCGTCGGCGGGGCGGAGCACCACCGTCGCCGCCGACCACCCCGGCCGGCATCCCGCGAAGATCGAGGACGCGGAGGCATCCCACCGGAGCACCGGCGAGCTCGGGCACGCAGGAGGAGGGAGGGGATCCATTGGACCGGACGGAGCGAAATTTAAAACTACTCCATCCATTTTAAAACATAAGATGTTTTATATTTATAAAGAAAATGTATCTAGACCTATTATTATGTAGATTCACTCTAAACCTAAGTGAACTTACATACTAAAAGTAGTCTAGATACATTTGCTTCGCAAAGTTAAAGCGTCTTATATTAAAATGGAGGGAATAGATTGTACATTTGGCCAGACACACCATGGCCACACATATCAGACCACTTTCCCCCATTTAGCTATTGAGAGTTGTGACCACCAAGTTTGGAGTCTCTTGAATATGACACAATAGCTATATGTTTAATGGCCGTATCTTCATAATGATCTCAAGTGAACAAGTCACCAACATTAAAGTTGTGTGTTCCTTCGAATGAACTACATTTCTATTTGGATCATCTCATGAATGGTTGTACTAGGATTCGGACCACGTAAGAACAATCACATATAAGGTAGAAGCTTCTCCATCCGTAATGAGGACATTGGCACCAACTAAGAGGTCTTAGATTAAACTTGAGATCAACACGGGGTGAAGACAAGGCTTAGATTAAACCTGAGATTAAACTAAGAGGTCTTAGATTAAACTTGAAGATCAATACTTGGGAATGCCGAAATCGGCCGTTTCCATGCAGCCAGGCCCTGACGAGCGCCGCGTGCGTACCGTGTGCACACATGGGGAAGTGCGGCGGACGGGACGTTTTTGGCTTAACCTCCAGGTCACTCTCCTCACCGCCCAGTCCCACTCCCCCTCACCCCGAATCCCGACCATGGCCGCCGCTCCTCCTCCTCATCCCCCTCCGTTCCGCAGCCTTAGCATCGGCGAGGTGAGCGCTGATACGTCCAATTTGCATCACCATTCTATATCATAATTTGCCTCTATTCATTGATATATGTCTTATTATGAGGTGTTACTTATGTATTTTTCTCTGTTTTTGCATGGTGGATGATTCTTGAAGGATGAACCGCCGAAGTCAGGTTTCTAATGGAAAAAGAGCTGTTTTGATGCAATTTCGCGAAGATCAGAAAAATATCAGAAAAATATTGGAAAATTATATTTTTCCGGAAGACGAAGGAAGCCAGAAGGGGAGGCGTAGCTGGGCCACAGGGGGCCCACACCCCCCTAGGCACGGGTCCCCCCTAGGCCGCGCCTAGGGCAGGTGTGGCCCACCTGGACGGCCTCCGACTCCGCCCTCTCGTCTATAACTTCCTCTCAGAACCCTAATACCGGGAGAGCGACCACAGAAAGATTTCCTCCGCCTCTGCGGGCCGGAAAACACCGAGAGAGAAAGATCTCTCCGGCAGAAAGATTTCTATCGGGGAAATTCCTTCCCGGAGAGGGGAGATCGTCGCCATCAACACCATCGTCAAGCTAGACTTCATCGGGATCATCATCATCATCCACACCATCATCTCCACCAGCATCATCATCACCACTCCATCCCACTGTAACAATTGTGTTGAATCTTGCATAGTTCTTAGGGGAAACTTTCCCGGTGTTGATTACTATTGTAGTTGATGCTTGTGAGTGGAGCCATTGGATTATTGTTTATATTCAGATTGTTATCCATTATCATATCATCTTTGATCTTGATCCATATGATGTCTCGTGAGTAGTTCGTTTAGTTCTTGAGTACATGGGAGAAGTCATGTTGTTAGTAGTGGATTTGTGTTGAGTTATTATTCAATGGTTTAGTATTTAAGTTGTGGTGCTATTCTTCTAGTGGTGTCATGTGAATGTAGACTACATGATACTTCACCATTTATGTGCCTAGGGGAATGTATTATGTATTTGGCTACTAATTGTGGGGTTGCCGGAGTGACAGAAACCTAAACCCCGTTAGGACACCTTTGCACAATGGAGCATAGGAACTTAGAGTTTAAGGCTGTTGTTAGGTTTATATCTTAATTGCTTTCCTGTAGTTGCGGATGCTTACAGGGGGTTTAATCACAAGTATGTATTAGTCCAAGTAAGGTCGGTACATTAGCACAGGTTCACTCACACAACACTTACAACACCAAAGAAAGGTACTCAACTATTTGAAGTGAAAGCACTTGACATAATTCCCATGTGTCCTCGAGAACATTTGGTCCTTATAAGTATTTCCACCGGCTTGTCCTTTGCTAAGAAAGGATTGGGACACTTGCTGCGGTTGTTCGTTGTCTTTATTATTTGCACCTTGTTTCTTTGCTTTATCAGAAAACCCCTAAAAATCCGTTTGCTAAGTATTTACAGAGAGTTCCTACTCCATACCACTAGTCAACACCTTCTGCTCCTCGTTGGGATCGACACTCCTATTTATCGAAAGTACTATGATACACCCCCTATACTTGTGGGTCATCAAGACTATTTTATGGCGCCATTACCGGGGAGTGAAGCGCTATTGAAGAGTGGAACTGGTAAGTAAACTTCTACTGTGAGTATTGTTTTTTATTTCTATTTGTTGCTTTGTTTCCAATATAGATAACCCACTTGGTTTTCTGTTTGGGAAAACTACTACCACTGTTAGGGTAGTAGATGAACCACCACCTGTTGAGATAGATCCTTTTAAGATACCTACAAGTATTGTGACCGTGTTATGGATAATTATTATTTAGGGGATGGAACTGTCCACCCTGGTGATCATTTGCTTTTTATCCATGAATTATGCCGGTTGTTAAGTGTGCAGGTATCACAACTGAACATGTGACGAAGAAGTTACTCTCCATATCCTTGAAAGGGAGAGCTGAAGAATGGTATAAGCTGCTGAAGAATGGGCAATCCATAGAATGGGAGAAAATTGCATCTCTCTTTTATTCTAAATTTTATCCTCCCAGTGAATTCGTAAGGATAGAAATCTGATCTATAAATTTTGACCTCGTGATGGAGAGAGTATAGCTCAATCTTGGGGGAGATTGAAGTTACTAATGCTTAAATGTCCTATTCATGAACTCCCTAAAAATATTATTATCAATAACTTTTATGCTAGGCTTTCTCTTCATGATAAAGATTTACTAGATGCTTCTTGTGCTGGATCATTCACATGTAAGAAGGAAGAAGCTAAATGAGATCTCCTAGACCGTATTCAAGAGAACACTGAAACTTGGGAGAATGACAAAGGAAGAAAGTCAGGTATAAACTATGATTAAATCCTTTATGGAAACTGATGACTTCCGTGATATTAGTAATGAGTTTGGTCTTGACTCCCAAAGTATGGCCAAATGTTTTAAGACCTTCGCCCCTTACATAGAATTTCCTAAAAAGAAGTGGAATAAGTACCATGCACCTTATAAAGATGTTGTTAGTCATGTTCCCATTAGAAGTACTGAAGTTTGTACTATTGATCATATTTTGCCTAAACCTTATGTTGAGAAAATACTTTCCCAACTAAGGTAAAGGAGTATTCTATGATGATTGGTGTGAATAACAAAGGTACTAAGAAAACTGTGGAGCCTGATGAGCAAATGAATAATCAACTTGTGGTAGCTATTGTGAAAGACCCTGTCACTAGAAATATAGAGGATGAGCACATTGTCTTTTGTGAAGACGCTTCTAATATTATCTCTCATCCTAGCAAAGCTAGAAAAGCTAGTGTCCCTGTGCTTTCTGTTAAAATTGGTGATCATTGCTATCATGGTTTATGTGATATTGGTGCTAGTTCTAGTGCTATTCCTTATGAGCTTTATAGGGAAATTATGCATGAAATTGGTCCTTGTGAGCTTGAGGACATTGATGTGGTTATTCACCTTGCTAATAAGGAAACCATTTTCCCCATTGGTATTGTAAGAGATGTGGAGGTTCTTTGTGGTAAGATTAAGTATCCCGCTGATTTTCTAGTGCTTAATTCAGCAGCTAGCAAAACTTGTCCTATCATTTTTGGTAGACCCTTCTTGAACACTTGTGGAGATATTGTAGATTGTAAGAAGGAAAAAGTTTTAACTAAGTTTGATGGAGATTCTTATGAGTTTAACTTTTCCAAATTTGCTAAAGCTCCTTGTGAAAATAGCTTGCCTAATGAAGATTTCAGGATGGAACAACTTGCTTCTATTGATCCAGTTTATGACCTTAGACCTCTTTTTGATGACTCTAAGTATGCTCATTCTAATGATAAAGTTGTTGCCAGTGACAGTTATATTCTCAACTTTATTCAAAGTGCTACTGAAAGTTATTATGAGAGAGGGAAACATGGTTTTATGCATCTCAATAATGTTAAGTTTCCCTGTTTTATGTTGAAAGCTTTGAAGTTGCATTTGTTTTGTCTTCCTATGCTAGTGGCTTTTTGTTTCAACAATTCATTTTCTCATCATACTACCATACATAGGAAGTGGGTTAGACTCAAATGTGTTGGTTATTTGCTTCTTGATGCTCTCTTTCACTTTAAATATTTATCTCCTATGTGAGCATCTTTGAAATTTTCAAGCCTAACTTAAAGGCATTAAAGAAAAGTACTTCTTGAGAGATAACCCAATAGTTTTGTCGAGTCTTGGAAGTTATTACCCCAGTAATAACCACTCCTTATCCTTTTTTTTGGTTTTTGTGTCAAGTTCAACTACTTTTGTGAAGTAGAGGAGTTGTGAAAAGCGGCTGTCCTAGGACATATTTTTGTGCTGCATTGTAAAAATTCATGAAGGAGCTCGTACCTTGGATGGAGCTGTATTTTTCTGTGCTTGTTCTCCAAGTTATTACCCAACTTTCATTAGTTTTGCACTTTTTGATTTTAGCAACAGAAGGTTTTCGAAAAAATCAATCTTTACCTGCTGGTCTGTTTTGACATATTTCTGCCATCATTTGCATTTGCCTCTTATATTGATTCCCTTCCAGTTTCTTTTGGGATTTTGGAAAGGAGTTGCTACAGTAGATTTTGCTTTGATGGATTTCAGTTGAAGTGTGTACCTAAAGATTTTTGTTTTTGCATACACTAATTGAAAGAACATGTGGGCCCCCATGTGTGGTTTTGGTAATTAATGACAAACTCTATGGACTAATGCTTGTATCAAGTTGTACTTGTAGAAATTGTCCATAGGCAATGCTTGAACCATATGTTGACTTCAAGGTTTTGAGAAGAAGAAAGTGAAGAGGATCAAGTGATGATCAATATGTTCAAAGAGTGATCCACAGTTTGGTCACGTGTGAGTTGATCCTATTGCAAGGGTGTCTTGAAGAAGAAGATATAATTCATCGTATGTATCTTCAAGACATAATCCAAATGGTGTTAGAAGAAATTTTGTGCAAGCTAAAGATGTGCCATATCTAGAAGATATCATGCTTGAAGCTTGCCATCCTCAGTGATCATGGATCGATGAAGACAAGGTCAAAGTAAAGGTTTCCCCATGTCATATGGGGGAGCAACTTGCAAGTCTTCATCAAGCGAGTGCGTGCGAGAGAAATCAAGAAAGGTGTTCCATCTTGAGAAGGACAAGATCGTATACATCAAGATCAAGTGGAAAATGCGCAGGGCAAAGGTATGATCTTGATAGGGTTTCTTTCTTACCGGTCTCGTGGTGTTAGTTGGGGAGACCGGTTTATAGGATAGACAACCGTACTATCAAGAGGGGCTCTCAAGTGAGTAACTCAATCATATCTTTCAGAGAGAGCTCAAACCTTTGCATACTTAGCATCATCCATTCTTGGTTGTTATTTGTATCTTATCCATGTGAGGTTCTAGAGCTTGTGGTAATATTCATAACAAGCTCTAGTTCATCAAAAACGGATTTCCCTTTTATATCATATTGCGTTTTTTATCTTTGAGGTTTTACCAGTTTCTCACCAAGAGAGGTTTCTCACATTATATTACATGAAATGTTCTCTCTTGGTGGTATCCAATATTTTCCAACAAAATTGGTTTTGGGTCAATCAGAGTTTCCAAACTCTAGATATCGCCATTTGAAGTCTGCCTCTTTTTTGGTCCAGACCGAAGTCTCCGATCTGCATGGACCAGAGTCTCCGGTGTGGTCCGGAGTGTCCCCTGAAGTCCCCGGAAGGGGCTCCAGAATTCAGCCTGGGACAGTCTGATGGGTGGTCCAGAGGAAGGTCCAGAGACTGTCCGAGTCTCCGGTCCATGCCTTAGACCGGAGTCTCCGGTGTGGCTGGACCGGATTCTCCGGTCCACTTGGTTCACAGAGGCGCTGGGACAGTCTGATAGGTGGTCCGGAGGTTGGCCGGAATCTCCGGTGTAGACCGGAGTCTCCGGTCTGCACACCGTAGTCTCTGGTCTGACTTTTCCCCAACTGGCAGAAAACGGTCAGAAATCTGTGGGCCTATAAAAAAGGGGCCACCAAAGGATTTGAGAACCACCACTGAAGGAGTAATTCGTCATCAGGTTTGGCATTGAGCAAAATTCTGAGTTGATTCGTACTCTGATTTTCGAATTTTAGGATTTGAAGAAACTTATTGAAAAGCTTATCAAGGGAACACCACCACCACCGAAGGAGTAATTCGTCATCAGGTTTGGCATCCCCTTGGCTTGTTCCAAGCTTGGGGGAGTGCCGCGGTATCACCATCATTATCTTTTACCTTTTTAGTGGATTCTTATCTTTGGTAGAGAAGTTATTTTATAGGTTGGTTTGCATGTGGAAGTATCTCTCCTTTAGTTGGTTATCTATGTATCCCTTGGTGTGAGTGCCTTTATGGAATATTAATGAGAAGTCTCATCTTTTACTTTTTGCACTTCTTATTTTAGTTTGCAATCTCTGTTATATGATTGACCTTGTTGATCAGTATTGGCATCACTTTGGGAGCATCAAGTAAATCTAAATTGGTTTTGGCAAACCGAGCTCTGGTCAGTAGCAACACCTTTTGAGGTTTGAAAGGAAAAGGGAAAAAAGCTTACAGGTATTTTGTATCATCTATTTTCTTTCTTGATTGGCTCATAAGCTTGGTATTGTTTATTTAAGATCTTTTGTGTCTTCAAGGAAGATTGCATGTTTGGATTTATCACTTGTATGTTTGCTTGTTTCCTTCAACTCTCTTGCTTGCTACCCAGCCTTGTTATCCAAAAACCTTTTGAGAAGGCATATTTCTCATGTTTCCAGTCCCTTTGAACCAAACCTATGCCATTTGTGTCCACCATATCTACCTATTAGCATTATTGCTATTCCAAGCAAATTCTCAAGCTTCATCTATCTTTCGAATTAAAAAGTATTTTGTTATATGGAAACTAGTTAGTAAAGCTCTCACGAACTTGATGGCACACCTTATTTTCTAGCCCCTAATAGACTTGAACCATTGTGTCATCGAAGTTGTATATGCTTGCACCTATACGTTGGAATTAGCAGAATCATGCTGTCATGGGGAACGTTTTCAATATTGCACTTGTACTTTGTACACAGTTGATATCATGCTCTTTTGTCTATGGATGTCACCGATGTGAAATAAAAAGGAAGCTTGTAAGTCCATGGAGTTATGTATTTTGTGTTAGAGAAACGCCTGGGCTGCTAGCCTAAGCCATGCCTAATCATGGTGGAAACTTGCAGCATCACCATAATGAGCAATCTGTGAAGCATCCTCAATAAAAATCCATGCAAATAGTAAATAAAAAGATCACTGAGATGCTCATTGTCTGCTTGCCTTATCATTTTGGTTATGGGGAAGCTCCTGTACCTTATGCAAGGGGTACCCCGTTGGCGGTTCTCTATGATACGCATGTACTTACTATGATAAGAACTTACAGGTGACTGAAGTTGAGTAGCATGAGGTGTGTGCCTCATATTCAAGGGACATGAGATTGCCAACTTATATTTCGTCAAGCATATACTCCATCCTTGTTCACTTTAACCTTAATCATCTCAAGATGCCTATGATAGGGGCAATGAGGGCTCAAATCTAGTAAGTACCACAATCTTTTGGAAGCTCTTTATGACTTGAAATCCCTGCTTCCCTCTATGAAGGGACCTTTCTTCTACTTCCAAGTTGAGTCAGTAAACCTACTTCCTCTCTATCTCCAGCAAGCATTTGAGTTGTTGTGTTTCAAGCATTCAGATGATGATTTATTCAATCATGTTCTTTATCTTCCTTGTTTGCACAAGACTCTTGTCTATTGAGTATTACTTTGAAAGCCATCATTGTGAAAAATCTTTTATGTTTGAGCAAAGAGTACTCTTGTTGTGAAGACCTCTACAAAAGCTTTATTTGTGAAACTGTTTGCCAGCTATTCTCTGACCAAGTTGCCAATTCCAATTGTGATTTATCTTTATGCATCTCTATTGTGACTCCTGTACTTGTTGCAAGCTAAGTTATATAATGGTGAGTTGCTTTCTTCTATGAGTTGTGTAATGGTAAGTGTGATGCTTCTTGTCCGTATTCTTTTATCGACATTTCACTCCGTAAACCTGTGGACATGTTTACTGAGCTCGGTTTTCGCTTGGGGACAGGCGAAGGCCTAAGCTTGGGGGGAGTTGATACGTCCAATTTGCATCACCATTCGATATCATAATTTGCCTCTATTCATCGATATATGTATTATTATGAGGTGTTACTTATGTCTTTTCCTCTGTTTTTGCATGGTGGATGATTCTTGAAGGATGAACTACCGGAGTCAGGTTTCTGATGGAAAAAGAGGTGTTTTGATGCAATTTCGCGAAGATCAGAAAATATCAGAAAAATATTGGAAAATTATATTTTCCCAGAAGACGAAGGAAGCCAGAAGGGGAGGCGTAGCTAGGCCATAGGGGGCCCACACCCCACCTAGGCACGGGTCCCCCCAGGGCCGCGCCTAGGGCAGGTGTGGACCACCTGGCCGGCCTCCTACTCCGCCCTCTCGCCTATAACTTCCTCTCGGAACCCTAATACCGAGAGAGCGACCACAGAAATATTTCCGCCGCCTCTACAAGGAGGAAAACACCGAGAGAGAAAGAGCTCTCCGGCAGACAGATTTCTGTCGGGGAAATTCCTTCTCGAAGAGGGGAGATCGTCGCCATCAACACCATCATCAAGCTAGACTTCATCGGGATCATCATCATCCACACCATCATCTCCACCATCACCATCATCACCACTCCATCCCACTGTAACAATTGTGTTGAATCTTGCATTAGTTCTTAGGGGAAACTTTCCCGGTGTTGATTACTATTGTCGTTGATTCTTGTGAGTGGGGCCATTGGATTATTGTTTATGTTCAGATTGTTATCCATTATCATATTATCTTTGATCTTGATCCATATGATGTCTCATGAGTAGTTGGTTTAGTTCTTGAGGAGATGGGAGAAGTCATGTTGTTAGTCGTGGATTTGTGTTGAGTTATTATTCAATGGTTTAGTATTTAAGTTGTGGTGCTATTCTTCTAATGGTGTCATGTGAATGTCGACAACATGATACTTCACCATTTATGGGCCTAGGGGAATGCATTGTGTATTTGGCTACTAATTGTGGGGTTGCCGGAGTGACAGAAACCTGAACCCCGGTTAGGACACATTTGCACAAGGGAGCGTAGGATCTCAGATTTTAAGGTTGTGGTTTGGTTTATATCTTAATTGCTTTCATGTAGTTGTGGATGCTTGTAGGGGGTTTAATCACAAATATGTACTAGTCCAAGTAAGGTCGGTACATTAGCACAGGTTCACCCACACAACACTTACAACACCAAAGAAAGGTACTCAGCTGTTTGAAGCGAAATCACTTGACAGAATTCCCATGTGTCCTCGAGAACGTTTGGTCCTTATAAGTATTTTCACCGGCTTGTCCTTTGCTAAGAAAGGATTATGCCACTTGCTGCGGTTGTTCGTTGTCTTTATTACTTGCACCTTGTTTCTTTACTTTATCAGAAAACCCCTAAAAATACGTTTGCTAAGTATTTACAGAGAGTTCGTGATCATACCACTAGTCAACACCTTCTACTCCTCGTTGGGATCGACACTCCTATTTATCGAAAATATTACGATACACCCCCTATACTTGTGGGTCATCAAGCGCGCATAGCCTATGGGATGTCGTTGAACTGGATAAGCTCTTCGCCGGCGACCAGGCGGCCCTCGTGAGGGCTCTCAGGACTCCTGCGCCCATCTGCGCACGCGGAACTAGGGCGCCCTTGGTGGTGGCTGCGTCGACTATGGCTACGGAGAAAGCTGCATCTGTGGCCAAGCAGGCCGGAGAATCCCCCATCAGAGTCGGAGTTACCCTGGACTCGTCAGATAGGGTTTTTCCGCCTGCTCCGGTGACCCCAATCCTCGGGCCTAGAGCTTCTTCTCTCGCTCTGTCGGCGCATTCTACGGCTCCCTCGTCATCGAGTGCGCCTCCGGTTACCAGGGTAAGTTCCCGATCTACATAGCGGTTAGGGTTTGGCCCCAAATCGGTGGTGGTTAAGGCTCGATCTTCGGTAGTTCTTGCATGATTTGGGGCTTTACGTAGTATGTAGCAACGGATTTTGTAGTGTGCACGCAAATTTTGGGATTTTGTTGCCCGATTCGTCAATTTGGATGTTGGCCTAGGGCATTGCCCGATTGGAGAACATTGCCGATTCCTCAATTTGGGTCTTGTCCAGGGGAATTGCATGATTGGGGATACTAGTGATTGTGTGTACCATGATTTCTCCATGTTCGTACCATGTGCATTGCCAAATTTGGCAATGCTGCTTGCTCCCAGATTTTTGCTAACCTTGTTTTGCTTCCTGCCAAGGTGGTTAAGTTTGAATGCGAGACTGTGGGGAGGGTCTGGCACCCTCCCCCCACTGGGTTATTAGGACATTCACCTGACCAACCGCTAGAAATTCAAGACGATGGTCCTTGGCAGGGTGGAGGCGGCTTCGCAGACGCAGAGCAGAAGGGTCGGCATCCGAAGCTTGGCCACTATCCTATCGCCGAGATCCATCGCTGGTTCATCATCCAGCTGGACCCGGCTGACCTCCAAATGCTGGTGATCCTGTCGGCGTTCTAGTTTGGCCTGAGAACCTGGATTAAGCAGCAGCTGCCATGCGTCGTGCAGGTCACGTCCTGCCGGTGGTGCGCCGAATGGGTACAGGTGGTCTGCTTCTCTGGCCATGTCACCTTCAGGAAGAACTGGCCAGAGCTGGTCTACAAGTACGACCTGGAGCGCGATGACGTCGTCGAGTTCAAGCTAAAGCCCTTCGTCATCAAGATGCCGATCTACAAGGCGGGCTTGTCCAGCGCCAGGCAGTACATCTTCCCAGACCACGGCTAGTCGGCGACGCTATTCATGTCGATGCATATGTAAGTTTGTAAGTAGTACTGATGGACAACTAGATGGTGAACTTAGTAGGTTCTTTTGATCAGGGGTGAAAACCCTTGGTGGTGGTGGTTTGGGGGCATGGTATGCCCTCGTTGATGGTTTGTTTCATCAGGGGTTAAGCCCCTGGTGCTGGTTCAGGGGCATGGTATGCCCCCGTTGATGGTTTGTTTCATTAGGGGTTAAGCCCCTGGTGGTGGTTCTGGGACATGGGATGCCCCTCCTGATGGTTCTTTTGATTAGGGGTGAAGTTTAGAACCCCTGATTGCTACCAGTAATGGTGACTGCTAATCTTATGGTGATAATCTGAATGTGTAGGTAGCAATGTTTATGTCTGCATATGCTTTTATGGTGTGTCTTGTGTGCATCTGAATGTTCTTATGATCATGTGTTTTGTGTGTGTGTTGCGGTGATAAGATCACCAAATTTAAAATGGGTGATCATAACCCATGTGATCAGATGCAAAGCACCACACCAAACGCATATAAAATACATCATCATTGAAAAAAACAAGAATCTGGGCAACCAAACAACTGGGCTTATTTGCAAAAAATGAGCATGTAGGAGTCCAAACAACTTGCCCAAGTTGGTCCAAGTGAAATCTCCCCTAATGCAGCACCCAGCAGGCCAAGTGGAAAAAACAGAAAATCCCGGCCCGAGCAATCAAACACAGTGTGTTCCCGACCGAAATAAGACGACTGTACGGTGCCCCATAGCTGAGGCACTAAGGGGCTGTTTAGTTGTGCTTATTTATGGCTTTTCGCTTTGGCTTTTAAGCCATAAAAGTATCTAAATAGGTGTTTTATTTTTTGGTTTTTGGCTTATGCCATCATACTATTATGTTCAGTTAAAAGTCAAAGAGTAATATGCAACGGAGGTCCTAAAAGTTTAGAAGAAACTGTATGCAAGTCCTAAAAGTTTCAATGTGTGCAGCGCAGGTCCTAATTCTCAGATCTATGTGCACTGTAGCCGGGGCTATAGTAAAGAATTAGGACCTGCAGTGCACAACTAACTAAGAATTAGGACCTGCAGTGCATAACTAACTGAGAATTAGGACCTTAGTGCATAATTTGAAACTTTTAGGATCTGTATATAGTTCCGTCCAAACTTTTAGGACCTCCGGTGCATATTACTCAAAGTCAAAAGCCAAATCAAAAAGCACTTATTTCGATGCTTTTATGGCCCAGAGACCCTTACTAGGATTGCATGAACATGTCAACCTCGCTTAATTTAGAGAACACGGTGGAACACTAGGAGCGAAGAAAACAAATTTAGAGTACGTCATGGACTTGTATTTCCTTAACCACCCGGACGGACTCTACAAGTGTGGTGAATTTAAGTAGCCATGAAGTTGGGAACATGGTCATGCCGATATATAGCGCCCTGGCCGACTGACTACTTCTACCATGCTAAGCTGCAACATTAGCATCTCGATCATTTTACAGAAATGATGTCCAACGTTAGCAAATGTGTGAAACCTCTTGCTGATATTTGCAAGGTTTAAGAACGAACATTCGCTGAGAATGAACCCAGTTTTGCCCAATGAGATGCCAATGAGGCGAGAACAGCACATGTGCGGCTGTGCCCGGTACGTACGCTTCCTCTAGTACATGCCCGGTACGTACGCGTCCTCTAGCACATGGTATGACCTAATAATCTTAGTTTTCTCAACCCTTGATTAAGCATTATTGCAAAAAAGTAAACGATGTTTGGTAGCACGGTGCAGAATAAATGTCTATGTCTGTGGGACATGTTTCATGGACGCTCCTTCCAAGTACTCATTATAGTATCGTCGATGACAATATGTGTATAGACATGTCAGATCTACTATGTCACGTTGGTCCTCCTATAACGAGTGCCGGATCGTCCTTTAAACTCAACTTTATGTCTAACTTTGCTTGCGTTTAGTCTATTTTAACTACCTCTAGTGTATTTCTATTGGGTTTATTACAATCGTGGACTCGGTTCCACTTAGAAATTGGGCATGTGCCACTACGAATTGGCTAATCGGAGATATGCCATCAGTCGATGTGGTTTCGTTAATTCTATGCCCCTGTTCCGTTTGTCCCCGGCAGTCGTTTTCCCTGTCTAATTTGTCGTCTGGTTGACTCGGTTTTTTTACATGTGGGTCTCATCACGCGCAGCCATTTTTCTGACCATTATTCTGACGAGTAGATCCCGCCACCTGAGCGGTCGACCGCGTGCATCCCAGGTTCGAGGATCCGAGCCCGCATTATTCTGCAATTTTCCATATTTTTCCTGTCCACCGCCCCGCCCCGCTCCACTATTCTCGTCCCTTCCCCTGTCGCACTGTTCCGCCGTGCACCACCCCGAACCTCCACCGCCCTCCCTCTAGCCTTTGTTCGTCGCCTCGTTGTCGTCCCCTCCTGTCAACACCCGGATTTTTAATCCTAGATGCCTGTTATGACATACATCGCAATCCCAGGATTACCATTTTTACGAGACATAACAGATTGGATATCACAGTACACCATCCATTACAAACCATAATAAGGTCTTACAAATAAAGGATCTCATGATCCAGTCTTAATACAATCAAAGCAGCGGAATAACATAATAATAGTAGCGTGTGCGAGGCTCCATCTTCATGGTCACAGGCAATACTGATGATGAAAGATGATCCTAGTTGTCGTAACCTTCCTGCGGTCCATCCTCCTGATAGTCCTCTTCATAGTCTGGCCACGAAAATAGCCAGGGACAAAGTCATGAGTACTCTTTAAGTACTCGCAAACTATCACTAACAGGTAAGTGGTTTCAAGTAGGAATACTAAGCTCTAGGTTGTTTTTGTAAAAAGCCAGATTTATCTCTAACTGAGTTTAGAAGCAAAGAAAACTAGTTTAAGGTTTTATAACACCTAAGGGGGAACTTGAGTTTTCATATCACAACCCTGTTGTGGTCAAGTCAAAGTCATGAATCCTTTCACAAGTCATTTTCAAAACATCTGACGACGGAACAGTATGGCCACTCCAACTGTCCATAACCGCGGACGAGGCTATTCGAATAGTTTTACACTCTATAGAGGTGATACACTTTCATCATAACATTCGATACATCCGTCAGGAACAATCCTGAATTCACAATACTCAGTATGCTGATAATTAAACCTAACCTTTTAATTACACACCCTAGTATAGGCACCTCTTCTATGAGTTTGGCCTCCCAACCATGACCATCTGTCATCTTGGGAACTGCACATGTGGTCAATTTTCACGAGGTAGCCTCAGCTCAAACCTCGGTCGCAAGGGAACCCATACTAAGATATATAAACTTTCAGTCAAGCCCTACCCAAATTCGGGTATTGTGGTTGTACGATAAAATTGGAATGTTATCGCATCCAGACAACCATCAGTTTTATAAAGGGCTAAGGCTCATGCCTCAACATTTTCATCATCAAAAATCATCTGGTGTTCAAAAACACATGTCAAAACATCTCATTAGAATGACTCATCATTCTAAGGTTTTCATAACCATTTTCACCAAGTATTCCCATCTAAAGTGATCAAGTTTTATGCTTAGCACTAGCCACTAAAGTTGTGGTAAACACTAATGAGGGGTGGTAATGAAGTGTGACTTATCTAAGTTTAATCTCATGCCTGAGGATGACATCAAGATCTACCTAACTTAGGCCAAATTTTATGCTCTTTATGCTACCTTTAATATCTTTCCAAAACTTCACAAGTCACTTAGTAAACATAACTAAGGAGCTCACTTGCAAGTAAAACTAGGATTTGGGGTAATCAAATTTGTCTAACCAAGCATGCCTAATACATTGCATAGGTTATCTAGTTTTCACAGTTGCAAGTGTTAGCTTGCTAGGATGGCTTGCTAATGGTAGCTTGCATTAGATAGCTTGCCTTGAGTAGTGCAGTGATTGAAGTTCTCTTCTCCTTCTTCCTCGTAGTATTCTTCTTCCTCTTTGTATCCTTGGTCGATACTAGTGTCTATTAATAGATACGAAGTATAGAATCACCAAACAATACTTAACTACTTCTATTAAGCAAACACGGGTGCACACTAGATGATCTAGCATCATCACAATCATCACAAGGATTAAGGCAAAAGTTTTATATATTTTATTTTATAAAAGTAATTTCTACTCATTGAAAAACTACTTAAGGTTTAATATTCAACAATTAAAATATGGGATCATGTTGACATATGTCATCAACACATATTTCAATACTTGAGAATGTGATTTAAAGTGGTGTCACAATTTAATAAGGTTTAAAATTATTATTTTTAATTAAATAAAGTGACTAGAAATGCCTATGTGGCATTTTTTTATTACTTGTCCATTATTACTGCAAGTAAACCTAGATATTTTTATATATTCAGAAAGGTCTTGTCAAATTTGATTTTTGAGAGTTGGAATCAACTCAAAAGCATTTATGGTTGAATTTTGAAAAATATTTGAATGCAGAAAAGTCGCTGCCTTATTATTTTTACTATAGCTGATCTATAATTTCAAATAGTTTAAATCCAACGGGCTTGGATTAATAATTTCAATACCTTACTAACAAAGTTGATTTCATGCAATTTGGTTTAGTGAATCTTCCTTAATTGAATTTTGAATCTACTGCCAGAACTAGGTTTAAAACTAAATAGAAAAATTCTAATTTAAACTAACCGGGTCACGCGGGAAATCTTACTGGGCCGGCCCACTGCACTCAGCGCGCACGCGGGCTGGTTAAGTGGTTGTCCCCACTCTTCAGTGAGACAGAGGGTGCGAAGGGGTACAGGCTAAGTACGACCGTGATTAGATAAAGGATCAACGGCTCACGGCCATGGTCCTTGTCGAACAGAACACGACTAGTTCGAACCCTAGCGCGGTCAGTGGGGGTCTGTGGCGGCTCACCGGGGCTCAGGCAATGGTCGGCGATGGGGGCGAACGACAAAGTCGACGATAGAGGTTCTCCTAGTACTGGTGGCTCCTCCTGGGATGGCTCCAATCGACGGCGCCCTTCTCCTCCAACAGCGGCAGACTCTGGCGAAATTCCGGCGATGCTGCGCTTGCCTTGCTCCGGGAAGAAGTGGGCACGATCAGTGAGACTGGGAGTAGAATGGTGTGAAGAAATCGAATAGGGAAGACCTCTATTTATACTGCGATGAGGGAACCGAAGGGTGCGGGCTGAGCTTGTCGGGGTCGGCGATACAGCGAACTACGGGCATGGCTGACGAAGGGGGCGGTGTGCGGTCTCCTGGCGAAGCTCAACGTTTTGATGACGTGGTAAGGGGCGGCGCGGTTCGGTTGGAACGTGTCGACGCTCTGAGCTGCACCGACGGCTGTTTTGATGGCGCACAGTGGCTACGGGTCGCGCAGCGGCGAACGGGTTTGTCTAGGAGGTTCCTAGGATTGTGGTGATCACGTACGCGGGCGGCAAAGACGGGGCGCGGTCTGTGCGAGCGTGTCGAGCGCGGCGCTCTGGCGCGTTCTCGGCATGGTCACAGAGAAATGGGCACGTGCGTTCTCTGTGGTCCAGTGCCTGGCAAGGGTCGAGGGATGGACAGAGGGTGGCGGTGGACGGTGGCATGCTTCTCAGACACGGTGGCTAGGCGCAGCACTTGCTCTGCCTAGCTAGCCATGGTCGGCTGGCAAGGGTACGATGCTCTCGGGCAGGCTCGGCATGGCGCATTGGGTAGGGTCTAGGTTGAGTCAATGCATTGGTTGGCACTGGGGGAGACAGGGATGATCAATGGTGAACAATGGTTGGGGTGATCACTGCTCAAAACAGTGAAGTTTGGCCAAATTAATTTTCTGTCTCCAAGTGTTTGATGAAATGGCCGAAAGAAATTTAAATTTGTATTTTTGGTTGAAACTTGGTGGGTGCAATGGTCACATACTAGGTAGTCTCTGGTTGATTGGATTTGTCAATGTGCATTGGTTTGGTTGGGTTTTGAGAAATGATGATCTTCCCATATGAACTAGATTCAATTTTCAATTGTCAATTGAATAGGGTTTCCAAATGTTTCTGTGGATTTGCAAAGCGGTCTTGGGTTCACTTTCACTTGGTCTAGCAAGGGGTGAAAATAATTGGATTTGTTTCTATTTGAAATCTTGGACTAGAAACACTCAAAGTGGTCTAGTGAGCAAGATTGGCAAAATAACCATTTGCTTATTTTGTTTGTTTTTAATTTCTCTTCATTTGATTATGCTTGGAATTGATTTAGATGATGTTTTTTCATCTTTAAACCAATCCTTACCATTCATATCAATCACACAAGTCCATTCAAGCATCCATGCATTCATCACATACACACATGCATTCATAAGGATTTAATTAACAAAAGTTTTTGTTAACCCTAATTTTGGATGCCTGGAACTTGATAACCTTGATTAATATTTTTGGGATGTTACACCTCCCTTCACTCTCTCCTTCCCCCTGTGACTTGTGCTTGTGTGGTTATGAGGTTGAAAGCGAGAAGCTGAGCCGGTCGTTGGTCCCACGACCACGACGGTGGACGTGAAGCGGATCCGACATGGAGATGGATCCTGCATGCCAGGGGAGCACATAGAGGAAACAAAGCTCTATAGCTCTAGAGCCCGGTGAATATGGCTTTCGTCCCGGTAAGAATTGTAATTATGTCTCTTTCTTTTTTCAGTTAGCGACTATAGTCTAGTGGTAATAGCGATGATGTGCGTTGATAACTATATGATATCTACCGTATTCGGATTCCTACTAAAGATTCAACACGAGTATCAGACAGAAACCGTGCCCGGCGGTAGAATTGCAGTTAGCGCTGTTTTTGATTATTGACTAACAATAGCACGACAGCCTAATTCTATGTGACTTGTACATGAAATTTGGCAAGTTAGAACAAGGAAATCGTATCCAAGTACTACGACACAAATTTTTGGACTTTCTGCAACATTAGGACTCCTTCGCAATGATATGGGATAAACATCTGGAGACTAGGACTGTGCTGATGTCTATCCATATTGTTAATAAAGAGACCGGGAAAGAGACTGTTGTCAATGATTTCGGACCACCTGCAACGTAGACAACTCAACCAACTATAACAGAGCAGCCTTTCTTCGTGGTATCGAGTCGCCTAGCTTCTCCTTGAGCATGATGGCTTGTCAAGCAGGCACAAAAACATAGTAATGGGAGACACTGAGAACGATTTTGTGTTCAGAGATGATGATGCCAAGAAAATATATTTAGATGTTGTTGCTGATCCTGATCGAATGGAAAGTAGGAAATATTTGGTTGATACGGACTTTAAGTCTGACAATAGAACCGATGAGAAAGAGTATGGTGAAGATGCTGAAATGAGATATAGATATAATGATAAAGACGAGGACTGGCCAGTGGTACACTTTAACTAAGACAACCCTCCTACCGATAAGTGGACTGTCTTTGAGACTATTGAGGACTGTCGATGCGTAGTTGACACCTTTGCAAAGTGCCTGTTATTTTCTATGGACAATGTTTCTGTTCGATCCATCGTCTAGGCATGGATGTTCTGCATCATGTTCATGTTTTTATTTTTATCATTTGGTGGGTTTGTATTAGATTTTTTATGAGAAGGTGCAAATAATTTGAGCAAAGCCCATAGGAACTGTTTTGCCCTTTTTATAACTTTTGCTATAGTAATATATTCATCTCCAATCACAATTCTTGGGCGTAATTGCACGTTTCTGCTAATGGAACAATCATATATAATAACATATGTACATGATTGTGCAATTGTTTACATGTATGAAAGTCGGGACTTTTTCATATGCAATTGCACGCATGTGCGCAATTGCAGGTATATGCGCAATCGGGGATGATTTTTACTTGATGTTTATTTTTAAAAATTTATCTTGGTGCTGGGTAAATTTTTGTGTCATCGATGGTATAGTAATAATTACAATAAATGGTTTTTTGAACGAGAAGAATCACACGGATCGTTGCTTTTGTGAATCACACAACAAAAGGTACTAGTGGATCGTGGTAATTTTTGCACCGACCTGTTTTTGAAATTGGTTGCCGGTGGGGTTTTTTCATATGCAAATTGCACATCTATGTGCAATTTTGCATGTGTGAATTATGCAATTACACATAAACCTTTTTCATATGCTATTACACATATAATTCTTTTTCATAGGCAATTACACATAGATGTGCATAATTTTGAATTTAATATATAATTTATTTTTTATTTGATTTTCGTAACTGGGCCTGTAGTTGTTTAACTTTGGGCTTTTTTTAGGGGTTAACTTTGGGCTTTCTAGTTACCTATAAAAAGGCCACAACGGGAAAACGAGAGAGTTTGGACCACGCGAGCGAGCTAGGTACACTGTAGCGAGCCCACGCAAAAAAAAACCTCGCGCGACCTCGCCCTCCTCTCGCCCTCCCCGAGGCGAGGGAGCACCGCCGGCCTGCCCCGCCTAGCTTCCCCCTCCTACTCCTTCCCCCGGGTGGCGCTCGCGGCGGCGGTCAGTCTTGTCCCGCGCGCTCGGAGGCGGGATTCGGAGCTCCATCCTCCCGGCGGCGGTGTCTTCAGGGCGGTAGAGGTCCGGCTCCGGCTAGGCGGTGGTGACGCGGTGGCGCGCCTGCAGCGCTACGGGGCGGCGCGGCTTGGCAGGGATGCAGCAAGCGGTGGTGGGGCGGCACTGGCCAGACCCATACGGCATAGATCTGGGCCCTTTGGGCACGATATGGGTTGGGGCGGGTGGGCCTGCCCATATCCTATGCTTGTTTCTGCGGGCAGCGGTGATCTAGCTTGTGCAGGGATAGCACCGACGACGACTGGCCTATTGCAGCGGGGCAGCGGGCTCGATCTGGGCTCGGCGAACCCTCTTGGGATTAGTGTGCCCCTACGGGGGCTTTACGGGCTCGCTGGGCCCTGCCAGACCCAACTAGGACTGGTGTGTCCTACAGCCACGTCCGGACGACTACTGCCCTTGGTGGTGGAGGCAGTTCCCTCCCGCGCGGCCGCGATTCTGTCGGTCCCTTGTCAAGTTAGTATCTACCTCCGTCCTGTAACCTCGGTGAGACGGTGATGGTGGCGTCGGGGCCATGGGGGCGCATGTTCGTGGTTGGCGAGTTTGGTGGTGTCGAGGCCTCGACCTCGCGGGGCTCCTGTGCAACGGATTGTTCTAGGGTTGGGGATAGGGCTTCGGGAGAAATCCTTGTCGGCTTTCATGACAACAGCGCGGTGCCGCCTCGGGTGGCACCATTCCTTCCTGGGGGGGGGGGCGTCGTGGCTACCCTATCCACTTCCCTCTATGTGCCGGGGGAAACCCTAGGACCAGTGCTCTAGTCTGGGCAGCAATGTAGTCGTTTCCTTTTTGAAGGTGTTGCCTGGTGCTTGATGACTCGTTTCCTTTTTGAAGGTATTGCCTGGTGCTTGACGACTCGGTGCTAGGAGTGTGGTGGTACTTCTACGGAGGACGCAACGGTCGCGGGTCACTTTCGTTTAGTTGATCCGCCTTTATCTCTATTTTATTTCTTCTTTTGTTTTCTTTGGGTGTGTATTTGCTGCTGCCCCAACATTGTATCGTGATTGTATGGCGTGAATGCTATATTAATATGGCGTGGCTATTTCAGGAGTTTGCTTAAAAAAAAAAGGGAAAACGGGAGAGAAGTTGGATGACATATATATGGATCGAGAGGTAAGCAAGGCGTGTGTCCTTGTTTCTTTCCCCATCTATGCTGGAGCTGGACAATCCCCAGCTACCAGTCTGATCCTTTCCCCTTGTTTCCATCTGCTCCAAGAATCCACCAGACCAAGGCGACCGCTGGGAGGAATCATAGCACAAGAAGCCATGGTGCATCCCGTGGCGGAGGCCGACGAACGGAGCCCCTTCGGCCGTCTGAGCGCCGAGGAGTTCTACGCGCACCACGGTGTGACGCACTCGTCCTCCACCTTCGTGAACCCGCGGGGGCTCCGCATCTTCACCCAACGCTGGGTGCCCAGTGGCGGCGTCCCCGTTCTCGGCGCCATCGCGGTCGTCCACGGTTTCACCGGTGAGTCCAGCTGGATGGTCCTGCTCACCTCCGTCCACTTGGCCAAGGCCGGCTTCGCCGTGGCCGCCGTGGACCACCAGGGCCACGGCTTCTCCGAGGGCCTCCAGGCCCACATCCCGGACATCGGCCCTGTCCTCGAAGACTGCGAGGCCGCGTTCGCCTCCTTCCGCGCCGACTACCCGCCGCCGCTGCCATGCTTCCTGTACGGGGAGTCCCTCGGCGGCGCCATCGCGCTGCTCCTGCACCTGAGGGACAAGGGGCGGTGGCGCGACGGCGCGGTGCTGAACGGCGCCATGTGCGGCGTGAGCCCCCGGTTCATGCCGCCGTGGCCGCTGGAGCACCTCCTGTGGGCGGCGGCGGCTGTGGCCCCGACGTGGCACGTGGCCTTCACCAGGGGAAACATCCCCGGGCGGTCGTTCAAGGTGGAGTGGAAGCGCGCGCTGGCGCTGGCGAGCCCGCGCCGCACCACTGCCCCGCCACGAGCCGCCACGGCGTTGGAGCTGCTCCGGATGTGCCGGGAGCTGCAGGCGCGGTTCGAGGAGGTGGAGCTGCCGCTGCTGGTGGTGCACGGCGGCGAGGACACGGTGTGTGACCCGGCGTGCGCGGAGGAGCTGCACCGCCGAGCGGGGAGCAAGGACAAGACGCTGCACATGTACCCCGGGATGTGGCACCAGATAATCGGCGAGCCGGAGGAGAACGTGGAGAAGGTGTTCGGCGACGTCGTCGACTGGCTCAAGGCTCGCGCCTCCGCGGCGGCCGGCGGTATCGACGAGTCGCAGTAGGTCGGTCACGCGTCCCGCGCGGGCGTGTCAGGTACAAGTCGGGTGCGTGTGCGCGTCATGTTCGGAGGGATCATGCCATCATGGGGATGGCGTGATAGTGCTCTGTCGGGGTGTGTGTGTGTGGTCCGTGTCAGATTTCATGTAGTACGGGCATAGTAATAAGAAAGAACTTGTTGACTTGTTTGATGATGAATTGCGATCTGGTCCTGCTGGAGTATATTCGTCTTTGCAAGTGGTCATGGCTTAATGAGGCAATTGCAGATAACACCACTTGTTGGGGCATGTGTTGAACCACAACTATAACTTTTTGTTACACAAAACACCAACATTTGTTGAATTTGTTGTACAAAACACAATATTAGTAATTAAATATATTAATAGCAATTAATTAGATGAGACAACTGTTAGTAGGAGGTTTTCAACGAATGAAAAGAAAAGTTTTGTGCGCTGATGGGGCTTTCAGCGCTAAGAGTAAATAGGGTGGATGGGGCTTTGTTGTGCGAGATGCGGCAGGAATCAAACCTTTAAAACCCTACCCTAAATCATCAGAGGTTCGGGAGCAGGCTCCATCTGCCATGCTGCTAATGTGGCTATGACGGAAATTATAGAGGATGCTGATAGAGCTTCGGAGTGTATCATTTACCGCGATCTCTGTCTCTACTAGGTATGCAGGGATGCAGAAGTAGGACAAGTGGGACAATTGGGACAAATAGGATACTACTTTTAAACTATTAGATTAACACAAAACTAAGTGGGATAAACTAGATTTGAGATATCCCGTTTATCTCACTTATCCCACATAAATTAGAGTTAGTCTAATAGTCTAAAAATGGTATCCCACTTGTCTCAATTGTCTCACCTCTGCATCCCTAGACTAATATAATTTTACAAAAATTATACCATTGAATTGATATTTAAAAGCTCTTTTCAATGATATAAATTTTTGTGACATATTATTTATATTTCGTTGGTCAAATTTATAGTCAAATATATTTTTTGGGCTCCTTGTTAGCCCTATAAACCGGTATTGAGGGAGTAACAAAAATATCATAGTTCTGGTTTGTGCAACAGATGCCCCGACATGTTCTTTATCAATGAAACTGCCTTGGATACGTAGTTGGGCGTTGGTCAGTTATGGCGCCGCTGCTTTTAAGTCGTACAGAAATCCGCCATGCTCTCAATGGTAGTTCTGATATTTAATGGTCTTGATGAAGTTATGAAAACGGTTGGATGATGGAGGTACTGGTGTCCGCAGTTGGGGGCAGGTACTCCTATCATATCGGGGTCATCGTCTTCCAGCCGCTGTCTTTAAACAATTTTTAAATCGTAATTGACAAATTAAAATATTTAAAAGGTCACTGAAAATTAAACATATTTTTATCGTCACTCAGCACAGCATAGTTTAGGCGATGCAATCATCGAAATACAAGTCCATCGGTCAAAAATAACATGCGAGGAACGAAAAATCAAACGGGACATATCATCCGCCACGGTAGGAGGCACATCTGGGGTTGCCAGCGGCGGAATAGTGGTGCTAGCCTAGGTGCTGATCAGGGTCAGGGTCGCAATCACAATTGGCAATGTCGGGGGGGGGGGGGGGGGAGGGGGGATGCTGGCCTGGTTGACGGCCGCTCGGCTCTCGAAGAGGATCAAATCGCGCTGATCAACACACCACGCCTTCACCTCGTCGTCCATATCCTTCGTGTCGACCATCAAGATTGCTAAGTCCTACCTCCTCTTCTTTGATGCCACGTTGGCCTTGATGAGGCCGAGCTTGATGTCCTGTCGCTTGATGATCGACGACCACCTTGCCATGGTGATCTCCTCCAACCTGTCGGCCTGCTCTGCCCTCATGGCGGCGTGCGCGGCGACGTCGGCCATGCATGCCAGGATCGATTAGTGTACTTGGCCTTCTTGTGGCCAACGGGTCGACCCTCCGAGGCCGTCGATGGCACCGCTCTAGGGTTGTAGGCGATGGCCTTGGCTTTGATGAGAGCGGTCCGCGTCTCCGCCCACTTAGCGCACCCCTCGATCTGTGCAAAGACCTGGATAAACGTGAACTTGTTTTCATCGTTGTCCTCGCGGTAGGCGGCGATCATGGCGTGCATCTAGGAACAATACCAATAATCAGACACAAATTTCAAATGGGCGGGAGCGGGCAGTGATGGGGGCTACTTACCTGATCGTCGTAGTTGGTGCCACTGACATGGACGCGACGCACCTCCTCGATGACACTGTGCCACTTATTGCAAGCGTGTTGGATCATGGCCCAACGGTGATACATGTCAGAGTCGTTCCGATCGTTGCACAAGGACTTGAAGTATGGATCCAACAATCGCCGCTCATCGTACGCGGACTTTACCCTCTTCCAATAGCAGTCTGAATTCTGGTTGGCACCAGTGAAGGGGTCTATGCTGATGGAGTTTCAAGCTTCGACGAGGCACTCATCCTCCCTCAAGCTCCACTTGGGGCAACGGCGGTCGTCTCCTTTCTTCTTTTTTCTCCCCCTCCATCTCCACCGCCTTCTTCGTCCCTTTTAGGTCGACTGCGATGGTCACTAGCACCTTCAACACATCATCCTCGTCCTCCGGCTCCATTTTCGCATATGCATAGACCTCGTCCTCCCAAGGCTCGCCGCCATCTTCCTCCTCGTTTGCATATGCAACGGTTTCTTCTTGCATGAAGGTGTGGGCGGAGCCACCATTGATGATGTCGGCCATGACGGAGTCACCATGGTGTGCTCCACCGAACAGGTTGGGGGCACTCTGGCTGCTGCAACTACCGGCGAACTGGGGGAAGCCAACCCGTTGCAGCTGCATGCCGCCATTGATAGGAGGGAGGCGGCGATGGGACGATGAGGTGTCGTTGGCGAGGGAGTTGGGGTCGGAACCGTCAAGCGGGTCGAAGTCGTTGTATCCCAGCGAGAAACAAGTGAGGTGGGGCTCCGTGTTCTCCTGGCCAGAAGGCGAGGCGCTTGACGGCGGCGGAGAGGAGACGTTGCTCTGGCTCCAGAGGATGTGGAGGACGCCGCCATTCCTGCCATTGCCGACGCCCGCTGCGCCGCAATGGTGGCCGCGTGGGCCTACTCTTCCCGCGCCTCCGCCGCCCTGCGCAGCCTCGAGTTATTTTCCCGCAGCCGGGGCTGGCGTTCTCCATCTGCCGGCCCTGGACGTCAAACTCCCACTCCGCGTTGGTCATCCCCTCCGGCCGCTGCTTGTTGTCCTTCCCTTTCTTCGCGGGCACCGACGCATGGGGAGCTTGGTACCTCTTCGGCGGCATGGTGGTGGCGGCGGGTGGAGTACGGGAGGGGAGAGGTGGGATAGGGAAATGGCGGGAGTCAACGGTGACGGGGCACGGGATTGGCGGGACTGGGAGGCCAGGAGGGGGATTGAAGTTGTGAAGGGAAAAGAGAGAGAAAAAGGAGGGAATATTTTGGTGTCCCGCTGACATGGCTGGCCTGCCAACTTTTTCAAGTTGCGCCTGATGTTTAGTTGGGCCGCGCCTACGCCATTTCGATTTTGGGGGAGGGCCGAGCGAGTTTTTCTGTGCCAACGCCCTCATTTCGCTCTAACACTTGAAGAACAACATCAGGGTCAGAGCCGAGTCGAAGTACAATTTTATGAATCTATTATGAATTTAAATGAACCTATTATGAAAAATTTGAAAAAGGGAATTTTAAAATCTCAAAAAAAATTGAAAGAAAATGTCATACATACATTTGGACACTTTGTGTTCGCGCACAAGCTTTCCTAAAAAAATAACATTTTATATTACTTATGTAAAAAGACTAAAAATGTCCAAGAATAATAATACTAGAGCAACTGAATTTGTATTTTTACACGGAAGATAAAAGATGATCTTTTTACACGGGATGTATATGCGAATATTTTTCCTAAAATTTATGATATTTCGAAATTATTTTCATATTTTACAATATTTCAAAATATGTTTTCAAACGATGAGCTCATATGCAATTGTGAGCCGAATTAGACTTCGGGTAGGCCGATGCATTATCATCTTGTGGATTGTATGATGTATCTAGCCAAAATTGAAGAGGATGGCAACGAAGCCACCAAAATGCTGCTCAAGAGTGACGTTGATACCAAATTTGGCAAATAACTGCCGCTGGAGGGCTGATGGGGATCATGTGTATCATAGAGAACCGTCAATGGGTATCCTTTGTCTCATGACACATGAGCTATCCCATATCAAAAGGACAATGCAACAGACAGTGGGCATCTCAGCGATCTTTTTATTTGCTATTTGCATAATTTTTTTATTAAAGATGCTTTATAGAATGCCACTATGATTTCGCTGCAAGTTTACACCATGATCATCTTTGTAATAAGGGGATCGTCTTTGGACCGGAAAACTTAAGCTTTTCACAACGGTCTCTTAGCACGGTATTATACGTAAAAATATAACTATTTAAAAGACAATCTCTTTAATAAATTATTTTCTAAGTGTTGTCTCAAAAATTTAATGATTTAATGACGTGCATGGAATTTGATAATAATTTGTTTTGCCTATGATTGTGTGCAAGAGTGTGTCTTACTCCTTTCATCCCGGTTTAAAGGGCACATTTAGAAAATATCTGGGCCTAGACTTTCTGTGACTAGGCTAATTTGGTTCTCACTAATTATCTGATTGGCTTTGAAAGGATACAGATGTCGCCTAGAGGGGGAAGGGGATAAATAGGCGATTAAAACTTTTCCTAGAGTGGCAAAACAAAGGCGGAATAAATCTAACATTTACTTTGTTAAGCACAAAACCTAGAACAATCTAGGGTTCACTTATGTGCACCAACAACTTATGCTAAGCAAGATAAACAACTATGTGATAGCAAGATATATACTTCAAGCACGAAGACTACCACAAAGTAAAGTGCATAAGTAAGAGCTCAAGTATAGAGATAACCGAGACACACGGGCACGGCGATATTTTACCGAATTCCTCCCAACATGGAGTACGTCTCGTTTGGAGAGGGGGTGGTATCTAACCACCTACGCCACAAAAGGCCTCCCTTATTCTCCAGTGAATCTCGCCCCAACGGGGTCGATCCACACTTCCACTATCGGTGCACTTGTCGGTGGCAAACCGGAACCTCTCACAAGGTTGGGGCACTTCTTCACAACTAAATTGGAGTCTCCCAACAAATGCCACCAAGGCCACAAAACCGTCTAGGGTTCCAAGAACCCGAGAGGAACAAACTTCAATGAGTAACACGAACCAAATCCTCCAAGGAGAACTCAAACTGATGCACCGAATACAAATGACAAGAACACCACAAAGATGCTCAAATTCCTCACTCTCAAGTTCCAACAAAGCTACTAAAGCTATTGGTGGAACAAGAGAGAAAGAACACAAAGGGAACACAAAATCCCCAAAAATCTAGATCCCCAAAGATACACTCACAAAGAGATGAATCGGTTAGGTCAAAACGTGGATCTAGATCACCTTCAACTACCCCTCAAATATATGCAAGAATCAATGGAGGGGTGTATAGAAATCAAGCTCAAAGAGTAGAGCAAATAATACACAAAGCTTGACTAGATAGAGGAAGAAGCATCCCAAAAGGAAAGGTTAGAAAAGCTATTTAAAGAGGGGCCAAAAATCGGCCCGTTGGGACTATTTTTCAGAACGGTCTGGTAGTACCGGATTGGTTCGGTACTACCGGACCCAAACCAGCCACGCACAGGAAAAAAGGGGCAGCCGCAGGTGAGTCGCGCGCAGCGTAGGAAGCCAGGGCGAGGTGGGCCAGCGCCAGCGCACGCGAACGGAGCGGTAGCTGCGGGCGAGCACACATGAGTGAGCGCGGGATCGGTGCGCGTGCGGGCCAAGAGCCAGCGACACATGCGCGAGGCCCAGCTAGCAAGCGAGCAAGGCAGCAGCAGCACTCTGGCGATCGAACACGCGCAGCGGGAGGCAGGGGATCGGGCGGGGCCTGCGAGCAACGCACACGCGCAAGAGGGAATTGGGAGCAAGACAGCGGAGCGGCTGCGTGTGCGCATGAATAAAGGAAGGCATGCTGGGCCAGCAACACGGGGAGCAGGGCGGCAGGAAGAAGATGGGCCGGCCGGTAGTACCGGCCCACCCAGGCGGTACTATCGGGCCGGTCCGGTTGTACCAGAAATAGCAGCCGAACAAGGTGTGGGTAGAGGCGCGCGCATAGGGGCGGGCGGTAGTACCGACCCGCCTGGGCGGTACTACCGCTCTGCCCAGAAAACAGAATCCTTTTCTTTTTCAAATAAATAGGCAGATATTCAAATGGCTATAACTTTTGATTGGTATCTCCGATCGATCCGATTCCAATTGCATTGGAAAGAGGACGACATGAGCTAAGTGAGAAAGTATCAAGTAGAATAATGTGAGATACCTCACTTGGTGAGAAACCAAAAAGCCGCCAAGATCAAAATCGCAACAAGATACAAACGAAATATCCGATTTTGATGAACAAGAGCTTGTTATGGAGATTACCACAAGCTCTATATCCTCACATGGATAAGACCAAATAACAACCAAATACGATGATGCAAGTATGCAAAGGTTTGATCTCTCTCCGAACGATATGATCGAGTTACTCATTCGAGAGCCCCTCTTGATAGTACGGCTATCTATCCTAAACCCGGTCTCCCACTAACAATATAAGACCGGAAAAAGGGAAAATGTCATGGTATTGCCGACGAGTACGCCATGAAGGGGTCCTCACAGTGCGTGTTTAGAGACGTGGGGGAAGGCGGACGATTGACGGGTAGGAGGTAACACAGCTTACCCAGGTTCGGATCCCACAACAGTGGCGGAATCCTACTCCTGCTATAAATCACTATAAGGGCAATCTGCCGAGTTACAGAGATATGTTCATTGTGCGAGGTTGTCTGAAGTTGTCTGAGATCGTGCCCTAAAGGCTCCCATAGGCCCGACTTATATAGTCGCCAGGTCCTAGGGTTACAGGGAAAAGTCCTATCCGGACAGGTTACAGAGTTCTACACCGTCTATCACTAGTCTTGTGTATCTTGCACTCCAAGGCTCCGGGTACGCTGGTGACTCCACCGTAGACTTTCTTTATCCGGCATGGGCCTCCCTTCTGGATCCACCTAACCGGGCCGCCCAGCAGGCCACAGGCCATGCTACCGACTATGGGCCACCCGGGTTAGTCGGATAAGAGACATGCTATTAGGATACCCATATAGCATATCCCCAACAGTAGCCCCCGGAGAACTCCGAGATCTTGCGCCATCTTTGCCTCTTCACGTGGAATGCTCCGTCTAGATGGATGTCGGCAAATCGTCAAGCAATATCTTGTAGTCCTCCCAAAGAACCCTGCAAGGTTTTCTCCGTCTTCGATTTGTAAGGCAGAGAAATGCTGAATCTTCCATCGTACTCTTCTGTAGTCGGATTAAATCCGTCCATGCCGGAATCTTCGATGTGACGGCTCATCTACCCGTGTCAGCTATGACATCGTAGGCTTAGGTCAGCGACACCTCGTAACTCACACATGCAGAGAACGCAATCATATCCGATTTTCCCGCGCGGACGATACGAACCGTTGGCGGCGACGGTTGGAGACGTGGCGAAATTACCGCGCACGTTCACGAACACGTCGTCTACGCGGCAACCGTCCGATTAGCTGCACGAATCTTGACGCAGAGTATGATAAATAGTAACAGTGGGATACTTTCCACTTTTTACCTCATTCCTCTCGCGTCATCGTCTTCTTCCTCCAGCCGCACGCCTTCTCGAGCTCTCCGCGAGAAACCTCGAAAACCCTAGCTTCCATCTGCGTCAGTCGCATCCTTCCAACACTCCATGGCCAGTAGCAGCTCCTCCCCATCGATGGCGGCGTCGAGCGAAGCCGGCGAGCTCCGTCGTCGTGCCCCCAGAGGGCCTGGTCATCCCCGCATCGGCGGTGATCGAAACCACCGGCGGCAACCACAATCTGGCGGCGCTAGAGCCACTGGAAGAAGAGCCAGACTCGCACAAGGGTGACTGGCGCGGCTCGGACATCACCGACCGCGACATCCAGGATATGGTCGCCAAAGGCTACCTCCCCGCGACGGAGGGGCTTGCCTGGAAGGCGGTGCCGGCCGGCGAGGTGACACCTTCTCCCCAAGCCGGAGAAAAGGTGTACCTCAAGGCTCAGCTGGTACGTGGCGTTTCCTTGCCCATCTCCCACTTCTTTCTCTCCGTCTTGAACCACTACAAGGTCCAACCCCACAACCTCTCCCCCAATAGCATCTTAGTGCTTAGCAACTTCGCGGCACTTTGCGAGGGTTACCTTGGGACAAGGCCTAGGTTAGATTTGTTCATGTACTTCTTCACCGTCAAACGTGAACCGGACATAGTAAGGAGGAGCTTAGGAACTGCGGCACCATAAGCTTCAAGATTCGACCTGGCCGACGGTTCCCCGACATCGTCGGTCACGAGTCCTGCAAGAACTGGCAACAGACGTACTTCTACAGCCCCGACATTCCTTTGGCAGGCCAAGAAGTGACGTACCCGGACTTCGCGGATGGATCCACCGCTGAAGTTTCTACATGGAGATCCCATGCCTCCCTTCCCTCCGACCTCGACGCTTCTCGCGCAATAAGGCGGATCGAATGGTTCGTAGAGACGGGTTTGACCGTCTTGGACCTAGCCATGTGCTGGTTCATCAGGCGAATCCAACCTCTGCAGCACCGCGCGAAGTTCATGCACGAGTATACCAGTGATCGAAGGGATACCCTCCGGATCTCCGTGGATAACTTCTCGAGCGACTCCGTCAAGCTCCGCCTAAAGGACATCGTCAAGGTGAAGGATAAGAAGCGTGGCTTCACCATCACCTACGACATGTTTGTAGACGGCAACTGCCCAAAGGTAGGTATTTATTTTCCGTGTACGACATTGCTCCATTTTCCCATCTTGCCAGTACCATCTTATCTAACACGGTGATTTCTCACTTAACAGCTTAGCGATCTAGATGAGGGCAACCTAGCTGCCCAAATCTATGATCCAAAGATGAAGGAAGTCACGGTCGTGTCCGACGATGATGTCCCATTGGCGCGAAAGCGGAAGAGCTCCACCTCTGACGCTGCCGACGGAGGCAAGAAGAAGAAGACGGAGGGTGGAGCCTCCAAGAAGACTACCGCCACCCTGGAGGCGGAAAAGAAAAAAGCCACCAGGATTTTTGCCAAAGCGCCCCCCCCCCTAGTGTAAGCCTCTCATTCTCCGATATTGTCTACTTATCTGTCTTGTTTCTGTACTTATGCACTTTGCACGTTTCTGGAAGAAAGCCACGACCAGCCTCAAGAAGTCCTCCAAAACTTTGGGGGCTTCTAGAAATATCAAGGACATGCTGCATCGCGACTCCTCCCCCGCCATCGCCCCTGCTACTCCTGCCGTCAAGCCTTCCTCTTCCCCGACAAGCTCTTAAGCCCAGGAGGCACCAGGCCCTTCCGCCATGGAAGTGGATTCTGGCGCCTCTACCGAACTCGCTGCTGTCGGCGAGCAGGCGACGCAGGAGAGCACTGCTCTACAAATGGCTGAAGCTCCAGCTAAGGATGCCATCGGTAGCGGCAAGGCGGTGGGGGGAGCTGGTACCTCTGCCGAAGGCGGTGCCCCTACTCCCCAGAAACCTTTTGAGTTTCCGAAGATAGTTTACCCGATGCTTACGCCGAGTGACACAACTCTGGTTCCTGGAGGAGTACTGTCATCTCCGAAGTGCGGTCTTGAGGAGCTACTCCGACAAGCGGATATCTTGCGAGGAAATAGCATTTCCTTCGGCAAGCTATTAGCCGAGAGTGCTACAAACCTCAAGATTATTGCACTTGTAAGTTTTTACTTTGCCTTTTGCATTTCATATGAGTATCCCACTGTATCCCCCGAGGATGTAGACGGAAAACCATAGGTTTTGCATCTATATGCTCTAAGAGTGAATAAGTTAGAAAAACTCTCACTGTAGCCCCCAAGCATTTAGATGGAACAAACTATTCCGACTAGATGCTTTAAGAGTAGCATACACAGTGTTCATAATTTTCAATACTGTAGCCCCCAAGCCTCTAGTTGTGACTGAATTAGCTCCGACTAGATGCTTAAAGAAAAGCTAAGCATATTGCTAAGTTAAAAAATTCTCGCTGTAGCCCCCGAGCGTCTAGGTGGAAAATCTCCGACTAGATGCTCCAAGTAGACAAAACAACGGTTTAACTTTGTACTTTTTTCCACAGAACGAGAATGCTCGGAGGGCATGGCCAACGACAAGTACCAGAAGATGCGCGCAGATCTTGAAGCCGAAAAGGGTAAAACTACCATCTTGAAGGAACAGATCATCAAAAACAAGAGTCTGTTTTCTTTTTGCGCATTTCCGTCTTATTTGTGTGCCCATAATCTCCGAGTACTCACTGTGTACTTTGTTTTCTCCGACTTGCAGAGCATGTCGCCAAGGCCAAGGATATTGTCGAGCAGTCCAAGCACATCCAGCAGCTGGACAGCGAGAACAGAATCCTTAAGAAGGAGAGGGAAGAGATGTTGAAGATGCACGAGGATTCCATGAAAGCCCTGCAGGATTCCGCCTCCGCGGAAATCAATCGCTTGAAGGAGGAGCTTGCGATCTTAAAAGATCAGAAGCAAGCTGCTGATGAGCAAAACCAACGCCACAGCGAGGTGTTTAAGCTCCTCCAACAAGAGAAGGAATCCTTGGCAGACACCCTCTGGCAGGTCAAGGCCAGCATCTTCAGAAAGTTTCCTCCGCCTTGTATTTCTGTAGTCTGGATACTTAGAGTTTATTGAACTCATGCGCTCCTTGTCGGAATTTTCAGCTCCTATGGGTTTAACCCGCTCGCCTCCTTTGGACAAGGAATGCATGGTTCTTGCCGGCAACTTCATCAACACTGCCATCACCCAAGCCAAGGAGATTGCCAAGTCCCTCCAGATATACATCAAGGCCTCAGACTCCGTGACGAAGTACTCGGAGATTCTGCGAGCCCCCGAGCGTGTCACGAGCTGGAAGGATTCATGTGCACGGGATGGCGCAAGGATGGCGCTCTCAATGGTGAAGGCACACTACGAAGGTGCCGACATCGACACGGTGACCTCTGGTATCCCCTACGTTGACGATGACGGCAAAGAGATTGATCACAAAGCCATCCTGTCATCACTCGCGGGTTATGACACCAGAGTTGCCGAGTTGGTGGACATCGACGTCTTCGTGCCCATGAACACCATCGACAGCGTCAACCAAGATTCCTCCGAGTCTCATCATAGCACCGACGTCGAGGGTGATTCTTCGGCTGGGGACGATGCTGCTTCCAAGTCTCCAGCGCCCAAAGAATGAAAAACACTATGTAATATTTGTTTCACCTTTGGTGTATGCGCGGAAAAAACTTGGCGATGTAACTTAAGGCGGAAAACAATGTTGTTATGTCCTGCTACTTAAGAACTAATTTCCAGCATGTATATATTTTTTAAGCAAGTGCTGGCTTATCCATTACTTTGGTTTTTATGCTTGACTTTTCGTGAGTCGGAAGACTCCTTGTCGGAACCATGCACTTAGGTGATGATGCCTAATGGCACTGTCAATAACCTAAGCAAAAAATCACCGACAATAACTGCCGAAAGTCACTACTCCAGAATCCACATAAAAACGACAAAGAACGTGTAAACCAGAAAACTTAAGCTAACGCCCGTAGGCAGAATTTTCACAAGTGCAAATGCAAATATTGTGCATAAAGGTTTTACATGATCCAAAAATGAACACTAAAGGAGGTAAAAGACTCAGAAATATGAGTGAACCAAAGAGCTTTATTTCATTGATCATATAAGAGATACACAATTAGATAAAAAATGATAAGTGTAAAAAGGACGTAGTTGTGCTATGTTCCATGGCCGATCAAGCTCCGGGTAGTCATCATCCTGGTCACGTCGCTTACGCTTATGATCCTCGTGGGTCTATCCTTTAGTTCACAATTGTCAACAAGGTAGTAAGACCCACTGAGCAGCGCCTTGCTTATGATGAACGGTCCTTCCCATGGCGGAGATAATTTGTGTGACTTCTTTTGCTTAAGTCGGAGCACCAAATCCCCTCTTTAAACGAGCGATGCTGAACGCGGCGACTATGGTAGCTGCATAGCTTCTTCTGGTAGATGGCGGATCTTTGGCATGCCAAAACGCGCTCCTCCTCGAGAAGGTCCACATCTAGGCGTCTGGATTCTTCAGCGTCATCCTCGTCGTAGGCGGCAACTCTTGGTGCATCGTGGACGATGTCGGAGGGCAGGATGGCTTCTGCTCCATATACCATGAAGTAAGGGGTGTAGCCGGTAGATCTGTTGGGTGTAGTTCGTAAACTCCAAAGCACAGATGGCAATTCTTCCGCCCAGGCTCCATCTACTCTATGTAGCGGTGCCTCAAGACGTGGCTTGATTCCCTGTAGAATTAATCCATTGGCTCGCTCAACCTGACCATTGGATTGTGGGTGTGCCAAAGATGCAAGGTCAAGTCGGATGCCTTTCTCCCAGCAATATGCCTCCACTTCTCCGAGTGATAAATTGCTGCCGTTGTCAGTGACAATGCTATGTGGGAGACCAAATCTCACCACTAGATCTCGGACGAACCTTAGGGCAGTTGCCCCACCAAGATTTCTAATGGGTTTAGCTTTTATCCATTTAGTGAATTTTTCAACTGCTACAAGCAGATGCGTAAATCCACAAGGTGCCGGCTATAACGGTCCCACCATGTCCAGCCCCTAGACCGCAAACGGACAAGTTATTGGTATTGTTCGCAGTTCTTCAGCAGGAACATGTGGTTGTCGGGCATAATACTAGCATCCCATGCATGTCGCAACCAGCTTGTCAGCGTCTGCCTTCGCGGTCAGCCAGTAGAATCCTTGCCGGAAGGCTTTCGCGACCAACGATTGAGGAGTGGCGTGATGCCCGCAATCTCCGAGATGGATTTCGCGTAGGATTTCCATACCTTCTAGCTGGGAAACACACTTTAGGTATACACCAGTAGTTCTCCTTTTATAGAGTTGCCCATTGATTATGGTATAACCCTTTGCTCGTCATACTATTTGCCGTCTTTCGACTTTGTTGTCGGGCAGAGTTTCGTGTTCGAGATATTCCATGAACGGTTTTGTCCAAGCCGGAGGGACCTTAGTCACCATGTTGACGAAAGAGTCAGCTCTATCCGGGTTGTCGATGTCGGCGCCCTTCACGGATGGTGTGCGTAGATGCTCTAGGGAAACTCCTGGCGGAATTCGCTTGCGCCCTGATCCAAGCTTAGACAGCAAATCTGCCGCCTCTTTTTGCTCCCTAGGCACATACTTGACTTCGTAGCCCAAGAAGCTCTTGGCTATCTCGTCCACTTCGTCTCGATATGCGCCATCATAGGGTTCCACGCATTCCAGGTGCCAGCCACCTGCTGGGCAACCAAGTCGGAATCTCCACAGCAAACTATGCGCTTGATGCCAATATCCTTGGCTACACGTAGTCCGTGAATGAGTGCTTCATCCTCCGCCATGTTGTTTGTAGCCTCGAAGTGGATTTGCAGAACGTAGTGTAGCTTGTCTCCTGTTGGTGACTGTAGCAATACACCAGCCCCCGAGCCGTTGAGCAGCTTTGATCCGTCAAAGTGCATCACCCAATACTCTAGTTCTGGCAACGGAGTAGCATCTGGCATCTTCGTCCAATCTGCAACAAAATCCGCCAAGGCTTGTGATTTGATAGCGTCGCGTCTCTTGTAGGTGATCTCGAAGGCAGCAAGTTCAATGCCCCACTTCACGACCCTTCCTGTAGCGTCGCTGTTATTGATAATGCCGGACAGTGGTCTTGCTCACCACTGTGATTGGGTGCTCCTGAAAGTAATGCCTCAGCTTCCGAAAAGCAAGGAATACTCCGTAAGCTATCTTTTGGTAGTGCGGGTAACGCTGCTTGGACTCCGTCAAGACCTCGCTTACGTAGTAAACTGGTCCTTGAACTCCGTGCTCATAGCCTGGTTCCTTCCGCTCTACCACGACGACGATGCTGATTACCCGGTTGGTTGCCGCCATGTAAATTAACAAGGGCTCACCAGGCTCGGGTGCTGCAAGGATGGGCGCTGAGGAAAGAATATCCTTGAGCTGCTTCAATGCTGCATCTGCTTTGTCCGTCCACGTGAATATCTCCGCCTTCTTAAGCAACTTGTACAGCGGCAGAGCCTTCTCTCCAAGTCGGCTGACGAACCGACTAACTGCTGCAACACAACCTGTTAGTCGTTGAATGTCCTTTAGGCATGTCGGACGGTTTATGTTTAAGATGGCCTTGATTTTCTCCAGATTGACCTCGATTCCACGTTGGGAAAAGATGAAGCCCAACAATTTGCCAGCTGGAACCCCGAAGACGCACTTCTTGGGGTTGAGCATCATGTTGTATTTCCGGAGATTATCAAAGGTTTCTTTTAAGTCAGAGATTAAGTCGTTTGACTTTTTAGACATCACCGCAATATCGTCCATATAGGCGTGAACGTTCCGACCAATTTGGTCGTGGAGGCAACGTTGCATTGTCCACTGGTAAGTAGCACCTGCGTTTTTCAGCCCAAAGGGCATCGTGACATAGCAAAACGTGTTGTAAGGGGTAGTGAACGAAGTGGCCAATTGGTCCGACTTCCTCATCTTGATCTGGTGGTATCCTGAATATGCATCGAGAAAACACAAAAGTTCCAAGCCAGCCGTCGAGTCAATGACTTGGTCAATGTGAGGCAAAGCAAACAGATCTTTGGGACATGCTTTGTTCAAGCCGGTGTAATCAACGCACATTCTTAATTCATTGGTTCCCTTTTTGGGGACAAGTACAGGATTGGCCACCCATTGGGTGTGAAGGACTTCTCGGATAAATCTGGCCTTAAGTAACCTAGCTATCTGTTTGCCAATGGCGCGTCTCTTCTCATCTCCAAAGCGTCGTAGAGGTTGTTTCACTGGTTTGCATTTTGGATCAATGTTTAAGCTGTGCTCGGCAAGTTCCCTAGGTACACCTTTCATGTCGGCAGGTTGCCAGGCAAAGATGTCCCTGTTCTCACGGAGGAACTCGACGAGCGCGCTTTCCTATTTGGGATCCAGGTTTGCCCCAATGGCGGTGACCTTGGAGGTATCGCCTACCACAAGTTCCACCGGCTTGGTCTTGATGGCGGCCTTGAACGCAGGAGCGGAGTCGGAGATATGCTTCTTCGACGCGGGCATCTCTGAGTCATCGACCTTGCTCTGGATCTCCTTGAATTCTTTGCTGTAGAGGACAGCTTATGCAACGGCTGCTTCGTTGATCTCGCAGTCTCTTGCCTTGGTAAATCTTCCGTATACGGTGATGATGCCGTTTGGTCCGGGTATCTTGACTTTGTTGTAGACGAAGCATGGTTTGGCCATGAACGTGTGGAATATGTCGCGGCCGAATATGATGTGGTACACGCTCTTGAAGGGGACCACCTTGAAGGTCATGCACTCTTGGCGGTAATTATTAACATCGCCAAAGGCTACCTGAAGTGTAATGCACCCAAGGGATCGAGACTCCTGACCAGGAACTACGCCGTGGAAAACGGTGTTGGTCCGCCTTAGGTTTGCCTTCGTCAAGTTCATCTTCTGCAGTGTATCCAGGTACATGATGTTGATGCTGCTTCCACTATCCACCATGCACTTGGTGAACTCCACGCCGTCAATCAATGGGTTGATGACCATGGCGTACTGGTTCTCTGTGGGCACAAGGTCTGGGTGGTTCGTCCTGTCCCAAGTTATTGGAACCTCCGACCAGCGCAGGTACTGGGGAACTGGGGGGAGAGTGGCCATCAGGATCCTCAGAGAGGTCTTTTGTTGTCAGACGGTGGGGGTGCCAAGGAACGTGTGGTAGACTGGGGCCTTCTTTGCAAAGGGGTTCTTGCCCTTGTCGTCGCTCTTGGCGGCGTGCTTGGGGTCAACATCCTCGTCCATGTCACTTGAATCCTTGGACTCCTCCTCCTTCTTCTTCCCCTTGCCCTTGCCTCGCGGTCTGTTCTTCCGACTTTGCTTGTAGTCGGCCTACGGGTCTTCCTTGAGGTTGTTGACGAACTTGCAGTGTCGATTGGTATGAGTGGCCTTGCCGTTGGCGTCGAGGTGTACGAGGCACGGCATATCGCGGTACTCCTCGTAGATTTGGGGAACACGGAGCGGCGCCGAGGTAGTTTCACTTCCTCGCTGCTGCCCGCGGCCAGCTCCCCTTCCTCGGCCACGTTGTCCGCCTTCTCCTCGTCCTGCAAAAGTCATAGTGACCATGTCGGTAGATTTCTTTTCTTCTGGAGCGGTCTTCTGCTTTGTACTGCTGTTCCTCCGAGCTTGGGTTGGAATTCCATTGCCGGCAATGAGCCACGGGCATCGTCGTCGGCAGCTGCGAACTCACTAGCCAACTGAATCATCTGGTTCAAGTCAAGCTGGTGATTGTCCTGCAAGCGCTTCAGCTTATGTCGGAGCAACGTGCCCCTTTCCAACCCATCGATGAAGGCGGTCATGGCGGTCTGAGCGTGCACTCCTACGCAAGAATTTTTTATATCCAGCCAGCGGGAGAGGTAGGCGCGAGATGTCTCGTCTTTCTCTTGCACGCACCGCTGTAGATCGCCCATAGTGCAGGGACGCTTGTATGTACCCTCAAAGTTCTTGGTGAACGCTTCTTGCATGTCCAGCCAGTTGTATATAGATTTCTCCGGCAAGTCGTCGATCCATTGACGGGCCGTGCCTGCCAACATTAACGGGAGGTACTTGACGACGACGTTGGGGTTGCCTCCGGCAATCTCCACCGCGTTGTCGTAGTCCTGCAACCATGTGGCTGGCTTGGCGGTGCCGTCATAGGGCTTGATGGTCTTGTCAATCCGGAAACCTTTGGGGTAAGTTGCGGACCATATTGCAGGTCCAAAGCAACGTGGTCCCAGGTATGATCCTTTCCGGGCCTCGTGGATCTTATCGATCCGCGAACGTGCATCGTACGGCTGTGGGTTCTTCTTCTTTTTGTCAACAGGGGATGGGCTGCGTGAATGAAGCGGGCCTCCTCCGCCATGGTGACTGCTTGGTGGTGACGGAGGCGGAGGTGGCGGTGGGTTAGCCTTCTTGCTGTTACCATCCTGTGACGCCTCACGCCTGTCACGATTGCTTGTCGGGCGCGGACGGTCATGGCGTGACCTGCTCTTGTGCCCTTGGTTGCACTCTCCGTCATGACGGGTCTGCTCCATGTTGTCGCGGATGACGATGCCACACTGCTTTGGTGGGGGCATATCCGTACGATGGTGAGCCTTGTAATCTTCGTGATGTCGGGGAGATCGGGGCGATGGCGATGGGCGACGAGGTCGGGCCTTTTCTCCATGGTCGGAGGATATGGGAATGGCATCCTTCCTATTGCGTGCATCCCTCCGTCTTTGTTCTGATGAACCCGTCTGGGATCCGACATCAAGAGGAGATCTGTCCCTTGGCGGCTTGTGCTGGCTAGATTGGCAGAGCGCTGGGTTAGACTCAAGCCTCTGAGAGGTGGCCTTCTCCTGCTGCTTCACCACCTTAGCCACTAGGTCATAGACCTGTTCCATTGCCTCAGGCGATCTATCCTGCTCCAGAAGGGTCTTCGCGACGGCGAGGTTAAGGAGTGGGGTGGGCATCACCTGCTTGCCTTCACTGTCAATGTATGGCTTGGCCTGTGCCTACTTCGAGGGAGCCCATCCTAGGTTGCGCCGTACACCAGGATCGTTGATAATGCGAGCCGGAGCTTTCTTAGCCTTCTGCTGTTGTAGCAAAGTCTTGTACTCGACCTCCATTGCTCTAGCTTTCTCTATGGATTTCTACGCATTGACCAGATCTTGATCTAGTTTAGCGCCTTACTCCGCGATGTCTTGCACCTCCTCCAGCAGCTGCTGGCGCTTCTCGTCAAGCTGGGTCACGTTCCGGATATGAGAGACAGTCAGTGGCTCGACAAGGAGATTGCCGTACATCACTCTATCAGCTGGATTAACTTGGGCTGCTGCCGATGTAGATGCTGGAGGTGGCACGTTTGCGGTGTTGTTGTTGCTCGGGCCGGTGCCGGGTTCCTGCGGCTTCTGCACTGGGTTAGGCGGAGGAGGCATGACCTTTGCGTGATCATCGTCAGCAGCAATGAGTACCCCTTCCCCTTTTCTAGCGCCGTAGGCGGAGATCGTCCGGGTTGATCTTCATCCATCGCCGTCCCAATGGTGACGAACACCCCTCGGGACGTGACAACGTTGTTGGCTTGCTCGTCACGCGAGTACTCCTCCTCCATCTCCTGCATAGCGGAGTCTAGCTCTTCTGGACTGAAGTCTATCTCCTCTGAATCTGCACTAAAATCAGCATAAAGCGCGTCAATGACAGAGTCGGAGGGTGCCAGGACTTCCTCGATGACGGGTGGTGGAGGTGCAACGGGCTCGACGATGACTGGAGGTGGTGGTGCTGCTGCGATGATGGCGGCAGGAGGCGGTGGTGACGGCTGCTGAACTGGAGGTTCTCCGTCTCTGAGCGCAAGCTCCATCTGGGCTGCCGCGTCAGCCGCCATGTAGCTGTTGACGGTGCTCACCATCTCTTCGAGGGTAAGGCGTCATGTTGCCTGCTGCCGTCTTAAAGAATGTCGGAGAAGCGTGCCGCGGTCCAGTCATTCCACGAAGTGATACAAAGAGTTATCATCGGGGTAGTGGGCTAGATCGGCTCGTATACGGAGCCACCTGGCCAAGTAATCGCGGGGGTTTTCGCCCTCTCTCTGAACGCAGCGCGCCAGATCGAAGATGGTAACCACGCCGACAAACTTGGATCTCTGCTATCCAGACGCACGGACGAAGCCGGCGGATATGCAGTGATCTTCCACCTTTATATCCTGCACAGGGGCGGTTTGGGTGGGCCTTGAATTTTTTCGATCTTTGCCGGCGAACCCCGAAGAGAGATCCGACATTGATCCTTCCGTGAACGTGTCCTGCCCGTAGGCGGTCCGTGCGGGTCTTGAATTTTTCCGATCTTTGCCGGCAAACCCGAAGACAGATCCGACATTGATCCTTCCGCAAATGTATCCTACCCATAGGCGGTCCGTGCGGGTCTCGATGCTCCTCCGACTTCCAGGGAACTAGTGCCCGAGTCGGTTTCGCCGATGAAGAGGTGGATGTCTCTGATAGGAACGATCGAACACCACGTAGGGTTCGTCTTCGCCGGGATCCAGAACTCGTCAGGAGGGACGATCAGAACGTTGCCGGAGAAGAGAACACGGCCGATGGCTACGGTTTCGCTGATTCCTGCGAAGATCCTTGTCCTCGCCCGCTGAAGAGCCTGAAGCGCCTCTTGCCCCACGGTGGGCGCCAACTGTCGTGGTATTGCCGACGAGTACGCCATGGAGGGGTCCTCACAGTGCGTGGTTAGAGACGTGGGGGAAGGAGGACGGTTGACGGGTACGTGGTAACACAGATTACCCAGGTTCGGATCCCACAACGGTGGCAGAATCCTACTCCTGCTATAAATCACTATAAGGGCAATACGCCGAGTTACAGAGATATGTTCGCTGTGCGAGGTTGTCTGAAGTTGTCTGAGATCGTGCCCTAAAGGCTCCCATAGGCCCGACTTATATAGTCGCCAGGTCCTAGGGTTACAGGGAAAAGTCCTAGCCGAACAGGTTACAGAGTCCTACACCGTCTATCACTAGTCTTGTGTATCTTGCACTCCAAGGCTCCGGGTACGCTGGTGACTCCACCATAGCCTTCCTTTATCCGGCATGGGCCTCCCTTCTGGATCCACCTAACTGGGCCGCCCAGCAGGCCACAGGCCATGCTACCGACTATGGGCCACCCGGGTTAGTCGGATAAGAGACATGCTATTAGGATACCCATATAGCATATCCCCAATAGAAAACCTATCAAGATTATACCTTTGCCTTGAGCATTCCACTTGAGCTCGATGTAGACGAACTTGACCTACACAAGAGGGAATGCCTTTATTGATTCCTCATCATCGATCCATGATCACCGAGGATGGCAAGCATCAAACATGAGATCTACTATAGATGGCGCATTTTGAGCTTGCACAACACATCTTCTTATCATTTCATCGACCTTGAAGCCAACACATGCTCCAAGCGATGCCAATGGATGGAGGAAGGGTTCCCTTTAAACCTGGACGGAGGAAGTAGCTTAAATATAATAACAACCTCTTTCTTCTCATTAACTATAGTGTCACATAAGTATTTTGACTATAATGTTGACTCCTATGAAATGCCTTATATTATCTCCACTCGCATCCACCAAACCGTAACCAGGGGATTTTGGGCGTGCTAGCCAGAGGCACGCGCCTAGCCGCGTGCTTCAAATGCATGTTTATGTCCGACACTGCCCAATAGAATGCGCGACCCTTCAAGGGCATTCTAGTTACACATGGCTCCTTGTGGGTGTCGGGGGGGATAACCCCCGGTAGGGTCACGAGAGGGGAAACATAGCACAGCTGGGTTGGCTCCGAGTAAAGAATGAACCAGGACGGGTAAGAGCGGCCAGGTAAGATAAGCATGAAGGCCGACATATAAACTATGTCGGCCCGCATAGGACAAAGTTGTAACCCTTGCAGGAACCAACAAGCCGAGTCAACCGAGGAAGGGCCGAGTCAAGGAGGACACGTGGCACCTTTCCGAGTAAGGTTCAGGAGGGACCATGGTAAAGCATGGTCAAAATAGAAGGGTGATGCCCGGTGACACAAAAGGAGACGGGTGATGCCCAAAGCACGCGCTGACGTACAAAGTAACATCGTGACACCAAAAAGAACAAGAAGCAGCGTACCAGAAGACCGTTAGCTGTCAAGCTTTATGGACCGGGCCTCTGGGCTTAGGGCAAGCCCATAACCCAGCCCATATTGCAGGGACCAAGATCCAAACAGTAAACCCTAGAACCCAAAGGGGTATTAGCTAGCTAGCAGTGCCTATATAAGGGAGGGCATAGCAGTAGTAGAGGGGTTGGACCAAGTAGGGAGCGAGTGCTGTGAACTCTAGCCAAAACAGCTCAAGGAGCACTTGTATTCTTTGGGGTATCAATCAAATTGTCAAGTCTGGAGAGTTCTTCTTGTTCTTCGTGCATGGCTCGACCATGCACTCCCTTCCCGGTGACCACAAGCACCCATTCTCCCCCAACTTAAGCCTACACATGGCATCTGTCGTGCCACCACCACGACAGTTGGCGCCCACCGTGCGGCAGAAGCAGGTGCTTGATGGAGTCTTCATCTGGACAAGCAACATCATCGCCAAGACCGGCGAGCGCGTCTACTCCGGCCTCATCCAGAGGTTTGGAGCGCTCAACTTCGTCAGCGACAACGCGGGATGCTTCGGGACCAAGCCGTTCCCTAGGGGCGGTCACTTCATCCAGTTAGGCGAGCACCAGGTCTACGTCGCGGTGCGCGTGGAGCGCGCATATCCTGAGCACGTCGTCCTGGCGCCGGATCCTCCAACGGCTCCTGTCGCTGGGAAACCACACCAACTTGTCTCCATGGAGGTAATGATGACAGCCCCAAATCCTACAGCTCCCCCAGTAGTTCCAGTAGTGAATGAGAACGCAGAGGGAGGAAATCATGAGGAAACGCCAAGAGCTGCGAGAACAGCAAAGGCGCCGCTGGAAAAACCAGAGAACATAGATAGGAGCAAAAGGACTAAGGAGCTGCAAGAAGCAATAGACAAGTTGGTAGAGCCAGTGGCACAGGCAACTGACCCGGCGCGTGTGCAAGACGAGTTGGAAGAAGCCAGGATAAAAGTCCTGGAGAAAGCCAAGGAGCTAGCATAGTTATAGCAGGACGTGGATATCACTATCCGAGAGCTTAACTCGGCAAATCGAGTCAAGGGCGCAAATACCCGGCTTGATGCAACGAGATTGAGAGGAAGGAACCTCAACGAAGAACTGGCAGATGCGACATCGAAGATAACACCGGAGAACAGCAATGATACAGCCATGCGTCCAACGTACAACACAGCAGGAGCTAATCTGCGAGCAGCAGAAGCAGCAATGGCAGAATTACCCCACTTGGAGGGGGAAGAAAAGAAAAGGCAGCAAGAACGAGTCAATGAGTTAGTGAAAGCAGCCAGCATGCTGAATGAGGCATACTATAGAACAAATCCGGGTATAGCAGGGAGGTCAGAGCTAGTTCACTCGGCGACTCCTGTCCCGGCAAGATCGGCTGGGCACACGACATCCTCACCCAGAGCGGCGCCTAGGCCGAGAAAAGAAAAAAGTGTGGATTCTGGAAGGAACAAGCAGATGGTCGCCTATGATCCGACAGTAATTCAAGGAAATCCGGCGCATGCGCAAGGGGCAAAAAGAAATAATCCTCGAGAAAATGAAAACCAGGAAAAAATTGGGCAGAGAAATGACAACGGAGGGCAAAATTTTGCACCTCATGTTAGGCGCGGAACTCACTCGACAGGAGGAGGAAATCCAGCTCCGAATAACGCACCATCTCAGTCGGAAAGAAGACAGCAAAGCGCAGGAACAGCAGTTCAACAGCCTGCTGACCCGAATGCGAATAAGTAGAATGATGGTTACTCGGCTATGGTAAATGAAGGGTATGAATTGCCGGATCATGCATATCAGGCAATGGGAGCAAGATTTGGAGGCAGGAACCTTCAGCCGGATGATGCGAGGATGAAGCTTGACCGCATAAAGATGGCAGAGATAATTGAATCGCAAGGCAGGGTCCACCGTGCTTTGGCCCAAGGATCATGAAAGAGCCACCGGTGCCAAATTTCCAGCTGGCCAGAGGGACAAAAATGTATGATGGAAGCACAAAGCCAGAGGACTGGCTCATAGATTATGGAACCGCTATGAAGATCGCGCAGGGAAACTTGAGATGGGCAGTACGTTTCGTGCCACAGATGCTGGAAGGACTAGCTCGGGTATGGTTGAACAATTTTCCACCCGGAAGCATCAATAGTTGGATCGATTTTCACGACGCTTTTGTGAGCAATTTTACGAGCACTTACAAGAGGCCGAATCGCCCACAACAACTAGCAATGTGCAAGCAAAGACCGAATGAGACAGATAGGGAATTCCTCACAAGGTGGTGTACGATGCGTAACTCTTGTGAAGGGGTAATCGAGTCACAAGCAATCACATGGTTTACACAAGGATGTAGACATGGAAGTGTGCTGTGGCAAAGGTTACAAAGAGATATGCCGGCAAGCCTGGCAGAGACGATAAGAATCGCCGACTCGTATGCGTTAGGAGATCCGACTCAGCCGCTGCTCATGTCGGCAGAGGGGATGACTGAGACTCAGATCTATGACGCTGCCGGGTCACAAAGGCGCCAGGAAAGATCCGAATACAGAAGCATGAGAAGAGACGAGAGGCCGTATTACAGGTATGGTTCGACTCAGGTTGCGACCGTGAGTCAGGATCAGCCAGATGCTGGAAGCAGTCAGTGTCAAAGGACGAATGGACAGCAACAATGGGTGCCAAAGAATGACAGCAAGAGGCCATACGATCAGAGAAAGCAATATCAGGACCGACAGAAATACACCTATGAGATGATGCTGGATCAGCCGTGTAAGTTTCACATGCCTAGTCCGAGTAAACCAGCCAATCACTCAACGAGGCAATGCACCTGGTTTCAGAAAGGAGACAGAGTGGACTCGCCGAATAAGCAGCTTCCACCACCTCCCCCTCCACCACTTACATAAGGAAATGCTCAAGCAGTAGGAGCAGATAACAGATATGAAAACAGGCAGCCGAGGTATCAAAATCAAGAAAGAAGAGAAGTTGTGCACCAGGTTCACAATCCAAGAGGTGACGATGCTCATATCGGCCACGGAACCAGAAATGAGTACAGAGAACATCACCAGAGCTATGTTGTCTTTGTCACAGAGCCAAATGACAAGAAGAGTCAGCAGCGACGAATGATGGAAGTGAATGCCACGATGCCGGCAATTCCCAAGTACATGCATTGGTCTGAGCAAGAGATAACTTGGAGTATAAAAGATCACCCCAAGATCATGCCAACCCCTGGAGGATACGCTCTGGTTTTGGATCGAACATTCATGGGCCCAGATATCAACGTGAAGTTTTCAAAAGTGTTGATTGACGGTGGTAGTAGCATCAACATTATGTATAAGGATACAATGCTTAAGTTAGGCATTACCATGAACATGCTGGAGCCGACTAAGACCACTTTCCACGGTATTGTGCCGGGATTGTCCTGTGAGCCAATTGGCAAGATCTGGGTCGACGTCTTATTCGGCAACAGAGAAAATTGTCGCACTGAAGCTATAGAGTTCGAGGTGGTAGATCTGGTCAGCTCATATCACGCCTTACTCGGCAGGCCGGCTATGGCAAGATTCATGGCTACTACCCATATGGCTTACTTAAAGATGAAGCTGCCAGGCCCATGTGGGTAGATCACAGTTAAAGGAGATTACAAAAGATCTATTGCTTGTGCCTCAGCCGGATCTTCACTGGCCGAGTCACTCATCATAGCACAAGAGAAAAGTCAGATGTTGGAAGTGGCAGCATTGGCCAAAGCCGCACAAATGTCCATGTCGGCACTCACCAACCCGCATGGTAGTGTGTCATTTTAGGCTACCAAGGAAACCAAGAAGGTGCAGGTGGATGAAACTTTCCCAGAGCGCACAGTTACCGTTGGGGCTGGCCTTACAGACAAATAGGAAAGCGAGCTCACCAGTTTCCTCCGTGAGAATCGGGACATCTTTGCATGGTCCACTCAAGATCTACAAGGAGTTCCGAGGGAGCTGGCTGAGCACTCTCTTCATGTAAGACCAGATGCAAAGCCGGTGAAGCAACCCCTCCGCCGCTTCGCCGAAGATAGGAGGAAAGTAATAGCTATCGAGATTGCAAGACTTTTAGCTCCTGGGTTCATCATGGAAGTACTGCACCTGGACTGGTTGTCAAATCCAGTCTTGGTCGAGAAGAAAAAAGATGACCCGAACGTGGCAGTGGTATGGCGCATGTGTATTGATTACACGAACCTTAATAAGGCGTGCCCAAAAGATCCATTTCCTCTCCTCGGATCGATCGAGTCATAGATTCTACTGCTGGGTGTGAGTTGTTGTCGTTTGTGGATGCGTATTCAGGATTCCATCAGATTCCACTGAATCCAAATGATCAAATAAAGACACATTTTATCACCCCGTACGGGGCTTATTGCTATCGCACCATGCCATTCGGATTGAGAAATGCAGGCGCAACATATCAAAGATGCATGCAAAAATGCTTGCGAGATCAATTGGACAAAAATGTTCAAGTATACGTCGATGACGTGGTAATAAAAACCAAACAAAGTCATACTCTAATTGAGGACTTGCGTCAAACATTCACAAACTTGAGAAGATTCTGGATGAAACTTAACCTGGAAAAATGTACATTTGGTGTCCCGGCTGGCAAGTTCCTCAGATTCCTTGTATCCATCCGAGGAATCGAAGCTAACCCGACAAAGATCAGGGCCATCGAAAGAATGGAATTGCCAAAAACCCTCAATGATGTCCAGAAGTTTACTGGATGTCTGGCCTCGTTGAGCAGGTTTGTTAGTCGGCTAGGGGAAAAAGCCCTACCTCTATATCAGCTGATGAAGAAATCAGACAAATTCACATGGACACAGCAAGCTGATAGCTCTTTCCATGAATTAAATAAAATGTTGGCAACAACACCAATATTAGCGTCACCACTATCCAAGGAGCCAATGTTGCTCTATGTCGCCGCAACCAACAGAGTTGTAAGTGCAGTAATAGTGGTTGAACATGAAGAAGGGGCAAATCAGTCCAAAGACCAGTGTATTACTTGAGCGAAGTGCTCTCTGTCTCAAAACAGAATTACCCGCATTATTAGAAGATGACATATGGGGTATATATGGCAGCAAAGAAGCTGGAACATTATTTTCAAGAACACCCAATCCGGGTAATGTGCGAAGCACCTATCTCGAATATATTGGGCAGCAAGGATGCCAGCGGCCGAGTCACCAAATGGGCCATTGAACTGGCACCATACACTCTACAATATGATATGCGGGATGCAATAAAATCTCAAGTTGTTGCAGATTTCTTTGTAGAATGGATGGAAATGCAGTACGAACCACCACTACCAGATCCGAATTACTGGAAAATGCATTTTGATGGGTCCAAGACGAAAATGGGTCTAGGCGCCGGGATAGTGCTCACATCTCCAAAGAGAGATCAACTGAGGTATGTGTTGCAGATTCATTTTGCCGCTTCTAACAACGTTGCTAAGTATGAAGCACTTTTCCATGGCATTAAAGTAGCCAAGGAAATTGGTATCAAAAGGATCATGTGTTTTGGCAATTCGTATTTGGTGATTCAACAAGTGTCTGGACATTGGGATGCGCTGGATGCAAACATGGCATTATATCGTTTCCACGTACAAAAAAATTTGGGATATTTTGACGGTTGTGAATTTCAGCACATTCCTAGAGCAGAAAATGAGGCAGCAGATGTATTATCCAAACTAGGATCATCTAGACAAGCAATACCACCAGGGGTAGCATTGGAGCATCTCAGGAAGCCATCGATCAAGCCGTCAACGGAGTCCGAATCGATCAGGATCATACCGGCGAGTCAGGAATTAGAGGCAGTGCCAATGGACATCGACTCAGGGGTAGGTTCGAGTCACTCGGGGACTGATCCGTTCAATTCAGGGGTCGCCGAATCACACTCGGGGACTCCTCAGGTTATGTCGGCAGAGCACATGTCGGCGGAACCGATGGACATTGATGTTGAAGCAAACCCGGAACCACTAATACCAACGTGGGCACAACCGATATTCAGCTATTTGAAAGATGGGACTTTGCCGAATGATGAAACATTGGCAAGGCAAACATCACGAAGAGCAAAAGAGTACACCATAATCAACAAGGAACTCTACAAGCGAAGTGTGACAAGTGTACTGCAGCGTTGTATCAGCTCAGAGAAAGGTCAGGAGATCTTATTGGATATCCATCAAGGAGAGTGCGGGCACCATGCGTCATCAAGAGCATTGGTAGCCAAGGCATTCTGACATGGATGCTACTGGCCAAGCGCATTGGCACAAGCGCAAGAGTTAGTCGGAAGATGCAGTGGTTGTCAACACTATGCGTCCAAGTCACATTTACCAGCATCTGAATTGAAGACTATACCAATCACATGGCCTTTTGCAGTATGGTGCCTAGATATGGTAGGACCATTCAAACCAGCAAGGGGAGGCATGACACATATCTTGGTCATGATCGATAAGTTCACCAAGTGGTTAGAAGTGAAGCCAATCAAGAAATTGGACGGTAAAACAGCTGTTACATTCTTAAGGGATATAATCCTCAGATACAGTTACCCACACAGTGTGATCACTGGCAATAGCACGAACTTTGTCGAAGGAGCTTTTGCTCGTTTCTGTGGGAAACATCGGATAAGGCTCGATGTAGCATCAGTCGCCCATCCAGAATCAAATGGACAAATTGAACGGGCTAATGGCTTAGTTCTGTCCGGGATAAAACCCTGCTTAATGGAACCACTCCAAAGATCACCTGGTTGTTGGATAGAGGAACTACCCTCAGTACTGTGGAGCTTAAGAATAACTCCGAATCGATCAACTGGCTATACGCCATTTTTCCTCGTATATGGGGCTGAAGCAGTTTTGCCGGCCGACATAGAATATGACTCGCCAAGGATAAGGCAATACTCGGAAGCCGAGGTAAAGGAGGCCCGAGAAGATGGAGTAGATTTACTCGAATAAGCAAGGGAACTAGCATTCTCCAGATCCGCTATATATCAACAAAATCTCTGACGCTACCATAGCCGGAAGGTGCAACCTCGTGTTTTTCGAGAAGGAGATATGGTGCTAAGGTTGGTGCAGCGCACAGCAGGAATGCAGAAATTATCACCTCCATGGGAAGGTCCATTCATTGTAAGCAAAGCATTGCACAATGATTCCTACTATCTCATAGACGCTCGTGAAGCGCAAAAGAACAAGGCGGACAGGTCAGGAGATGAAACCAAAAGGCCATGGAATGTGGCACTGCTTCGTCCCTTCTATACTTAGGAGAAGAAGTGCATGTATCACTCGAACTCTCATATGTCGGACATGTTTGCCGGCTATGTGCTAATAATAAAATGGTATGATTCGAAAAACTGACTCGGGGACTACCCCTTAAGTTTTCCATTTTAGTTATTTTACGTCGGCTGGCGTGATACCCAAAATTTATCTCGGAACAAGTAGTGTTTACTCGGAAGAAGTCAACTCTTCGACTATGTTGTTGTCCGAAAACACGGCTTCATGGCAAGCAAGAGAAAAAGATGTAAGACGGGTAAACACGAACGCCAGATAAGTACAAGGGAGAAACGCGAGTTGGCTTAGTTTTTGCCTAACTATCTGTAGGTCGCGTTATACTATGTGTCGAGTAATCTCGGCCAAGTTATCCAAGTTTCATACCCGCTAACTATATCCTTCCTACTTTGAGATCCTAATGTCGAACACCGAAAAAGGTAGACAAGGGCCAGAGGCAAGGAAAGGTGACACGGCGAAATGAAACTCGGGGACTTGCCCTTGAATGATTCGCACTTAGAACATAACACAAACATATAAAGCCTATCAAAAGGCGCATAGTCAAACTTCAAGTGCAATGTATGTTACATCTGTACCCGGCATACCGGGTATCTAATAAAAGTTTGAGTATTTGTTGGCCTAAGGAGCAGAATAACTCGGAGGAGCACTCTCGGAGCCAGGAGTAGTGCTTGGAGCATCGGCCGGGTGAGGGGCATCTGTGGCCGGGTCATATGGATCATCTGACTCGGTTGCCTTGCTGTCGCCACCCTCTTCAGCAGCAACTTCGACAAGCGGATCACCAAGGTCGAGGAAGCTGGGCCCTTCACACCAAGCATGCACCATGGTGTACTCGATCATGGCATAAGCTCGCTCCTGGCGCTTCTTGATCAGCTCCGGGTCATTCAGCCATTTGCCATCACCCCTTATGCGAGCAAGAACATCGAGGTTGATGTCCTCGTACCATGAAAGCACGAAGGAGAGAGCCTTGTCCGCTGTAGCCTGGCCGGCCGACTCACGCCATTGATCCAGCCGGTCTTCAGTAAGGAGTAATCTGTCGGCGAGTGGCTCGATGAGTTCGGGTGGGTCTTCATCCGGCCAGAGCATGCGAAACGCATGGATAGCCGATTTGAGCAAGTCCACACCGCAAGATCTGAGGGTCTTGACCCGTTCAGACACCGCTGCGAGGAGCTCTTCCATAGACACCTCACTGTCAGCAGGAGCACCAGCCTCGGCTCTCACTTTCTTCATGGCTCGGATGGCAAACATGTTGGCCTCAGGAAAATTCTCTGCAAGCAAAAAGAGAAAGTTAGCAAATAACAAGGGCAGATGGAAGAAGTCCAGAAGGACTTGGACAATGCGTAAAGAGTAAGAACTCACTACCGAGAAAGAAGTTGATGGCGGCAAGTTTGCTATGCCAAGTCTTGGCCTTGGCTTGAAGGGCATCCAAGTTGAGATTTGCCGACTCGACCAATGATTCGGCCTCGTCGAGCAGCTTCTTGGCCTTCTCGGTGCTGGCAGCCTGTTGCTCGTTCTTCTCGGCAAGCTCCTCAGCCCTTTCACCTTGGCCAAGTGCTTCTGCTCCATCTCGGCCATCAGTTTCTTCAGCCGAGTCACCTCATCGCGCTTCTTCTGGAGTTCGGCTTGGTGCTTCTCTGCTTATTCAGAACAAATTGTTGTCAGTACCAATAGAAAACTTTCAGCTATTGGATTAGGGAGGCCAGAAATTTACTCTCGGCCTCGCTGATTTGTGAGTGAAGATCGTTGATGGTAGACTGAGCAGTGGCTATGGAACAAGAGCGAGATAAAAAATGAGAAGATGAACCAAGGAAAATTACACCGAAATGGAAAAAGGGAAGAGCAAAGATATTACCTTGGCCATGGGTTTTAGTCTGTAGCTTCTCATACGCAAGTTCGATCTTGCGATGCGCCAAGACGAGAGCTTGGTGCACCTTGGTGCGCTCGTTATGCGTGAGCTAGTCAAAGAAGGCAGACAATAAGGAAGAGTTAAGTCAGGCAACCTGCCGAATAAAAAAGCTAAAGAGTTTATAGCCGAGTAAGTTCCTTACTCGCCAGTAACCTCGCGGGCTAGGGATTGAAGCTCTAACATAAGTTTGGCATAAAGAAATCAAAGAGCTTAAGAGCTTACAGCCGAGTAAGTTTCTTACTCGACTATAACCTCGGGGACTAGGTGATATGTATAAAGGAAATATTCAATGATACAGAAGAGTAATAAGTTAATTTACCTCGTTCACCTCGTTGGCGCGGGCCATCAGAGCAATGGCCTGCTGGGTCATGTCGGAGACGGCCTTGGGGCCCAGCTTCAGCTTCTTGCCGGCACGAGTGCTAACCTCCTGATCGCCTGCTGCATTCCATGCCACGGCGTAAGGTTCAGCCGAACCTAGGCTCTTGCCACTGAGCGTCCGAGTGAGAATTCGACCCGTTTTCAGGGCGGTTCCCACAGTGGCACGGGTCACAGCAGCAGAAGTATGGAGGGTAACAGCCCTGGAGTCATCGCCTGACCCGGCAGCCGCAGATTCGTCCCCCTTGCCCGTTGAAGCGATCATGGTCGCCGACGTAGGAGGCCGGATCTAAGGAGCAGAACCCAGAGCACAGACTAGTGCAGTTTGCTTGGAAGAGGTGGACTTGCCAGATGAGGGGCGAGTAGAACCAGAAGTCTTGGGCTGGGTCTGACCCTTTGACATAATTTGAGAGCGAGGAGAAGGATCTGAAGAAGAACGCGGAGCTGTCTGACTGGGCTCAGCGGTTTTGCTGGCTCCAAGATCAGGAAGTTGTTCATTCACATCAGCTTGAGGGCTGATGCTAGAGGAACTGGTGGCAGAGGTTTCTCGGCGCTAGACTCGCGGGCACCAAGATCAAGAAGTTTTTCCTGGCCAGCGCCAGGGGCGCTAGCCGAATGACCCACCGGGTCTGATTGACACTGAGAAGCGTGAGCCTCAACAGTGCGAGCCTCAACCCGGACAGGACTCGGCGCCGCCGAGTCAGCTGGAGGAGGTGCGGGACTAAGCGGCGAGGCAATGCTAGAAGCAGCCTGATTCACCGTCAAAGGTGCAACACTGAAAACAACGAGACACACACGTAAGAAAATATCAGTGATGAAAAAAGAAAAAGAACGGAGCAAACAGAATACAAAGAGCTTACCCGGTGACAACCGTGTCACGGATGACTCGGCGTGTGACTCGGCACCCAGCAGCTTGGCGAGTTTCACCCAGGCTGGCAGCAGCAGGGGCAGCAGGAGCTGCCGGAGTGGGCTTGTTCTTCTTGGCCGGCTGGGTGCTGGAGGAGGTTCTGTGACGCTTCGGCTTGGCGACGGGGATCTTGCTGACTCCACCCACGGCGAGAGGGGGAACATCATGTACCTGGCCAGCTGCATAAGTAAACAACGGGCTTACTCGGATAAGCAAAGAAATTAAGCTCACAAGGCATGTACCTCCAAAAGCGTACAATCATCATCCTCATCATCGTCAGACCAATCTTGTAAGGGAAAGCGAGATTGACTCTTACCTGAAGCCGAAGCGGACGCAGTGTGCGGGATCTGCATGAAGCACTCCAGGTCATACTCGACCTCATCCGATTCGGAGCGGTCGCCATGATAACCAGTAGGAGGGACAGTACTGTCATCAACCTAGTGAAGGAGATTCTGCGGAGGACAAACAGAATGAGAAACTAAAAACTAAACTAAAAGTGGCAAAAGAGATAAAGCCTACTCGGAGAGAGAGTAACTCAGAAAACTTACCCAGGGGACAGGCCTAACCCGGCTGAACGGCGGGCAACTCCAAGCCCAATCATCCGCCAAGTTCGATTTGAAGAAGCTTACTCAGCGGGCAATGTAGTCTTGGGAGAGCTCCATAGTGGAGTGCCGAGTGGGATCGTGAGAGCCACTCATGAAGCACATCTTGCGGCTCCTCGCTTGGATGGGGCTAACCCGGCGTGAGACAAAGGTGCACATGAGGTCGGAGTCGGCGAGATGAAAGTTTTCATCCGGCGACAGCAACCTTTCCAAGATTGCGTTAGCCTCGTTTACCGCAGCGTCTTGGTCGCGCGGGTCAAGCTGCCAGTGCTTCTTGTTGGGGGCCTCATCCGAGAAAGGAGGGAGCCGGATGTTATCAGTGGACCCGCTGTTTTTGACATAGAAAAAGGATCTATGCCATTTCTTGCAGGATTCAATGCCAGTGACCCGAGGAAAGATAGAATCCCTCCTGGGCGTGATGCTGGAAGCACCGCACAGGGTCGGCTTCTTCTCGGAACGAGGAGCACCAGGCTGGGGAACCACTTGAACCTTAAAGCCGAAATATTTGGCCCACAAAGGAACTGTGGGCCAAATTCCAAGATAGGCATCGCAGGCAGAGATGAAACAAGAAAGGGAGCCAATCGCATTGGCAGGAAGATGGTGGGTCTGCAGATGGAAGGTAGAAAGAAACGAAGAAAATAAAGTGCTCACAAGAAGAGCGAAACCACGTTCAAAGTGGGAAAGGAAAACCACCCGCTCTCCAGCTTGAGGTTTGGGAGAATCTCACCGGAGGGGAGACGGCAATCCACTTGCAGCGGAATGCGTCTGGTGGAGCGGAGCCACTCCACCTCTTCGGTGGAGACCTCCGAGCCTTCCCAGCCGCCGCGCTCGCCGGCGGGAATCTCCTGCTCCTCAGCACCATCTGTGCCGCCACTAGCGTCCATGAGATCTGCAGAGTCTGTCTCCTCCACAGAAAGGAGAGGCTTGGAACAGGGAGGACCCATGCTGGAATGGAAAGAGGACAGGGGCAATCGCAGCACAAGAACAAGAGGAAGAAGTAACCGCAAAGGAGGCAGTTCGATTTTGCAGGCGCGAGGAAGAAGAAAGGCAAAGGGAAAACTGAACGGGCGTGGGGGAAGTGGAAACCCCCATCCCCTACTTAAGGGCAGTAAAAAAACCCGTCGTGGGATCTATCTATGCCATGCGGCCAGCGTGTGGCCGTGTACCAGGCCGGGAGAGCCAGTCAGCGAGCGCCATGTAGCCAAGGATACACGAAAAATACCGTGCCACGTCACGGCTAGAAGTACAAGAGGCGCAGGTTGATGGGACTGCCACAGCGACGGGGAATAACTGCGCAGCCGTCACTGTGCCGCCAGAGCTTGGAATAAAAATTGAGGCAATTAATCATGATTACCAGCTATCAGTGACTGAAGGGCGCCGAAAATGACTCGGAATTGGCCAAAGTAACTCGGCTCGAGGCAAGAATGAGCTAAGAAGTCAAAGAATTGACCCGGAATTGTCAGACTAACCCGACAAGGTGCGAGGTTGCAACAGATAAAGACAAAAACTAAGTTCCATTCACACAAAAGGAACCTGGAGACGCCTAACAGCTTGAACTGCTAGACCTCACCAGCTTGAACTGCTAGACCTCACCCAAAGCACGCGCTGACGTACAAAGTAACAACGTGACGCCAAAAAGAACAAGAAGCAGCGTACCAGAAGACCGTTAGCTGTCAAGATTTATGGACCGGGCCTCTGGGCTTAGGGCAAGCCCATAACCCGGCCCATATTGCAGGGACCAAGATCCAAACAGTAAACCCTAGAACCCAAAGGGGTATTAGCTAGCTAGCTAGCACTGCCTATATAAGGGAGGGCATAGCAGTAGTAGAGGGGGTTGGACCAAGTAGGGAGCGAGTGCTATGAACTCTAGCCAAAACAGCTCAAGGAGCACTTGTATTCTTTGGGGTATCAATCAAATTGTCAAGTCTGGAGAGTTCTTCTTGTTCTTCGTGCATGGCTCGACCGTGCACTCCCTCCCCGATGACCACAAGCACCCAATCGGCCCCCAACTTAAGCCTACCCATGGCATCTGCCGTGCCACCACCACGACAGTGGGCGTGCCCAACACAATGCTTTAGCTCTGCGGGGAATGGCAAACCATCCATGTCATCCACATAGAGGCTTGGTCTTCATGACCTCAAATACCAATTTCCATTTTATTTCTCCCACTCGCTGGTTGTCAACACCCGGATTATTAATCTCAGATGCCTGTTATGCCATACCTCGCAATCCTAGGATTACCATTTTTGCGAGACATAATAGAATTGGTACCACAGTACATCATCCATTACAAACCATAATAAAGGTCTTACAAATAAAGGATCTCATGATCCAGTCTTAATACAATCAACGCAGCGGAAATTAAACGTAGCGGGGCTTCATCTTCAGTGTCATAGGCAATGTTGACGATAGGAGATGATCCTAGTTGTCATAGACCTCCTGATGTCCATCATCCTGGTAGTCCTCCTCGTAGTCTGGCCACGTGAATAGCCAAGAACATGGCCATGAGTACTCTTTAAGTACTCGCAAACTATCACTAACAAGTAAAATAGTGTGAGTAGGAATCCTAAGCCCTAGGTTTATATGCAAAAAGCCAGGTTTATTTCAAACTGAGTTTAGAAGTAAAGAAAACTAGTTTAATGTTCTATAACACCTAAGTGAGAACTTAGTTTTCATGTTCACAACCCTATTGTGGTCAAGTCAAAGTCATAGTTCATTTGAAAAGTCATTTGGAAAACATCTGACGACGGAACAATATGGCCACTCCAACTGTCCATGACCGCGGATGCGGCTCTTCGAATAGTTTGGCACTCTGCATAGGTGGTACACTTTCACCACAACATTCGATACATCCGTCAGGGATAACCCTGAATCATCATATTTAGTATGCGGATAATCCATCCTAACCTTTCAATTACACACCCTAGTATAGGCACATCCCCTATGAGTTTGGCCTCCCAACCATGACCATCTATCATCTTGGGTACTGCATAGGTGGACATTCATCACAAGGTAGCCTCAGCTCAACCTCTTCCACAAGGGAACCCATACTAAGACATATAAACTTCCAGTTAAGCCCTACCCAATTCAGGTATTGTGGTTGTATGGTAAAATGGAATGGTATCGCATCCTAACCCAACCATCAATTTTTATAAAGGGCTAAGGCTCATGCCTCAACATTTTTATCATCAAATCATCTTATGTTCATAACACATGTCAAAACATTTCAATCGAATGAATCTTCATTCAAAGGTTTTCATAATCATTTTCACCAAGTATTCCCATCTAAAGTGATCATTTTTTATGCTTAGCACTAGCCACTAAAGTTGAGGGTATTCACTAATGAGGGGTGCTAGTCAAGTGTGACTGTCCAAATCTAGTCTTATACCTTTTGATGACATCTAGTTCTAACTACTTAGGTCTAGTTTTATGCTCTTTATGCTATCTGTACTATTTTTCCAAAACCTCACAAGTCACTAAGTAAGGGTCAAGAACTTTGGTAAAGATAAAGAATAAAGCTTGCAAGTAAAACTAGGAATTGGTATAATCAAGGTTGCATAATCAAAGCATGCCTAATGCATCTTGCATAGGTTATTTTGCAAGGATGGCTTGCATAGTTAACTTGTAGTGTTAGGCTTGTATAGGTAACATGCAAAGTTCTAGCTTGCCTTGATTGGTGCAGTGGTTGAAGTTCTCTTCTTCTTCCTCATAGTACCACTCCTCCTCATAGCCTTAGTCGGTACTAGCGTCTATAAATGAATACGAGGTACACAATCACCAAACAATACTTAACTACCTCTATTGGGCACACAAAGGTTCACATTAGATGATCTAGCATCATCACAATCATCACATGAAATAAATACCTAGTCGTATCTTTCTTATTTTAGAAAATTAATTTCTACTCATTAAAAGTACTTAAGATTTAATATTCTCCAATTAAAATATGGGATCATGTTGACACATGTCATCACCACATATTTTAATACTGGGAATGTGATTTAAAGTGGTGGTCATATTTTATAAAGTTTTAAATTACTAGTTTATACAATTAAAGTGACTAGAAATGCCTATATAGCATTCTTTTAGTACTAGTCCAAGATCACTGCATGTAAACGTAGATATTTTTACATATTCAGATAGATCTTGTCAAATGTGATTTTGACAGTTGGAATCAACTCAAAAGCATTTATGGTTGATTTTTGAAAAATGTTTGAATGTGTAAAAGTCTCTGTCTTGTTATTTTTACTATAGGTGATCTATAATTTCAAATGGTTTGAATCCAATGGGCTTGGATACATAATTTGAACACCTTTGTAACAAAATTTGAATCATGATATTTGGTTCAGTAAATCTCCTTGAATTGATTTTTGAATCTACTAACAGAACTAGGGTTTAACTAAAATGGAAAAAGATTATTTGAATCCCTAGGCTATGCGTGGGAATGATAATGGGCTGGCCCAACTGCACCGCGTGCGTGTATCGGGCTGCTGACTGGGGGTCCCATGCATCATCGGCTCTATCTAACCGAAGCGGTACGTTTCAATCTAAGCTTTGCGATTAAACTAAGATCTACGGCCGACATTCTTCGTCTCCATCGCACAGCTCCAGCGAGACTGAACCCTAACAGCGAAGGTGGGGGTACGTGGTGGCTCACCTGGGCTCCAGCTAGGGTCGGCGATGGGGGCGAACGACGTTGTCGACGACGCCGGTTCGAACGGTGGTCGTAGCGGCTCCTGGGGTGGCTCCAATCGATGGCTCCTCTTCTCCTCTACAGCGGTTGACTCCGGCAAAATTCCGGCGGGCTGGTGCTCGCCTTGCTCCGAGGAAGGGTCTGGGGTGGTTCTGAGAGAGAGGGCAGTGAGATGGTGTGGAGAATGAGGGCTGGGGTGGCCTCTATTTATACACCGGCGATGGGGAACGAGCAGGATGGTCCGGCTCCTCCGACGACGTCGTTGCAGTGAGATACAAGCCTAGCTAAGGGCGTAGAACGGTGCGGTATTTCCTGGCGGTCGTCACGGTCTTAAAGGCGCGGCACGGGGAGGTCGAGGATGGTCGGGAGCAGTTCGTGCTCTGCGCGGAAACGGCGGCGTTCGAGACGGCGTACAGGGGCTACTAGTCGCGCGGCGGCGTACGGGCATGTCTGAGAGGTAGCTAGGGTCATGGCAAGTACAGGTACGTGCGGTGAGGGCGAGGCGCAGCGTGTGCGCACGTGTCGGCTATGGCGTTCTAGCGCGCTCTCGGCATGGCTGCAAAGAAATGGGCGCGGCGATTTTTTGGTGGTCCACGGCTGGGATGCGCTCGAGGGGTGGACAGGGAGTGGCGGTGGACGGTGGCTTGTCTCCTAGACATCATGGACGGGTGCGGGGCTTCGTCCTGCGGGTTGTCCATGGTCGACCGGCAAGGGCGGGTCGAGTGGCACAGCACTAGTCCAAGGAGTGAAGGGGGAGCTGCTTCAATGTGATGCTGGGCATTGGGGGAGACCAGGGGAGTGAAATGGGGACAATTGGTTGATCAATCACTGCTCACCACAATAGAAGTTAGGCAAGGTTTATCTGTGTCCACTAGGTGTTTGATGAAATGGCCGCATGAATTCAAAGTTTGAATTTTTGGATGAATTTTGGTGAGTGATCTTGTCATATGCTTGGTAGTCTGTGGTTGCTAGGTTGTGCCAAGGGGAATTGGTTTGGTTGGTTTTTGAGAAATGTCTATCTTAGTACCTATTAAGGATTCAATTTTTGAATGCCTCTCAAATGGATTTGAAAATAGTTTCTGTAAGTTGGTGAGTTTGCTTTGGTTCATTTTTACTTGGTCTTGCAAGCGGTGAAAACAATTGGATTTGTTTATGTTAGAAATCAGTTAATAGAGATGCCCTAAGTAGGCTAGTGAACAAGTTTGGCCAAAATGACCATTTGCTTATATTTCTTATATTTGAATTTCTCTTTATTTGATTTGGCTTGGAAATGATCTAGATTATATTGTTTTCATATTTAAAGAAATCCTTATCATTCATAGCAATCAACCATGGCAATTGCAATCATTCACACACACACACACATGCATTCATATTAGTTTTAATAATAAAAGTTTTTGTTAACCCTAAACTTGGTTGATTAGAAGTTGGTAATCTTGCTTAATATTTTTGGGGTGTTACAAATCTTCCCTCCTTAAACAAAATCTCGTCCCGAGATTTAAGAAAAAGAAAACTAGGAACTAAAGAGATCTGGAAACTCAGTCCTAATGTAATCTTCTCGGTCCCAAGTAGCTTCTTCTTTAGTATGGTTACTCCGCTAGATCTTGAGAAACTTGATACTCCGGGTTCTGGTGGTTCTGAAGGCTTCTTCCAAAATACGAATGGGTACTTCACGATAAGTTAGATCCTTGTTGAGCTCTATGGTTTTGTGATCAATATTCTTGAAAACTTCGGTCTTCTCCGGAACTTCTAGGCATTTGCGAAGTAACGAGATATGGAACATATCATGCACGGCTGACATCTCCTCCGGCAGTTCCAGTTGATATGACACTTCTCCTTGGTGATTCAAAATCTCGAAGGGTCCAATATATCTAGGGGCAAGCTTTCCTTTGAGTTGGAAACACTGCATTCCTTTCAAGGGTGATACTTTCAGATACACAAAATCTCCGATAGTTGTAGAGGTCCCAACCTTTATAAGGTAGAGATCCATGTGTTTACAATGCTAGTCCCTGGATCAATAGCTAGCATCCACAGTTTAAGATGTAATATCAAGAAACAAAGGTCATATTACAACTTATAACCAGGAATTAAATAATACATTACACCTTACGTATCTCTTTTGGCTATCTCGTTTTAATGCAGCATATATAACTAAGTAGCATGGAGTCCTTCATCTTCAAAGTGCCATAGGCAATCATGTTGGTTGTAGACTTGTAATCCTATTCAACACACTTCACTAACATCAAACAAACCTGCAACATAATAAGTTACAGCCACAAGGGTCAATACATTTGAATTGTATTGGCAAGTGATACTATGGTAGAATAGTGGTATCTCTCATCTATATGCATTTGGCTAAGTGGAGCTTAGGCTTGATTTTCTCAAAATAGATTTTCCTTATCATATGGAAACACTAAGTTTTTGTTTTGTCAAAATCACCCAAGGCATCTACCAATAAATATCGGTGATCCTTTAACCTTTGTTCAACCATAAATTTTTAACTTAGAAATTGGGATGAGGAGATCCTTGATAACTTCCATGTCTTGATGCTCAATTTTTCCATTGCCAGGGACAAAGCTAAGTACTTAGATTTTACTCTCTCGAGAGGTGGTGCACTTTCCCCACAAGACTCGACATGCATCGAGACAAGATCTTTCAGAAGCCTTCCCTTAGACCAAATAGACGCGTTCCAAACCTATCACCCCCTACCACCTTCTGTCCATCTGGATAAGTTATTGCAACCTATATGATCCTGGCAGAGCCCATATACCATGTGGTCGCACTAGAAGCTTCTCAACATTTGACATCTCAAATCTCTTTGTTCCTGGGTGGCTTTCCACAAGTGAGATACACTAGGGTAGGCCATGAATATGGGGCCCTAGGTAACCACTCAACATAATCCATTCTCACCATTCCACCCAGGTGATTCATTCACATAGTTGTTTTATTAAACAAAACATAAGTCATAGACTTTGCATAATATCATAGTATGAATAATCCACCCTTGTTTTCTATTATCTAAGCTAATCATACTAGTAGCAAGAATCTTAACTTAGGGAAAATTCTACTAAGGCATCATCAACTAGGATTTCCCAAGGCATAACATACTTAGTAAAAATTCCATGCAAGTCCTACTCAAAATATCACTAATGCATAGTGAAAATAATAGGACAAAATGTATGAAGCATCACTTGCCTTTTTATTAGAGAAACTAAGTTCACTCCTTGATCTTGCAATTGTCACACTCTTCAAAGTTCACTACAATTCAATCAAGGCACAAATTCAAACTAGCATTCAAACAATTCACCACATAAAATAATAAAAACAAAGCAATGCATGGAAGCATGCAAATTATTGTTTTATTTGGAAAAGTGGTTTCTAATAAGCTATAAACATTTTAAAACACCTATTGGTCATTTATAAAAGTGGCAAAACCATTTAAAATCAAGTTAGTGAAAATGGCCATTTAAATCATTTTTGTTTTGCTAGAAATGATTTTAATCAAAGGAATAATTTCTAATGTTTTCCAAATATATTTTTAAACACAAATGTTAGTGTTTATGGTCCAAGTGTTTAAAACAAATCCATTTTCAAAAGGTTTCACCCAAAACCATTTTTAAATCAAAGCAACATTTTATTTCACTAGAAATGCCTTTAATCAAAGTAATAATTTTCTAGGGTTAAACAGATACATTTTTAACTCCAAAACTTAGTGTTTAGGGTCAGAGAGTTTAAATCAAACCATTTGCAAAAGGTTTTACTCAAAAAGCATTTTTAAATCATAGCAAACATTTTTGTTTTACTAGAAATTCTTTTTATTCAAAGGAGTAATTCCTTAGTGTCACGAAATATAATTTTAAATCCAAAATTTGGTTTTCATGGTCAGTAGGTTCAAAACAAACCATTTGCAAAAGATTTTACTCAAAAATCAATTTTAGAATAAATTTTATACACAAAATAGACCTAATAATGTTTCTACAAAAACAACTAATTTTCCAGAAGCAAAATACAAAAATAAGGGCATGGTTGTAAAGGTTTCATTTTCCTGATTCTAATGATATAAAATTTGCCAATTTTGGACATGTGGATCAGAAGTTATGAATTTTACAAAATCTAACATCTAATAGAAATGTTTCTGTTTTTAGAACAAAAGACAGGCCACGTGGAGTGATCCTATTGGGCGATACCGGTTAGGTTGGATCGACTAACACAAGCCACAGGATTAAAAGTGCATCGTGCAGATCAGATCTATTATATCCTTTCATTTAAGTGATTCTATCACAGCCATGAGATCTAGATCTAACGGTCTAAAACGTCTTGACCAAAGTCTGGCGGCGCTCGACGATGGCGCACGGCGGCGACGCTCGGGCGGTGATGTTGCCGGCGAAATAGGAAGCAAGAGAGAGAACGGAGGGCGTTACCAGACTCGCAGGGTCGCGCTGATACTCGACGTGGTCGCCGCAGGGACAAGGGCACACGGTGCTGCTGGCGATTGCTAGCCGGAGTTGCTACTGGTGATGGGCATGCTCGGCATCGTCGTTGGCGAGGCTGCACGACATGGGAAATAAAAACAACGAGTGCGTCAGACGTGCGCGAGAGAGGAGAGTTTGCATGTGTCAAGGAGAGGGGGAGGCGCGGTCAAAGTTTATCGGGGGAGGTTGACAGAGTGGACGCAGTCGACGGCGGCGCTCGGACTTGGTTGTTGCCGAGGCTGTGGGGCACGCGCGGGCGAGCTGTGGGTGCTGATAGATGCGTACGGGCTCGCTAGTAAGACTCATGGAAGATAGGGGCAGGGAGGTGGTCGAGGTTGGCCGTAATCGTGGACGGAGTGTCGTCGGAACAATGGGTTTGCAAAGGAAATTGGAGCAGCCCTGGGGCAGAGAGGGAGTGGCGAGTGAGGGGAAAGAGAGGGAAGAGGGGCACGTTTAGTAGGGCGTGGTCATGGGAGGGTTTACTGGCGTCATTGATGCGAATTTTACGAGCATTAAACGGTGACAAAAACTGGTAGGAGAGGTTGGGGGCGAGGTTAGCGCGGGGTTGACGATGATGAGGTGACACTGGTGGGTCCTGAGCGTCAGTGATTGCGTGGGTAGGCGAGTGAGTGAGAAAAGGGGGCTCGCTGGGGAGAGAGAGGTGGGCTGCTAGGCCAAGTTGGGCTGGACTGGGCCTGGTTCGCTGGGCTGTTGTGTTTTCCATTTTTCTTCTCTGTTTTATTTTCCCTTTTTCTATTTCTATTTTCTATTTTGATTTTATTCAAATGATTTTAAACCCTCTTTTTATTTTAAAACTTTTCTAAACTTTCAGTAAGTTTTTATACCGTTTTAACAATGTATTTAAAGTCCATTTTAGAATATTTTCTTATATTTTCTTAGGGTTTAATATTTATTTAAAATTAGACCTTTGTCTTTATTTAAATAAGGTTTTAAATATGTTCCCAATCCATATTATTTTATTCAAATGATTTAAACATCTATTTTAAATTCAAATGTTTATCAAATCCTTTTTAGCAGGTTTTATTTATTCATTAGTGTGTTTAAATAATTCACCTTGAATTATTAAAAATATTTTAATATGATTTAATATTCATTTAAATTGGGCATTTTTCATTATTGAAATAAAATCAAATATGGTTTTAAACCCATATAAATTTTATTCAAATAATTCTTTTATTATTTTTAAGTTAATCCACTTGGGCTATTTCATTTATTTTTCTCATGATTTAATTAATCATTTACCATTAGGGATTCTATCTTTATTTAAATATAATTTGGATATGGTTTAAACCCATATACTTTTATTTGAATATTCTTTATCCCTTTATTTTATTTGGATTTGGATTATCTTTATTCCATTTGCTTATGTATTTAATTCAAGTTTTAAATTGTCTTCTAAATAATTTCTTGGAATTTATTATTTAGTTTAGGCAATTTGTCTTTATTTAAATAAAATTGGATATTGTTCAATCCTTATGATTTTATTTAAATAATATTTTACTCCTTTTTATTGTTCAATAAAACTTTCATTCCATTCGTTTATGGATTTGGCCAAGATTTAATTTGGCTTTTAAATACTCCTTATTTATTTATTTATTTATTTATCTTATAAAATCCATATCTTTTTATTTATAGATCCAAAATTGGTGATTCCAATTTGTATGATTTTATTTAATATTTTATTTATATTTTTAAATCCTTTGAATATAACTTTGCTGAAGATTTGGTATTGATTTTAGTTAGGAGCTTTATTAGCTTTGGAAATTATTTCCTTTTATCTTAATAAATTCATAGGTTTTTATTCATGGCTCCAAATTGAATGAAACCAATTTCTATGGTTTTATAATATTTTTTCTTATCATTTTTTATCATTTATAAATGTTTGTTCTGAATTTTTATATGGATAAAATCCTTAGTCTTAAAGAGATCTTGGAAATGATTTTCTTTCATTAGGGTTTTAGGGTTTTGGTTTAACTTTTCCAAGTGTTTAAATTTCAAGATACATTCATTGATCAATGCATTTCACTTGATTGAAATTTTGTTGGATTCCCTTTTATTCAAATTTGTTCAAGAAGGGTTTTGATGTTTCCATTTAGAAGCAAAAAGTTTATTTTCACCCTAAATTTCAACAATTATTTATTTTGTTTATTTATTTTTCACATTTCAAAATTTGGAAAATTTTGGGATGTGACAATAGTGAAGGCTAGATCTCGACGTCTCTTGTCTGCATAACTCTTCTGTCTAGATTGGGCGGTCTTAAGGTGCTCAAGGATCTTGTGAACTTTCTCCTCGGCTTCTCTTAGGATGTCGGGTCCAAAAATCTGACTCTCTCCTACTTCTGACCAATTCAGTGGGGTACGATACTTCCTTCCATACATAAACTCCAATGGGGACATTTACAAACTGGCTTGGTAACTGTTATTGTATGAAAATTCTGCGAAACGCAGACAGTCTTCCCATTTAGATCCATATTCCAACACACAAGCTCTCAACATATCTTCGAGCAGGTGATAAGTTGTGCTGAAATCCAGTTTGGTTCCTAATCCTTCTTGGACTTTCTTCCAAAATCTCGAGTTAAACTGGGTTCCTCGATCCAACACAATGTTCTTGGGGATTCCATGCAAATTGACTATCCTATCAATGTACAACTCTGCTAGCTTCGAGCTATGATAAGTGGTCTTGACTGGTAAGAAATGAGCTACTTTAGAAAGTCTATCCACTATGACCCAAATAGAGTCATTTCCCCTACTAGATGTAGGCAAACCGGTGATAAAATCCATTCCAACTGAATCCCATTTCCATTTTGGGATCTGCAAAGGTTGCAAAAGTCCTGCGGGTCTCTGATGTCCCGCTTTGACTCTTTGACAGATATCACATTTGACTATGTAGCTTCCGATTTCTCTCTTCATCTTGTGCCACCAAAATTGCTCCTTCAAATCTTGATACATCTTCGTTCCTCCAGGGTGGATAGATTAAAGAGTATCATGGGCTTCTTGCAAAATAGCTTGTTTCAACTCTGAATCTACTAGTACACAGATACGTCCTGTGTACCACAAAACTCCTTCTTCATCTTAGGTGAATCCGGGTTCCTTGCCTGTACCGATACGACGTTTGATTCTGTCGGTACTAGCATTTCCTTTCTACGCCTCCTTGATCTGACTGATCAAAGTGGGTTGAAGTTCTATGCTAGCCAAAAATCCTTCACTAACTAGCTCCATTCTGAAATATTCCATCTCCTCATGCAAACTTGGCTGGGCTTCTTTTATCATGGTGTTCAATCGACACGGCAATCTGCTAAGGGCATCTGCTACCACATTGGATTTGCCGGGGTGATAGTGAATGTCAAGGTCATAGTCCTTGATTAACTCTATTCATCTCCTTTGCCTCATCTTTAGATCCTTTGGGGTGAAAATATACTCCAAACTCTTGTGATCTGAATAAATCTCACAACGGTTACCCATGAGATCTAGTTCCACCATGTCTTCAAGGCTAAAACTACGACTGCTAGTTCGAGGTCATGGGTAGGGTAATTCTGCTCATGATGCTTCAGTTGTCAGGACAAATAGGATATGAATTTTCCTTCTTGCATCAACACACATTCGAGACCAATCTTGGATGCATCACAATACACATCAAAAGGCTTCTTGATACCCGGCATAATCAATATTAGGGCTGAAATCAATCTCTTCTTGAGCTCTTGAGAACTTGCTTCACATTTGTCCGTCCAATCAAACTTCTTATCTTTCTTCAACAACTAGGTCATGGGTCTTACGATGCTCGAGAATCCTTCTACTAACTTGCGGTAATATCCCGATAATCCGAGAAATGCGTGAACTTGGGTTTGAGTGGTTGGGGCTTTCCATTCTTCAACATCCTTAATCTTGGAGGGATCGACAACAATTCCTCCTGCCGACATGATATGTCCTAGGAATCCTACTTCCTTTAACCAGAACTCACATTTGCTAAACTTGGCATACAACTGATGCTCTCTAAGGGTTTGAAGGATGGTCCTCAGGTGTAGCTCATGGTCTTCTTCTGATTTGGAATAGATCAGAATATCATTGATAAAAACAACGACAAACTTATCAAGGAATTCATAAAAATCTTATTCATGAGGTTCATGAAATAAGCGGGGGCATTGGTTAATCCAAAAGTCATGACAGTGTACTCATACAATCCATATCTGGTAGTGAAGGTAGTCTTTGGAATATCCGTTGCGCGAATCTTCAGCTGATGATAACCAGTTCTAAGATCAATCTTAGAAAACACTTTGGCACCGGTCAACTGGTTAAACAGATCTTCTATCTTCGGCAGTGGGTACTTGTTATTAATGGTGACATCATTCAGCTTCCGATAATCCATGCACAAACGGTTACCTCCATATTTCTTATCCACAAACAACACAGGTAATCTCCATGGCGATGCACTTGGTTGAATCAAACTTGTCTCCAGCATAGCATCCAGTTGCTTCTTTAGCTCTGCTAATTCAGACGGGTTCATACTATAAGGTCTCTGAGCTATGGGTCTAGTTCCAGGGATTAGTTCAATGATGAACTCGATATCCCGATCTGGGGGCATACCGGGCAATTCATCTGGGAATATGTCGGGGTATTCATAGACTACTCTGACTTAGTCAATGGTTTGTTGGGCTAGACTCTTGTTGCACTTGAATTGACGGGGCAAAGTCTCAGATACATTCTCTAGTGATACTCCCCTGGTACTAGTCATGGTTATGGATTTATTGGCACAGTCGATTAATCCTTTATGTTTCGACATCCAATCCATTCCTAGTACTACTTCCAAACCCTTGGTTCCAAGTACTATTATATTAGCATAAAAATCTATTCCATGGATTCTGATAGGTACGGCCTTGCAAATTTGTCTATCTTTGGTGGTTGAACCAGGTATTTGAACTATCATAACATGCTTCAGTTTTGTTGGTTGAATCTTACTGAGTGCATGCAAATTCTTTGGTAACAAACGGGTGTGATGCTCCAGAACCAAACAACACTCTTGCAAGTACCGAGTTAACAGAAAACATACCCAGCACGACATCTGGTGCTTCCTGTGTTTCTTCAACATTCATGTGAAACAGACGGCGGTTTCGGTTGAGCGAGTTTCCTGGGGCAAATCTCCTTCCAGGCTGAACACGACGTTGTTGCTGTGCTGGTGCATTCACATTGGCTGCTGCAAGATTCTTGGGGCACTCGTTGGAGTAGTGACCCTTGACTCCGCATTCAAAACATGTAGTCAGAGACTTGTCTTTTCTTGCAACAGGCACGGCATTGCTTCCAATCCTTGGGGCAGTATTGTTGTTGTTGGTGTTGTTGTTGTTGTTGGACTTGGTCGATGCACAGTTGTAATTGTTGGAGTTGCCGGGGTTGTGGTTTCCTCCGGGCCTTGGGTTTCCTCCTCCCCGGTTGGGATAGTTCGGACAGGACATAGGGGGTCTTTTGTTTCTTGGGGCATATCCTGTAGACGGGTTGGGGCGATACTTCGGGGTATGGTGGGATCCTGGTTGCTGCATCATTCGACGCTTGCGATTTTTGTTGGCTTGGTTGATCTTGCCTTCCATTTGGATTGCTGAATCCACTAAAGTTTCAAGGTCAGTGAAGGGAATGTTGACCAGCACTGTCTACATCTCATCATGCAGACCATTCAATAATCTCTCCTTATTATTGGCTTCAGTACCAATCTGATCAGGGGCATACCTAGACAGAGACAGAAATCTATCGCGGTACTCTACCACAGACATCCTTCCCTGCTTCAGCTCCTTGAATTCATCCCTCATCCGTAGAATCAAACCCGGTGGCACATGGGTTCGGCTGAACTTGAGTTTGAATTCATCCCAAGTCATCATCTGTCCTCCATTCATGGTACGAATGTTATTCCACCAAGCTCTTGCATCACCTGCCAGATAATGGGTGGCAAACAGTACTTTCTCATTGGCCTCCACTCCTGCGACTTCTAAGTTGTTCTCCATGGTCTGCAGCCAGTCATCAACATCTAATGGCTCTTCAGACTTACTAAATATGGGGGGATTGGTGTTTTGAAAGTTCTTGAGCTTGGATCCATGGTTATCCTGGTTTCCATGGCCTTGATTATTATGGGCCATCTAAGCTATCTGTTGAAGGGTGGCTAAATTATCTTGACGTTCAGCTCTTCCAGCTTCACGGACAGGAACCAACATTTGTAGGATTTGCAGCATTGGATCCTGAGATGAACTGCTCCCTCCATGAGGCATCTGAAGATTGAGATATATCATGAGACAAGAGGGAAATTTCTAAGGTTCATGGATTTGTTTTTGAAAAGCTTTTAAACTTTGAGTTTGACTCTGGTTTTGCCAACTAGCAACTCTCTTTTCATTTATTCATTCATAGCACCCAATACAAACACACACCACACTAAGGTCACAGATGGTTTTAGGAACCATTCTGTGAAGCTACAATACAGTGGGACAGGATACAACTCACACCTACGATAGTGCTCAAGTGCTACTACTCATCAGAACCGGTGGCTTCTTCATCATCAATGAAGGCGGAGTCATCATCATCGGTGTGGAAGTCCATGTTGAGGTCCTCTAGGTAGTCATCATCATCACTGAGGTAGGAGTAGGGATCTCCACTGATATCTTTGCCTTCGTTCTCCCTCTCCTCAAGCTGCATGTCCCGCTCATGGATGGTCTCCTCCAAAGATGACACCTTGTGACAAAGGCGGGCAATGATGCGATCCTTCTTGTCATGCAGACGGCAAAGTGACTTGCGCTCCTTCACAAGTATGGCGAGGGTCTGTTCCTTCTTGACTGCAATGGCATGGTTGTGGTTGGCGTAGGCGCGGGCGTTGTCCAACTCCTTCTGCCTGTCATACAGCATGAAGTCGAGATGATCCACCTGATGCTTCAGCTCCGGATGGCCTGGCACTTCCAATGGTTGTCCCATAGCATCACACCTTGCGTAGTAAGCAAAGCGAGTGCCATTGATCTGGTTGATGCTATGGCCACATAGACGGGCAAGAGCTTCCTGCATAGCCGTAGCGAGTCTGTCTAGCCAGTTGTTCTCCCTCAAGCTGAATTGGATCTTCTCTGAGGTGTGTGCCTCCATCTTTCCTCTGAGATCTACAACTATTAGCCACTGTAGTTCTCCTCCTTGCTGATCATTGAGCTGTGCTCCAAAGAGCTCAGGGTGCGGGCGCTCAAGAAGTTCCGAGAGTTGGCTTAACTCTCGCTCGAAGATGAGCTCTCCTCCATTTCCCAACTGGTAGAACTTGCTATACTTGACTTCCATCTATAAGAATGTAGGATGAGTAGGTTAGTGGAGTGATAAAGTGTGTCAAATTTTATTAGGATTGCAAGAATTTTTGAGGAACATGAATTTTCTTGAAAGAATCTTAGTGATAAGAATGAGAATAGGTTTTCATAAATACTCACTTCTTTTGTTTTGAAACTAATTTTTTGATTCAGTCCATTCTAACTAGGGTCTCCTGTGGTCAGGATAGATCTGATACCAACTTGTCAACATCCGGATTTTTAATCCCAGATGCATGTTATCCCATACCTCACAAACCCAGGATTACCATTTTGCGAGACATAACAGAATTGGTACCACAGTACATCATCTGTTACAAACCATAATAAAGGTCTTACAAATAAAGGATCTCATGATCCAGTTTTAATATAATCAATGCAGCGGAAATTAAACATAGCGGGGCTTCATCTTCAGGGTCACAGGCAATGCCGACGATGGGAGATCCTAATTGTCATAGACCCCTGCTATCCATCATCTTGGTAGTCCTCCTTGTAGTCTAGCCACGAGAATATTCAGGGACAAAGCCATGAGTACTCGTTAAGTACTCACAAACTATCACTAATAAGTAAAATAGTGCGAGTAGGAATCCTAAGCCTTAGGTTTATTTGCAAAAAGCTAGGTTTATTTCAAACTGAGTTTAGAAGTAAAGAAGACTAGTTTAATGTTCTATAACACCTAAGTGGGAACTTAGTTTTCATGTTCACAACCCAGTTGTGGTCAAGTCAAAGTCATAGTTCATTTCACAAGTCATTTTGAAAACATCTGATGACAGAACAGTATGGCCACTCCAACTGTCCATGACCGCGGACGCGGCTATTCGAATAGTTTAACACTCTGCAGAGGTGGTACACTTTCACCACAACATTCGATACATCCGTTAGGTATAACCCTGAATCATCATACTTAGTATACGGATAATAAATCCTAACCTTTCAATTACACACCCTAGTATACGCACCTCCCCTATGAGTTTGGCCTCCCAACCATGACCATCTGTCATCTTGGGTACTGCATAGGTGGACATTCATCACGAGGTAGCCTCTGCTCAACCTCTTCCACAAGGGAACCCATACTAAGACATATAAACTTCCAGTTAAGCCATACCCAATTCAGCTATCGTGGTTGTACGGTAAAATTGGAATGGTATCGCATCCGAACCCAACCATCAATTTTTATAAAGGGCTAAGGCTCATGCCTCAAAATTTTCATCATCAAATCATCTTGTGTTCATAACACATGTCAAAACATTTCAATCGAATGAATCTTCATTCCAAGGTTTTCATAATCATTTTCACCAAGTATTCCCATCTAAAGTGATCAACTTTTATGCTTAGCACTAGCCACTAAAGTTGAGGGTATTCACTAATGAGGGGTTCTAGTCAAGTGTGACTATCCAAATCTAGTATTATACCTTTTGATGACATCTAGTTCTAACTACTTAGGTGTAACACCATCGGATCGGTCCTATGCAAGTTTTAGCGATTCCCGCCAAACCCGCATAGAAACGATTCAAAGGTGCCCACCAGGCACTTTCGTGCGGGTGGAAAACATAGTAATACCATCACACATTAGTCCATGATGGAACCCACAGAACAGATATATACAACAACGACTCCATGAGTCAAGAATACAGATATACAGTACAAAGATCCAAATCACCTTGAAAACGATACACCATCAGACTACGGACAAAATGCAAATAGGGCTAAGAGCCCTGAAGAATAACCAATGGCATCCATAACCCTGCCCAAGCCAAGCCGGAAGGGTAACCCTGCTGACGACGTCGATCTTAAAACCTGCTTAAACAAAAGGAGTGCCAACAAAGGGCAAATAAAAAAAGAGCGGCCAGTACTGAGGCCAATACACGGCAAGACTAGAATTCGGCGGTCCTCGCCTACATAGGTATGGTGGACTGAAGCGGTAGCGAAGCATGCGCTAAACAACCTATAGAGACTCAATATATATCTACCGGCTATCAGAGAGAGATGAGAAATACCTATTTGGATCCAACCTGATACTATCACCAAACATACCCATCCTGCTATTTCCCCCTCGAAACCAAACGAGGAATTCCGGCCAAGGAAACTCAGACGATTGGCAATTTTATTCATTCTTTTCGTGGTGGTTAACCAACTTACTAGTCATATCAGATTCAAGTCAAATTGGTAACAGTAAAATTTTAATTATAGTTGTCTATGATCGAGATACTGTGCTCCAAGTCGTCCATAACCGCGGACAAGGCTTTTCAAAAAGATTTAACCCTGCAGGGGTGCACCAAAGTTTCCACACGCATTTCGACCCTTGTTGCCAGATCAATTAACATACTTCCATAGGTATGTCGGCGGGGCCTAGGACACGACGTTTTCCCTGACCCAAAGCAAGCACATGGGGGCCACCCGAAAGAGCTACCCGTACGAGGTATAGCTAATCCTCCTCGTACGGACTCTAGGGTTGCGTACACTTGCACGGGAGCAGAGGTCATGGACAAAATATTCCCGTGACAGAGTGCCGCACCTACGCAACAATAATAAACACTCATCGAGCAACAAGTAATAAACATGGCATATCATGGCATACATGGCATAACGTGGCATCAAAACTTCAAACTAGTTTGTGGACCCTAGTACAGTACTTTGAAATTAGGTACTAAGCCGATAGAGGTGCCCAGACACCCCACATGTGGTTAGCGCGCTCAGTCTCGGAACAGGTGTTAAGAACTCGGGTCCTAGGTGGACACAAGTGGGCGGTTAACAACCAAATCTTAACTAATATCCACCGGTGCCTCTTCATTAGTTATATCCATTTTAATATTTAAGTAACCAGCTGTAATTAAAACCACGATCATCTCCACCTTTACGAATATGCCAACCCCCAATGTCAGTGGAACATCGACGACGCGAAGCAGCACCTGAGCAAGCAACTACGACTCGCAAGGCCGACTACCTACCAAACAATAGGTAATAGGTGGTGTCCAAGGCAATATAGGGGCTGCAAGTAATATAACAGGGGTACGAAAACTATAGCATCGCAACACGGATATCAATAGATCAACAGAAGGAAGTAAAGACTAGAAATGTAAAATAGGTAGAAAGAGGGAGGATGCTCGCCTGTAAAACACCATCGAAGGTTTATCTGAAGAACTTGCCGATGCTCACAACATCTCATCGTCCTATCCGGGAAGAGGCAAAACACTAGAAAGATACACCGGATGCAACTATTTATTACTACGACAACAAATTCAGCATGATTATGGTATGCATGCATGGCATGGCAAGTTAATGATGTAAAACATGTGGAAAGGGTGTCATTAGCATAGTTAAAAGATGATACGACATTAGTGAGGCATTATTGACAAGATTTAATTATCTTCCAATTTTATTCATCATATTTTCCTTGCATAAACAGTTCGAAATATTTAAGTCCTCCATGATGCATGATGCAATTGCAAGTAAAGAATGCACAATTGGAAAGGGTTCGTCGCGTTGATCGATTTAGACATATAATTTGTCGAATTCGGATTTACGGTTTAAAAGATATGAATTTATTGAGAAAAGTCCATTTAATAGCTTTTAAATAATTTCGAAATTTTATTTACCGAAAAACTATTTGGAGGTTATATTATTATACCTGGCATTTATCTGATCAAGAAACATATATCACATGTTGTAAAAAGATCTGGCAAGTAACAGATATGATATAATGTATTATATTCACTTTTATGGTTTTTCTTTTTGAAACAGAAAGAAAAAGAAGAAGACAACGTTTTCAAAATAAAAGGAACGACCAGGGCTTGAACCCATGATCTTTTGCTTCGCAGCAGAGCGTGCTAGGCACTGCGCTGGGCTACTGATGGTTGCTACAAGTTGGATCCGTAGAAACATGAATGGGCACAGGCAACGTTTCTCTGAAGAAAAATCCAAACTTGTTTTACTGACAACCGCGACAAAAGATCGGCGAGCGGTGACGTTTTGCGAGGAGGATTGCGACCTTGTAAATAGGGAACAACCGAGAATATATTCAAGCAAAAAATTAGTGCCGGGATTGAAGTGCGCTGGACAGGAGCTTGCAGCGAACAGAGGCAAAGAGAGTCCCAAAACTGAATTTTATTGCCACGTTAAACTGCGAGATGAGCTCGTCTTATTCTGCAGATTCCAGGCGCCGCGGTGCACGGTTTTGGCTGTGGCCAGATGAAATCGAGAGAGGGTTCAAATGGGAGTAGATCGGTGTACAGCTGGGCGCCGTAGAAAGACCTAAGCGCCGGGAATTTTCCGGGGAACATAGGGGTTTTTCACGGGATAACTGAAGAAACTGACAGTGTTTTCGACTGTGAGTTTCGGACAACTTCGGGAGATCAAAGCGAGAGATTGGGAGCTCCGTTTTGGTCACGGATTGATACTGCGCGAAGAGGAGACATAGAGATTCGAGGAGGTACTGAGGAGGTCGTCGATCTCGTCAGGGGAGGACGGGAAACACGATCCGAACGGGGGCTGTTTCATTGCTGTTGCATGACAAACAGTGTCATAACTTCATAGAACACGCACATCCGCGCGCGGACAGTGGCGATGGCGAACGGCGTCGCGGAACCGGAGGCGGAACCCGTCCGTGGAGTGGCCCAGAATGACTGCCAGGATGCAAGTACTGGCGGGAGGAAGCGTGTGCGTGCGCTCGGTGTGCAACAAAAAGCATGAGCAGCAACAACGAGTACGTATAGCTACCTAGCTAAGCACAAGCAGGTGAATCAAAATACTTAGTGCAAAACTAGCTAGCTAAACGATTGGGGACGGGACATGGATGCAAGGAATTGACGGTAAAGAGGTGGAATGGTTAGAGGATCTCACCGGGAATTCATGGGCGGGAGTCGGAGAAGCCGGAGATGTGGAGGAGGCAGAGAATTCCGGCGACAAAAGTGGCCGGCGTCGAGGAAGAAGAACTCGAATCCTTGCGATTTAGGGCGCCCCAGCATGATATACTGAACACAGGCGCATAGGACATTGACGGACATCTTTTGGCGGCATCAACTCGGCTTGGGGTTGTCCATGGTGATGGGGCGACGGTGAGATGGGGGTGGTTTTTCTAGAGGGCGAGGATTTGCAGCAAGGTGTAGAAGAAACAGAAAGGAAAGGATCCAAGTGGCGGCGCGATCCGGGAGATAGACTAGGGTTTAGATGGAACCTTGGTGGGGATTAAAGGAGGAGGGAAGAGTGGTTGGGGATGAGCTCGACACAGTCAGGTAGCTCGCGTGCCTCCCTAGAGAAGACGACAACAGTGTAGAGCGTGTTCGCGTGGGCAGATTTCCAGTGGAAGAAGGACCGGAGAACAAGTGGGCTGCTGGGCTTCTTTCTCTCTATTACTTTTCTTCCAAAGCATTTATTTTATTTAATTGTTTGTTTTCTGTACAAGACCTTTTCCTAATCATTTAAATTTTTTGTAGGGATTTGAAGTAGAGAGAATTTCAAATAGAGTTAAGAGGGAACGAGAATAGTAACACAAGGAGGATGCCCACATAGTCCATTTGGGCATTTACAAGATTATTAGGATTAGGATTTTATGATTGAATAAAATATTTTGAAAATAGTGGAACCCTAACAAGGGATCCCAAACTTGTATAAACAAAATAGAGTTTCAAAGAGGAAGATAGTAGTGGTGATAACAACAATTATAATACAAGATATAATTGGACAAGAGCAAGTGCGATGCAATCGAAACAACAATGCAACAATTTTAATATGATGCTCGAATGCAATGTGGCATGATGACATGAGCATGATATTATGATGATGCACAAAACAACGAGCAGTTTTCTGGTAGTGGTTTATTACCTGTGGTGCTACATTAGGCCTAGTTTTATGATCTTTATGCTATCTATACCATTTTTTTCCAAAAACTCACAATTCACTAAGTAAGGGTAAAGAACTTTGGTAAAGATAAAGAATAAAGCTTGCAAGTAAAAATGGGAATTGGTATAATCAAGGTTGCATAACCAAAGCATGCCTAATGCATCTTGCATAGGTTATCTTGCAAGGATGGCTTGCATAGTTAACTTGTAGTGTTAGGCTTGCATAGGAGCATGCAAAATTCTTTCCTTGATTGGTGTAGTGGTTGAAGTTTTCTTCTACTTCCTCGTAGTACTCCTCCTCGTAGACTTGGTCGGTACTAGCGTCTATAAATGAATACGAGGTACACAATCACCAAACAATACTTAACTACCACTATTTGACACACAAAGGTTCACACTAGATGATCTAGCATCATCACAATCATCACATGAAATAAAGACCTAGTCTTATCTTATTATTTTAGAAAAGTAATTTCTATTCATTGAAAGTACTTAAGATTTAATATTCTCTAATTAAAATATGGGATCATGTTGACACATGTCATCACCACATATTTTAATACTTGGGAATGTGATTTAAAGTGGTGGTCATATTTTATAAAGTTTAAAATTACTATTTTATACAATTAAAGTGACTAGAAATGGCTATATATAATTCTTTTAGTACTAGTCCAAGATCACTGCATGTAAACCTATATATTTTTACATATTTAGATAGATCTTGTAAAATGTGATTTTTGAGAGTTGGAATCAATTCAAAAGCATTTATGGTTTATTTTTGAAAAATGTTTAAATGTGTAAAAGTCTCTGTCTTGTTATTTTTACTATAGGTGATCTATAATTCAAATGGTTTGAATCCAACGGGCTTGGATACATAGTTTGAACACCTTTCTAACAAAATTGGAATCATGCAATTTGGTTTAGTAAATCTCCTTAAATTGATTTTTGAATCTACTAAAAGAACTAGGGTTTAACTAAAATGGAAAAAGATTATTTGAGTCCCTGGGCTATGCGCGGGAATGATACTGGGCCGGCCCAGTTGCACTGCGCGCGCACAGCGGGATGCTGACAGCGGGGTCCCATGCGTCAGCGGCTCTATCTAACGGAAGCTGTACATTTCAATCTAAGTTGTGCGATTAGACTAAGATCTACGGCCGATGTTCGTTGTCTCCGTCGCATAGCTCCAGCAAGACTGAACCCTAACAGCGACGGTATGGGTACGCGGTGGCTCACCTAGGCTCCAACTAGGGTCGGCGATGGGGGCGAACGACGTTGACGACGACGACGATTCGAACGGTGGTCATGGCAGCTCCTGGGGTGGCTCCAACCGACGGCTCCTCTTCTCCTCTGCAGCGGCGAACTCCGGCCAAGTTCTGGTGGGCATCTGCTCGCCTCGCTTCGAGGAAGGATCAGAGGTGGTTCTGAGAGAGAGGGGAGTGAGATGGTGTGGAGAATTAGGGCTGGGGTGGCCTCTATTTATACACCGGCAATGGGGACCGAGCGGGATGGTCTGGCTCCTCCGGCGACGTCATTGCAGTGAGCTACGGGCCTGGGAGAGGGCGTAGGATGGTGCGGTGTTTCCTGGCGGTCGTCACGGGCTTAAAGGCGCGACACAGGCGGTCGAGGATAGTCGGGAGCAGTTCGTGCTCTACGCGAAAATGGCGGCGTTCGGGACGGCGTACAGGGGATACTGGTCACGCGGCGCCGAACAGGCATGTCTGGGAGGTAGCTAGGGTCATGGCGACTTCAGGTACGCACGGTGAGGGCGAGGCGCGGCGTGCACACGCGTGTGGCATGTCTCGTAGACATCATGGACGGGAGCGGGGCTTCCTCCTACGGGTTGTCCATGGTCGACCGACAAGGGCGGATCGGGTGGCGCGACACTGGTCCAAGCAGTGAAGGGGGAGCTGCTTCAATGCGATGCTGGGAACTAGGGGAGACCAGGGTAGTGAAATGGGGACAATTGGTTGATCAATCACTGCTCACCACAGTAGAAGTTAGGCAAGGTTTATCTGTGTCCACCAGGTGTTTGATAAAATGGCCGCATGAATTCAAAGTTTCAACTTTTGGATGAATTTTCGTGAGTGATCTTGTCATATGCTTGGTAGTCTGTGGTTGCTAGGGTTTGCCAAGGGGAATTGATTTGGTTGGTTTTTGAGAAATGGCTATCTTAGTACCTATTAAGGATTCAATTTTTAAATGCCTCTCAAATAGATTTGAAAATAGTTTCTGTAAGTTGGTGAGTTTGCTTGGGTTCATTTTTACTTGGTATTGCAACTAGGCTAGTGAACAAGTTTGGCCAAAATGACCATTTGCTTATATTTCTTAGATTTGTTTTTATCTTTATTTGATTTGGTTTGGAAATGATCTAGATGATATTGTTTTCATATTTAAACCAATCCTTATCATTCATAGCAATCAACCATGGAAATTGCAATCATTCATGCATTAATCACACACACATGCATTCATACTAGTTTTAATAAAAAAAAGTTTTTGTTAACCCTAAACTTGGGTGATTAGAACTTCATAATCTTGCTTAATATTTTTGGGGTGTTACACTGGTGCTTCCCGTCTCGAGCTTGTCGCCACCGCGCAAGCACCTCCGTCCGCCCCCGCAGTCATGCCGCCAAAACCACCAAGGGCGACGCTGAAGACGACATATATGAAGGGCGCGAAGGCGACAAAAAGATTAGTCCCAAGGGCCCAAAGACATCATTCAACAAGCAACACAATATACGAAAGTTTCGAACGCTTTAGATTACCATCTATTTTAGTCTACTTCAAAAAAATAAACTAGATTTTTAAGTGATAATATGTAAAACTTTAGTTTATTTTTCCTACAAAAGAGGGTAGTGGGTACCCTAAAGGTTGCACATTTGCATACATGCCGCGCAAGGCAACGCCGCCAAAATCAAGACAAATTTGATGCCACAAGAGCATTGAAAGAAAATTGTTGTCCACTGTCGGTTCGTGATGGTGGAATGCAGGGATCGGCTCATGAAACCCGACGTAAAGAAAGTGACATTTGTCAATGCAACACATATTGTCATGTTAACCACGAACGTGGCTGACGCCCACAGTGGAATTCAAGGGAACGACATGACGAGGACATGTCTGAGGAGCGCATAACAGTCTTCCCCGTATTTCTTCCAAGAAATCCCTGCCATGAGCACGCCATTGCCAATGTTAAGGATATCTCCGCAGTACGCCGACAATGCCCCGCATGATGGATTCGAACCTAATTCCCCTTGCCTATTTTCCCCGATGGTTCAACGACCGGGGTCAACGGCTACATTAAACTCAAATATTGTGAGAAATGGAGGAAAATGCGCCTCCATTTGGCGAAGGAAGCTGACAACATCATTGATCTACACACGATGTTGGAAAAACCGGTAGGGAGCCCAATCGGCAACAAGAAGGTGAAGGCAGCCGTGGTGCAAGTGGCATTGTTCGACAGGATGCAGACAACGATTAACAAGTGCCTTGCCAATGTGTCATTGGACTTGCTCCTCCAACGGGAATAGAGTAATGAAAGTTGGAAGTCTTTATTGTTGAAGCAAGAAGAGATGATCATGATCGACAAGGAGAGCGTCGTCATGAAGAAAAGTAAGTAGGACTTCATTATCTTGATATTCGAAACTTCAAAGATGGAGCCCTAGGTGAAGATGGCGCACATGTACTACCGCGACATGATCCTGCAAGAAATCAGGGAGGCAAAGGCGGCTTCAGAGGCAGCGCCAACAACATCGGTAATGGAAGCAGTTGCGACTATAGCATCGAAAGTGGCAACATGCGAGCAAGAAGCATACGCGCGTGGGAGGTCGTCGATCTTTAGGAGGATCCGTCGTTGATGGCAGACACCACGTTCTTTTAGGTTTATTGTGCCTTGGTTCTATAATATTCTCGTCGGCGATCACAGCAAAGTAGTGGCAGGAACTTGAACTGGGCCTTTGAACTTTATGACCGGTTATTTTGATTTAATTTCATCGCGAAAAATGTGTTTGGCGGTCTGCTTGGGGGATGCGGATGGGGACAGGGCGTGGCGTCGTCCCCCAAACGACCTATCAGCGCTTCTACTAGACGTTTTGTGGGGGAACCGACTAGAGACGATGTTAGAGCATATCCATCACCCTCAACTTCCTTTGGGGGTTGCGGCCGAAAAACGGCCCGCACCGTCAGCAACTTTGGTGGCCCAAGAAATTGTGAGACACGCCCATGTCGCCCCTGGCACATAGGGGTCGGGCTAGGGTGTAACATCCCATCATTTAGGAACCAATAAAGGGTAGAAATAGGATTTTTTGCATATGCATGCATTCATCTGTAAAATGTGGGTAAATTTTTCGCCAAACAAAAACCTAAAGTGATCAGAGTTTCTTTCACTCTCTAGGTATAGGAATAGCTCTTGAGAGTGATCATTATAAATTTTGAAACGATCTTTATGAATTAGTGTGTTTTGGGGGAAATAATTTGAATTCAAATTTGAATTTTGAATTAATTGGAAAATATTTAAAATTTAGGATTTGGTATTTTAATAGGATTTCCAAAATCATTTAGTAATATTATTTGTTATGATAAAGATATATTAAATGATAATAAGAATTTAAGATAAATAAATTCAAATAAGAAATGAATTCTTATTCCTTATCTTTATTCCATAAAAATTCTACAATGTAGAAATAATATAACTAATGAAGTGATTCATTACAGTTAAAGAATTACAAGAAATGAAAGTCTAAATATAGATAAATTATTAAAAGATTTTTACAAAAGAATAAAATAAAGATTACAATAAGAACCTATATATCTATCTAAACCTATACTAAATCTTGAGCACCTAGATCTTGTACCTGCAAAATACAAAAATAAAAAAATGAAAATAAAATATTAATTTGTTAGTTTTACTCTCAGTTGAAAGCAGTGAAGTGCACTACTCAAGGTTACATACTTGAGTAATAGTAAAATGGGCAAATTTCACCAATGTGTAAGTATCTTTTATTTCATATCAAATAAGCCACAAGTCAATATATCAACAACAAGTAAAAAGGGCAAGTTTCACCAAGTGAGTGAATTGTAAAAGGATAAAAGATGAAAACACCTCACTGATCTAATCCACAGAATATACCAAACATCCAAGAAGCACAGTCATCTAACTGCATGATGTGTGTTGTTAACATAGCAGCAACAACCCACACAAGCAAAAGGAGAAGTGCACAGCCATAGCACAGTCCCCAGCAGCTTACTTTCATTCTCAAGCACCAAACCAGGAACACATCAAGCCTGCCAAAGCCAAGCAAAACCACCAGCCAAACCATACACCAGATCATCCACACATACACCAGACGGTGACATAAGGAGGGACTGGAGCAGGTGGAAAGCAAGATCAAGGACAAGCTCACATGAACCAGAAGTAGCAGGAGCATCACAAAGAGGTGAAGGACAAGATCAAGCCAGCAAAGCAATCCAACAAGATCTAGCCAACCAAATCAACCAGCAACATCACCAACAACCAAGTGGTGTGGTGAGTGCATGTAAAACCATCACATGATTCAATCAATTACTATAGATTGTACAACATGTGTTGTTTTATATATTAATGTCTCGAAAATCACCCAAGTGGGGTGAATCCATCACAAAAGATTTTTGAATACAAAAGCCATGATTAAACTCTACAAACCAAATAAGGATCTCAGACCAACATCATTGATCCTAGATATAAAGTTATATATCATATTCCAATATAACCATAGCCAAGATTATGAATTCTGGGCACATCTCTTAAAAGAGTAGCACCCCAGAATCCATAGATCCTATGGATCCATATAAAACAATAAGCACACCAACCATTTTATCAGAAGGATTCAAGAATCAGTAACTGATATTAATACCAGAAACCATCTATGAGGGACAACAAGTTGGGAACCTAGTTCCTAAGCCTCAGACCAACATCATACACAAAGATGTTTAATAAAGGCATTCAACTTATCTCAGTAATAATCCAATCTTAAGCACTAAAAGAATAAAGCCTAGTATTAGAACCAACACTTGTGTGCCATTCTAATGATGGTGTCACAAGAACAAGTTCTAAACCAAGCAAATCAATTACTTATCTTTCACAAGTAAACTTATCACTAGTTATCATTTGTCTGGAATCAACCACCAAGATTCATTACCAAGTTTATATATACATAATCAGAGCATCACCGTAATAACATGTTAACCCTCAATATGCATATGACCTTACAAGCCAACATTTATAGATGCAGTGAATAATTCACTGACAAAACTACTGTCAATATCAAGACCATGACAGTAGTGAACTTCCAAATCACCAGAACCATAATTAATAGTTCCACAGTAGCACTACCATCTAGATAATGCCCAATAGTCAATTGGAATTAGTCTAGCAAAGTCACTAGCATTGATACGTCCAAAACGTATCTACTTTCCCGAACACTTGCTATTGTTTCTCCTCTAAAATTGTGTGATTTGGATACAACTAAAACGGATTGACGCTGTTTTTAGCAGAATTACTTTGGTGTCTAGATTTTGTGCAGAAAATGAACTTTCAGGAAAAATCCTGGAAAATATGCCAAAAATCCTATTTTACCAGAAGACTCATGGAGCCAGAAGATGAGGCAGAGGTGGGCCATGAGGGTCCCACACCCCCTCACCGCGCAGGCTGGGCCTGGCCGCGCCTGGAGGGGTGTGGCCACCTCGGGTACCCCCTCGGACTCCCTCTTCACCTACATAAAGCCTCCTGACATAAAAACTCCGGGGGTCGACATTTTTTCAAAAAGAGTTCTGTTGCGCGGCCACCACTAGAAACCGCGGTTCGAAATTAGAAACTCCGTTCTCGCACCCAGCCGGGACGGGGAATTGGAGGAGATCATCGCCATCATCATCACCGACGCCTCTCCATCAACCATCCATGTTTCCCCCATCCACGAGTGAGTAATCCCCCGCTATAGGCTAGGGGATGGTAGGGATTGGATGAGTTCTATCATGTAATCGAATAAGATTGTTAGTGCATGGTTCCTAGTATCTCTATTAGTGCTATTTGACTTTGTTGCAACTTGTTATGCTTAATGCTTGTCACTAGGGCCCGAGTGCCATGATCTTAGATCTGAACTTATTATTGATTCATGATGATAGTATTGTTTGTGATCTTATCTGCAAGTTGTGTACACATATCATTCTCTGGAACCAAAAGCCCCGAAGTGACAGAAATTGGGACAACCGGAGGGAATGACTATGATATGAGGATCACATGTGTTCATGTAGTGTTAATGCTTTGCTCCGGTACTATATTAAAAGGAGTACCTTAATTGCTAGTAGATTCCCTTGAGGCCTCGCTGCAACGGGCTGGCAGGACAAAAGATGTTGTGCAAGTTCTCATTGCGAGCACATATGACTATATATGGAACACATGCCTATGATTGTTTAGTACTTGGATGCTTTATATTATTTATCTGTAATTTCCCTAGATCTTGAAGTTACATGAATAGTCTCATCCATGCAACGCCCGTCCATCCATCCCTATGCCTTTCACGCTCAAATCCTACTGTTTGCTACTATTCTTACTACTACCCTTGTTTTACTGCTACTGTTACTTTGTTGTTGCTACTATAAAACTGTTGTTACTGATAAACTTCTGTGAGCAAGACTATTTCCAGGTGCAGCTGAATTGACAACTCAGTTTTTAAGGCTTATAAGTGTTTTTTTGGCTCCCCTTGTGTTGAATCAATAAATTGGGTTATACTACCCTCGAAGACTGTTGTGATCCCCTATACTTGTGGGTCATCAAGCATCATCAAAAACAACTATAGACAGTAATCAACATGATATAATCATTCACCATCCTCAATAACCACCACTAGTAGTTCCAATCCATCGAATATAACCAAAAACAAAGGGATGAACCCTAATCAAGACATGAACCTTAATTAGGGATAACCACTAGAAGCACACAGAGGAGATCAGGAGAGGAAGAGGACAGACAGCACGAGGTGGGAGCAAGATTAAACTCACCAGTGGTCCTCGCTGTCGATTAGAAGAGGAAGTAGAGGGGCCGACGAGCGCACGATGACACAGGGAGCACCCAAAGGGCGCTGCAACCCGCACCGAGCCGAGGCGGCGGCCACAACAACGCATGAGCACCTCACAGCACCACGGGAGCAGCGGAGAAGACATCCCCGGCAGCACCCCAAACCCTAGGGTTCGGGACGGAGCTAGCCTGGTCGAAGGAGAGCTCCAGAGCCAAATTGAATTGGAATAGATGAAGGAGCGGGGTCAGCAACCTCTGAAGGGAATATGCCCGAGAGGCAATAATAAAGTGGTTATTATCGTATTCTTTATTTATGATAAATGTTTAGTTTGCATGCTATAATTGTATTAATACGGAAACGTCAATACATGTGTGTTTAATAAACAAAAGGTAGTTCCTAGTTATGCCTCTCTTATAAACTAGCTCGTTGATTAACAAGATGATCATAGGTTTCCTGATCATGGACATTGGATGTTGTTAATAACGAGGTCACAACATTAGTGTAATGGTGTGATGAACATTCATCCGAAGTATAGCATTACGATCAAAGTCATTGAGTTTATATTGCTATAACAACTTACGAAGTGATCCTAATCCTTAGACCATGAGATCATGTCAATCACTAACACCGGAAGAGTTTCTTGATAACATCAAACGCCACACCGTAACTGGGTGATTATAAAGATGGATTCAGAACTAATAAAGTGTTATGTTGAGTCCCATGGATCGAGAGTGGAATTTGTTCATCCCGATGACGGATAGATATGCTCTGGGCCCTCTCGGTGATATCACATTGATTAGCTTGCAAGCAAGTGATTTGATCACTAGAATGTTATATCACGGGAACGAGAAAAGAGTGCATGTCGGTAACGAGATCAAACTAGGTATGGAGATACCGATGATCAAATCTCGGACATGTAATATATCGTGAAACAAAGGGATTAAGATACTAGCATAAAAGGTTCACACGATCACAGAAGTCATCGTTGAATGTGTGGGAGTCAGTATGGATCTCCAGGTCCCGTACTGATTATTGATCGGAGAAGGGTCTCGATCATGTCCGCATTATTCGCAAACCGTAGGGTGACACACTTAAGGGATACCGACACCATTCGGAGCAAATGATATGCCAGAAAAAGAATAGGAAAGCGCAGGAATTTATTTCACTAGACATCGAAACTGTTTCGGTTGAAATTGCTGAAACTGGTTCTGCATGTGAAATGGAATACTAGCAAGGGGTTTTATGTGAATGTTTGTTAATTAAAGTAGTTAACAAAATTCTGAATAAATAAATAAAAGAGTTTTATTTAAATGAGAGCTTGCATTAAATTTGGTGGAAATTTAATGCATGTGAGTGGATTTTTGAGTGGAGGCTTTTTAATGGGAGTGGAGGCTTTTCATTTTGAGTGGGAGCTCCACCCACATGAATGTGGAAGAGGTGGGGGCAGCCCCCATGGCTGGGCGCCATGCCCCTTGGGTGTCCCCCTCTCCCCTATAAAAGGCCCCCCTCTCCTCCTCTCAAAGCACACCTCCTCGCGAAGGATCTCTCTCCCCCCTTTAGAATTTTCCCATGGTCTCGGATCAGCGAGATACATGTTCCCGGTGGCTTTTTCTGGAAGGATTTGTTGCTTCCACTGCTTCGCTAGAGCGAGGGCGCGGAGGTTGTCAGGGTACCCGTACGTGTGTGCGATCACGGATGCACCACTGCTTTGAGGTGCTGGACTTGATCGTGCTAGACCGGCTGGACCAGATGGACTTCATCACGATCTTGAGATCGGCAAGCGTTCGTCTACATCATCCACGAGTACAACCTCGTTAACGCTATTCGGTCTTCGAGGGTATGTATTCTATGGATGTATATCCACCCGTTGCTTGTGTCTAGTAGATAGATCTTGGTACATAGATGTTCCCATCGTAGGAAATTTTTTGTTTTCTATGCTGCGAACCCTATAGTGGTATCAGAGCCGGATCTATGCGTAGATACTTTGCACGGGTAGTACACATATGAGTATGTGGGAGATGATGATCATTTTATTGCTTCTTAGTTGTACTTTGGATATTGGTGGTATAGTGGGATGAAGCGGCCCGGACAAACTTTACATGTCCTCGCACATGAGACCTGTTCCACGCTTGACATGCAACTAGTTTGCATAAGTGGCTAGCGGGTGTATGTCTCTCCTACTATAGTCAATATCTAATTTGCAACGAGTTTTCAACAATTTGGTTATCCTCGTTGTGGTTCATGTTCGTAGGTAAGAACGGTTCTATCTTCGAAAGCCCTAAGCCACGTAAAACTTGCAATGGATAAATTAGAGGTGTCTAGTTTAGATTGTTGCTGGGCTAGTGTTATGATATGGTGATGTTAACAGTAGAAGTATGAGATGATACTCTTACAACATACATAACATGTAAACTCCATAGACCTTGGATTTACACATAAAGGTATGATAGTGATCATACCACGATGCACATGATAGAGATCATATGCGGGAACCATATCATTCCACTAATAAACATGTGATGTTTGATAGCATCTTATATTGCTTGTTTGGCGTTTTATTAGCATAATAAGATGATCCCTCATTTAGATATCAAGATAAAAAATGTGTTCTTCCTTAAGTATGCACCGACAATGTTTCGTCGCTTCAAGGCATCACGTGATGATCGGGTGTACTTGAATCCACGAGCATATCTTGGGTGTAAGACAGTTACACACGCGAATACTAAGGTTCTTACTTGGCGAGCCTATCATGTACAGACATGGCCTCGGAACACGGACCGAAAGGTTAAGCATGAGTCATATAGTAGATATGATGCCCATTTGATGCTCGCCTTTGAAGCTACACCGACTCACGTGATGATCGGACTTGGTGTAGTGGATTTGGTTCATGTAATCACCAAAAAGACACGAGGGATGTCATTTTTGAGTGGGAGTTCATTTCTAATTTGGATTAGTAGAACTCAATTTATCATAAATTAAATCAAAGTGAATTTGCATAATTTGTTGTAGTCATTGGAATTCGTTCACCACCTTATGCATAGTTGTAATTGAGATAATTGAACTATAGAATTCTGGATATTTACTTTACGAACTGGTATCGTATTGTGTTGAGTGTCAATCAAAGTTTAAAGTCCTATTGCAAACTTTCAGCAAACTCTATTTACTCCGTGAAATTTAATAGTTAGTATTAAATTGAGAGTAACAATTCCAGTGTTAGTATCTTAAGTATCATGTTTGCCTCCATGATTCTTGATTGTTTTAATATCAAGTTTATCTAGGAGTTGAAAGAATTGTTTCAGAAACCATCATGTGTGGCAGATATAACGATATCTGAAACAATGTTTTGGTTGCAATATGATAGAGTATAATATATGTTCTCATATTGGATGAGAATTTACGAAGGTTAGAGATGCTAGACATCCTAATCATCCAAAAGGGTTTTGGAAAGTAATGTTATACTCACGATTCGCCTTTATAAGCTATAGTAGCTTGATCGTGAAAGTCGTCATGATAAGGATGAATAGAAGATGTATGTAAAGTGTTTACTACACTATAAGATTACTAAAGAATGGATTTTGAAATAATACCGATCATTTTGATGATGGTGATCTACTTCAAAGTGCAAGTCCAAAGGTATTATTATTTGAATATACACGCTTTGGACTATGTGTCATGTATATGGCGCCACTTTTGATGTTGATAGATTCTTTTAAAAAGGAAAAGGAAATGCTAAAAGAGAATCTATAAAATATATTTGGCAGAAAATAAAATATTGGAAATATCCAATTTACGTATATGGATGATATACATGTTATGGTTGTATTCTTTGCTTGTTAACCAATGTGGTTCTTGGGTAATGGATACCTAATTGGTCGGTATGAAATTTCATACGGAGCAACGCAATTCATGAACCACAATGGCCTAAGTAACTAGCAAGAGATTATGTGATGATGTTCATCGAAAACAAACAAACCGTTGTTTGTATTTCTCATTGACATCAAAGCTTGACTTTAAGATTTGTTTTAATAATTGTTATTTGAATCAGGTATTATGAGAACAAAGGTTGTTCAAATAATTACCGTATTCCATATAAGATGGATGATTTACAAATCTAGTTGGAGAAATCACATCCATAAAACTTAATGCTAAAATGTTGCAAGACAAATGATTAAAAGATCACTTACGAAGTGACATCGCTGTTTAAATTATATTGGAAAGAAAACATGAAGAATCTCCATTTTTATGGATTTTTGGAGTCTTTGATTTGATCAAGTGACGCTTGTGAGACTTTCCTCGGGATAATTAAAACTTCGTTCAAAGGCCAAAGAAGAACGAACGACTAAAATATTGGAATTTATGCATATACATGTATGTAGTCCATTATGTGTAGTCGTAAGCGATGGGTTTCAACTTCATATACTTTCTCCAGAAATTTGAGTGAATATTCACTTAATGAGAAAGAAGTGTGAAATATTTGAAAATGTTCAAAGACTTTCAAGATGAAGTGAAAATCATTGTGACAAGAAAATAAATGGTTTATGATTTTATCATAAGGGATTTATTTGAGTTACAAGTGTAACAAGAAAAATAAATGAATTATGATTTATCATAAAGGGATTTATTTGAGTTGCAAGTTTAGCAAAACACCTAGATTTACATTTCCCGAAACACCATAGGAGTATGGAGTGTTTGAGAGTTGTAATGAAACCTTGTTTGACATGGTTGGATCAAAGGTGTTATTTATAAAACTGCCATTATGTTTTAAAAGATTAAATCTTTAGAGACTACCGCTTTTACGGTGAAAAGAGCTCCATCTTGATCCGTTGAAATGACACCATGGAAGTTATGGTTGTTGGAATTATGCCCTAGAGGCAATAATAAAGATGTTATTATTATAATTCTTGTTCATGATAATGTTTATATTCCATGCTAGAATTTTGTTAAGCGGAAACTTTAATACTTGTGTGGTTTGTGAACAACACCGTGTCCCTAGTACGCCTCTATGAACTAGCTCATTGATCAATGATGGTTAAGGTTTCCTAACCATAGACATGAGTTGTCAATTGATAATGAGATCATATCATTGGGAGAATGATATGGTGGACAGACCCAAACTAAGCGAAGCAATTAGATCGTGTCATCGTGTTCGTCTTTGCGAAGCTTTTCTTATGTCAAATATTGTATTCCTTAGACCATGAGATAATACAACTCCCTGGTATCGGAAGAAATATTTGAGGTCATCAAACGTCATCCTATGAGAGGGTGATCATAAAGGTGTCTCTCAGGTGATCGGAAAGTATCTGTTGGGTTGTATGTATCGAGATGGGATTTGTCCCTCCCAAGTCGGAGAGATATACTTCGGGCCCACTCGGTAATCGATATCAACACCGCTTGCAAGCATGTGGTTAAGGAGTTAATCACAAAGTGATATCGGATTACGGAACGAGTAAAGTACTTGCTGTGAACGAGATTGAACTAGGTATGACGGTACCGACGATCGAATCTCGGGCGAGTAAAATATCGCGAGAGGAAGGGAATATATATATATGGGATTGATTGAATCCTGGCATCGTGGTTCATCCGATATGATCATCGATGAATGTGTGGGAGTCAATATGGGTTTCTAGATCCCGCTGTTGATTATTGATAGAAGATCATGTCTGCATATTCTCGAACCCGCAGGGTCACACACTTAATGTGTCTCGACGCTAGGACAGATTGGATAATTGGTTTATGAGTTTTTGTTCGGAGTCTCGGATGGGATTCGGGACATCACGAGAGGTTCCGGAGTGGTCCGGAGAATAAGATTCATATAAGGCAGTGCAGTTTTTGGAGTTCGGAATTGTTCTAAGTTAATCGGTATTGAACTGGAAGCTTCTAGAACCTTCCGAAAGGGGGCCAACGTGGCCCCACCTTCCGGGAGGGGGCATGGGCCTATGAGGGAGTGCCCTGGCCACATTGGGCCAGGGGCACAAGGCCCCATAGGGCCCAGCCGGCCAAGAGAGGTTTAAACTCTAGATAGAGCTTCTAGAAGGGGGGTTTCCTTGCCCCCCACTCTTCCTCCTTGGGGCCGCCGGCCTTGGCTTGGGGGAGGGGCTAGGGCTGCGCCCACCCCTCTATATATAGAGGGCTGGGGGCGCACCAACCCCCTACACCTTCCCCTCCAACCCTAGCCGCCCTGCTGCCGCTCCTCTCTCCATCCCGACTGCTTGTAGGCGAAGCCCTGCTGCAGAAATTCTTCACCATATACATCACGCCGTCGTGTTGTAGATCCAATACGTCTCTCCACCATACTTGCTGGTCCGAGGAAGGAGGAGACGTCGAGGTGCTGCACGTGTGCATCTCACGGAGGCACCGCCACTTGTGGTGCTAGATCGGATCAGATCGCGAGGAGGAGAAGCGAGTACGACTACATCACCCACGTTCCGACGAACGTTCCGCTGTGCGAATCTTCAAGGGTATGAAGATCTAATCCAATCTCTCTTGTTGTTTGCATCTCCTAGATTAGATCTTGGCTTCCCCTCTGTTTGCATCCGTAGAAAATTTTGATTTACTATGCCGCGAAACCCTTCAGTGGTATCAGAGCTAGATCTATGCGTAGATGTGTTTCACGAGTAGAACGCAACATGGTTGTTGCGGGCGTTGATGTTTTATGTTGCAAGCCTCTTGTTTGTGTTCTTCTTATGACGCGGGATAGTGAGATTGAAGCGGTCCAGGCCAACCTTACGCGACGTCGTTCGCGAGACCGGCTCCGCACTTGACGTGTGGCTTGTTCCACACATGCGGCTGGTGGATGTCAGTTTCTCTCACTATAGTTGCCATGGCATTAACACCGGAGTTTGGCAACCATAATATCACCGTTGTGGCTTTCCATAGGTAAGAATCGTTCTTAGCATCTACTCCCATAAGCCACGTAAAACATGCAACAACAAAGTAGAGGCGTCTAACTTGTTTTTGCAGGGAGTGTTTTCTGTGATATGGTATGGCCCAAGATGTGATGTGTATATTGTATGCGATGATCATGTTTTGTAATGTTTCACGACTTGCATGTTGATGAGTACACAACCGGCAGGAGCCATATGGTTGTCTTTATAATTGTGTATGACCTACGAGTCAACTTCTTATACGCCATGTAATAGCTTTACTTTATTGCTAAGTAGTTAGCAATAGTTGTAGTTGCTATTCGTGGTGGAGGCAATCATGGTGGAGTGATGGAGATCATGCCGGAACGCACAAGATGGAGATCATTGCGCGAAGATTGGCTATACCATGTCACATAAAGTTATATGCATGTGATGTTTATCCTTTTATGTATCTTATTATGCTTAGATCGCGACGGTAGCATTATAAGATGATTCCTCACTTAAAGATCAAGATAAAAATTGTGTTCTCCCCAAGTATGCACCGTTGCGAAAGTTCGTCGTGTCCAAGCATCACGTGATGATCGGGTGCTATAGACTCTACGCTCACATACAACGGGTGCAAGCCAGTTTTGCACACGCGGAAATACTTGGGTCTAACTTGACGAGCCTAGCATGTACAGACATGGCCTCGGAACACAAGAACCGAAAGGTTAAGCATGAGTCATATGAATGATATGATCGACACTTTGTTGTCCACCATTGAAACCACATCTCTTCTCGTGATGATCGGATTAGGTGTGGTGAATTTGGATCGTGTTCACTAAACAACTTGAGGGATGTTGAATTTAGTGGGAGTTCATCTAGTAATTTGATTAAAAGTTGAACTAGTTATCATGAACATAGTCTAATTTGTACTTGCAAATATTGTAGATCAAATGGCTAAGTCCAACTTCAACTTCAACGTTTTTGCTGAGAAGGAAAAGCTTAGAAACAATGGGTCTAACTTCACCAATTGGTTCCGCAATCTAAGAATCATTCTCTCTGGCGGTTAAAAGGACTATGTCCTTGGGAAAGCGTTAGGTGACCCCCCTGCTGCAACTGCGCCGGCTGATGAGAAAGCTGTCTATCAGTCGCGCAAAGATGATTATGGTGTGATTAAGAGCACCATGTTGTTTGCTATGGAACCGGAACTTCAAAATCGTTTTGAAGACTATCCCGGGCCCTTTGAGATTCTCGAAGAGCTGAAAACCATGTTTCAGACTCAGGCCCGTTCTGAGAGATATGAGATCTCTGAGAAGTTCTTTAACTGCAAGATGGAGGAAGGGAGTTCCGTTAGTGAGCACGCCATTAAGATGACGGGCTACAATCAACGCCTTGAGAAACTGGAATGCACGATTCTAGAGGAGCTCAAGATTGACAGGGTTCTGCAATCACTCCCTCCTAGCTACAAAAGTTTTGTAGTGACTCATAATCAGATTGGTTCCACTGATACGATCACCGAGCTCTTCGCAAAGCTGAAGGCCGCGGAAGTGGACATTAAAAAGGATAATCATGTGTTGATGGTCAACAAGCCCACCTTTAAGAAAGGTAAGGGAGCAAAGAAGCCCTTCAAGAAGGGCGGCGGCAAGCGCACTGCCCCTGCTGAGTAGAAGCTCAAGTCTGGTCCTAAGTCGGATACTGAGTGCTTCTATTGCAAGGACAAGGGTCACTGGAAGCGCAACTGTCCGAAGTACTTAGCGAACAAGAAGGCTGGCACCATCAAAGGTATATTTGATATACATGTTATTGATCTTTTCCTTACTAGCCCTCGTTGTAGTGCCTGGGTATTTGATACTGGTTCAGTTGCTAATATTTGTAACTCGAAACAGGAGCTACGGAATAGACGGCGGCTTGCGAGGGATGAGGTGACGATGCGCGTTGGCAACGGATCAAGAGTTGATGTGATGGCCGTCGGCACGCTCTCCTTAGTTTTACCTTCGGGATTAGTTTTAAACCTTAATAAATGTTATTATGTGCCTGCGTTGAGCATGAACATTATTTCTGGATCGTGTTTATTGCAAGACGGTTATTCATTTAAATCGGAGAATAATGGTTGTTCTATTTATATGAGTAACATCTTTTATGGTCATGCACCTCTTGTGAATGGTTTATTTCTTCTAAATCTCGAAAGGGATGAAACACACATCCATAACATTGAGGCTAAGAGATGCAAAGTAGATAGTGATAATACTACTTATTTGTGGCACTGTCGTCTAGGTCATATTGGTGTAAAGCGCATGAAGAAAATCTATTCTGATGGACTTTTGGAGTCTCTTGATTTTGAATCATTTGACACATGCGAACCATGCCTCATGGGCAAGATGATCAAAACCCCGTTCTCTGGTATGATGGAGCGAGCAACGGACTTGTTGGAAATCATACATACCGATGTATGCAGACCGATGAGTGTTTCGACGCGCGGTGGATATCGCTATTTTCTCACTTTTACCGATGACTTAAGTAGATATGGGTATATCTATTTAATGAAACATAAATCTGAAACGTTTGAAAAGTTCAAAGAATTTCAGAATGAAGTGGAGAACCATCGTAACAGAAAGATTAAGTTTCTACGATCCGATCGTGGGGGCGAATATTTGAGTTATGATTTTCTCACGCATATTAAAGCAAGCGGAATTGTTTCGCAACTCACGCCACCCGGAACACCACAGCGCAATGGTGTGTCTGAACGCCGGAATCGAACCCTATTAGATATGGTCCGATCAATGATGTCTCTTACTGATTTGCCGTTATCATTTTGGGGTTATGCATTAGAAACCGCTGCATTCACTTTAAATAGGGCTCCATCTAAATCCGTTGAGACGACACTGTATGAACTGTGGTTTGGTGCTAAACCTAAGTTGTCGTTTCTTAAAGTTTGGGGATGCGAAGCTTACGTCAAGAAGTTGATGCCGGACAAGCTCGAACCCAAAGCGGAGAAATGCGTCTTCATAGGATACCCTAAGGAAACTATTGGGTATACCTTCTATCACAGAACCGAAGGCAAAGTGTTTGTCGCAAAGAACGATTCCTTTCTTGAGAAGGAGTTTCTCTCGACAGAAGTGAGTGGGAGGAAAGTAGAGCTAGACGAGGTTATTGAACCTTCTCTTGAATTGGAGAGTAGCGCAGCACCTGAAATTGTTCCAGTGCCGCCTGCACCAACAATAGAGGAAGCAAATGACAAGGATCATGAAGCTTCGGACGATGCTGTTACTGAACGTCGCAGGTCGACAAGGTCGCGTGCCCCTCCTGAGTGGTATGGCACCCCTGTCTTGACTGTCTTGTTGGTAGAAGACAATGAACCTGCGAACTATGAGGAAGCGATGATGAGCCCAGACTCTGAGAAATGGCTAGAAGCCATGAAATCCGAATTGGGATCCATGAGCGAAAACCAAGTATGGACTTTGGTGGACCCTCCTAGCGACCGAAAGGCCGTTGAGTGCAAATGGATCTTCAAGAAGAAAACGGACGCGGATGGTAATGTTACCGTCTATAAAGCACGGCTTGTCGCAAAAGGTTTTCGACAAGTTCAAGGTGTTGACTACGATGAGACTTTCTCTCCCGTAGTGATGTTTAAGTCCATTCGATTATATTAGCAATTGCTGCGTTTCATGATTATGAAATATGGCAGATGGATGTCAAGACTGCGTTCCTCAATGGCAACATTGATGAAGAGTTGTATATGATGCAACCTGAAGGTTTTGTCGATCCTAAGGATGCTGATAAAGTATGCAAACTTCAGCGTTCCATTTATGGACTGAAGCAAGCATCTCGGAGTTGGAACCTTCGTTTTGATCAAGTGATCAAGAGCTTTGGATTTGTTCCAAATTGCTATGAAGCTTGTATCTACAAGTAAGTGAGTGGGAGCTCGGTGACATTTCTGGTACTATATGTGGATGACATATTGATTATTGGAAATGACATCAACATGCTTAACGATGTGAAGAGTTATTTGAACAAGTGTTTTTCAATGAAAGACCTAGGTGAAGCTGCTTATATATTGGGCATCAAAATCTATAGAGATAGACAAATACGCCTGATAGCTTTAAGCCAGAGTACATACCTAGACAAAGTTCTGAAAAGGTTCAGAATGGATAAGGCAAAGAAAGGTTCGATGCCTATGTTGTCAGGTAAGATATTGAGCAAGGCTCAGTGTCCAGTTGCGGTAAATGATAGGGAAGCTATGAGCAAAGTGCCTTATGCCTCGGCCATAGGTTCCATCATGTATGCCATGTTGTGTACTAGACCGGATGTGTCCAATGCTCTTAGTTTGACGAGCAGATATCAAAGTGATCCAGGAGTGGAACACTGGACAGCCGTGAAGAACATCCTAAAGTACCTGAATAGGACTAAAGAAATGTTCTTAGTCTATGGGGGTGATGAACAGCTCATCGTAAAAGGTTACGTCGACGCTAGTTTCGACACCGACAAGGATGATTCTAAATCTCAGACAGGATACGTGTATATTTTGAATGGAGGAGCTGTGAGCTGGAGAAGTTGCAAGCAAAGCGTGATCGCGGGATCTACAGTAGAAGCGGAATACATGGCTGCTGTAGAAGCGTCAAGTGAAGGAGTTTGGATCAGGAACTTCATCACTGAGCTTGGCGTGGTTCCAAGTGCATTGGACCCACTGGAGATATTATGTGACAACACTGGCGCCATAGCACTCGCTAAGGAACCAAGATATCACCCAAAGACCAAGCATATCAACCGCAAGTTTCATATAATCCGAGATTATATAGAAGATGGAGATCTGAAGATTAGCAAAGTACATACAGATCTGAATGTCGCAGATCCATTGACTAAACCTCTTCCACGTGTAAAACATGATCAGCACCTCAGTGCCATGGGTGTGAGATTGTTGCCAAATGTAAACTAGATTATTGACTCTAGTGCAAGTGGGAGACTGTTGGAATTATGCCCTAGAGGCAATAATAAAGATGTTATTATTATAATTCTTGTTCATGATAATGTTTATATTCCATGCTAGAATTTTGTTAAGCGGAAACTTTAATACTTGTGTGGTTTGTGAACAACACCGTGTCCCTAGTACGCCTCTATGGACTAGCTCATTGATCAATGATGGTTAAGGTTTCCTAACCATAGACATGAGTTGTCAATTGATAATGAGATCATATCATTGGGAGAATGATATGGTGGACAGACCCAAACTAAGCGAAGCAATTAGATCGTGTCATCGTGTTCGTCTTTGCGAAGCTTTTCTTATGTCAAATATTGTATTCCTTAGACCATGAGATAATACAACTCCCTGGTATCGGAAGAAAGCTTTGAGGTCATCAAACGTCATCCTATGAGAGGGTGATCATAAAGGTGTCTCTCAGGTGATCAGAAAGTATCTGTTGGGTTGTATGTATCGAGATGGGATTTGTCCCTCCCAAGTCGGAGAGATATACTTCGGGCCCACTCGGTAATCGATATCAACACCGCTTGCAAGCATGTGGTTAAGGAGTTAATCACAAAGTGATATCGGATTATGGAACGAGTAAAGTACTTGCTGTGAACGAGATTGAACTAGGTATGACGGTACCGACGATCGAATCTCGGGCAAGTAAAATATCGCGAGACGAAGGGAATATATATATGGGATTGATTGAATCCTGGCATCGTGGTTCATCCGATATGATCATCGATGAATGTGTGGGAGTCAATATGGGTTTCTAGATCCCGCTGTTGATTATTGATAGAAGATCATGTCCGCATATTCTCGAACCCGCAGGGTCACACACTTAACGTGTCTCGACGCTAGGATAGATTGGATAATTGGTTTATGAGTTTTTGTTCGGAGTCTCGGATGGGATCCGGGACATCACGAGAGGTTCCGGAGTGGTCCGGAGAATAAGATTCATATAAGGCAGTGCAGTTTTTGGAGTTCGGAATTGTTCCGAGTTAATCGGTATTGAACCAGAAGCTTCTAGAACCTTCCGAAAGGGGGCCAACGTGGCCCCACCTTCCGGGAGGGGGCATGGGCCTATGAGGGAGTGCCCTGGCCGCATTGGGCCAGGGGCACAAGTCCCCATAGGGCCCAGCCGGCCAAGAGAGGTTTAAACTCTAGATAGAGCTTCTAGAAGGGGGGTTTCCTTGCCCCCCACTCTTCCTCCTTGGGGCCGCCGGCCTTGGCTTGGGGGAGGGGCTAGGGCTGCGCCCACCCCTCTATATATAGAGGGCTGGGGGCGCACCAACCCCCTACACCTTCCCCTCCAACCCTAGCCGCCCTGCTGCCCCTCCTCTCTCCCTCCCGACTGCTTGTAGGCGAAGCCCTGCTGCAGAAATTCTCCACCATATACACCACGCCGTCGTGTTGTAGATCCAATCCGTCTCTCCACCATACTTGCTGGTCCGAGGAAGGAGGAGACGTCGAGGTGCTGCACATGTGCATCTCACGGAGGCACCGCCACTTGTGGTGCTAGATCGGATCGGATCGCGAGGAGGAGAAGCGAGTACGACTACATCACCCACGTTCCGACGAACGTTCCGCTGTGCGAATCTTCAAGGGTATGAAGATCTAATCCAATATCTCTCGTTGTTTGCATCTCCTAGATTAGATCTTGGCTTCCCCTCTGTTCGCATCCGTAGAAAATTTTGATTTACTATGCCGCGAAACCCTTCAATGGTTTGGGGTAAAACCCAAGTTGTCATTTCTTAAATTTTGGTATGCTAAACATAAGTAAGATGTTTACAACCGAAGTCAGATAAGCATGTTTTTGTAGGTTATTTCGAATAACAATTGGTTATTCCTCCATAACACCAAGGAAAAAAGGGTTTGTCGCTTGAAACGTGAAGTTTCTTGAAGAAGGAATTTTTCGTAAAAGTTAAGTGGGAGGACAATAGAACTTTGATAAGGTTAACGAACCTTAGCTATATGTGCTGAGTTGCGCAGCTCCGGAAATTGTTCTGGAGGCAGCCATAATGCTCATGGTTTATGTGCCTCAAAGGTTGTGGTCACGGAGATCTAAGTTCCTGTTGAACCAAATAGGTCGGATAAACAATCAAATACTAAGATTTGAGAGTAAATCATTATTGTTTGACAATGATGAACCGACTATATGCAAAGAAGCGATGATGGGCCCTGACTCCGTCAAATGGCTTGAAGCCATAAAATCCATGATAGTTCCATACACGAAAAATCAAGTTTTGAACATGGAAGACCCTCCGGAAAGGTGTAAAAACCTATCGGTCGTATTTGGATCTATAAAGAAACAGACATGGATGTTTCACATCTATGAAATAGTCGACATGTCGTAAAGTATTTTATGACAATGTTCAAGGAGTTGACTATGACAAGATTTGATCTTTCATAGCGATATTTAGTCTGGACGGATTAAAGTAGCAATCACTACATATAATTTGGTATATGATAGATGAATAAACAAAACAAAGTTCTTCTAATAGAATGGTTACCTAGGACGTGTACATGACACGGTCCAAAGGGTTTTGTTAATTCAAAGGATGCTAAAAGGGCATGCAAACTTCAATGGTTGAAGTAAGCATCACGGAGTTGGAATCTTCACCGTGATGAAAAAGAGTTTTCATCAGGAGACGATGAAGATGCTTGCATTTGCAAGAAATTAAGTGGGAGCGCTGAGACATATTTATAATACATTATGTGGAGGACATCTTGTTGATTGGAAATGATGTATCTTTTATTGACAAAGGTTAAGAATTTCATTTTGATGAAAGACTTAGGCAAAACCCGAATATTTAGCGTGAATGTCTATAGTGGATAGACTGTGACGCCAATATGGTTGTGCCAAACGTACATATATGAGATATTGAAGGAGTTCAATATAGAAACGACAAGAAACAGTTCTTGTTGCATGGAAAAGGAATTGAATCAAGATTCAAGTGTATGGACACTTGATAAGTGAAACAAGATTCAAGTGCTTTGACACTTGATGAGTGAAATCACGAGAATGTTTTGAATCATACCATGATATGTACACATCCAGATATGTCCGATGCTCTAAGTGTTATGAGCATATACCAGAATGAATCAGAAAATGATCATTGGACGATAGTGAGGATATTCTTATGATCTTTTTGAAATAACTAAGAATATATTTGTGTAGAGGTGACAAACAATTACAAATAGTTCATTGTAAAGCGTTACATTGATACTAGGTTTGTCACAAGATACAAATTAAGTTTATCTCAATTTAAACTATGGGTGGCACAATGAAATGGAAATAAAGTTTCCATGATGGATATGGATGAAATCCAAAGTTAAGACATTGTGACGAATACTACAACAAAAGGCTAAGTATATGACTGCTATAGTAGCAGCAAAGGAGGGAATTTGTGTCAAGTAGTTTGTTATCAAACTAAGGTGTGGTTCGCAACGGGCTAACACTAAAGATATATTGTGTGACAATAGTATCGACGTGTTTTAACCCCAAGGAACTAAAGGTCTCACCAAAAGACCAAATTTATACAATGCCATCTCATTGGAGAATAAGTGATGCGTGGAGATGCAAATACACACGAACCTAAAAGCGTCAGATACGTAGATTATATTAACCACTTGTAATTGCGTATTTGGAACACCAGAAAGCCATAGGTGTTCAATACACAAAGTTTTCAAACTAGATTATTGTCTCTAGTGCAAGTGGGAGACTGAAGGGAATATGCCCGAGAGGCAATAATAAAGTGGTTATTATCGTATTCCTTATTTATGATAAATGTTTATTTTGCATGCTACGGAAACGTTAATACATGTGTGTTTAATAAACAAAAGATAGTTCCTAGTTATGCCTCTCTTATAAACTAGCTCGTTGATTAACAAGATGATCATAGGTTTCCTGATCATGGACATTGGATGTTGTTAATAACGAGGTCACAACATTAGTGTAATGGTGTGATGAACATTCATCCAAAGTATAGCATTACGATCAAAGTCATTGAGTTTATATTGCTATAACAACTTACGAAGTGATCCTAATCCTTAGACCATGAGATCATGTCAATCACTAACACTGGAAGAGTTTCTTGATAACATCAAACATCACACCGTAACTGGGTGATTATAAAGATGGATTCAGAACTAATAAAGTGTTATGTTGAGGCCCATGGATCGAGAGTGGAATTTGTTCATCCCGATGACGGATAGATATGCTCTAGGCCCTCTCGGTGATATCACATTGATTAGCTTGCAAGCAGGTGATTTGATCACTAGAATGTTATATCACGGGAACGAGAAAAGAGTGCATGTCGGTAACGAGATCAAACTAGGTATGGAGATACCGATGATCGAATCTCGGACATGTAATATATCGTGAAACAAAGGGATTAAGATACTAGCGTAAAAGGTTCACACGATCACAGAAGTCATCGTTGAATGTGTGGGAGTCAGTATGGATCTCCAGGTCCCGCTACTGATTATTGATCGGAGAAGGGTCTCGATCATGTCCGCATTATTCGCGAACCATAGGGTGACACACTTAAGGATACCGACACCATTCGGAGCAAATGATATGCCAGAAAAAGAATAGGAAAGCGCAGGAATTTATTTCACTAGACACCGAAACTGTTTCGGTTGAAATTGCTGAAACTGGTTCTGCATGTGAAATGGAATACTAGCAAGGGGTTTTATGTGAATGTTTGTTAATTAAAGTAATTAACAAAATTCTGAATAAATAAATAAAAGATTTTTATTTAAATGAGAGCTTGCATTAAATTTGGTGGAAATTTAATGCATGTGAGTGGATTTTTGAGTGGAGGCTTTTTAATGGGAGTGGAGGCTTTTCATTTTGAGTGGGAGCTCCACCCACATGAATGTGGAAGAGGTGGGGGCAGCCCCCATGGCTGGGCGCCATGCCCCTTGGGTGCCCCCCTCTCCCCTATAAAAGGCCCCCCTCTCCTCCTCTCAAAGCACACCTCCTCGCGAAGGATCTCTCTCCCCCCTTTAGAATTTCCCCATGGTCTCGGATCAGCGAGATACATGTTCCCGGTGGCTTTTTCTGGAAGGATTTGTTGCTTCCGCTGCTTCGCTGGAGCGAGGGCGCGGAGGTTGTCAGGGTACCCGTACATGTGTGCGATCACGGATGCACCACTGCTTTGAGGTGCTGGACTTGATCGTGCTGGACCGGCTGGACTAGATGGACTTCATCACGATCTTGAGATCGGCAAGCGTTCGTCTACATCATCCACGAGTACAACCTCGTTAACGCTATTCGGTCTTCGAGGGTATGTATTCTATGGATGTATATCCACCCGTTGCTTGTCTCTAGTAGATAGATCTTGGTACATAGATGTTCCCATCGTAGGAAAATTTTTGTTTTCTATGCTGCGAACCCTACAACCTCGCCATACACCACGACGGCCAAGAGACCCAGGGCGGCGTGAATCGCACGGCAGCGGTGTCCGCAACACCACGAGGTCGAGGAAGAAGGAGAGAGAGAGAGAGAGAGAGAGAGAGAGAGAGAGAGAGAGAGAGAGAGAGAGAGAGAGAGAGAGAGAGAGAGGAGTGTACTGGGCCGATAGGGTCCAATACCTCTTCGATCGATTGTTTTGACCAGGCCAATTGGGACAAGTTGGTCCCAAATAGCCCAATGGGGTTGGCCCAAACATTAAAAGATAAGGAATTTAATGATTTATGAAAAGACCAAAATTCCCCTAGGATTTAATAAATCCTAGTAAATAAAAGATACACCCTAAAAATACAAATAATATATTTTTAGGTTTATAATAATACAAGCTATCTAATTAAAATAAGAAATCTATTGTTAATAGAATAACTTTAGGTTAAATATTTTTATAATATATACTCCTTATGGAATTTTATAAAAATCAATAAAATACCTAAAATTAAATAAAAATAACTTTTATCATCACTAATCATTATAGTATTTTAGAAAAATACTAAATTGATAATTAAGATATCAAAATAAAATCTTCTAAATTAAAGTGCTTATTCTTAAAAAGAAATATTAAGAAAGTAATTATAGGAGTTAAAATTAAATAAAAATTAGTTTTTAACTCTATTAATAACATATTACATTATAAAAATAGTGAATGTAATATTTATAAAATATTAAAGGTTATTCCTTAAAATGAATCCCTTTATTACATAAAGAAATTTCTGAAATTAATATATTGGGTAAAACACACAAAAAAGATAAGTAATAAATAATGCATTGCATTACTATGCATATTCATATTTTCTTCTTTAAATATTGTCCTTACCGGGCAATAATGGTGTTTTGTAGACATAGAAGCTCAAGGTCGAGTGCAAGCATCCGACTTCACTACCTTGCAATCACAAGGCAAGTTCATCACTTGTTCATGTCCTTTGAAGAGTATTTATCAAAGTATTTACAAACTGTGTGTTACCATCTATGTTCCGAAGAAAGAAAGTATTATTTTCTCAAAACAAATAAATTGTTGATACCATCCTAAGTGATGATATGGATAAGGTGAGCAATGGAACTTAGGTTTCCACTTGCAATAAGATTAAACACCTAGGACTTAATAACCCATGACATATGTGATTCTAGCGCCATATATCACGCGTTAAACATGAGATTTGGAATGGGACGAAGAAGTCAGTTGTATCTTCTCCCTCTCGCATGTAGACGGATGTGCAGGTCGTGGCTGTTATCCTCGTAGCGTGCATTAATTGGTAATTCGTAGAGGATTGACAGCATATGTGTGGGAACCCTCAATATCCCACGATAGTTCTGGCATCTGACGGTCTGTACTAACCATTGACGTAATTCTAAGGGTTTGAATGGTGTACATCAAGGAGACATGCGGGGTCGCGAAGGGGGAAGTGATTGGCTTGGATCACCTACTGGGACCCACATCATGGAATTGCGGACGGGAAAGTACGCCCGGTTGTGCAACAAGGAGTTGATCTCTCATGGGTAAAGTAACGCACCTCTGCAGAGTGTAAGAACTGTAACTTGTTACTCCCTGTTCTGGGAAGAAGCTACGAACGCGGCAGGAAAGGAACTCCATGAAAGTTCTGGCCAACCTGTGAAGGCTGATGGGCATAGTTTTTGATAATAAAATCAATCTTTGAAGAAAGATTTACGAAAATTGCATAGTACCAAGGACTGATAGTCCGAGGTGGTAGACAGAGCATCAAACTTCCCACCTTGCATATAATGAACTTGCTGGGTAACGATGTTACTCACCCTTTCCTTTGATCCCCTACTTAGACTCTAAGGATCCAGAAGATATCCCGTTGTACGCAGCTGAAGGTCAAGAGGATGTCTACTACGAGGAGCGAGATCTATCTGGAGGAGTGGAAGGAGTTGACTATGAGATCCGGTATGGAGTGGATTGCAACGAGTCCGATTAGTTGCCTTAGTTATTAGTAGCAGATTGAGCCGAGCAGCATGAACCTTATATAATAAGTTGTTGAGCTCAATTCGAGGTTTAAGTTGAAACTTTAAATCTTCCGCTGAAACAGTTTTAAATTGGTTTGTAAGTTGAATATTTTGAATTTTTGAACTTCTGGTATTGTAATAATAATAATGTGTGTATGTTTGTAATATGGACCCACAATGTTTCTATTGTACCACTCTGAGGGATGTGATATTTACGAAACGGTATTCTGTGGATATCATGTCAACGACTATAGTGTGCTACACATGCAGTGGTACGCTGGGTCACGCATAGGGCTACCGGCAACATGCGCCATGTAGGAGCACTCGCATGGGTCCCCTTTGTAGACATTAAATAGCTGGTCAACAATATTTAGACCACTATGTCCGCTCCAAACTCGCCATCGCTGCGTCTTCACCGGTTTCATATGCAAACGCACGACGACTCCTCTCCTGATGTGATGGAGTTAATGGTACGGTGGCCGTTCGGCCTACGCGGCTCGAATAAAAAGGAGAGCGCCCATATGTCACCATGCACTCTTCTCCTTTCCCTCCTCCTGGCTTCGTCTCTTGACTGGCAAAAGACTCATCACCGCAAGGCTCCCATTTCATCCATGTGTCGCAACAACCACGACATGAGCGACAACAGGAGCGGAAGCGTCAAGTGCACCGCACAACATCAGTATGGACGAAGTGACGGTCCTGACGGAGAACAATCTTCTCATGCCGTCATACTGGCGCCTCTCGTCAGGGTGGAACATCAACAATGGAGGCAATGTCATCCCACCCCTCCCACGCGACGGCAATCTTGAGTAGATGATCCAGTACCTCCTCAACGTTTATTTAAGTTTGAAGGGAATTTATTTAGTATTATTTTTTATTTAAATCTTGATTGTTGGGGGCGCCGTGTGAGTGGGCCTCCCCAAACTGCAGGGAGTTTGGAAGGCTTCTCCAAAGCCACACACCACATTGTTGCCAGCCACCCTTTGTGGGGCGCGCCGGTGTATATGCTTTTAGGAATCACATTTACAACTTCTACAAGCGCCTGCTTCACGGACAAGACGAGAACGAGCTCCTCCTCTTCTCTTTGTCTCCAAATTTCTAGGAAGCTTAGGGGTGGGTCTCAGAGCAGGAGGACCTGATGCTATCCTTCTCAGGGGAAGAGTTAGATGAGGTAAGGATGGATACTAACGACTTCCAAAACATCTTCAAGAAATTTCGGGCCCAAAACCATCGATCCTAGTGATCCTTAATGATTTTTTCCTTTGGACTAGCTGACATTTCGTGCCTCAACTTTGGGATGTTGAAACTTATCTCTAAGGTCCCAGTGGTTGAAAGCATTTGAAGTATCAGACCCATTGTGCTTATCAGTGTTATCTTCAAATTTGTAGCTAAAGCGTATGCTCTCCGCCTCTCGTTCATAGCGCATTGCACAATTAGAAGCACCCATCCGCGTTCATCAAAGGCAAACGTATCCTCATGGGAGTTCTTTCCCTCCAAGAGATTGTCCATAAAACTAAAAAAGAAGCTTGTGACATTGTTTTGAAACTAGACTTTGAATAGGCGTTTGACCGAGTGAACTAGGGCTTCCTCCATGAAATGCTTATCCACAAAGCTTTGGCCCGACTTGGGTTCATAGAGCCATGGCTCTGGTCTGGGGAGGGGCAGGACCGTCATCTCCATCAATGGTGAGATCCGCAATTACTTCTGTGATGGGCGGAGAGTGAGACACGGAGACCCACTCTCCCTCTACTCTTTGACTTTGTGATTGACACTCTGGCTGAAGTACTTGAAAAAGGCCACATAGCTTGTTTTGTCCCTGACCTGATCTAGTGAGGAGCATCACACCTGCCATACGAAGATGACACTATCATTATGATAGAACTAGGCAATTTAGGGATCGTAAACCTGAAGTTTCAGCGTCCATGCTTCGAAAGTATGTCAGGGCTATGCATGATCGAACTTCCAGAAGAGTGAAGTGCTCGTTCTAGGGACGACATGATTTCCAACCTTCTTAATTGCAAGCTAGGCTCCTTCTCGATTGCCAACCTTGGCCTTCCTATCAGTGACCATGTGCCCATGACACTTGAATGGAATTCTCTCACTTTCAAAGCAGCAAAACTCTCGGACCCCTAAGCACAGAAACTAATGTCATCAGCAGCGCATCTCACGGTCAGTGATATGTGCTTATCCAACCCCTCCTACGTTACATGGGGGTCTACATGCTATGGAATGGAGTGCATGGCACCATGAACAAGCACAGAGCTAGATTTTCTGGGAGGCCAATGGTTTAAGGCAAGTGCTAGGCGTCCCCCGGACGTCCTGCTTCCGGTGCCGCCATGTGTTCCAAAATCGTCCAAAATCCCGCATTTGCTGCAAAACACCCTTTTTTGCTACATATGTCCCTGCTTTTGTTTCCAAAACAAAAAAGGGTTTATTTCAGAAATAGAACGTCTCGCCGGAGACTAGGCAGCAAAAAAAATTATGCTAATATAGCAAAATCGACTTCGCCGGAGACATCGTCGGAAAAACTTGTTGGTGACTCTCGCCGGAGACCTTGTAGCAAAAAGTTGATACTGTTGTAGCAAAAGCGCAAGACGGTTGTAGCGAAATTCTAATGTAGCAAAAAACCTACTTCGCCGGAGACATCGCCGGAGACTTTTCTAGACACCACGTCGGAGACCTCACCGGGGATGTCACGTAGCAAAAAAATTACGATATTGTAGCAAAATCAAAAAAAAAATGTAGCAAAAAACTGTAGGGTTTCGTAGCATGGAAAACAAAAATTTTCTACCGCATACAAACAAAACAAGCCAAGATCTATCTACTAGATTGCAGCAACGAGTCGATGGAATAACTCACTCTCGAAGATTCCAAAGTGTTTAACGAGAGCGGATTCTCGTGGGTGATGTAGTCGTACTCTTTCCGATCTCAAGATCGCGTAGACAATCCTTCCGGCGCTGCGTTCCGGCAGCGCTCCCGCAGTCGGTCACACGTTCGGTACTCGATGAAGACCTTCCTCTCCCTTGTTCCAGCAGGCAGTGGAGGTGGTAGCACTCTCCTCACGATTCCGGCAGCACAACGGCGTGGTACCGGAAGTAGAGGGGAGATCTCGCAGGTCTTCGCCTTAAGCCGGAGCGAGTATGGTGGAGTATGAGAGAGTTCCTCGACGATCTAGGGTTTAGACACGCCGAGGAGGGGCTAGTGCCTGCGGCTAGGGTTTCACCTAGGCGGCGGCGGCGAGTGCCCTAGGGCCGGCGGCGGCTTGGAGGCGGCGGCGGCTTGGTACTAGGGTTTGGAGGAGAGGGTCTTGTGTGTCTCTAGGAGGGAGCCCTGCCCCTCCTTATATAGGTGGAGGGGCCGGCCGGCCAAGGGGAGGGAGAGGAGTCCCTCCCCAACTCGGCTTGGAGGTGGGCCGCCGGTTGGAGGAGGGAACTCCTCCCCAACTCGGTTTCCCCCTTCCTCCTCTTTTCCTCTTTCCAAATTTAGCCGTTTGACTTTTCAAACTAGCTATTTGACTTTTCAAACTAGGATTTGAATTAATCCTTTATTTGGTACAGCGATGACACTTAGTACATGATGCAATCATACCAAATTGATACAACACATTCATGTACCCTTCCCCTCCGGAGTGCCGGACATTCCGGAACATTCTAGAACATTCCCGATGAAAACACCGGAACCATTCCCCAACTCCGAAACGGGACTTTCCTTATATGAATCTTATTCTCCGGACCATTCCGGATCTCCTCGTGATATCCCGGATCCCATCCGGGACTCCGAACAACATTCGGTCTCTTTCTCATCATTCCATAACTACTCAAAACAACGTCGAATCCTTAAGTGTGTCTCCCTACGGTTCGTGAATTATGCGGACATGATCGAGACACTTCTCCGAACAATAACCAATAGAGGAATCTGGAAATTCATATGGCTCCCACATATTTCTACAATTACTTTGCGATCGAATGAACCACTTACATACGATATCAATTTCTCTTTGTCTCACGATAGTTTACTTATCCGAGGTTATGATCGTCGGTATCTCTGCATACCTAGTTCAACCTCGTTACCGATAAGTACTCTTTTCTCGTTCCCGTGATATGTGATCCCTTGTGAGCCAGTCACATGCTTGCAAGCTAATTGGATGACATTTCACCGAGAGGGCCCAGAGTATATCTATCCGTCATATGGATGGACAAATCCCACTCTTGATCCATGTGTTTCAACCAATACTTTCCGAACACTCAATGCCACCTTTATAGCCACCCAGTTACGGTGTGGTGTTTGATGTCATCAAAGCATCCATCCGGTAAAGGTGATATGCATGATCTCATGGTCGAAGGAATTAGATTACTATGTATCAGAAAGCATATAGCAATTAAACTATTAAAATGACTTGATCTTTATGCTACGCTTATCTATAGGAGTATGTCCATCATATCATTCTCCTAACGATATGATCTTGTTGTTAATAACATCTCAATGTTCATGATAGGGAAACCACAATCATCTATTAACCAACAAGCTAGTATTATATAGAGGCTTTACTAGGGACTTCAAATTAAGTTTACAAATCACACAAGTATTAATGTTTCCTTGTTAATACTATTATAGCATGAATGTAAACATTTATCATAAACACAAAGATATAATAATAACTACATTTATTATTGCCTCTAGGGCATATCTCCAACAGTCTCCTACTTGCACTAGAGTCATCTAATCTAGATTACATGGTAATATACCGAACACCCATGGCAGTTTGGTGCTGGTCATGTTTTGCCCTCGGGAGAGGTTTAGTCAACGGATCCGCCACATTCAGATCTGTGTGTACTTTGCAAATCTTTATATCCCCATCTTGGATATGATCTCGAATAGCGTGAAAACGTAGCTTGATATGCTTCAGCTTCTTGTGTGACCTTGGTTCTTGCGCATTGGCTATGGCGCCCATGTTATCACAGTAGATAGACATTGGGTCCAGCGCACTAGGAACCACACCCAGCTCTGTAATGAACTCTTTCATCCATATCGCTTCTTGTGAAGCCTCCGAAGCAGCCATGTATTCCGATTCAGTTGAAGATCTCGCCACAACGCTTTGCTTTGCACTCCTCCAGCTAACTGCTGCACCATTCAAAATAAATACGTATCCAGATTGTGATTTAGAATCATCCGGATCGGTGTTCCAACTAGCATCGGTGTAACCATTAACAACGAGTTGTTCATCACCTCCATAAGAAAGAACCATATCCTTAGTTCTTCTCAAGTACTTAAGGATGTTTTTGACCGCTGTTCAATGATCCACTCCTGGATCACTTTGATATCTGCTAGTTAAACTAACAACATATGCAATGTCGGGTCTAGTACATAGCATGGCATACATTAGAGATCCTATGGCTGAGGCATAGGGAGTCTTACTCATCCTTTATCTATCTTCTGCCGATGTCGGACTTTGAGTTTTACTCAAGGTCGTATTGGGCAACATGGGCAAGAACCCTTTCTTGCTATCTTCCATTCCAAACCTCTTTAGAACTTTGTCCAAATATGTACTCTGTGACAATGATATTTGGCGTTTCGATCTATCTCTATAAATCTTTATGCCTAATATGTAAGCTGCTTCGCCAAGATCCTTCATTGAAAAACTATTATTCAAATATTCCTTGACACTATTAAGAAGGTCTACATTATTCCCAATCAATAATATGTCATCCACATATAGTATTAAGAATGCTACAGAGCTCCCACTCACTTTCTTGTAAATACAAGCTTCTCCATAAGTTTGTATAAAACCAAAACTTTTGATCACCTTATCAAAACGTTGATTCCAACTTCGGGATGCTTGCTTCAATCCATAGATGGACCGTTGAAGTTTGCATACCTTGTTAGCATCTTTAGGATCAACAAAACCTTTGGGTTGCATCATATACAACTCTTCATCAATGTCTCCATTGAGGAATGCTGTTTTGACATCCATCTGCCATATCTCATAATCGTAATATGCAGCGATTGCTAACATAATCCTCACAGACTTTAGCTTCGCTACTGGTGAGAAAGTCTCATCGTAGTCAACTCCTTGAATTTGTCGAAACCCTTTTGCGACAAGTCGAGCTTTATAGACAGTAACATTACCATCAGCATCTGTTTTCTTCTTAAAGATCCATTTGTTCTCGACAGCCTTCCGGCCATCCGGTAAGTCCACCAAAGTCCATACTTGGTTTTCGTACATGGATCCAATCTCGGATTTCATGGCTTCTTGCCATTTATTGGAATCTGGGCTCATCATCGCTTCCTCATATGTCTCAGGGTCATCGGTGTTGTCCACCAACATGACACTCATAACGGGATCATACCAATCTGGAGTGGTACGAGTTCTCGTTGACCTGCGAGGCTCTGTAGCAACTTCAACCGAAGTTTCATGATCATCATCATTAGCTTCCTCTCTTATTGGTGCAGGCACCACAGGAACTTCTTCCGGTGCTGCGCTACTCGCAATTTCGAGAGAAGGTTCGACAACCTCGTCGAGTTCTACTTTCCTTCCAGTCACTTCTTTCGAGAGAAATTCCTTCTCTAGAAAGGATCCATTCTTGGCAACGAAGATTTTGCCTTCGGATCTATGATAGAAGGTATACCCAATAGTTTCCTTCGGGTATCCTATGAAGACGCATTTTTCCGCTTTGGGTTCAAGCTTGTCCGGCTGTAACTTCTTTACATAGGCTTCGCACCCCCAAACTTTAAGGAACGACAATCTAGGTTTCTTCCCAAACCATAATTCATACGGTGTCATTTCAACGGATTTAGACGGTGCCCTATTTAAAGTGAATGCGGCTGTTTCTAATGCATAACCCCAAAATGATAGCGGTAAATCTGTAAGTGACATCATAGAACGAACCATATCTAAGAGAGTTCGATTACGACGTTCGGACACACCATTACGCTGTTGTGTTCCCGGCGGTGTCAACTGCGAAAGTATTCCGCATTTCTTCAAATGCTCGCCAAACTCGTAACTAAGATATTCACCTCCATGATCAGAACGTAGAAATTTAATCTTCTTGTTACGTTGATTCTCTACCTCACTTTGTAATTCCTTAAACTTCTCGAAAGTTTTGGACTTATGTTTCATGAAATAGATATACCCATATCTACTCAAGTCATCCGTGAAGGTAAGAACATAACGATAACCACCACGCGATGCTACACTCATTGGACCACACACATCGGTATGTATGATTTCCAACAAATCCGTAGCTCGCTCCATCATACCAGAAAATGGAGTCTTAGTCATTTTTCCCATCATACATGCTTCGCATCTTTCAAGTGATTCGAAATCAAGTGATTCAAGAAGTCCATCGGAATGGAGTTTCTTCATACGCTTCACTCCAATGTGACCAAGACGACAGTGCCACATATAGGTCGAGTTATCGCTCGATTTCAAACGTTTAGCCTCAATGTTATTAATATGTGTATTTCCACTATCGAGATTCAATAAGAATAGACCATCTATCAAAGGTGCATGTGCATAAAACATATTACTCATATAAATCGAACAACCATTATTCTCGGACTTAAACAAGTAACCGTCTCGCAATAAACAAGATCCCGATATAATGTTCATGCTTAACGCAGGCACCAAATAACAATTATTTAAGTATAAAACTAATCCCGATGGTAGATGAAGGGGTAGCGTGCCGACCGCGATCACATCAACCTTTGATCCGTTTCCAACGCGCATCGTCACCTCGTTCTTCGCTAGCTTCCGTTTATTCTGCAGCACCTGTTTCGAGTTACAAATATGAGCAACCGAACCAGTATCAAATACCCAGGCACTACTACGAGTACTAGTGAGATACACATCAATAACATGTATATCAGATATACCTTTCTTCTTGATGTTGCCGTTCTTCAAATCCGCCAAGTACTTTGGGCAATTCCGCTTCCAGTGACCTTCTCCCTTGCAGTAAAAGCACTCAGTATCAGGCTTAGGTCCAGCCTTGGTCTTCTTCGTCGGCGTGGTAACTTTCTTACCACCCTTCTTGAAGTGTCCCTTCTGCTTAGACTTTCCTTTCTTGAATTTGGTGGTCTTATTGACCAACAACACTTGGTGCTCTTTCTTGATCTCCACTTCTGCAGACTTCAACATGGCAAAGAGTTCTGGCAACGTCTTGTTCATGTTTTGCATGTTGTAGTTCATCACAAAGTTCTTGTAACTTGGTGGTAGTGATTGGAGGACACGGTAAATCCCCAAAGCATTGGGAATCACAATACCCAAGCTTTGAAGTTTGTTTGCGTGCCCAGACATCTTAAGCACATGCTCGCTGACGGAGCTGCCCTCTTCCATCTTGCAGTTAAAGAACTTTTCAGAAGCCTCATAACTTTCAATTGCCGCATGAGTCTCAAAGATCAATTTGAGATCCTCGACAATATCATATGGGTCTAAATTCTCAAACCTTTTCTGAAGCTCCGATTCTAAACCATACAAGATAGCACACTGAATTGTGGAGTACTGAGTCTTCCAAGTGAGGTAAACATTCTTTACTTCATCGGAAGCAGTAGCTGCAGGTGGGTCACCCAGCGGTGCATCCAGCACATAGGTCAAATTACCAGCTGTGAGGACAATCCTCAAATTGCGGAACCAATCCGCGAAGTTGCTTCCATTGTTTTTCAACTTTTCTTTCTCTAGGAACACATTAAAATTGATGGTAGGGGCTGCCATTGATCTACAACATATTTGCAATAGTTTAGACTAAGTTTATGATAAATTGAGTTCAAATTAATATTAAAATTAATCTAGGTGAACTCCCACTCAAAACAATATCCCTCACATTGTTTTAGTGATCACACAAACCAAATCCACCACATCAACACCGATCATCACGAGAGTTGATATAGTTTCAATGGCGAACAATCGACATGTTCATCATATCTACTATATGATTCATGCTTTACCTTTCGGTGATCCGTGTTCCGAGACCATGTCTGTACATGCTAGGCTCGTCAATATCAAACCTTAGTTTCCGCATGAGCAAATCTGGCTTGCTCACGTTGTATACACTTGCGGAATCTAACACACCCGATCATCACGTGGTGCTTCAAAACAACAAGCTTTAGCAACGGTGCTAACTAAGGGTGAACACTTTATGACTTGAAATTCATGTGCATGAGGGATCATCTTATAATGCTACCGTCGTCTACTAAGCAATACAAGATGCATAAAGGATTAACATCACATGCAATTCAAAATATGTGATATGATATGGCCTTTCTTCTTTGTGCTTCCGATCTCCATCTTCTAGCACGAACATGATCTCCATCATCATCGGCATTGCATCAAGGTCAATGACGCTTCTCCATGGTTGTCGTCCACCGGCTTCAACTATTACAACTACTTTGAATAGACACGCGGGTCTTAACAGAAATTAAAGACAACCATATGGCTCCTGCCGGTTGCCAACTTACAATAAGGAACATTGCATACATCAAATATAATCACAATCATGGCCATATCACATCACAGCACACCCCTGCAAAACAAAGTTAGACGCCTCTACTTTCTTTGCATGTTTTACGTGGTTTGGGGCTTTCAGTAAGTGTCGTTCTAACTTACGAACAAGAACCACAACATTGATACTAGTATTGTTAATCACCCGTTGTAAATTGGATCTTAACTATGCTAGGAGAAACAGGCACCCGCAAAGCCACTTATGCAATACAAGTTGCATGTCAAGCGTGGAGCAAGTCTCATGAACGATGTCATGTAAGGTTAGCCCGGGCCGCTTCATTCCAACATCCCGCAAGATGCAAAGTACACAATAAGCAATCGACAATAAAAACATCAACGCCCACAATGACCATTGTGTTCTACTCGTGCAACAGATCTACATATAGACACGGCTCTGATACCACTGTAGGGTTTCGTAGCATGGAAAACAAAAAATTTCTACCGCATACAAACAAAACAAGCCAAGATCTATCTACTAGATTGCAGCAACGAGTCGATGGAATAACTCACCCTCGAAGATTCCAAAGTGTTTAACGAGAGCGGATTCTCGTGGGTGATGTAGTCGTACTCTTTCCGATCTCAAGATCGCGTAGACAATCCTTCCGGCGCTGCGTTCCGGCAGCGCTCCCGCAGTCGGTCACACGTTCGGTACTCGACGAAGACCTTCCTCTCCCTTGTTCCAGTAGGCAGCGAAGGTGGTAGCACTCTCCTCGCGATTCCGGCAGCACAACGGCGTGGTACCGGAAGTAGAGGGGAGATCTCGCAGGGCTTCGCCTTAAGCCGGAGCGAGTATGGTGGAGTATGAGAGAGTTCCTCGACGATCTAGGGTTTAGACACGCCGAGGAGGGGCTAGTGCCGGCGGCTAGGGTTTCACCTAGGCGGCGGCGGCGAGTGCCCTAGGGCCGGCGGCGGCTTGGTACTAGGGTTTGGAGGAGAGGGTCTTGTGTGTCTCTAGGAGGGAGCCCTGCCCCTCCTTATATAGGTGGAGGGGCCGACCGGCCAAGGGGAGGGAGAGGAGTCCCTCCCCAACTTGGCTTGGAGGTGGGCCGCCGGTTGGAGGAGGGAACTCCTCCCCAACTCGGTTTCCCCCTTCCTCCTCTTTTCCTCTTTCCAAATTTAGCCGTTTGACTTTTCAAACTAGCTATTTGACTTTTCAAACTAGGATTTGAATTAATCCTTTATTTGGTACAGCGATGACACTTAGTACATGATGCAATCATACCAACTTGATACAACACATTCATGTACCCTTCCCCTCCGGAGTGCCGGACATTCCGGAACATTCTAGAACATTCCCGATGAAAACACCGGAACCATTCCCCAACTCCGAAACAGGACTTTCCTTATATGAATCTTATTCTCCGGACCATTCCGGATCTCCTCGTGATATCCCGGATCCCATCCGGGACTCCGAACAACATTCGGTCTCTTTCTCATCATTCCATAACTACTCAAAACAACGTCGAATCCTTAAGTGTGTCTCCCTACGGTTCGTGAATTATGCGGACATGATCGAGACACTTCTCCGAACAATAACCAATAGAGGAATCTAGAAATTCATATGGCTCCCACATATTTCTACGATTACTTTGCGATCGAATGAACCACTTACATACGATATCAATTTCCCTTTGTCTCACGATAGTTTACTTATCCGAGGTTATGATCGTCGGTATCTCTGCATACCTAGTTCAACCTCGTTACCGATAAGTACTCTTTTCTCGTTCCCGTGATATGTGATCTCTTGTGAGCCAGTCACATGCTTGCAAGCTAATTGGATGACATTTCACCGAGAGGGCCTAGAGTATATCTATCCGTCATATGGATGGACAAATCCCACTCTTGATCCATATGTTTCAACCAATACTTTCCGAACACTCAATGCCACCTTTATAGCCACCCAGTTACGGTGTGGTGTTTGATGTCATCAAAGCATCCATCCGGTAAAGGTGATATGCATGATCTCATGGTCGAAGGAATTAGATTACTATGTATCAGAAAGCATATAGCAATTGAACTATTAAAATGACTTGATCTTTATGCTACGCTTATCTATAGGAGTATGTCCATCATATCATTCTCCTAACGATATGATCTTGTTGTTAATAACATCTCAATGTTCATGATAGGGAAAGCACAATCATCTATTAACCAACAAGCTAGTATTATATAGAGGCTTTACTAGGGACTTCAAATTAAGTTTACAAATCACACAAGTATTAATGTTTCCTTGTTAATACTATTATAGCATGAATGTAAACATTTATCATAAACACAAAGATATAATAATAACTATATTTATTATTGCCTCTAGGGCATATCTCCAACAAAAACTAACAAAAATGTAGCAAAACTGATTTCGTTGGAGACATTGTCGCAAAAACATGCTATGTAGCAAAATAGTTTGTCATATCTAGCAACAACGACAACTGTATGTAGCAAATTTTACCACCGCAGGCAGCAAAAATTGCCAATGTGGCAGGGAGCAGCACCGTTGTTCATTGCAGCAGCAGCCACCTATGGAGGAACCCTAGGCCATGGAAGTAGAGGAGCGGCGAAAGGCTCATCGCCGGAGAGGAGCAGAACACACACTAGGGGGAGGGGGTGCTCCGACCAGCAGGCGACGACGGCGACGCGCGTACAAAGGAAGAGGCGGCGGCACGAACGAGGGCCATGGTCACTGGCGATGGGCGGCGAGGGGAGGGGAGGGGAGGCGAGACTGGCAAGGGGAGGCGAGGGCGGTGGGGGACGGCGGTGGTTGCTGCCGGCGAGGTGTCAGGGTGGGTTGTTGGCGAGGCGAGGCCGAGCGCCCTCGCGATTTGGTCCCGTCCGTGAAAGAGATATAGAAGCTTTTATCGGGCGGGTCCCACAGGAAGGCGACGTGCGTACGCGATATCCCAACCCAGACGATGGGGGAAGGGAATCATTTTCCATGGTTTAAAACCCAAATACCTGGGGAAAGGGAATCATTTTCCATGGTTTAAAACCCAAATACCACATGGTACGATGATCGGAAGTATGTGGACCCAACAACATTAGAGGCTTGGGATCATAAACACTAAACTAATGAATCTATGCTTAATGGTTAAATGGATCTGGAGGCTCTACAACAACGATCAAGGCTTGTGGGCCTACCTCATTCGGCGGAAATATCTTGGGGATAAAGACCTTACGTACGCTCACAAACAGGGCTCACAATTACGGAAGCAATTTGGGGATCAGGGAATAGAATTCAGTTCAATCCGTTCCTCTCTCTTCTCCCAGTCATTACAGACGTTGCTTTATAACTGACTCTACACGACTCTACACGACTTTCCCGGCGCAACTATCTCACAGCCCAACCCAACACAGCCGGCCACACACGACGACAGGGAGTGGGGTGAACAGTTGTTACATTACCCCTCCCTTTGAAGAACCGCTTGCCCCCAAGCAGGTGCGATAGGGTAATGACGACAAAGATCGTCGGAGTCTTCCCAGGTCAACAACTGTGGATAGTCGCCCGACCAGCGAACTTGAACCCGTGCAGCTGTGCTCGCGCCATGAGGTATGAAGGCTCGGCGAAGAATCTGATCAGGAACCATGGCCAATGCTGGTTCAGTGGACATGAGGTTCAGGGAAGAGTGTACCTGAGTGTTTGCTGGCACTTTGGCGCTTTAGCTGCGAGACGTGAACCACAGGGTGAACTTGACTGGATGCCGGTAGCTCAGGGGTACAGGTGGGACTGTCCGCGGAAAGCCTGCATTCGTCCGTACAGTCCCATACAATTTAAGTGAGTGTCCCACGGGAGACTGCTAAACTTATACGGGTGTCCACTATCCCGTGTATATCCACATATATCCGCAAATACGTTACTGTAATTGTTGCTTGTATAATGTTTATAAAAATATTTTAGTATATAAGACGATCAACATTTAGCACTTCAATGTATTAATTATCTTTTTACTTTTTGAGTGACTTGCCATTCTTTCTACTAGACATAATATTTGCTTGATTGAGAAATTCCTACTCCTTCCGATCCAAATTAATGTAATCATATTTTGCTAGATTCGGATGTATCTAGCACTAAAGACTAGATATATTCGAATCTAGACAAATATAAAAATATTAATTTAGATCAAAATAGTTTTTTTAATGTTTGCGTTCGATCATGGGCTTCCCACGGAAACCCACCATTTTTTCTTGTTTACCCACGGGTGTCCCGCGTAGCCTTTTATGTGGGCTTGGGTAGTGGGCTCCGTGAACAGCCCACTCCCACCTGCACCCTGACCGGTAGCTGAAGCTTATATGCCACCGCTCCCACACGCTTCAACACCTTGTAGGGTCCAAAATAATGGAAGGAGGGTTTCTGATTGCTGCGAGCTGCAATTGATTGTTGAATGTACGGTTGCAATTTCAGAAAGACCATGACTCTGACAGAAAATTCCCTCTTAGATCGTCGTTTGTCAGCCTGCGCCTTCATTCGCTGTTGGGGACGCAACAAATGCTGTTTGGAGGAGAGCTTGCATAGTAGACCATTCCTTGAGCCAGGTTTCCAAATCCGTGGACACGCACGAGCTTGCATTGATACCAAAGTTGCGAGGGGGTGACATAGAGTACCTCGAAGGGGGTGCGTCTGAGAGCAGAGTGGTATGTGGTGTTGTACCAGTATTCCGCCAGGGGTAGCCAAGTTGACCACTTCTTTGGGCAGGAGTGTACAAAGCAGCAAAGATAGGCTTCCACACACTGATTCAACCTCTCTGATTGACCATTAGTCTGTGGATGATACGCTGAGCTCATGTGGAGTGTGGTGTCAGATAGTTTGAACAACTCCTGCCACAACCGGTGAAAATGCGGTCACAGTCTGATATAATTGTCTTTGGAAGCCCGTGCAGTTTGTAGACTGTATTCATGAACTCATTTGCAGCAGTCCTAGCTGTAAATGGATGCCTAAGGGGGAGGAAATGGGCATATTTCATGAATTTGCCAATGACCACTAAGATGACATTGTACTGCCCGGAGACCGGAAGACCCTCAATAAAATCCATGCATATTATGGTCCAAGCTTTGTCAGGTACTGGTAATGGCTGAAGCAGTCCAGGAAGTTTTACATGCTCTGGTTTTGCTTGTTGGCACACCTGGCAGCTTGTCACAAACTCATCTACCGATTTCTTGAGTTGAGGCCAAGAGAAATATTGCTATGGCCCCCTATGCCACTATTGTGAAATGCTTGCAAGATATGATTCTGCGCCAAGGAATTGTTACCTACCCAGATGCGGTCCTTGTGGCGCAGAATACCATCCTTCAAAGAAAAGCCTTTTTCCTTAGCTCCAGTCACACTGAGTTCAGTAAGTAAAGCTCGAGCTTGAGCATCGTCTTCATAACCAGACAGTAAGCGATCAAGCCAAGATGGCTGAGCCATGGCAGCTGTCACCAGCGCACATGTCTCCGGCATGCGAGAGAGTGCATCTGCTGCTGCATTGGAAGTGCCTTTCTTGTATTGGATGCGAAACTGCAAGCCCATTAGCTTCACAAATTCCTTGTGTTGCAGAGAAGTGTGCAACCGTTGCTCTGTCAAGTGGAGGAGACTCTGGTGATCTGTACGAATGATAAATTCACCGTGTTGAAGATAGGATCGCCACTTTTCAATTGCCAAGAGGATCACTAAGCATTCCTTCTCGTAAATCGATAAAGTTTGATTGCTGAGGGCCTAGAGCTTTGCTAAGGAATGCTACTTACATCAAGACTGCACCAATGCCCAAGTTGGATGCGTCACTTTAACACCCCTGAATCGGGTCTATGCAGATCTCAGCCTTTTCCGCCAAAACCCGCATAAAAGCGATTCAAAGACGCCCGACGCCCACCAGACACTTTCGTGTGGGTGGGATTGAACACAAGCAGTTACATCATAGTAGTTTACAACAAAGTCCACGTGAACTTATATATACAATAACGACTCAACGAGTCAAGAATACAAAAGGTACAATACAGAGATACAACTCAAGAAGAAAGCAAGATAGTATCCGAGTACGGACAAGATCCAAAAGGGACTAAGAGTCCTGAAAAATAACCAAGCGGTGTTCAACCCTGCCCAGGCCAAGCCGGAAGGGTAACCTTGCTAACGTCATCAATCACATACCTGTCAAGCCAAAAGGATGCCGACAAAGGGCAAAGGAAAACAGAAAGAAAACGGTCAGTACTGAGGCCAGTACACGGCGAGACTAGAATTCGGCGGTCCTCGCCTGCATAGGTATGGTGGACTCAGCGACAGCAAAGCTTGCACTATCTAACTTATAGAAACACGCTACAACTTCGGCTATTAGAGCGAGATAAGAGAGCACTATACGATAGCTATATATAACACCAAACATAACCCATCCGAAGATTTCCCCCTCAAAGACCAGACGAGGAAGTCCCCTTGCGGAACACACACAATGGCAATTTTGGTTAAGCGGGTGTTTAGTTGATAAGGCTATTTACTATTCATATTATTAAAGAGACAAAATATTAAGGGCGTTGTCTATGATCATGACACTGTACTCCTGAGGCGCCCATAACCGTGGACACACGGCTTCTCGAAAAGATTTACCCTGCAGAGATGCACTACTGTACCCAAACGCATGCTCAACCCTTCAGGCAACATATCACGCGTGCCTTTCGAATCTCACAACAAGAACTCTCCCTTAACTACGTGCATATCCAGAGGCATCACCTACTGTGTTTTACCCACACAAGAGATACAACTGATTCTCTAGGTGGCATAGCGTTTGAGTCTACGGTCGGGCGATGATCGGAAGATAACTTGTAGAGCTCCATCCCACCTCCGACACGATATCCCGATTTTATGCAATGCAAGCCATGGCAGTCGACCAAATATCAAGTCCGAAGACTTATCAAATCACCCATGTCCGAGGACATATTATGCGTATGCACCAAATGGAAAACCAATTTTGTAAACCTCTGGATATACGGATAGCATAGGTAGTTGAGGGGGATCTCAGAGGCCCCCACGTTTGGTTAGCGCGATCAACTCAGAACTGGTATCGTAGAACGAACGGGTCCTAAGTCGGCTCAAGAAGTTCTCAAAGGTGGTCTCTGCCGAGGCCTTATCATTAGGTGAAACCATAACCATAACCAACGTCACCAATTTAATTATCTTATCACCATCAATATCTAAGTATCATGTTCCACCTGTATGAGAGCAAAACTAAACATGCATACGACTCGCAAGGACAGACTAGCTACTCAAACAAGACAATATGATAACCAAGGCAATATGGTAGAGCAGGTAATTAAAGGGACAGTATAAAGCATCGACAATAAGGATAGCAGTAGACAAAAGGAAGAAAGTAAAGACTATAAATGCAAAATAGGTAGAAGGGGGAGAATGCTCGCCTGTGGGACAATGTCGGGTAGCCGGAGGCTTATCGTATCTCACACCAACTCATCGTCCTATCCGGTGAAGAAGCAAACACTAGAAAAAACAACCGGTGCAATATTTAATAATACGGCGGAAGATCCGGCATGTTTATGATAAGATGCATGGCATGGTAATATGCGGTCCCATTTAGCAATATTAAGCGGAATCGAAATCCCGACAAATAAATATTATGATTCGAGTTATTTATCTATCCCGCAATTTAAATATTAACTTAACAAGATAAAATATGGCATCGGTTCACTACACAATATTAAATAGAACCGAAACAAGACAAGTAGCACTCCCATATATTCCATATTTATTTATTAGATGATTCGCTATTTAACCCCGAACAACAATATGTATGCAAGTATGGATAACTTAATATGCACAAGATAGATAGCATTTTATATAAAATAGGGCTAGGATCGGGGTCTTATGGTTCGGATCGGATAGACAAGGAGACTATTTTCGGGTTGTTGTCAAAGTAGTAGAAGTAGACGGCGTCGCCGAAATGAATTTTAGAAAGAGAATCTTAGATGGAACCTCTTGAGGACATTTTGTCGAACACATGGCGGATGTGGTGATCACGAATAAAGAGTGATAGACTGTTGTGTCCCATAGTAACAAAAGCAAAAATAATTGATTGTCAACCTGCATACAAAACGGCGGCCGCGGATAAGACTTGGAACCAAAAAGAAATAGCGACCAGTTAGCCCCTAAGATCATGTCATAGCATCCCCGATTTAGAACATGTACTGAGTGTGTGAAGGTGTGACGTTGCACACTCCAATCGAAATCGGGAACAAATTCAGTGCAGTCGACTGGACGACCATCAACCATTGTGAAGTGCCGGGCATGCATCGCCTTAGTGTCACACTGTAGTCGTTGAGCAAATTCGGTGCTGATGAAAGATGCTACACTCCCAGAATCAATCATGATCAGAATTTCATGTTTACCAACAATGCACTGCAGCCTGAGCGTACGCTTCTTTTTGGCTTCACATGTGTTAGTGGCAGCAAGAAGCATCAAGTCTTCATTGTCTGAATCGGCATCACTAAACACTTCGGCTAAAGCTTCAGAGATAGGTCAAACTTCCATTAACTCTTCAATGATGTGTAAAGGGATTTTATCAGGGCACTTGTGTGTCTTGCTCCAATGTTCACCGCAAGTGAAACACAACCCTTTGGAACGACGATAAGATTTTAGATATTCCAAACGATCCTCCCATTTAGAGCCATCACGTTTCTTGCTATCCTCCGTCTTGGAGCCGGATTTTTCCTTAGTACTCAATTTATCACCAGTAGAGGAAGAACGGGGAGTGAATTTGGAGAATTCTCTGCTATCAGAACGACCATAAGATAATTACTTGGTGTTCGCAGATCTTCTTCCTGCATTAAAGCCAGCAAACTCGTAGTATCCAAATCTTGTGGACAGTGAAGGTGAATTGCTGAACGGAGTTCATCTCGTAAACCATGTAACAATTCCTCTACAAAGAAATCTTCATCTAAAGCAGTATTGTAAAGCAGCAACTGGTTTTTAAGCACCTCAAAGCTATCGTAGTATTCAGAAACTGTGCCTGTCTGACGCAAATTTCGCATCTGACGGCGGTATTGTGTGTACTTATTTTTTTCCAAATTTTTCATGAACTAGTCTACACATTTCTTCTCAATCATCTAGTCTACGCAGCTATTGCACATTCTGAAGCCAGAGGGCAACTGTTCTACGAAAATTGAGTGACGCATAGCGGGTACGCAAGCTATCCTGGACATGATACATCTCAAAGTATGTGTCACAGTCCTGTTGCCAAACCTTTGGATTTTCTCCCTCAAATCGGGTGAAATCCATTTTAGGTGTAGACCCACGCCCTCCAGTACTAGAACCAGTCGCATGCTCATAATTGTGTTCAGGGAAATCAACATGAACCAAGTTTCTCACGTGTGGTAAATGGTTGGTACCTGTGACCGGGGTAGATCTGAAGGGTTTCGCGGCATAGTAAATCAAAATTTTCTACGGATGCGAACAGAGGGGAAGCCAAGATCTAATCTAGGAGATGCAAACAACGAGAGAGATTGGATTAGATCTTCATACCCTTGAAGATTCGCACAGCGGAACGTTCGTCGGAACGTGGGTGATGTAGTCGTACTCGCTTCTCCTCCTCGCGATCCGATCCGATCTAGCACCACAAGTGGCGGTGCCTCCGTGAGATGCACACGTGCAGCACCTCGACGTCTCCTCCTTCCTTGGTCCAGCAAGTATGGTGGAGAGATGGGTTGGATCTACAACGCGACGGCGCGGTGCAATTGGTGGAGAATTTCTGCAGCAGGGCTCCGCCTACAAGCAGTTGGGAGGGAGAGAGGAGAGCAGCAGGGCGGCTAGGGTTGGAGGGGAAGGTGTAGGGGGTTGGTGCGCCCCCACCCCTCTTTATATAGAGGGGGGGTGCAGCCCTAGCCCCTCCCCCAAGCCCAAACCGGCGCCCCCAAGGAGGAGGAGTGGGGGCAAGGAAACCCCCCTTCTAGAAGCTCTATCTCGAGTTTAAACCTCTCTTGGCCGGCTGGGCCCTATGGGGCCTTGTGCCCCTGGCCCAATGCGGCCAGGGCACTCCCTCATAGGCCCATGCCCCTCCCGGAAGGTGGGGCCACGTTGGTCCCCTTCCGGAAGGTTCTAGAAGCTTCCGGTACAATACCGATTAACCCGAAACAATTCCGAACTCCAAAAACTGCACTGCCTTATATGAATCTTATTCTCCGGACCACTCCGGAACCTCTCGTGATGTCCCGGATCCCATCCGAGACTCCGAACAAAAACTCATAAACCAATTATCCAATCTATCCTAGCGTCGAGACACGTTAAGTGTGTGACCCTGTGGGTTCGAGAATATGCAGACATGATCTTCTATCAATAATCAACAGCGGGGTCTGGAAACCCATATTGACTCCCACACATTCATCGATGATCATATCGGATGAACCACGATTCCAGGATTTAATCAATCCCATATATATATTCCCTTCGTCTCGCGATATTTTACTCGCCCGAGATTTGATCGTCGGTACCGTCATACCTAGTTCAATCTCGTTCACAGCAAGTACTTTACTCGTTCCGTAATCCGATATCACTTTGTGATTAACTCCTTAACCACATGCTTGCAAGCGGTGTTGATATCGATTACTGAGTGGGCCCGAAGTATATCTCTCCGACTTGGGAGGGACAAATCCCATCTCGATACATACAACCCAACAGATACTTTCCGATCACTTGAGAGACACCTTTATGATCACCCTCTCATAGGATGACGTTTGATGACCTCAAAGCTTTCTTCCGATACCAGGGAGTTGTATTATCTCATGGTCTAAGGAATACAATATTTGACATAAGAAAAGCTTCGCAAAGACGAACACGATGACACAATCTAATTGCTTCGCTTAGTTTGGGTCTGTCCACCATATCATTCTCCCAATGATATGATCTCATTATTAATTGACAACTCATGTCCATGGTCAGGAAACCTTAACCATCATTAATCAATGAGCTAGTCCTTAGAGGCGTACTAGAGACTCGGTGTTGTTCACAAACCACACAAGTATTAAAGTTTCCACTTAATACAATTCTAGCATGGAATATAAACATTATCATGAACAAGAATTATAACAATAACATCTTTATTATTGCCTCTAGGGCATAATTCCAACAGTCTCCCACTTGCACTAGAGTCAATAATCTAGTTTACATTTGGCAACAATCTCACACCCATGGCACTGAGGTGCTGATCATGTTTTGCACGCGGAAGAGGTTTAGTCAACGGATCTGCGACATTCAGATCCGTATGTACTTTGCTAATCTTCAGATCTCCATCTGCTATATAATCTCGGATTATATGAAACTTGCGGTTGATATGCTTGGTCTTTGGATGATATCTTGGTTCCTTAGCGAGTGCTATGGCGCCAGTGTTGTCACACAATATCTCCAGTGGGTCCAATGCACTTGGAACCATGCCAAGCTCAGTGATGAAGTTTCTGATCCAAACTCCTTCACTTGACGCTTCTGTAGCAGCCATGTATTCCGCTTCTACTGTAGATCCCGCGATCACGCTTTGCTTGCAGCTTCTCCAGCTCACAGCTCCTCCATTCAAAATATACACGTATCCTGTTTGAGATTTAGAATCATCCTTGTCGGTGTCAAAACTAGCATCGACATAACCTTTTACGACGAGCTATTCATCACCCCCATAGACTAAGAACATTTCTTTAGTCCTATTTAGGTACTTTAGGATGTTCTTCACGGCTGTCCAGTGTTCCACTCCTGGATCACTTTGATATCTGCTCGTCAAACTAAGAGCATTGGACACATCCGGTCTAGTACACAGCATGGCATACATGATAGAACCTATGGCCGAGGCATAAGGCACTTTGCTCATAGCTTCCCTATCATTTACCGTAGCTGGACACTGAGCCTTGCTCAATATCTTACCTGACAACATAGGCACTGAACCTTTCTTTGCCTTATCCATTCTGAACCTTTTCAGAACTTTGTCTAGGTATGTACTCTGTCTTATAGCTATCAGGCGTCTTTGTCTATCTCTATAGATTTTGATGCCCAATACATAAGCAGCTCCACCTAGGTCTTTCATTGAAAAACACTTGTTAAAATAACTCTTCACATCGTTAAGCATGTTGATGTCATTTGCAATAATCAATATGTCATCCACATATAGTACCAGAAACGTCACCGAGCTCCCACTCACTTTCTTGTAGATGCAAGCTTCGTAGCAATTTGGAACAAATCCAAAGCTCTTGATCAATTGATCAAAACGAAGGTTCCAACTCCGAGATGCTTGCTTCAGTCCATAAATGGAACGCTGAAGTTTGCATACTTTATCAGCATCCTTAGGATTGACAAAACCTTCGGGTTGCATCATATACAACTCTTCATCAATGTTGCCATTGAGGAACGCAGTCTTGACATCCATCTGCCATATTTCATAATCATGAAACGCATCAATTGCTAATAAAATCCAAATGGACTTAAACATCGCTACGGGAGAGAAAGTCTCATCGTAGTCAACACCTTGAACTTGTCGAAAACCTTTCGCGACAAGCCGTGCTTTATAGACGGTAATATTACCATCCGCGTCCGTTTTCTTCTTGAAGATCCATTTGCACTCAACGGCCTTTCGGTCGCTAGGAGGGTCCACCAAAGTCCATACTTGGTTTTCGCTCATGGATCCCAATTCGGATTTCATGGCTTCTAGCCATTTCTCAGAGTCTGGGCTTATCATCGCTTCCTCATAGTTCGAAGGCTCACTGTCATCTACTAACAAGATAGTTAAGACAGGGTTGCCGTACCACTCAGGAGGGGCACGCGACCTTGTCGACCTGCGACGTTCAGTAACAGCATCGTCCAAAGCTTCATGATCCTTGTCATTAGCTTCCTCTATTGTTGGTGCAGGCGGCACTGGAACAATTTCAGGTGCTGCGCTACTCTCCAATTCAAGAGAAGGTTCAATAACCTCGTCTAGCTCTACTTTCCTCCCACTCACTTCTTTCGAGAGAAACTCCTTCTCAAGAAAGGAACCGTTCTTTGCGACAAACACTTTGCCTTCGGTTCTGTGATAGAAGGTATACCCAATAGTTTCCTTAGGGTATCCTATGAAGACGCATTTCTCCGCTTTGGGTTCGAGCTTGTCCGGCATCAACTTCTTGACGTAAGCTTCGCATCCCCAAACTTTAAGAAACGACAAGTTAGGTTTAGCACCAAACCACAGTTCATACGGTGTCGTCTCAACGGATTTAGATGGTGCCCTATTTAAAGTGAATGCAGCGGTTTCTAATGCATAACCCCAAAATGATAACGGCAAATCAGTAAGAGACATCATTGATCGGACCATATCTAATAAGGTTCGATTCCGGCGTTCAGACACACCATTGCGCTGTGGTGTTCCGGGTGGCGTGAGTTGCGAAACAATTCCGCTTGCTTTAAGATGCGTGAGAAATTCATAACTCAAATATTCACCTCCACGATCGGATCGTAGAAACTTAATCTTTCTGTTACGATGGTTCTCCACTTCATTCTGAAATTCTTTGAACTTTTTCAAACGTTTCAGATTTATGTTTCATTAAATAGATATACCTATATCTACTTAAGTCATCGGTAAAAGTGAGAAAATAGCGATATCCACCGCGCGTCGAAACACTCATCGGTCTGCATACATCGGTATGTATGATTTCCAACAAGTCCGTTGCTCGCTCCATCATACCGGAGAACGGGGTTTTGATCATCTTGCCCATGAGGCATGGTTCGCATGTGTCAAATGATTCAAAATCAAGAGACTCCAAAAGTCCATCAGAATGGAGTTTCTTCATGCGCTTTACACTAATATGACCTAGACGACAGTGCCACAAATAAGTAGTATTATCACTATCTACTTTGCATCTCTTAGCCTCAATGTTATGGATGTGTGTTTCAGCCCTTTCGAGATTTAGAAGAAATAAACCATTCACAATAGGTGCATGACCATAAAAGATGTTACTCATATAAATAGAACAACCATTATTCTCCGATTTAAATGAATAACCGTCTTGCAATAAACGAGATCCAGAAATAATGTTCATGCTCAACGCAGGCACATAATAACACTTATTAAGGTTTAAAACTAATCCCGAAGGTAAAACTAAGGAGAGTGTGCCGACGGCCATCACATCAACTCTTGATCCGTTGCCAACGCGCATCGTCACCTCATCCCTCGCAAGCCACCGTCTATTCCGTAGCTCCTGTTTCGAGTTACAAATATTAGCAACTGAACCGGTATCAAATACCCAGGCACTACAACGAGGGCTAGTAAGGAAAACATCAATAACATGTATATCAAATATACCTTTGATGGTGCCAGCCTTCTTGTCCGCTAAGTAATTCGGACAGTTGCGCTTCCAGTGACCCTTGTCCTTGCAATAGAAGCACTGAGTGTCCGGTTTAGGACCAGACTTGAGCTTCTTCTCAGCAGGGGCAACGCGCTTGCCGCCGCCTTTCTTGAAGGGCTTCCTTGCACCCTTACCTTTCTTGAAGGTGGGGGGCTTGTTGACCATCAACACATGATTATTCTTTTTGATGTTCACCTTCGCTACTTTCATCTTAGCAAAGAGCTCAGTGATCATATCAGTGGAACCAATCTAATTGTGATCAACTACAAAACTTTTGTAGCTAGGAGTGTCAATCTTGAGCTCCTCTGGAATCTTGCAGTCCAGTTGCTCAAGGCGTTGAGTGTAGCCCGCCATCTCTATGGCGTGCTCACTAACGGAACTCCCTTCCTCCATCTTGTAGTTAAAGAATTTCTTAGAGATCTCATATCTCTCAGAACGGGCTTGAGTCTGAAACATGTTTTTTAGCTCCTCGAGAATCTCAAAGGGCCCGGCGAACTCCTCAAAACGATTTTGAAGATCCGATTCCATAGCATACAACATGGCGATCTTAATCAAATCATAATCATCCTTGCGCGACTGATAAACAGCTTTTTCATCAGCCAGCGCATCTATAGCAGGGGCGTCACCTAGCGCTTTCTCAAGGACATAGTCCTTTTGTCCGACAGCGAGAATGATTCTCAGAATGCGGAACCATTTGGTGAATTTAGACCCATTGTTTCTAAGCTTTTCTATCTCAGCAAAAACGTTGAAGTTGAAGTTGGACTTGGCCATGTGATCTATAGTATTTGCAAGTACAATTTAGACTATGTTCATGATAAATAGTTCAACTTAATCAAATTACTAGATGAACTCCCACTAAATTCAACATCCCTCAAGTTGTTTAGTGAACACGATCCAAATTCACCACACCTAATCCGATCATCACGAGAAGAGATGTGGTTTCAATGGTGGACAATGAAGTGTCGATCATATCATTCATATGACTCATGCTTAACCTTTCAGTTCTTGTGTTCCGAGGCCATGTCTGTACATGCTAGGCTCGTCAAGTTAGACGCAAGTATTTCCGCGTGTGCAAAACTGGTTTGCACCCGTTGTATGTGAGCGTAGAGTCTATAGCACCCGATCATCATGTGATGCTTGGACACGACGGACTTTCGCAACGGTGCATACTTGGGGAGAACACAGTTTTATCTTGATCTTTAAGTGAGGAATCATCTTATAATGCTACCGTCGCGATCTAAGCATAATAAGATACATAAAAGGATAAACATCACATGCATATAACTTTATGTGACATGGTATAGCCAATCTTCGCGCAATGATCTCCATCTTGTGCGTTCCGGCATGATCTCCATCACTCCACCATGATTGCCTCCACCACGAATAGCAACTACAACTATTGCTAACTACTTAGCGATAAAGTGAAACTATTACATGGCGTATAAAAAGTTGACACACAGGTCATACACAATTATAAAAACAACCATATGGCTCCTGCCGGTTGTGTACTCATCGACATGCAAGTCGTGAAACATTACAAATCATGATCATCGCATACATTATACACATCACATCTTGGGCCATACCATATCACAGAAAACACTCCCTGCAAAAACAAGTTAGACGCCTCTACTTTGTTGTTGCATGTTTTATGTGGCTTATGGGAGTAGGTGCTAAGAACGATTCTTACCTACGGAAACCCACAACGGTGATATTATGGTTGCCAAACTCCGGTGTTAATCCCATGAAACTATACTGAGAGAAACTGACATCCGCCAGCCGCATGTGTGGAACAAGCCACACGTCAAGTGCGGAGCCGGTCTCGCGAACGACGTCGCGTAAGGTTGGCCTGGACCGCTTCAATCTCACTATCCCGCGTCATAAGAAGAACACAAACAAGAGGCTTGCAACAGAAAACATCAACGCCCGCAACAACCATGTTGCGTTCTACTCGTGAAACACATCTACGCATAGATCTAGCTCTGATACCACTAAAGGGTTTCGCGGTATAGTAAATCAAAATTTTCTACGGATGCGAACAGAGGGGAAGCCAAGATCTAATCTAGGAGATGCAAACAACGAGAGAGATTGGATTATATCTTCATACCCTTGAAGATTCGCACAGCGGAACGTTCGTCGGAACGTGGGTGATGTAGTCGTACTCGCTTCTCCTCCTCGCGATCCGATCCGATCTAGCACCACAAGTGGCGGTGCCTCCGTGAGATGCACACGTGCAGCACCTCGACGTCTCCTCCTTCCTTGGTCCAGCAAGTATGGTGGAGATATGGGTTGGATCTACAACGCGACGGCGCGGTGCAATTGGTGGAGAATTTCTGCAGCAGGGCTCCGCCTACAAGCAGTCGGGAGGGAGAGAGGAGAGCAGCAGGGCGGCTAGGGTTGGAGGGGAAGGTGTAGGGGGTTGGTGCGCCCCCACCCCTCTTTATATAGAGGGGGGCGCAGCCCTAGCCCCTCCCCCAAGCCCAAACCGGCGGCCCCAAGGAGGAGGAGTGGGGGGCAAGGAAACCCCCCTTCTAGAAGCTCTATCTCGAGTTTAAACCTCTCTTGGCCGGCTGGGCCCTATGGGGCCTTGTGCCCCTGGCCCAATGCGGCCAGGGCACTCCCTCATGCAGAAAAACTAGACAAAGAAAGCCAGAAGGGGAGGAGGAGATGCGCCACAGGGGGCCCACACCCCCCTGGCGCGGGCCACCCCTAGGCCACGCCTACAGGGGGTGTGGCCCACCCGGCCCACCTCTGGCTCCGCCCTCTCGCCTATATATTCTCCTAGAAACCCTAAAACACGGGGGGCGACCACAGAAAGATTCCGCCGCCTCTGCAGGGTGGAAAACACCGAGAGAGAAAGAGATCTCCGGCAGACATATTTCTGCCGGGGAAATTCCTTCCTAGAGAGGGGAGATCATCGCCATCAACACCATCATCAAGCTAGACTTCATCGGGATAATCATCATTGTAACATCCCAAAAATCATGATTTATAAAGTTGCACATCATGCATGCATTCATAAGCATTTGGCTATTTTCAAACAAGAATTCAAAATCAGAAACCATTTGTATGCCTATTATTTTAAGCTAGAAGGCAATGGCTCTATTTTCCTTTTCAAAGCATGAGGATGCCTTGGTTTGACCAGTGAAGGTTCAAAGTGAATACAAAGCTCACACAAATTTTCAAAACAATATTTAAATCTAAAACCATTCATATGCCTAACAGATATATTCAAATAGGGCATGATTTTATTTGATTTTTCAATGGATCAAAGTATCTTGGGGTAAACAGTAGTGGTTTGTACACAAATATGTGCTTGGTTCACACTACAAAAATCCAGAGAAGTTTGAATTCAAACCCATTTGAAATTCATTTGAAATTGGATTCAGAAAATCAATTTAGAAATAGAACAGGAGAAAAGAAAACAGAAAAGGCCAGCACTGCCAATCTGGCCCAACTCCATAACTAGCCCAATAAGCCCACCCGGGGCAGCCCCTTCTCTCTCTCTCACCTGCACCCTCCCTGCCCCGCTGTCGCTGCCACTGGGCCAAGCCAGGTCAGCACTTTCTTCCCCACCCCACGCGCGCAGACCCCGTCGCCACCGCCGTTTCTTCCAGAAACGCCACGTTTGATTCTCACTTAATTGGCATTGAATCACTGCGTAATTCCCTCCCCCTTCTGGCTACTTAACCACCTCGCCGTCACGGTCATTTCCCCCCACATAGCACACTCGCTCCGCCACCAGGCCACCCGTATTTTGAATCGCATCGCCGCTGCCCGACGAACTCCGGCGAGTGATTACGGTGAGCCCCGACCTCCCCTTTGCTTCTAGTTCAAACGAGCGTGACCCTCTTGTCGTTGTGCACCTTATGATGCCTCTGGTTTGCATGCTCGTGACCCAGGTCGTCGTCTTCGTCGAGTTCCGCGAACGGAAGAAGCGCCACCCAACTCCGGTGAAGGATCTAGGTAAAACCCGAGCGCCCCTTGCCTTCTGCTTATCCCTGTCGTGTCCGCCTAGACCCTGTGCACCTCCTAATGCTCCTGGTTTGTGATAGGGTGATCCAGAGTGTCGACAACGTCTCCACCACCGCGTACCCGACGCTTCCAGTAACTCCGACGAACCCTAGCCGCCGCTACAGCACGCCCCCGCCCCAACTGCGACCACGTTGGGCTCCCTCGTGCTCTCGCGAGTCTGGTAAGCAACACCTCAACCCCCATCCGCCTTTGTATTCGCCGGACCATCGCTACCATTCATGTCGCCGCCGCTATAGCCATTCGCGTCGCCAACTTCTGGTCAATCAGATCTGGTCCGTTGGATCTGCATCTGATGGATGCGATTAGATCATTTAACGAAGGGGTATGGTTAGATCAGAGCCGCTAGATTGCATTTAGATCTAATGGTGCAGGAGCGTGATCCAGCGCGAACCGGTATGCGCCAATCAGATGCGTCCACGTGTCTGGGATTTTGTTTTAAAATCTGTTTTTGAATCTATTAGTTATTTAAACTTGTAAATTCAATAACTTTTGTTCTGTTTATCCAAAAAATACAAATAATATATCAATGGAATCACAAAATTAAATCCTACACATTTGTAGGCTTGGTTTTGTATTTTGCTTCTGTTAAAATGGAATTTTATGCAGATACATTTGTAGGCCTAATTTGTGTATAAAAATTATTTAGAAAATGTTTTAAAGGCTATTTTGAGTCTATTTAGTCTATAAAAGTTTAGTTTAATGTTTAGTAATGTTTACTTGCCTTGTTTGGTTTGAGAATAATCATCACATGGCAATTGCATGCATTCATATATTTTTGCTTGATTGTTTGGAATATAAATTTGGTGCTATCATTTTCTGTGTAGATTTTGGTTCTAGTGGTGATTGTGATTGTGAGGATTGTTGCTACTCCCCCAACTACCAAGGCAAGTGGTGCTTCATATTTTTGTCCCAATATTTTTACTATGCACTAGTGATATTTTGTATAGGGCTTGAATGATATTTTTGCTAAGGATCTTTATGCTATGCTATGAGAAATCCTAGTAGTTGTAGAATTGGTAGAAATATTCTCTAAGTTAAGATACTTGTTATATTATCATGCTTAGCCTAGCTAGTAGCAAACAAGGGTGGTATATACATATACATTCTATAGAAAATTTCACAAAGTCTTGTGACTTATGTTTTTTTGCTTAATAAAACAACTAAGTGAATGAAACACCTGGGTGGAATGGTAATTGCATGGATGGATTTTTGTTGAGTGGTTACCAGGGCCCATTTTTCATGGCCTACCATGTGTATCTCACTTGTGGAATGCCACCCAGGAACAAAGGGATTTGAGATGCCATATGTTAAGAAGCTTCTAGTGCAGCCACTTGGCAATATGGGCTCTGTTTGGATCATATAGGTTGCAATAACTTAGCCAAATGGACAGAAGGTGGTAGGGGTTGATAGTTTTGGAACGCGTCTATTTGGTCTAAGGGAAGGCTTATGAAAGATCTTGTCTCGATGCATGTCGAGTCTTGTGGGGAAAGTGCACCACCTCTCGAGAAGGAAGAATCTAAGTACTTAGCCGTGTCGCCGGAAATGGACAATTTGAGCATCAAGACATGGACGCTATCAAGAATCTCCTCATCCCAATTTCTAAGTTAAAAACTTGTGGTTGAACAAGGGTAAATGATCACCAATGTTCATTGGTTGATGCCTTGGGAGTTTTGTCAAATCCAAACTTAGTGTTTTCAACTGATAGGTAAAACCTATTTTGAGCAAAGCAAGCCTAAGCTACACTTAGCCAAATTCATGTAGAAGCTAGAAATTATTATTCTACTAAGGTATCACTTCCAATACTATTCCAATGTATTGACCCACTATGGCTGTAACTTGTGATGTTGCAGGTTACTCTGATGAGGATTAGGGTTATGAGTCTAAACTCAACATGTTTGCCTGTGGCACATGAAGATGAAGACTTTACTTTATTTTGTTAAGTTGAACTCTTGTACTAGCCTATGGCTATGGAGTTGTAAAAGACTATGTTATCTCTGGAATGACGATGTAATAATGACCTTTGTTTCCGTGTACTTCATCTTAAACTATGGATGCTAGCATTTGATCTAGGGACTAGCATTGCAATCACATGGACCTTTACCTTTACAAAGGTGGGGTCTTACAGATGGTATCAGAGCACTCTGTTGCCTGTAGGATTATGACCCTAGGTTGGATTAGACTAAGAAACCACTAAGGAAAATTTCAACACTTTGAAAAAATTCCCTCACTTGTCTTTTTCTTCTCGTAAACTTTTCTAATCTTCTTTCTCATCTCAATTTGTAGATGAACTCCATCAACGAAGCCGTGAGGAAGGGACCACTCATGACCATGACTTTGGAGTGTGAGACTGAATTTCCCAAGGCACTCAAGAATCTTATGGTTACCATGGGGATACATGGTGCAGCTGTGTACAAGGGATTTCCTGTGATGGATGAAGGAGAAGAGTATTGGTGGGTGCAACTTCACTTATACAAAAACAAGGAAGACAACCACAAGGAGTCAGGATTCTGCATGGTCACCAACTCTGAAATGCACACAAGATTCTTTGACTCTGCAAGAAATGCAGCTTGGAATGCCATCAAGGAGCTTGGTGATAGACTCAAGTGTAGAATGCTCAATACTCAAAATGACCTTAGGGAAGAGAAGAAGCATACCCAAGACTTAGAGACTACCAATCAGCAACTAAGGGGAGACATCATAGACTTAATATGGGAGTCTTGTGAACAAGATAGACAGATTGCCACTAAGGATGCCCTGATAGCTATTTTGTCTAGTGAGTGAGAGTTGTAACGTACTCCGTTAGTTGGACCACCACACTTGTCGTTTTTAATTCAAATATTTGTTTAAGTTATGTTGAACCTTGGTGATTGTATTGGATTTGTGTATGCCATGACTTGTGTGTTTGGTGATAAAAGAATGTGCTTGTGTTCTTTTGTCTTGTGAAAAAATTCTCTACTTGTATTGATGCCTAACGTTGTTATCAGCACTGTCGAGGAGTTCAAGGGAACTTGTTTTGGTACTCGTCTCATTGAGCTCACTAGTGTGCTCAACCTCCCACTTCCTAGTATCACGACACTTCAGCTCACCAAGTTTGAGAGGAAGGACCTTTGGGGCTTCAGAGTCACACAGCCGGGACGCCAGGCAGAGCCGCCCACAGAGGCTATCACTTTCAAGCTGATGCATGATGACAAGGAGAGAGGCTTAGATGTAGTCATGCAGGAGTTACTTGGACGCCTGGTTGGGAGGCACTCCACCGAGCTTAGAGGTCTCTACTTTCACCCGTTTGGGAGAAGTGACAAGGAGGGTGAGGCTATAGAGTACGATGATGCTACTAGAGAGACGATGGAGCCGATTCGTCTGTACCTTCAGGACCTAGAGGGTCTTATTAGACACCTTGACACTGATAGGACCAACGTCATGCTTAGCAATGACGAGCTCTAGGTTCAGCTACGGGAGAAGGACAAGCTCTTTGCGGAGCAAGACGTGATCGTCAAAGAGATGGAGGCCAGATTTGAAAGCCAGGACAAGAAGTTCAAGAGCCAGGAGAAAAGAGTCCAAGACAGGAACAAGAAGATCAGGGAGATGAATGATGAGTTAGAGGCCAAGGACTTCGAGCTTGAGCACAAGCAGGGAGTGATTGAGAGACTTCACTCACAAAAGAGGACTCTTAGGGCCAAGATTGAAGCCTTGACCACTACTATTGAGGATTACAAGACTGCCATGGAGAATGCAGGTCTTACCCTTGTTGACGTGGAGGTCAACATGGAGGAGTAGTGTAGACTATTCGACTATCTTTCATCTATCATACTTTAATTATTGAGTCGCAATGACCATCCAACATGTGGATGGCTTGCTATGGTGTGTGTGCATTTTGAAAACTTGTTGTTATGTCGTTCAAACTTTATGTTATTTTGAGCTTGATTATGGTGATTGCTTCTATGTGATGTAATGTGCATGATATGCATCTATGGGTATCTCATTCTTATCCTTATTAAAACCACAAATGCCTCCTCGTCGTGCCAACCCCAACCAAAACAACAACAATAACGTCACTCCCGAGATGCAGCAGTTGATGACAGCACAAGCTCAACTGATGCAGATGATGACGCAGTTTATGTAGAACCAGAATCAGAACAACAATAACAACAACAATGTAACATCCCAAAAATACTAAACTTAAATCATCAAACTCTAATCATAAAAATTAGGGTTAACAAAAACTTATCTAAATAAAATTATGGAAGCATGCATGTGAGTATGCATTGAATTTGAAATTCTTTTGAACCACCTTATTTATGTGTTTCCTTGCTTGTAAAATGTTTCTTAGGTGAATAAAACATCATATAAAACATTTCCCACACTTTTCCTAAAGACAAATAAATCAAAACAAATAAAATAAAGGAATGGTCATTTTGACCAATTTAACTCCCATGCCTACTTTGGCTGTCTCAAACTTTCAGAACCTAACAGAAACTTTTCTGGATCTTTGCACCCCTTGATTGTACTCATAACAAAGTTTCAAGGCCCACTTTGTGATCATCCAGAAACTTTCAAATGCATAGTTTAAATAACAATTCAAAATTGAATCTTTATCATATGGGAAGATCCCACTTTTTCAAAAACCACTCAAACAAGCTCAACTTTCAAAACCCAAGCATCTGCAGACTCGCCATCACCAATCTAGCACACCCACCAAAAATCTTTTCAAAATTCAAAACTTGATTTCATGCGGCCATTTCATCAAACACATTGTAGACACAAATCAAACAAAAGCAAAACACTATAGTGTGCAGTGTTTTGAGCCTAACTTGTTCCCTCTTTGGGCACCACTAGCCTTAGTAGATCATCTAATAACCTTAACTAATCACTAGCACCACTGTAAGCTTGTCAATGCCATCAATGGTGAGCAGGCCGAATGCACCATTGTCGCCCCCATGTCGACAGCAAGCTAGGAGGAGAAACAAGCCTAGCCAGCATGTCTGGGAGGCAGCCCACCGTCCACCGCCACTCCCTGTCCAACGCTTGAACCTTGCCAACCACTGGACCACACGCACAGACCGCGCCAGACCGCCAGCAACCATGCCGAGCGTGCGCCAGAGCGCCACCCTCGACCGAAGCCCACAGACAGCGCGCCACCCTCACCGCGTGCATACACGATCACCACCGACCCAGGAGACCGCCAGACATCCTCGTTCGCCACCCCGTGCCGCACAGCCACCGCTCGCCGTTGAAGACGCCGCCTCTGCGGCGCAGAGCGTCGCGTGTTTCAGACCAAACCGCACCGCCCCTACAAGCGCATTAAAACCGTAGAGCATCGCCAGGAGACCACCAAGCGATCGCCACCGCCGGCCATGCCTCTAGTAGCCCGTAGCCATGTCGCCACCGTCGCCTGCCTATGCCGTTCGGTCTCACCGTCGAGACTATAAATAGAGGACTCCCCCACTCGAATTCTTCACACCATTCCACTCCTCTCTCACCTAGAACCACCCCACCTCAGTCCCGGAGCAAGGCGAGCAACACATCGCCGGAATTTCACCGGAGCCCGCCGCCTCTGGAGAAGAAGGGCGCCATCGATTTCGTCCACCCCAGGAGCTGCCGCGACCACCCCTGAGTTCGCCGTCATCGAATTCATCATTCGCCCACCTCGCCGACCCTCGCCTGCACCCCGGTGAGCCCCCAGCAACCCCCACTGGCCGCGCTAGGTTTCTTTCTCGCCGGCGTTGCCCAACGTCGATGATGACTCCCAGCCGTTGGATTAGAATCAGATCGAACGACCCACGTTTCCACGTACCGCTTCGCACCCTCCTGTCTCACTGACGAGTGGGGACATCCACTTAAGCAGCCCATGGAAGCACTGCGCTTAGCAGGCCGGCCCAGTATCGTTTCCCGCGCAGCCCAGTTATTTGAATTAAACCTTTTCCATTTTATTTCAAACACACTTCTGTATCCAGTTTCAAAAATCAACCCAGGTCGATTCAGTGCACCAAATTGAATGAAACCAATTTTGTTGGAAAGGTCTGGGAATGCTGAATCCAAGCCCGTTGGATGCAAGTCATTTCGATCTATAGATCATCCATGGTAAAAATAACAAGGCAGAAGCTTTGTTGCATTCAAACATTTTTCAAATTTAAACCATAATAGCTTTTGAGTTGATTCCAACTCTCAAAAATCACATTTAACCATACCTTTCAGAATATATAAAAATATATAGGTTTACTTGCAGAAATAATGTTCAAGCAATAAAATAATGCTACATAGGCATTTCTAGTCACTTCATTTAATTAAAATAAAAGGGTAAAACCTTATTAAATTGTGACACCACTTTAAAGCACATTCCCATGGACTAAAATATGTGGTGATGACATGTGTCAACATGATCCCATGTTTGGTTTGGAGAATATTAAATCTTAAGTAGTTTTTCAATGAGTAGAAATTACTTTTCTAAAAATAAAAGGAATTAAACCAAGCCTTAATCTTGTAATGTTAGATATGATGTTAGATCATCTATAGGACCCTTGTGTGTGATGATTGCAAGTAGTTAAGTATTGTTTGGTGATTGTGTACCTCGTATTTATTTATAAACGCTAGTACCGACCAAGGATACGAGGAGGAAGGAGGATTCTACGAAGAAGAAGCCGAGGAGAACTTCAACCACTGCTCTGCACAAGGCAAGCTAAAACTTGCAAGACATTCTATTTTAGCAAGCTTTATTAACTAAGTGGACCAATGCAAGCTAACCCTTGCAAGATACCCTACTGATGCCACAAACCATTACTTGTTACTCTGCCCACTATATGCCTTAAGCATATGTGATCATATCCACTTGATAAACCAATCCTAGTTTTTACTTACAAGCTTTATACTTTATTTCTTTATCAAAGCTATTACTTAGAGTTTACTTAAGTGAATTATAGATACTAGAAAGATATTTGAAGGTTGCATAAAGAGCATAAAATTTGGCCTAAGCTAGATAATCTTGATGTCATCTTAAGGCATGAGATTGAACTTAGTTAGAACTCCACTAGTTTACCACCCCTCATTATTGCTTACCCCCACTTGTAGATGCTAGGCTAAGCATAAAACTTGATCAACTTTAGATGGGAATACTTGGTGGAAAAATGGTTATGAAAACCTTGGAATGATGGATCATTCAATTGAAATGTTTTGGACATGTGTTTCCGAACACCTGATGATTTTGGTGATGAAAATGTTGAGGCATGAGCCTTAGCCCTTTATAAAACTGATGGTTGTCTGGATGCGATACCATTCCAATTTTATCGTACAACCACAATACCCGAAGATTGGGTAGGGCTTGACTGGAAACTTATATACCTTAGTATTAGTTCCCTCACGGCCAAGGTCTGGGCTGAGGCTACCTTGTGAAGATTGTCCACCTGTGCAGTACCCAAGATGACAGTTGGTCATGGTTGGGAGGCCAAACTCACAGGAGAGGTGCTTATACTAGGGTGTGTAATTGAAAGGTTAGGATTGATTATCCGCATATTGAGTATGGTGAATTCAGGATTTGTTCCTGACAGATGTACCGAATGTTGTGGTGAAAGTGTACAATCTCTACAGAGTGTCAAACTATTCGAATTTCCGCGTCCGCAGTTATGGACAGTTGGAGTGGCTATACTGTTCCCCCGTCATACTTTTCAAAATGACTTGTGAAATGAATTGAGACTTTGACTTGACCTCACCAGGGTTGTGACATGAGTTACAAGATCCCACTTAGGAGTTATAAAATTGTGACTAGCTTTGGAACTTCGTAGAGATAAATCTGGCTTTTGCAAAACAACCCTAGAGCCTAGTGTCCTATTATCCAAAAACCCCTTTACCTGTTAGTATTAGTTTGCGAGTACTTAAAGAGTACTCATGGCTTTGTCCCTGGCTATTCCCATGGCCAGACTATGAAGAGGAGTACCTGGAGGATGAACCCCAGGAAGGTTACGACAACTAGGATCATCTCCCATCATCAGCATTGCCTATGACCCAGAAGATGGAGCTTCGCCCATGCTATCGTTATTATTACGTATCCTGCTGCTTGATGTTGTATTAAGAACTGGATCATGAGATCCCTATTTGTGTAAGAACTTATGTACGGTTGTAATGGATGATGTACTATGGTATCCAATTCTGTTATGTCTCGCAAAGATGGTAATCCTGGGATTGCGATGTATGGCATAACAGGCATATGGGATTAAAAACCCGGGTGTTGACAAACAACAATCAGAATAATCCTCTGGGATTTGACATGCTCACCAGATTTCTAAGACTAAGGCCTACAAAGTTCTCGGGAACCACTGATCCAATGGTAGCCAATGACTGGCTACGTTCAGTGAACAAGGACTTAGTAACTGTTGGTTGCACCGATGAGGAGAAGGTCAGATTCGTAGCACATCTGCTTGAAGGGCTAGCAGCAACATGATGGGATAACTTTCAGATCACCACTCCCCTTGAGGATGTGACCTGGGCTATCTTTGAGGATGGATTCCGTACATCTCACATCTCATCCAGAGTGATGAATTTAAAGAAGAAGGAGTTCCACAATCTGAAGCAGCGTCACCACAGTGTGGCTGAGGACATTGAGGAATTCAACAATCTGGCGCGCTATGCACCAGATGAAGTTGATACAGATGCAAAGAGGAAGGAGAAATTCCTCGAAGGACTTAATGATGAGTTGAACCTGTATACGTCTGTTGCCTATGTTCCAACCTATCAATCACTTTGTGACAAGGCTACCATCTTGGAAAACAAGATGAAATAGGTTGAGAGTAGAAAGAGGAAGCACAACTTTGATAAGCACAACTCGGGATCGTCTCACAAGCGTTCCCATCATGATGATAGTGGGAGTTCTGGATCCCACAAACATGGGAAGTACAACAACCACCACAGCCACAACCATCACCATGACAACAAGCATCATCGCACCATGACAATGACAAATATAAGAGCCACAAGAGTGGACACAAGAGCCACCACGGTGGAGGTGGAAGTGGAAGTGGAAGTCAGCCTGCAAAGAGAGATATCAGTCAGGTTGAGTGTTTCAAGTGTAAGAAGATGGGGCACTATGCAAATGAGTGCCCAGAAAAGAAGGTTGAAGGAACCACCAAGCCCAACCCTTTCCAGAAGGGACAAGTGAACCACATCAATGTGGAAGAGATATATGAGGAGTCTGATGCTGTGGCTGGTAAGTTCAAGCTCAATTCTTTTCCAGCACTTGTTCTTTTCGATACTGGCGCATCGCATTCATTCATATCAAGAGCATTTGTTGTTAAAAATGGACTTCTAGTTGAAACTATTGGGTGTCCTATAAAAGTAAGCTCTCCCGGTGGAGAAATTATAGTGAACTCTAAATGTCATGATCTAGTGATAGAATTTGGGAAGTATAAGTTTCCCGTTAGTTTGATAATCCTAGATTCCCAAGGATTGGATGTCATTTTGGGAATGGATTGGATGACTAAGTATGAAGGAGTACTAGATTGCGCCAATCATATTGTCACACTCACAACCCCGGATAATAAAAGGATAAGATTCAATTCTAACTTTGAATCAAAAGGGAGTAAGCTAAATTCTCTTAAGGGGGTTAGCATAGACAGTGTGCTAATTGTGGGAGAGTATCCAGATGTGTTTCCGGAGGAATTACCTGGAATGCCACAAGATAGAGATGTTGAGTTTCTGATAGACTTACTGCCAGCATCTGTACCAATAGCAAAGAGACCTTACAAGATGTCAGTTGATGAGTTGAAAGAACTCAAGAAACAGCTTGGGAAACAGTTGCAGAAAGGATTTATTCAACCAAGTTCTTCATCTTGGGGTGCACCAGTTTTGTTTGTTGAAAAGAAAGATAGAAGTCAAAGGTTATGCATAGATTACCGTTCACTCAATGAGGTAACTATCAAGAACAAATATCCTTTGCCTAGAATCAATGATTTGTTTCATCAGTTAGAAAGAGCCCGTGTGTTCTCAAAGATCGATCTCCGGTCAGGCTATTTTCAGCTTAAGATAAGGGAACAAGACATACCTAAGACTGCTTTCACCACTAGGTATGGATTGTATGAGTACACTGTGATGCCATTTGGTTTGACAAATGCACCAGCCTACTTCATGAATATGATGAACAAGGTGTTCATGGAATTTCTTGACAAGTTCGTTGTTGTTTTCATCGATGACATTTTGATCTACTCCAGGAGCAACGAAGAGCATGAAGAGCATTTGCGTTTGATACTTGAGAAGCTTAGAGAGCATAAGCTGTATGCCAAATTCAGCAAGTGTGAATTCTGGCTGAATGAAGTCGTATTTCTCGGACATATTGTGTCAGGAGATGGTGTAGCAGTTGATCCCGCAAAAGTATCAGCTATAACTGAGTGGGAATCTCCTAAGTCAGTGAAATAAGTGCGTAGTTTCCTTGGCTTGGCAGGCTACAGAAGATTCATTGAGAATTTCTCAAAGGTAGCTAAGCCAATGACGGAGTTACTTAAGAAAGACAAGAAATTTGATTGGACTGAAGGATGTGAACTCAGTTTCCAAGAGTTGAAGAAGAGACTAGTGACAGCACCAGTCTTATGTCTGACAGATTTGGAAAAGGATTTCCAAGTGTATTGTGATGCATCTCACCAAGGATTAGGTGCAGTTTTGATGCAAGAAGGGAAAGTTGTGGCTTATGCCTCGAGACAACTCAAAACTCATGAAGTGAATAATCCTACTCATGACTTAGAGTTAGCCTCTGTAGTCCATGCCTCGAGAGGGGGGTGAATAGGCTTTTAAAATTATTACGGTTTAGGCTCAAGTAAATGCGGAATAAAACTAACGTTTAATTTATTGAGCACAAAACCTAGCCGCTAAGTTCACCTAGGTGCACCAACAACCTATGCTAAGCAATACAAGCAACAAGGTGATAGCAAGATATAAATACTTCAAGCATGATGGCTATCACAATGTAAAGTGCATAAGTAAAGGGCTCGGTTCCGAGATAACCGATGGACGCGGAGACGAAGATTTGTTTCCTGAAGTTCACTTCCAAAGAAGCTACGTCTCCGTTGGAGAGGTGCGATGGCGCAATGCTCTCCGAACGCCACAAATGGCTCACCTCAAGGTGTGGTGGCTCGATGCTCACCCAACGCCACACAAGGCCTCACCCCGAATGCGGAAGCACGCAACTCACCGACGCCACAAAAGGCTCACCCTATTCTCCCAAGTGCGCACCACAAAAGGCGGGCACTTGCTCCACTATGGGACGCTTGAGGGCGGTCACCGAACCCGTACAAGATTGGGGCTAACTCCACAACTCAATTGGAGGCTCCCGACAACAAAGCCACAAAAGGCCAAGAATGCCACAAATGGCCAAGAATGCCACAAAAGGCTACAAGACCACAAAAGGTCAACAAGACCACAAAAGGTCAACAATCCAACCACACAACCATCTAGGGTTCCAAGGAACCCAAGATAAACAAGCTCACAAGCTTGAACTCGCCGAATCTCCGAGGAGAACTCAAACCTATGCACCAAATGCAAGGGCAAGTCCTTCTCTCCCAAATTCCAACAAAGCTACAAAATCTATTGGGGGAATAAGGGAGGAAGAACACAAGAGGAGAAAACACAACTCTCCAAGATCTAGATCCCAATGATTCCTTCACAAAGAAGGGATTTGGCTTGGGGGATTGTAGATCTAGATCTCCTCTCTCATATCCCTCAAAAAGATGCAAGAATCATAGGAGGGGAAAGGGAGAGGGAAAGCTTCTTCAAGGTTGACAATGGAGGAGAGAGAGAAATCCAAGAACCAAGAAAAAAGCTGTGTACCACGAAGGGGAAGAGGAGCCCCTTTTAAAGGGCTCCCAGATCTGCCCGTTATGGGCAATCGCGACACCTGGCCGGAACTTCCGGTGGGAGTCCGGAAGTTCCGATGGCACACAGCCAACGGTCGAAAACTGCAGAGCGAGAAACTGAAAAAGCGAATCCTGGTCGGAACTTCCGCCGGTTCACCGGAACTTCCGGTGGGAGCAAAACTTCCGGTGAAAGTTCCGACAGAAGTTTCGTCAAATAGACACAACGAAAACATAAGGTTATTGAACGTGAGCGGAACAAGAGCCAGAAATTCAACCGGAACTTTCGGCCTGAGCGGAACTTCCGGTCACAGGCCGGAACTTCCGGTGAGAGCGAAACTTCCGGTGGAAATTCCGACTGAAGTTCCGTCAAATAGCACGTCCAAAACAGAAGCTTACTGAGCGTGAGCGGAAGAAGACCAGGGACTTCCACCGGAACTTTCGGCGGCAAAAATTCCCTAGCGGAACTTCCGATGGCAAGCCGGAACTTCCGGTCAGGGAAATTCCAGAAACCAGAAAACCAGAAACGCAATAACTTTTGCATCCAAACTCCAAATGGGATGAAACCAATTTTGTTGGAAAGATAACGACGAATAGAATCCAACAAGGTGTGAAGTATCCCCCAAGGTGTGGAGCCGGAAAACTCGCAAGATCAAAAACCGCAATAAGATATGCAAGTGAAATCCTTAGATGATGAACTAGGGCTTGTTATGACGATGACCATAAGCTCTAGATCCTCTCATGGACAAGAACCAAATAACAACCAAGAAAGATGATGCTATGAATGCAAAGGTTTGAGCTCTCTCCAAACGATGCAAACGAGACACCCGCTTGAGAGCCCCTCTTGATAGTACGGCTATCTATCCTAAACCCGGTCTCCCAACTAACAACACGAGACCAGCAAAAGAGAAGCCCTATCAAGAATATACCTTTGCCTTGAGCATCCCACTTGAAGTTGATGTAGACCGTCTTGTTCATCTATAGTGGGAACACCTTTCTTGAATGCTCTTGCTTGATGAAGATGAAGACTTGCAAATTGCTCCCCATACTCCATGGGGAAACCTCTTCTTTGAACTTGTCTTCATCATTCCATGAGCACGAGGATAGCAAGCTTCAAGCATGAGATCTACTAGAGATGGCGCATCTTGAGCTCGCCCTACTTCATCCCTACTTGAGGTTGATCCATCTTGATACAACTCTTTGCACATGTCTTGATCAACCTTCAAGCTCCTTCTTTCTTCATGATTCCAATGGGCACAAAGCCCTTGGACATTTCTTCATCTTCCAACCTTGAGACCAACACATGGCCCAAGCGATATGAATGGACAAACCTACAAGAGAAACTCAATTTACACATTAGTCCATAGAGATTGTCATTAATTACCAAAACCACACATGGGGGCATACATGCCCTTTCAGTTAGCTAGGGAGTGATCTGGGTCGTGGGCTGGGTAGGTTCGTTTTCTTTTATTTTAACATTTCCTATTTTCTATTTTGTTTTATAATTTTGTATATACACATTTGTTTGGAAATTTATTTATATAATTTATTTGCTAAATAGTGGAAAACATATTCAAGTGTATGTAGGATCCTTTTATGAGCCTTTATTATAATAATGTAATTTATTTGTTTTCTTTTTATAGGTACTTGGTTTTTTTAATATTTTGTAGGAACCTTTGTTATAAATTTTCTTTACATAATATACCATGAACTTATTAAAGGATATACTCCTATTTATTCATGAAACTTGGTCCTCAGTATAACTTATAGCTTTAAGGGAACTTTCTAATGGTGATCCTACATTAATATTTAATATATATAAAATCCTAAGGAATTAATATGATGAATATTAATCACATGAGCCTTGGTGATATCATGAAATATGGTTTATTACAACTAGCATAGAAGTTAGGGTTTTGAATTACAAGCATTTACCATGAGTTTTAGAGGATTTATTATACTTATGTTCATTTATGGATATTACTAAGGATCAAGGTTAAAGAATACTTTCTTTTACTGGTGGTCATGGATGATATTTCATCTAAAATAAAATAATAGGGTTGTTCTCTAGGGTGATTTATGAGAAAGCGTTGATAATTATGGTTTCTAAGCACATATGATTTTAATGTTTTGAAGTGACAAAAATGTGCTTAAGTGATTGGCTATAAAAAAAGCATCCTTAGAAACAATTATGAAGTTGGATAGTTGATCAAGCATATGGAATGGATATCAATCTTGCTACAGAGCTATTGTTGAATGTTTATTAAGAATTCCTATCTTTCCATGCTTCATAAGCATTGACTTCTAATTAAGGAATTTCTTCCCAAATATACTACTTCTTCATATCCATCATCATGTATTAATATGATGAGCTTTAGTACTTATACTCTTACCAATAATTTCTTCTTCTAAATCCAGTTGTAAATCCAACGAGATTGACACTAAAGCTCTACACGATCTCCTCATAGAGATAACTTCTCCTTCTAGAATACTTCTAATGAATTCAAATCCACTAGAATGCTTACTCTCTTTCTTAATGAGTTACTTGGTAATCTTTATTATAAATCTTAAAAGCTTATCACTGAAGCCTTTCATAATCTTCTCATATCTACATTTGGTTATATCATACTCCCTCTATTTCAAAATATAAGATGTTTTAGTTTTATAAAGTAAATGTATCTAGACTATTTTTAGTATGTAGGTTCACTCATGTTTAAAATAAATCTACACACTAAAATAAGTCTAGATACAATTTATTCACAAACCTAAAACATCTTATATTTTGAAACGGAGGGAATACTATTAATGAAAACTTCGAAACCCTCAAACAACTACTTCTATATTTATTCACACTAGTACGAACTGACTATGTACAAGAGATGGATCTCCCGTTCCTGCACACGGCACGAATAGGAACGAACAATTGACGGACTAAGGATTCGACACGAGTCTATTTTCCGAACTTGCACTAGCTAGGCTCGATCGGACGTCAGCTGCGAGGGGCCTTCCCCAATCGGAGTCGAATATTTCTGGCCGCGCCTTCAAATAGGGGCCTGACCCGCACGTCTCCTGCTCACCCAAAGTCCAGAGCACGAACGCAGCAAACATCGATCGACGGGAGGCGCTGAAAGCGATGGCGACCGAGCCATCGAAGAAGAAGGCGGCGAACCGGCTGGTGGTGGAGGAGGCGACCGAGGACGACAACTCCATCTGCAAACTCCACCCGGCCACCATGGAGACACTCTCCATATTCCACGGCGACGTCGTGCTGCTCAAGGGCAAGCGCCGCCGCAGCACGGTCTGCATCACCATCGCCGACGACACCTGCGAGGAGCATAAGATGAGGATCAACAAGGTGGTCCGGTCCAACCTGCGCGTCCGCATCGCCGACGTCGTGTCCGTGCACCACTGCCACGACGCCAAGTACGGGAATAAGGTGCACATCCTCCCCGTGGACGACACCATCGAGGGCATCACCGGCGACCTCTTCGAGTCCTACCTCAAGCCCTACTTTGTGGACGCGTACCGCCCGGTCCGCAAGGGCGACCTCTTCCTCGTGCGCGGCGGCATGCGGAGCGTCGAGTTCAAGGTCATGGAGATCGATCAGGGCGGCGAGTACTGCATTGTGGCGGCTGACACGGAGATCTTCTGCGAGGGCGAGCCGGTGAAGAGGGAGGACGAGGAGAGGCTCGACGACGTCGGCTACGATGACGTGGGTGGCATGCGCAAGCAGATGACGCAGATCAGGGAGCTGGTCGAGCTTCCGCTCAGGCACCCGCAGCTCTTCAAGTCCATCGGCGTCAAGCCGCCCAAGGGCATCCTTCTCTACGGCCCTCCCGGCTCCGGCAAGACGCTGATCGCGCGCGCCGTGGCCAACGAGACCGGGGCCTTCTCCTTCTGCATCAACGGCCCGGATATCATGTCCAAGATGGCCGGAGAGAGCGAGAGCAACCTGAGGAAGGCCTTCGAGGAGGCCGAGAAGAACGCGCCCTCCATCATCTTCATCGACGAGATCGACTCGATCGCGCCGAACAGGGAGAAGACACACGGCGAGGTCGAGAGGCGTATCGTGTCCCAGCTGCTGACGCTCATGGACGGCATGAAGGCCCGCGCGCATGTCATCGTCATGGGCGCCACGAACCGCCCCAACAGCATCGACCCTGCCCTGAGGCGTTTCGGGAGGTTCGATCGCGAGATCGACATTGGCGTGCCGGACGAGGTCGGGCGGCTCGAAGTGCTGCGCATCCACACTAAGAACATGAAGCTTGATGTTGATGTCAACCTCGAGGTGGTTGCCAAGGATACCCACGGCTACGTCGGTGCCGACTTGGCCGCGCTCTGCACCGAGGCAGCCCTGCAGTGCATCAGAGAGAAGATGGACGTGATCGACCTGGAGGACGACACCATTGACGCCGAGATCTTGAATTCCATGGCGGTCACCAATGACCACCTGAAAACGGCACTCGTCGGCACGAATCCTTCCGCCCTCCGTGAGACCGTTGTCGAGGTGCCCAACGTCAGCTGGAGCGACATCGGCGGCCTGGACGGCGTGAAGAGGGAGCTGCAAGAGACCGTCCAGTACCCGGTCGAGCATCCGGAGAAATTCGAGAAGTTCGGCATGTCACCTTCCAAGGGCGTCCTCTTCTACGGGCCCCCGGGATGCGGCAAGACCTTGCTGGCCAAGGCGATCGCCAACGAATGCCAAGCCAACTTCATCAGCATCAAGGGACCGGAGCTGCTCACGATGTGGTTCGGCGAGAGCGAGGCCAACGTGCGGGAGATCTTCGACAAGGCGCGCCAATCTGCACCGTGCGTCCTTTTCTTCGACGAGCTCGACTCCATCGCGACGCAGAGAGGTGGGAGCGTGGGAGACGCCGGCGGGGCGGCGGACAGGGTCCTGAACCAGCTGCTGACCGAGATGGACGGAATGAACGCCAAGAAGACGGTGTTCATCATCGGCGCCACCAACAGGCCGGACATCATCGACTCGGCGCTGCTCCGGCCAGGCCGCCTGGACCAGCTCATCTACATCCCTCTGCCGGACGAGGCCTCACGGCACCAGATCTTCAAGGCCTGCCTCAGGAAGTCTCCGGTAGCCAAGGACGTCGACCTCGGCGCGCTCGCAAGGTTCACGGCGGGTTTCAGCGGCGCCGACATCACCGAGATTTGCCAGAGGGCGTGCAAGTACGCCATCAGGGAAGACATCGAGAAGGACATGGAGAGGCTGACGCTGGGGAAAGATGATGGCATGGAGGTGGTAGACTGTGGGCAGAAAGCAGGGGAGGAGGTGGCCGAGATCAAGGCGGCTCACTTCGAGGAGTCGATGAAGTACGCGAGGAGGAGCGTGAGCGATGGAGACATCAGGAAGTATCAGGCCTTTGCTCAGACGTTGCAGCAATCCAGGGGGTTCGGCACGGAGTTCCGCTTCCCGGCGCAGCAGCCCCAGCCGGCGGAAGCTGCTGTCGACGCCTTCGAGGCAGCTGATGAAGACGATCTCTACAATTGATACAGTTACCGTTGTTAGGAAAAGTAGCATAGGTTCTCTCGTCTCTTTTCATTGTTGATTATCTCTATGTAAATATTTTCTTAGGTTAGAATTTAAATCATAAATACAGTTCATGAAATAAGAAGCTCCCGGCTGTTCCAAGGAGAACTTATGTAGTTATCAGACGTCTGAGATCTAGGCAGTATGCCACTCTGTTTTTGTTCCGTTTCCTCCTATCTCTTCAAAATGTTGATTATCTCCATGTAAATATTTTCGTATGAAAGAATTTCGGTTTTGTTATTTCTCAGCCTGAGAAATAGTTATTTCTCAGTCATCTTGTTTACCGTTGGATTTTGATTCTAAAATTCGATTAAGCCATCTGGTTGCAGTTTTTTATTTGTAAACCATGCATATTTCTCAGTCGCCTGAGATGTAGGCGTTTCCAAAGGCAGTAAAACTCTGAAACTAGCCTGAGCCGTTAACTGAAACTAGTAAAAGGCACACGTATTCTGATAACATGAGCTCGTTTGTCTCTACGGTTCCAGGACCAGTGGTGCATCTGGCATGATTCTAAACCATACATTTAGTATAACTATTTACACATATTGAGAAAATGTGTATCTGTTGGGTAGTAAGTATAGTTAACCCAAACATGTGTACTTTGATGGTCATCCAGCACAATTATGTTTTGTTGTAAAAAGGTAATTCTAGTTTAAAGTCACGATTAGAGTTTACATATAAAATTAAAAAATATGGTAATATATCATGAGTCCAAAAATATGTGATAGTAAAAAAATGAGATGCGTACTGTCGTCCTACACAATTATATAGGCAGGCAATGTTAAACTACTCAAATAAACATAGACCTCCTATCAACGCCATTTGGTGCTGCGAGGCCGTCACCACGCCTCTTCCTTCTCGTACGCGGTACGCCCGACAAGCGGGAAGAGGGGATCAGCTTGGGAGCCTAGGGGTAAGTAGCACAGCTGATCGGGTATGAGGACGGGCTCCTCGGAAAGGACGGCCTCGGAGAGGACGGCCGACGCGAAGGCGTGAGAAAAAGGATGTAGTAGCGGAGACTGCCCTTACGGCCGAGTTCAACCGAGAAGCATCCAGAGCTGAGCATCGAGAAGGGCCTTTACTATGCAATGAAGAACCCCAGTCGTAGATGAATGCAAATCAACGGCCATCTTTACTGGGATTCGCTCCTATTTGATCCGTTCGATTTGGAGAATCAATGGTTGATATCAGTTGGGGTTGTGTTTTGGCAGGAACACTGTAGTAAATCTCCTGTTCGAAACTCGTGTATCTTTATCTTTATATATCTTTATAGTACATCAGTTTTTGAATTTGGATTTGGCCACCCACCGTCATGCAGAAGCACTTATTAGCCGTTGATTTGGTCCATAGAATGGATCAAAACCGCTTATCAACAGGACACTCAAGATATCCAATGACTAATATTTCCCGGATTCGCTCCGTACGGACAGGCGCCAAAACAAGGCCAACAGGAATTTTCTAGAGTTCTCGTGAACCCGGTCGATCTGCATGCGTCCAAAGCCCTCCACGATCAGGATTCTATGTGATAATTTTCTACTGTAGGATCTTTTGTGGTTGTTTTGTGATGTAACTCATTGAGTTCAACAAAAATGAGTTCTTTTGAGAGATATGAGTCGTGAGACCATGTTTGCAGTTTGATCAAAAGACACTACATGCGAGTCTATGTAATCTTGTTTGAAGACTAATCACAAGAGACACCACGATGCATAGCACGTGCTTTCTACTAGTAATAGTAGTAGAGATTCTCCTTTATCTTTCATCACCACATTATTCTAATAATGTATACTTTCTTCATTTGGATGCCTCAAATGGTTACTATTCTCTTAGAGGAATGATACGACTTCTATAGCTCAATGTTGTTTAGGCATGAGCTTGGTCACACTATCTTATCTTCAGCTACTTTCAGTAATTCATATTTTAACTTCACATTACGCCATTGTGACTTGTCATGACTAACCTAGGATAATAAATCTATACTAGGGTTTAACGTATTTTATCCACCAATGTCACTTATGCATCATATAATCAATCACTCTTAGTGACTCAAGCATGATCATTATAATCCTTTAATCATTTATGACTTAGGTTTCCAGTTGGCTAATCAAGGCTTTCACCAATACAACATTACAGTTGTATTATAATTATCTTCTTAGAATTTTCATTTTGATAAGATATATTATTCAATGACTATGCCTACTTGATCCAATAAGATTACTCCTCGGTAAATATATCTTCAAAATTCATCCTTATAATCCTCTTTGTTACAATATATTTTTATTTCAAATAACTCTTCTACTCCATTTAGGAGTTGAGTTAACTCCACCAATCACCATATTGATTTAATTCTCTCTTCAAACACTCCCATCCAAAATATGATATCTAAAACAAGTATAACTACTTACCCCTTCTTACTTATTTCTCTAAAGGCTTTAAAGTGAATTCTATGATAAGGACAAGAGTTGATAGATCAAGATTTGATAGGTTAAGAATTGATAAATCAATAGTTGATCACTAATCATTGATGTTCAACAGATATTAGAACATGGTTCAGTAGAAGTGATAATGATTGATATGGCAAGAAATATATGTGGTGAAGGACTTGGCTTGGTTTCCTTCCTATTCAATATAACTAAATAGTTAGGTTTAAGGATTACCATGATGCTCATGGTAGGAATAGATAAGAATAAAATAGATCGAGATAGTTATTGAATTACTTTTACTTGAGGTGTATACTTAACTTGGTATACATGAGTTGTTGTAATAAATACCATGATATGATCTCTAAAAGATCTGGTATTAATCGTTAAGTAATGTGTTGTGGTTTAGTTTTATTATATTTGATCTACCCTTAGATCAAATCATCTGTACCCAAAATAGTTTTTTTAGCAAAGTTCATATTGAAACTTATCACACTCAACTTGATGATCTACTTCAATTCCATCAAGTTAAGAGAAGCTTCAATCACGTTGACAAGTTTTGTTCAAATGTGCGAAAATTATTCAGATTTTCTATGAATGAATGCAATGCACAGACCTGAGCACAGCTTATTTCTGAGCTCTAATGCTGGATTATTACAATTCCTTGACGAAAAAAATGTTTAAACGCGGGCAAATATGGCAATTTTTGGATCCATCAACCTCCCCAAAGATCAAACCTTGATCCTGTAGGGTTCGCAGCATGGAAAACAAAAAAAATCTATCGCAGGAACACACAAAAGCCAAGATCTAATCTACAAGATCGGTGCAATAAGTTTGTAGAGAACTAACCCTCGTAGATCCAAAGTGTTTAACGAGATCGGATTCTCGTGGTTGATATAGTCGACCACTTTCCGATCTCAAGATCGTGTAGACGATCCTTTCGGTGCCACGTTCCGGTAGCGCTTTCGCAGTTGGTCACACGTACGGTAGTCGATGAAGACCTTCCTCTCCCTTGTTCCAGAAGGCAGTGGAGGTAGTAGATCAACTCGGAATCCCAACAACACGATGGTGTGGTGGTGGTGGAGGAGGAGAGATTTTTGTAGGGCTTCGTCTAAGCCAGAGAAGTATGGGGAAGGATAGAGGGATACGACGACTAGGGTTGTAGGCGCCATGAGGCAAAGGGAAAGAGGTACAAGGGGGTGCACCCCCACCCCTCCTTATATAGGAGGGGGTGGACAAGGGTGTTCCTAGCCCTAGTTGAATCCCTCCCCAACTCGGCCTCCAGAGGAAGAGGTTGAAACCTTTTCCACCTAGACTTCCCTCTTACCAAAAACTAGAGTTTGACTTTTCAAACTAGGATTTGACTATTCAAACTAGGGTTTGACCCTTCTACTAGTATTTGGCCGAATTGGCCCTTTAGGGTTTGGTGTGGCCAGCCCCTAGGGCATGCCACATCCCAAGTGACCCCTCCCGGAGTGGTGGACCTTCTAGAACATTCTAGAAGGTTCTGGTCAAAACACCGAAAACATTTCCAAACCCTCGAAAACCACTTTTCTTATATGAATCTTATTCTCCGGACCATTCCGAATCTCCTCGTGATGTCCTGGATCCAATACGAGACTCCGAACAACATTCGGTCACCAACTCGCATTCCATATCTACTTTAAACAACATCGAATCCTTAAGTGTGTCTCCCTATGGTTCGTGAACTATACAGACATGAACGAGACACATCTCCGATCAGTAACCATTAGTGGTATCTGGAAATCCATAATGGCTCCCACATATTTCTATGATGACTTTGTGATCAAATGAACCATTTACATACGATACTGATTCCCTTTGTCGTGTGATACTTTACTTATACGAGGTTCGATCGTCGGTATCTCTATACCTAGTTCAACCTCGTTATCGATAAGTACTATTGACTCATTGCGTGATATGACATCCCTTGTGACCTAGTCACATGCTTGCAAGCCAATATGGATGGACAAATCCCACTATTGATACATGTGCTTCAACACATACTTTCAGAATACCTAATGCCACCTTTATAACCACCCAGTTACGGAAGAGGTGTTTGATGTCATCAAAGTATCCATCCGGTGATGGTGATTAACATGATATCAGGGTCAAAGGATTAGGTTACTATGTATTTAAAAGCTTAAACGAACTCTAAATTACTTGATCTTATGCTATGATAACTATAGGAGTGTGTCCATCACATCATTTTCCTAATTATATGACCTTGTTATTAATAACATCCAATGTCCATGATCAGGAAACCATGATCATCTATTAATCAATAAGCTATCTTAACAAGAGTCTTACTAGGGACTCTTCTATGTTTACAAAACACACAAGTATTAATGTTTCCGGTTAATACAATTATAGCATGAGATTTAACCATTTATCATAAACACAAAGATATAATAATAACCATTTTATTATTGCCTCTTGGGCATATCTCCAATAGTCTCCCACTTGCACTAGAGTCAATAATCTAGTTTGTAAAATTTTGTGCATTCAACACCTATGGATTTCTGGTGTTGTATATACACGAATTGCAAGTGGTTAACTAATATTCGGATCCAACACTTTTAGGTTCGTGTGTAAGTGCATGTATTTGCGTCTCTACGCATCACTCATTCTTCAATGAGATGGCATTGTATAAATTTGGTCCTTTGGTGAGACCTTTGGTTCCTTGGGGTAAAACCATGTCGATACAATTGTCGTACAATATATCTTCATAGTACTAGCCTATTGTGAACCACACCTAGTTTGACAACAAACTACTTGACACAAATGTCCTCTTTAGCTGCTACAATAACAGTCATATACTTAGATTTTTGTTGTAGTATCTGTCACAATGTCTTAACTTTGGAACTCATCCAAATCCGTGATGGAACTTCCTTTCCATTACATTGTGCCACCATAGTTTTAAATTGAGATAATCTTAATTTGTATTTTGTGACAAAACTAGTATCAATGTAACCCTTTACAATGAACTATGTATCTATTTGTCACCTCTACATAAATAACATATTCTTAGTTCTTCCAAAGATCATAAGAATATCCTTACTATTGTCAAATGATCATCTTATGAATCATTCTGGTATCTTCTCATAACATTTAGAGCATAGGACATATCTGGATGTGTACATATCACGATATGATTAATAAAAATATTCTTGTGATTTCACTCACCAAATGTAAAAACACTTGGATATTATCTCACTTACCAAGTGTCAATACACTTGAATCTTGATTCAATCCTTACTATGCGACAAGAAACTTTATTTTAGTTTCTATATTAAACTATTTCAATATATCATCTATGTACTCTCGGCACAACCATATTAGCGTCTCAATCTATCCATATATACATTGATGCCAAATATTCAGGTTTTGCCTAAGTCTTTCATCGAGATGAAATTCTTAACATGTGTCAATAAAAGATACATAGTTTCCAATCAACAATATGTATTTCACATAATGCATTAGAAATATGTCTTAGAGCTGCCACTTAATTTTTTGCAAATGCAAGTATCTTCATCGTCTCCAATGAAATTAAACCTTTTAATAGTTTTATCATGGTGAAGATTCCAACTCCGCGATGCTTACTTCAACCATTAAAGTTTGCATGCAATTTTAGCATCCTTTGAATTAACAAAACCCTTTGGATCGTGTTATGTACACGTCATAGGTAACCATTCTATTAGAAGAACTTGTTTTTTTTGTTCAACTATCATATAACAATATATGTAGTGGTTTCTACATTAATCCGTCTAAACTAAATATCGCTATGAAAGATCAAATATTGTCATATTCAACTCATTGAACATTGTCGTAAATTCTTTCCCGACATGTCGAGTATTTTATAGATGTGAAACATCCATGTCTATTTCTTTGTAGATCCATATATGATCGGTATGTCTTACACCTTTTCAGAGGGTCTTCCAAGTTCAAAAACCTGATTTTTCGTGTATGGAAATATCACGGATTTCATGGCTTCAAGCCATTTGACGAAGTTAGGGCCCATCATCGCTTCTTTGCATATAGTCAGTTAATCATTGTTAAACAATAATGATTTACCCTCAAATCTTAGTATTTGATTGTGTTACCCGACCTACTTGGTTTAATAGAAACTTAGACCTTCGTGATCACAACCTTTGAGGCACGTGAGCCATGAGAATTGTTGCTGCCTCCGGGACACTTTTCGGCGCTGCGCAACTTTGCACATATAGCTAAAGTTCAATAACCTTATCGAAGTTATATTGTACAAAAAAATCCTTCTCAAGAAACTTGAAGTTCTAAACGACAAACACTTTTGTATTTGGTGTTGTGGAGGAACACCCAACGGTTATTCGAAATAACCTACAATACATGCTCATCCGACTTTGGTTGTAAACATTTTACTAGCATACCAAAGTTTAAGAAAGGACAACTTGAGTTTTATCCCAGACCATAACTGATATGGTGTCATTTCAACGGATCATAATGGAGCACTTTTCAGTGTAAAAGCGGTAGTCACTAAAGCTTTAATCTTTAAAGTACAATGGCAGTTTTATAACTAACACATTTGATCTCACCATGTCAAATAAGGTTTCATTTAATATCTCGAACACTCCATACTTCTATGGTGTTTTGGGACATGCAAATCGATGGAACAATTCTTCAAATCTTAGGTGTTATGCTAAACTTGTAACTCAAATATCTTCCTTTATGATGCAATCATAAATTCTTTATTTTCTTGTTACAGTGATTTTCCACTTCATCTTGAAAGTCTTTGAACATTTCCAAATATTTCATACTTCATCATCATTAAGTAAATATACTTATGTATTCACTCAAAATTCGGAGAAACCATATGAAGTTGAAATCCACCGCTCACGACTACATATAATGGACTACATACATCAATATGTACAAATTCCAATAAGTTAGTCGTTCATTCTTCTTTGGCCTTTGAATGAAGTTTCAATTATCTCTAGGAAAATCTCATAAGCGTCATTTGATCAAAATCAAAAGACTCCAAAATTCCATCAACATGGAGTTTCTACATGTTTTCTTTCCAATATAATTTAAACGGTGATGTCACTTCTTAAGTGATCTTCAATCATTTGTTTTACGATATTTTTAGCATTTAGTTTTATGGATGTTATTTCTCCGACCAGATTTTTAAATCATCCATCTTATATGGAATACAGAAATTATTTGAATAACCTTTTGTTCTCATAATACCTGATCATAATAACAATTATTGAAACAAATCTTGAAGGAAAGCTTTGATGTCAACGAGAAACACCACAACATTTTGTTTGTTTTCGATGAGTATCTTCACATATTCTCTTGATGGTTACTTAGGCCATTGCATTTCATGAGTTGTGTTGTATCATATGACATTATACACTAACCAACTCGGTATCCAATACCCAAGAACCACATTGTTTAAAAAGCAAAGAATACAACCATAATATGTATATCATCTATATACCTGAGCTGAACAATTCTAGTCTTTTCTTTTTCTACCAAATATTTCTGAGATTCACTTTTAGCATTTCCTTTTATTTTTAAAAGAATCTATCAACATCAACAGGGGAGCCATACACATGACACATAGTCCAAAGCATGTATAGTCAAATACTAATGTCTTTGGACTTGCACTTTGAAGCAGATCACCATTATCAAATGTTTGGCCTCCTTTCGAAATCCATTCTTTAGTAATCTTTCGGTATAGTAAACATTATACCTGCATCTTTTATTCATCCTTATCATGAAAATTTTCATGATCAAACTACTATAGCTTATAATGGAGAATCACAAGTATAATGTTGCTCTCCAAAACCTTTTGGAGGATTAGGACGACCAGTGTCTCCAACCTTTGCAAATTCTCATGAGAACATAAATTTTGCCATATTATACTCTAGCATGTTGCAACCAAAACATTGTTTCAGATATCGCAATATCTTCCACACATGATGGTTTCTGAAACATTTATTTTAGCTCCTAGATCACCTTGTTACTAAATTAACCTTTTGAATATCAAGGATCATGGAGGAAAACATGATACTTATATACTAATATTGGAATTGTTACTCTTGATTTAATACCAATTATTAAACTTCATGGAGTAAACGGAGTTTGCTGAAAGTTTGCAGTAGGACTTTTAAAATTTAGATTGACACTCAAAACAATACGATACTAGTTCGTAAAGTAACAATCCAGAATTCTACAGTTTTATTATCTCAAATATAACTAAGCGTAAGGTGGTGAAAGGATGCCAATGACTACAACAATTATGAAAATTCACTTTGATTTAATTTATGATAAATTGAGTTCAACTTTAATCATATTACTAGGTGAACTCCCACTCAAAATAACATCCCTCATGTTGTTTTAGTGATTACACGAACCAAATCCACTATCCCAATTCCGATCATCACGAGAGATGATGTAGTTTTAAAGGCGAACAATCAACATGTTCATCATATCATCCATATGAATCATGCTTTACCTTTCGGTACTCCGTGTTCTGAGGCCATGTCTTTACATGCTAGGCTCATCAAGGTTAACCTTAGTATCCATATGTACAAATCTGACTTGCACCCGTTGTATGCACGCGTAGAATCTATCACACGGAATCATCACGTGATGCTTCGAAACGACGAGTCTTAGCATCGGTGCCTACTAAGGACTGTCATATTCCAAAATTCTCCTAATTTTGGAATGTGAAATAAATAAAATAAGTTTGATTGATTGTTTGACTTTGTTGAAAATTCTCAAAGAAAAGAATTTTTTTTGAATTGAAAATCCTCTCAACCTCGAATTCAAAACCTTATATTCTTTTGTTAAGACCCAAGTAGCCATATAGGCAAAAGGGAATGGTTTGATTATGGATTATAGAATTGGTGTGCAAGGTTTAAAAATTCAAAATCATGAAGCATGCATGAACATCATTTCATATAAACCCTAAGAAAAAAATAGTATTGCCCAAAAGAAAATCAAAAACCCTAAATGGGATTTTTCCCATTCTAAGTACAACCTAAAAGCTACGGTTTTATCCATAGTAAACCCTGAGCAAGTGTAAATCCTAAATGGAATACCTTGATAGAGGACACTTTTAGAAAACCACAGAAATTTATTTGAGTCCATTTGGAGCTAAAATGCAAAAGTTGTGTTTAATATAAGAAATAATAATAATGCTCCATTGGCCGAACTAAATATATATTGGTTAGTAATTTTTAAATGGACAATAAATAATGTAGAAAGTATCCTAAAAGTATTGTGGTGATTTTACAAAAAATTTAGAAACTTAAATGGATCAATTCGGAGACCTAAATCAAAAAACTATAAAAGAAAACAGAACTGAAAAAGAATAAAAAAAGGAAAAATATACTATCTAACCGGGCCAGCAGAGTCGGCCCGTTCCTCTTCTCGCGTGCGCACATAAGCTGGCTAGCGAGCAGCGAGTCGTAGCCCAGCAACAACCCGAGCCACCCCTCCTCTCTCTAACAGCCGCGCGCAGCGCAGCACAGAAGCCCAGCATTGGCCCAACTACAGCCCACCGAGCAGCAGCGAACAGCGCGCAGCCCGCCTCCCCTCTCCGACTCACTGCCATGTGGACCCCACGTGTCATCCCCGTCCTAGCGTCGGAGCCCTGGTCACGCACGCCGCCTCGGACCCGATTCTCTCTGCGGAATCCGCTCGTTCGGTTGATCCTCGTGCCCGTCTCTCCCGCTTGGACCCCTATAAACCCCTCCCGCATCTTCTCCCCTTGATTTTTTTTCGAGTTTTCGAAACCCTAGCCACCTCCTTTAGAAGCTTACGTCCCGCCGTCGGGGAGCTCTCAGGTCGATCTAGGAGGATGAGTTTCCTGTCGCGCCGCACCTTCCCTTGTCCTCTATCCGAACCCCCTCTATGTACCTCCTCTCACTGACGTTTTTCCCTCGCTTCAGGACCACCAGAGGGCCTCCAATTGCTCGACGGAGACCACGCTGGAGCCACGCCTCCCGAAGCCTCCATCCACTCACTGGCGTCGCTACGGGAATCAAGAGACCGTGTAGTGACCACCAAAGTGACCTCCGTCCTCGTCCACATCTCGTGGACATCTTCACCGACGCCGGGGATCGCGGGAGCGCTGCCAACCATCTTCGCTGAACCGCCGCCATCCACCATCATCGTCGCCACGCCACTGGATCGCCATCGTTAATGCCAACCGTCTGATCCGTAGTGGACGAACAAGATTAAAGAGAGCCGAGCTCAGCCGAAGCTCAAGCCAAGCTGCGGCTCAAGCCAAGATGTCAATCGAGCCACAGATCCACACCGTCGGATCCAGATCGGTTGGCCAGAAACACATCACTAAACCGAGGAGGTATCGACCAGTAATATCTTGCCACGTGGCTGGCTGACTGTGTAAACTGGAAATAGAATTAAATAGGCAGAAAAACATGTAAATTTGTAAAATGCATATAAAAATATTTGTAAGTCCAAATTTACAAATAAGATATCCTTGGATTCAGAAAAATGTGAAGAATATTAATATGCTGTTAGATCAGAATTGTACACTATATCTTTACTATAGTAATTTAAATGGTTTAATGCCCTTTTATAGTAATAAATTCGTAAGAAAATAACTACTGTTCATAAAATTTCAAATAATATGTCTATGGAATCCATGTTTCATGTAGAACACTAATTTAGCCTTAGACATAATTTTTGTCGAAGAAAATAATTTAAATGAATTAAACCCCATTAACTAGTATTTAAATCATAGAACATTAACCAGAACTCCAAAATTAGTGAAACCGAGTGCTAAGATTTTGTATTGAAAATATCTATCCATAAAAATTGGTGCCAAATTATTTGGTACTGTTAAAATAGAATTTCATACAGAAATCTCTAAACCTATCGCAATAGTATTTTAATCATAAGAAAAGATATGTAACTCCTTTTTAGGTGATTCAAATTGGTACTGTCTCTAAATTGCATTACCTATCCAATAGAATTTAATTCACAATTTAATATTACAGAAACATCAGTAGTTCAATTAAAGTGAGATAAACTATATTAAATCGATATAACTTTAGTAATAAAATCTATAGTGCATTAAATGACTTTCCACATGCATCATGTGATCTAATAATGTTCAGAACACTAAATACAACAAGAGTGACCTATTAAATCATCATGCATGCATTTGTTCATCATTGTTTTCTTATATTGTTGCATGAATGCAAATGTTCTGAATGGTGTGTTGTTATGCCTTTGCTTTTGAACGATAGATTGCGAGGAGTGCAACTACTACGATTACAACTATTTTGATTGCAATTATTGTGAGTTCGACGAGTGAGACCATTATAATTGTGAGGATTATCTGAACGACTACATCTACATCAAAGGCAAGTGGTGTTATCTTGGTCATAAATGTCCTACTATTTTCCTATGCATTGTAGATGTTTTTGTAGAATGGCATATGTAGGAATTGATGTGTATATGCTATGCTATATCCCATATTATTCCCTAGTATTCCTTGTTTATGAGCCATCGTATTGGTAGATTGCTTAGCTATGCTATTTAGACGAGAAAGGGAATCACACCATGGAAAGTTATATGTTTTGAAAGGAATTACATTTTGCTAAATCACAAACCAACATGTTTTTAATGAACCATTTGGGTGGAGTGGCATTGATTGGGTCATCAGAGTGAAGATTTATGGTGGGGAATGCCGCCCAGGGTACTAAGAAAGGATTGGCTTCTTTGTTTGGTAGCTTTCGTGTGCAACCATGTGCCAGTAAGAATGGGTGGCTGGCTGGACTTAGTGGGCTGTGGCGACTCGAACCCTACGTAGCCAGAGATGTAGAATAGTATAGGTTGGTACGGTGCGTGGATGGGTTTGGGAATCTCTTCCCCAATTGTCTCGTCTTGGACTTCTCTCTATCATCACACAATATGAGTGTGGTGGTCCGAACTGGGTTGGCCAGGTCACATGGGTAAAGCGTACAAACCCCTACAGGGTGTCTAAACTAAGTACTTAGCCGTGTCCCCGGTTATGGACAATTTGAGCGACTTGATACTGATGCTATGACATATTTCTCACTCATCCTTATTTCTTAATTACTTAAAACTTGTTGGTGAACATAATTGGGTAAGAGCACCTGGGAGTGAACCAGAGTGTCCTATTTATCGTATTGGAAAACTACTTTGTTACAAATGTTAGGATAAAACTATTACTTTATGCAAATGAGCCTGAGCTCCACCTAGCCAAATAAGCATGTAGTTGATAGACCTGTTGTTAACCACTTTAGCCTACTTGCCATACATTCAATGTATTGACCATTCGTGGATGCAACGTTTCATGTTGCAGGTTATATCGTATCTGAGTGATTGTTCATAGGTCGCCAGACTCCACTCAACAATTGTTCGTCTGTGGCACATTTGAAGGATGGAGATCTACCTTGTAATTGCTTTCCGCTATAATATAATGTAAATTCTGGATCATATTTGTTGTATTTATGATGCACGATTATATTTGGTATCATTTTGTACCGTGTGTGCCTGTGAACCGGTCCAGAGATTGGCATTATACACATGAACTCAGCCTTATCAGGCGAGGGTGTTACAAGGACGAACACTTTATTACTTTATATTTAGTAAGAGGGGTCATCTTATAATGCTACCGTCGTGATATAAGAAATATAAGATGCATAAAAAGGATTAACATCACACGCAATTCATAATATGTGATATGATATGGCCTTTCTTCTTGTGCCTTTGATATCCATCTCCAAAGCACGAACATGATCTCCATCATCACCGGCGTGGCGTCAAGGTCAATGGCGTCGCCTCATGGTTGTCCATCACCAACAACAACTATTACAACTACTTGGAATAAAGCTATTACATGATGAATCGACACGAAGGTCTTAACGGATTTAAAGACAACCATCAGGCTCCTGCCAGTTGCCATCTTACAATAAGGATCATTGCATACATCGCATATAATCACAATCATATCATGGCCATATCACATCACAACACAAGCCCTGCAAAAACAAGTTAGACGCCTCTAATTTACTTTGCATGTTTTACGTGGCTGGGGCTTTCGAATAAGAACTGTTCTAACTTACGAACATGAACCACAACGTTGATACGAGTATTGTAAAGTGCATGTTGTAAATTGAATCTTCACTATGGTGGGAGAGATAGACACCCGCAAAGCCACTTGTGCAATTAAAGTTGCACGTTGAGCGTGGAGCAAGTCTCATGTACGATGACATGTAAGGTTAGCCTGGGTCGCTTCATCCCACCATCCCGCAAGATGCAAAGCACAGAAAAATCAAGCGACAGCAAAAGCATCAACGCCCATAAAACCATTGTGTTCTACCCATGCAACATATCTACGCATAGACATGTCTCTGATACCACTGTAGGGTTCGTAGCATGGAAAACAAAAAAAATCTATCGTGGAAACACACAAAAGCCAAGATCTAATCTACGAGATCGGTGCAACGAGTTTGTAGAGAACTAACCCTTGTAGATCCAAAGCATTTACCAAGATCGTATTCTCGTGGTTGATGTAGTCGATCACTTGCCGATCTCAAGATCGTGTAGATGATCCTTCCGGTGCCACGTTCCGGCAGCGCTTCCGCAGTCGGTCACATGTATGGTAGTCGATGAATACCTTCCTCTCCCTTGTTCCAGCAGGCAGCGGAGGTAGTAGATCTCCTCAGAATCAAAATAGCACGATGGTGTGGTGGTGGTGGAGGAGGAGATATTTCTGCAGGGCTTCGCCTAAGCCGGAGCAGTATGGTGGAGGAGAGAGGGATACGATGACTAGGGTTATAGGCGCCATGGGGCAAAGGGAAAGAGGTACAAGGGGGGTGACCCTACCCCTCCTTATATAGGTGGGGGCGTCCAAGGGTGTTCCCAGCCCTAGTTGAATCCCTTCCCAACTCGGCCTCCAAAGGAAGAGGTTGAAACCTTTTCCACCTAGACTTCCCTCTTACCAAAAACTAGAGTTTGACTTTTCAAACTAGGATTTGACTATTCAAACTAGGGTTTGACCCTTCTAATAGCCTTTGGCCGAATTGTCCCTTTAGGGTTTGGTGTGGCCAGCCCCTAGGGCATGCCACATCCCAAGTGACCCCTCCCGGAGTGGTGGACCTTCCAGAACATTCTAGAAGGTTCTGGTCAAAACACCAAAAACATTTCAGAACCCCGAAAAACAACTTTCCTTATATGAATCTTATTCTACGGACCATTGCAGATCTCCTCGTGATGTCCTGGATCCAATCCGAGACTCCGAACAACATTCGGTCTCCAACTCACATTCCATATCTACTTTAAACAACATTGAATCCTTAAGTGTGTTTCCCTATGGTTCGTGAACTATGCAGACATGAACGAGATACCTCTCCGATCCATAAACATTAGTAGGATCTGGAAATCCATAATGGATCCCACATATTTATATGATGACTTCGTGATCAAATGAACCATTTACATACGATACTGATTCCCTTTGTCACGCGATACTTTACTTATTCGAGGTTCGATCGTCGGTATCTCTATACCTAGTTCAACCTCGTTACCGATAAGTACTCTTTACTCGTTCTGTAATATGACATCACTTGTGACCTAGTCACATGATTGCAAGCCAATTGGATGACATTCCACCGAGAGGGTCCAAAGTATATCTATCCATCATATGGATGGACAAATCCCACTCTTGATACATGTGCTTCAACACATACTTTCAGAATACCTAATGCCACCTTTATAACCACCCAGTTACGGAAGTGGTGTTTGATGTCATCAAAGTATCCATCCGGTGATGTGATTACCATGGTCTCATGGTCGAAGGATTAGGTTACTATGTATTTGAAAGATTGTAGCAAACGAACTCTAAATGACTTGATCCTATGCTTTGCTAACTATATGAGTGTGTCCATCACATAATTTTCCTAATGATATGACCTTGTTATTAATAACATGCAATGTCCAAGATCAGGAAACCATGATCATATATTAATCAACAAGCTAGCTTAACAAGAGGCTTACTAGGTACTCTTTTATGTTTACAAAACACACAAGTATTAATGTTTCCAGTTAATAAAATTATAGCATGGGATATAAACATTTATCATAAACACAAATATATAATAATAACCACTTTATTATTGCCTCTTGGGCATATCTCCAACAGATCATGCTCGAGCAAGAAGAAACAAAAGAACTATAAGGAATTCATCCTTTAAACTTGAAACAACGATAATATGAATTCACTTATGGTTGATAGCCATATGCGTCCAACACTTCTTCCATTTGAAATGCTCATCAAAGTTATAGAGATGCCAAGAACACTATACAAGATTTGATAACTCAAGACAATCAAAGAAGAGTTTAATACAAATATAAATAACTAGAAGTGTAACAATCAATCCAATTCCTCTAATTAACTCTCAGCTTGCGAAGGAACACTAGGATGCTTATTATAGCAAAATTGAGTAAGAGAGTTCATGTCCTAAGTAGCATAACGGTGAAGTGTCTTATTGATGCCCACATCAGTAAATCAAGACTATCAAAAACACTTCTATTCCAACCATTGCCTTTTAAGAAAATTCATAAAGTAGTAGTGAGACCATAACAAGGACTTGTTATGTGGATCTTCATATATTTATATCTTTTTCTTTCTTTCTTCTTTCATGGATAATTCTCAACAAGGATCATTGAGTGATTTTGCACAACCTTCGAGAGTACCAATACATTTTCCCATACGGTGACATGTATGCCACCCATGAAATCAACTCATAGCCAAAATCTAGGCTTATACCATAGATCGCTCAAAAGCTAGCGGAGTTGTTGGCATCGAAAGGTGTGCATCAGAAACATAGAAATCTTTAAATAGTATCACTGTTTGATCCACAAGGTTAGATTTGGCATGCATCACCAACCAGACTTCATTTCAATCAAACAACTCCTTTCAAGAGTGTTGTCAAGTTTATCAAAACATTTATGGGGTTAAGTATCTTCAAAGGTGAACTCTCAAGACAATCACTCATAAAATTCCATACTTATTCTTGTTGTACTTGTTTGGCAATATTATTTCTAAGGAAATACTCGGTTAGCTACCAGAACTAGAGCAAAATCTTCCACAACTAATAATTAATACAAATAAAAAGCTTTACTCTAACTATTTTGAATTACTCCCACTGGCATAGCATCTTAGCAGATCAACTAACTAAGCTAAACAATTCAAACTTCAACATAGGAAATAACTCTCATGAGTGACTTCATAATCCTCTTCCTTATAGGGATCTGTTCCTTCAAAACTCAATAAAAATCACTCTCATAATAAAATTGAAGTAAAGAAGCAAAGTGCAAATACAATTTCATGAAAAAGGAAAAGGGAAAAATCATTTTGTATTTTTGAGTATGGGGATTAGAGAATAGAAAAGAACTTACAACCAAGCAAGGAACTAAGAAAAGAAAAACAAAAACAAAAGCAAACGAAAAAGAAAGGAAAAGCAAAGTGTTCGAACGAATCAACATGAGTATTTTAAAGCTCACAAGGATCTAGAGTACAACCTCATTATTACACAAATAAAATTGTCGAAGGACACATCCCCAAGCTTAGGATTTTGCAATCCATTTTATTGTTCATTATGGTGGTGGTGGATAATTTCCCATGTTCCATTGGCAGCTCCAATGATGGAATTGGATGGCGAGGTTGGCAGTAGCATCTCAAAGGTTGATGGAGAGGTTATTTATTTTTTTGGATATTTCCTTCGAGATCATAGTTATCATCATAGTTTGTGTAGAAGTTTGGTGGTTTCACATCTTATTCGGGTCCTTCTTGTTCTAATTTTTAATCTTCTCCTTCTTCATCCATGGGTACTTCTTGTTGGGGTAGACTTGCCTCAACCTGCGTGTCATAATGCAAATGTCCCTCCTTGATAGAGAAGCTACCATTAGGAAAGGGATTTGGGATCAAGTAATACTCTCCAGGTATATCAAAGAAGTATCTCCCATTAGTTCTACAAATCATGCCACAAGCTCTTAGAGTAGAAAAACCAAGACGGCGGTTTCCTGACAATGGTTGGATGTTACATAAGTTGACTTGGAGCACACGTGCAAGCATGGTTATGAATCCTCCTCCGCATATGGGACTACGATATTCAAGAGTTTGATGCTTAAGATAAAACAAAAGAAGGGATCCCAAATTTGGCGTTAAGTTACAGTTAGGAATAGCAACTTTAGCGAGGATTATCATGTCCTCCTCATTGACTCTAGTAAACTCACCACGTGCCTACAAGGTATTAGCAATAACATTAAAAAAATAACCAAAAGCGGGATGATCAATTTGGTTTCCCTTGATTGTGTTTCTGCGAATTCTCGTTCTATTAAAGTATCCCAAGGGTGTAGGATTCAAAACAAAAGGTGTGGAGTGTATGTCGGTGGCGTTGTTGGCAAACCCAAAGTAGTAGGAAAATTGGTCGAGTGTCAAGGAGTACTCACAGTTCATAAGACGGAAGATGATGTGATCAACTCCGGGTATTTGCTCCTCAGGACAGTAGTGCAAGGTCACTGAATGTGTCAAGGTGCTGAGAAACTTAAGCATCAAGCGGCGATACATGGCACAATCATGAAAGACAAAATCATACAAACCAACATTGTTGCAAACTAAATCGAAATCAGCACGGATGCAAAGTTGGTTCAGGATAAAGGGACACGCCCACTTGGTGGACTTGATTTCTCGGAGCTTGAGACAGTTGAAACAGTTCAGCTGAAACTCCTCGGTGAACTCGATACCAAGTGACTTGGGGTGTCAGTGTATCAATGGGTGGTACGGCTTGTTCCACAGCCATCACACGTGTACGGTTCCTCGTGTTCATATTAAACAAAAATAAATAATAATGTTAATCAAAAATTTGTTCCAATAGAAATATAGCATATATGATCCTCTACAATAGTTACAAATGAAACTCCTCTAAAAACTAACTAAACATGCTCAACATCAATATTAGATCAAGAATAAGACCTAAGTCTAGATTTATAATGGTGAAAGATTGAGCAAGGTTTAGATGCAAATAAGTTGGGATTGGAGGAGAAAAATACCTTAGATCGATTGGGTGTGAGGAATCGAAGAAAGAACAAGTAAAATTGAAGATCCAGTGGAGGTGGTTTAGAGTTTGGAGGTAGAAGAAAGAGAAAATTGTGTTTTGGGAATTTTAGGTTACCTCTTCCTGGGGTCATATGGCGGCCGATTACATGGTACGGACGGGCGGTATGGCCGGATCCCGCCCGTACCGAGTGAAAAACCTAGGGGTTAAAGGATACCTTCCGGCGATGCACTCAGTACGGGGACGCGCGCCCGTACTACTGGTCGTTACGCAGTATTTGCTTGATAGTTGATGTTTTGCTCGAGGGTACGGTACGGGTGAGCGATACGATCACCTCCGACCATACCAGTGGTCTTTACGTCCACTGCATCCTGCGGCAAAGATCAACACTTCCATTTTTTTCTCAATGCTGTGATGTGGTACAGGCGCACGGTATGGGGTCTCCCGGCTGTACCAGTAGTCGTTATGTGGCCTGGAAGCTACAAAACTTATGAAATTTTATTAGTAGCTTCGCACATCTTAGAAAATGACAAAATGATAGAAAATATACTTCATAAAAATTAACAATACCTTAAGGCTATGTGTTAGCAAAATAAAAGATCGAGGATTACCTTATTTTCTTATCCTCTCTCTAAAGGACTTCTTGAACACTCTTTATTAAAAACAAAACAAAAGCAAACAAAACAAAACAAAAAAAACTAACACAAGAATAAAAACTTTTATTTCACATGGGTTGCCTCCCATGAAGAGCTTTTAGTTAAGGTCAATTAGCTTGACCTAGATGGTGATCATTTACGTATTGTGAGTGGAACACCCACTCCAAAGTAATTGTCTTTTAGTGTCATTATACCATCATCATTATTAGGTTTGGCCTTCTTATTCCTAGAGAAGTGGACTATAAAAGGATCTCTAGATGGTAGTCATATTATCACATTCCCTTCATGTAAATTGATTAAAATTTTAATAGTTCTTAGGAATGGCCTGCCTAGAATTTCTCTAGTGTTATGCTCTCTTTGGGCACGTCCACTATAACAAGATCAGTAAGAGCAGGACTTCCTTTAATTTCTATAACTATATTTTCTTTTATCCCAACATCTTGTTTATAAGTTGAATCAACAAGATGTAGTTTCATTTCAGTGGTTTTAAAAGGCCCCAAATTTAATTTGTCAAAAAGACTCTTAGAAATTGTTGAGACGCTTCCACCAAGATCACAAAGTGCAGAGATCTCATTAACACCAACTTTAATTTTAATAGTGGGCTCAAATATATCATCTATCTTAGCAAGCAGCTTATTAGCTAGTCTCTTATACTCCATTTCTAACTCTCAGACTTTAGATGCTACTTGTTGAATAAATTGTTGGTAGGTATCACCATTACCTTGTTCTAGACCGATATTCTTTACGATGATCATTTTTACTAGATATTCCATGGTATATTCAGGTGTTGGCGTATTGCTATAATACAGATCTTCGGGCTTCGCTTCATTCACTTCAACCCTCATCATCTTGAGGTCTTACACTGGATTTGGCTCGGGCTTTCCAGTGACTTTGGCAAGTATGAGAGCTTGTCTCTCAGCTACCTTGCCCAATTGAGCCTCCGTGGTATTTGTCATTTCTTGTAGAGCATGCACATCATTTCTAATTATAACAGCTTGATTAGATAATTTATCAATACTAGTCTCATGGTTCTCCATGATTTTAATAAGCATATTATTTTTATCAGTTTAAGCTTGCATAGAACTTCTAGCAGTATGTTCAAACGAGAGATTGCCATGATTTGCTCCATTATGATTATCATAATTATTGTAAGGAGCTCCTGCAGGATTAGAATAATGTTTTTGAACATTAGAAGCAAAATTTTGATTTTTTTTCCAAGCGCGATTATAAGGACTATGAGATATAAAATTAATATCATTAACACTGGTAGTGATAACATTAATTTGGGTATCTTCCTTACCCTTTACTATGTTGAGTAACTCATCTACCTTTGCAGTAATCTCTTCATTGTTTTCCTCGGTGATTGAGTTCACCCTTTTTGAGGTTCTTTCCACATGCCATTGAGCATGGTTGTTTTGCATATCATCAAGTAATTTCTTTTCAATACTCACTTGCTTTCCCATGATTGTTCCTCCTGCTGTAGTTTCTAGCATAGAGTTAGACATTGGGTTAAGACTATTATAAAATAAATGCAATATAAGCCACTCTTCCATCCCATGACTAGGACGGTTCATTACGGCTTGTTTCATCCTTCCCCATGCAAGGGCTAGTGGCTCCAGGTCTTCTTGTCTAAAACTTGTAATGTTGGACCTTAGCGGCATAATCTTAGCGGGGGGGGATTTAGTCATAAAGATATTAGTGCATTCCTCCCAAGATGTAATAGTTACCTTAGGTAGAGCTAGCAACCAGTCATTAGCCTTTCCTCTAAGAGAGAAAGAAACAAACGTAATTTAATAGCTAGCATTTGGATCAACATACTTAATATGCATCATGTCGCAAATTTAAGTAAAAGTATTTTAGTGCAAACCTGAATCCTCAGAAGATGAGCCTCCAAATTGGTTCTGCTGAACCAAACTTAAAATATTAGGCTTAGTTTAATATGCTTCCGCATGAACAGCGGGCTGAGTAATAGGTGCACGAATAAAATCATCAATAGGAGTAGCATACTCCCCAAGTTTCTTTTGAGCCATAGCTCTTTTCTTTTTGGTATTTTTAAATTAAAGGAAACAATAAACAAATAACTATTTTTTTGGGTTTTCAAAAATATAACAAGAAAGTAAACTAATAACAACAAATAAACTACAAACAAAAATAAAACTAAAAACAAGGACTCTAGTGACCTCACCAGGATAGCGAATTGCTTTCACGGTAATGGCGCCAGAAAAAGGGTTGATACCTTTGATCCGGATCCATGGATGTAGTATAATAGTCTTTTTCCCTAGTGGACCTAGGTTTAATCGAACCTTGGGAAACAATTCTAAAAGGAATTAAAAATAAGGACACGTCTACAAGACTTTGTTTTTTTGTTTTACCTTCATTTGCCAGACCAATCTAGTTTACTTTATATCGTGGGTTGATTCAATGGATGGATATAGGCCAGGGTTAAAGATCTACCTGCAGCTGCACATCATATGGGATAAAAGATAATAATAGGCACAGTCATGTGTATTATTCAATATAGATAATCTTTGTGGGTAGCACATCCTAATATACTAAAGCCCCTACGAGCAGCAGGCATAGCAATAGTCTTTTGATCCAACTGGTTGTACCACGAAGCACATGGCTACAAACAGTTATTAAGTGATAAACATAGATCAAAGCCTTAAGAAGAGATGTTGTTGTTGATCCCAAATGGGTCGCTAAGCAAAGACCGTACAACCCTTTCTATCACAGGGTTTCCTATGAGATCGCCGCTAGCCAAGTATATCACCTCAAGCCTTGATCGATCTCGGGGGTCATGGGTACCTACAAGTCCAAAGATCAAGGCAAGAGACAAAGATACAAATCCCTTATTGAAACAATACACAACACACCCACAGATTAAATGCACATAATTGCTGCAAGGTTTCTCCCAACCCGCCTCCTGTGAGGACAACTCACTCATAACAATAAGACCAGGGATAGAAAAAATTATGCAAAATACTTAGACTGAAATCAAATATTCTCATAATGGTCGTCGAATCACAAGGAGATCTCAAGTACAAATTAATAGCTATGCCTAATGGAGAGGATGGAGGATGGAGGGGATGAACTATGGTGTGGATCTCCTTTGGTGGTGTTGTGATGCAATCTGAGAATGGTAGCTCTCTGCACGATAGATGGGACCTTGAAATATATAGGCGTCTTCATGGACGTTGTAGGGTTTGACGAGAGGAAGACACCGCCACGTGGTATGGGCGGGCCATACGGACCGGTCCTAACCGTACGAGTGGTCTTTACAATGTTTGGCGCCTAGTAATTGCTCCAGGATTACTTGGTCGTGTGGACTTCCTCAAAATTTTCATTTATGACTCTTGATTTCGCATTAGTAGCGTGATTTCTTGCACAACATAAATCAAAGCAATGTTTTTCATATCTTTGCAATAATTAGTTATTAGTGGTAAAGAAAGAGAGATTATTGTAAATTGCTTGATGAAAAACAATGTTTAAACATGGGGAAAGATGGCAATTTTTGGAGCCATCAGCAGCTTGACGAGATTTTGGGGTGGATTGATGGTTGGAGCCGAGGCCCCCAAAATGCTACTTCCCCACCCCCTTCTCCACCGCTATGGAAACCAACATATTGATTGCTGACACTAGGAACTCAGGGAAGTGGGACATTCCATTTCTTCGAGGCTCTATGATGCAGAAACATAAATAATGGGACAAACTTCACGAGGATGATGTAACTCCCCAAAAAATTAACTTATATTTTATTGGTTTTTTCTACACCTAAAAACCTCTTCTATTTTTTAAAAGGGGAATGTGCCATTTACTCGGCTGCCATTTTTTAACCTTGTTCTTTTGCTCTTCACAGAACCTCCTTGTGCAGGCAGATGACAACACTTGCCTGCCCCCTGCTTACAATTCAGACCACCAAACCCCTGACGACAAGGAACTCGACTCGGAGGCTTTTATGCCAGTTCCCCATACCGCCGTCGGTCCTTCTTTGGGTAAGAATTCTACCCGAGCATCTTTACGAGATTGGCCGGATGATGATGATGCCGATTGTCATATCTTAGAGGTATATGACCCTCATCTTGTGGCTTTCACTTATTCTGTTGGGTTTGCATTTGCTAATGTAGCTGGCCAGGTGCATGAGGGTCCTCCTTTGGATGTGGGCGGCCGAGTCAAGGTGAAGCCGTCCAATAAATGGAACGCCTTAGCTGGCGGAGCTTAGCCGGCCAAGTCCTCCAAGAAGCGAGGCACCGCCGCGGAAGCAGTTTCTGATACCGAGCTGGTCAAGCCCCCCAAAGCCCGCAAGGTTATGCATAGAGTGTATCGGTATCCTATCGTTGTCGGGTAAGTTCTTTTTTCGACATACTTCTCTGTCCTCTTTCCTTTGTATTCCTTATGCAAACTTACTGCCACTTATTTATAGGCCTGCCATTGTTGTACCACAAACCGCCAGTTCCATTGCTTCACCGGTTGCTACTCCCTCCTCTCTGGATCATGCTGAGACTCGGATTCCTAGTCCGTCCCAGGTCTCTCCCTCTACGCGGGATGTTACTAAATCCTGACCAGAATCAAGCCTGGTGACTCGGCGGGAAGAGGAGGAGAGACAAGAGCAACCATCCCCCGCAGGAGATACAGAGAGGAGATATGGCACCAGCAACACTAGTGCAGAGTCTACTAAAGCATAGAATGTTATCATCCCCCCCCCCCCCAAAGTTGAATTACCGAGGAAGAACAAAAACTCGCAAGCATCAGCAAGCTCAGCCAGCTCACTTGGCCCCTTCTCAGTAGAAACGGAGATGGCCAACCCCACCGCCTCAAGCCAGCAAGGGTCAATCTCATCCGGCTCCGGCGGACCAAACAAGGGCTGCCCCCATTAAGCCAACAGGGTCTAGGTAGCAGAATCTTAGCTTTAGCCAAGGTATCGCGCAACGGCAACAGAAACATCCAACAACAACAACAACAACAACAACAACAACAAATACACATGTTTCAACGGGTTTGTTTGATAAAGCTACGGTTGCGCCTAAGCCGAGTGATGTTGCAGGACACGCACCACTCCACCAAAGCCCTGCTGCTGCTAGAGCTGCTAGGAACAAGGGTCTTGTTTTGACTCGAACAACTAGAGGGTAGAGCCTTGTCTCGGCTGAGCCTTTTGCATTGGAGTGGAATGTCGCCGCTGATCACGAAGTCTCCTAAACCAATCCCTCCGTGCCAGCACAAAAAGGAATTCTTCTTTGTCCACAAACTGTGGCCAAGATGACCCAAGCGGCTATCATCTTGCTGTTTCGCATTAACAAGATCAACGAGGTAAAAAATCATTTGTGATATGAGTGCTCATATTCATCCCCTAGTCCCCGAAGTTACTACCGAGTAAAGCATTTACTCGGTTGTAAGCTTAAAGCTGGGTAACATTTTCCTAGCTACTTGTTGGGATCCCATGTTAACATATTTAGTCAAGCTGGATTTCATGTGTTTAAGTTCTTTCTCCGCAGGTCTCCTACAATCCTCGCACCAAATGCTTTCATACTTTGCTGCTTAGGTACCAGAAACTCTTCACTGAGCACAGGGAACTTGTTGCCGAGGTGAAGGGCAAAGGTATGTCCCTTTACTAGGCCCCTGCCCAACTATGCATTTTCCTCTTATTTTAACTCCCTTTGTGGTATTTTCTCTTTCGTAGCTACCGCTCAAACCACTATGGATGAACTACATAAGCAACTCTCTGATGCAGAAGGTACTCCCTTTTCCCACATTGTTCTTATTGCTTTATAGCTTTAGTTCTTTCTCTCCGTGTTTTTATATCTCGGTGTAGCTGAGAAACTTTTACTCGTAGAAAGACTCCAAGATAGTGTGTCAATGCCAGAACTTATGGATCATTTTCTGGAACAAGCAGGGCAACACCAGATCGAGCTCAATAAAGAGCGAGACGAGGTGTCCTGACTCCAATAGCAGATCTCCGAGATGGAGAAGAAGCACAAGACCGAGATTGAGGGGCTGCACCAGTAGTTTGCTGATGAACGGGATCAGCTCTCAGGAAAGATTGAGAAGACCGAGGGGCTTCTTAAGGACACAGAGTCGCTAGTGATCTCGGCTCAGCAAGACTTCGACGCTCTTCGGACCAAGTCAAAAAATTGGCAATCTGATCTCGGTCGCGTCAACTCATACCTCGGTAGTAAGTTATTACTCTTTATTGCGTTCTTCTTTCCGACATTTCCGTTTTAACTCAATCATTTCCTGACTCCTTTCCTCTTTTTGCAGAGAACTTCCTTAAAGCTAACATGTTTTCCCTAAGGGCTATCAAAAAGGTCTAATCTGAGTCAAGCGATCCGGCAGATCCCATTGGTGAGGTTACCATCGATGAGCATTTGGCTACACTTTCTAAGCGTGAGAATACCATGAAATCTTGTGGAGTTGACTTGCTCAAGGCTGCTATCCATTTATTTAGGATAGTGTGGCCCAGGTAAGAACCTCCCAAGACCGTTGCTGTGCTCACAACAAGACTCATGCTCTCTGAATAAAGAATGGATCAATGGCGTGAGTCGGCCGACCGAGCTGCCGCAGACAAGGCCCTTTCCTTTGTCCTTTCATGGTATGAGACTATCAATCTTGATGTCTTGCAAGGGAAGGTGCGAAGTGGACCAGCGACCCAGAGCTCATCAAGAAGCACCAAGAGCGAGTCTATGCCTTTCTGGAGTACACCAATGTCCATGCCTGGTGCGATGGGCCTAGCTTTCTTGATGTTTTTGCTCAGGCTAAAGAATATGTCGGAGGATAAGAAGAAGAAGAGGGTGATAGTGAGGACACCGAGTCGGATGTCCTGGCAGCAGAAGAATCTTCTGTCCTAGCTGTCAACGCTGACGCGCCGAGTTATAGGCCCGCCAGGTCATCTTCCAGCCCTGCCGCCTCGTAGGCTGAAAAACACTTAAGTTTCATGAGATACCCAGTATGTTGGGTGTAGATGTATTAAGTATTGCGACCCTTTTGGTGGAAGTTGCACTATGGTTGTTAAACTCCTTAAGATTTTGGATTATAGCCGAATTACTTTGGGGAAAGTCCCCGAGTTTCATTTCTTGTTCCCTCAATTCCTTAACTTTGGATCTTTTTTACCTTTTTTGGCGTTCGACATTAGAGTCTCAAGGTCATAGGAATTAATTTAACAATACTTAAAACCATGAAACTTGACATAAAGGCATCCGACATATAAGCTGACATATCCTGCAATGGGTTAGTTAAATATAGTGTCGGCTCACACTTTTCCTTTCCCTTATTCGTTGTTCGTGTTTATCCGCCTTTGATATTTTTCCCTTGCTCGCCATGAAGTCGTATTTCAGACAACAGCTAAGTCGAAGGATTAACCTCTAGCGTTTATACATTATTATTCCAAGATAAGAGATAAATAGCGATGCCAGCCAACACAGATAACTAAATGCTGAATAAAAACAACAAGCAAGAGGGGGAGTCCCCGAGTCAATTTTCGAGTTACGACATCTTTATTGATAGCACATAGTCGTCATACAGGTCCGACATATGAGAGTTTAGATACATGCATTGCCTTTCTAGGTATAGAAAGGACGAAGCAATGCAACATTTCATGGGCTTTTGGTTTCATCACCTGACCTGCCAGCCTTGTTCTTTTGTGCTTCTAGAGCATCTATCAAATATTATGAATCATTATGCAGAGCCTTGCTCACAATGAAGGTTCCTTTCCATGGGGGTGATAATTTGTGCATTATAGCAGTGTGTTGCACTAATCTAAGCACTGGATCCCCTTCTATGAACACACGAGGATTAACTTTTCGGCTATGATAGCGTAAGAGACTTTGTTGGTATATGGCAGATCTGGGCAATGCCAATTCTCGTGCCTCTTCGAGTAAATCAACTCCATTTTCTCGAGCTTCTTTTGCCTCGGATTCTATGTATTGCCTTACTCTTGGCGAGTCATGCTCTATGTCGGCAGGCAAGACTGCTTCCGCCCCATAGACAAGGAAAAATGGCATATAGCCTGTTGACATGTTCGGAGTTGTTCTTAAGCTCCATAGTACTGAGGGTAATTCATCTATCCAAGAGCCAGGTTTTCTCTGTAGTGGTTCTATTAGCCGAGGTTTTATCCCGGATAGGACTATCCATTTTCCCTTTCTACTTGCCCATTTGATTCTGGGTGAGCGACTGATTCTACGTCGAGTCTTATTTATTTATCCATGCAGAATCGAGCAAATTATCCTTCAGCAAAATTTGTGCTGTTGTCTATGATTATACTGTGTGGGTAGACATATCTTACGATTATATCCCTTGAGAATGTCAAGACTATTTTTCCGTCACACTTCTTGATAGGTTTCATTTCTATCCATTTGGTAAATTTGTCGACCATGACGAGTATGTGAGTCATACCACCCCTTGCGGGTTTGAATGGTCCCACCATATCCAAGAACCATACTGCAAATGGCCAAGTGATAGGTATAGTTTTGAGTTCAGATGCTGGCAAATGTGTTTTAGCTGAGTATCTTTGACAACCATTGCATTTATTCACCAATTTCTCTACTTCTTGGAGTGCACTTGGCCAGTAGAATCCGTGCCGAAACATTTTGGCCACTAATGCTCTAGACGAGGCATGGTGCCTACATTCCCCTTGGTGGATCTCTAGGAGTATCTCCTCACCTTGCTCTGAGCTGACACATCGTTGTAGCACATTAGTCACACTCATTTTGTATAGTTCCTTGTTGATGATGGTGTAAGCTTTCTCCCTTATTTATGTTTGTCTGGATAGTATTTTGTCACTCGGCAAGGTTCCATCCTTCAAGAAATTGAATATTGGTTGTCCCCAAATTGGTATAACCGGTGTCGGGTCAACTTGTTCGTCAATCTCCATTGGCTCTGCCGACATTGCCTCTACTGACATAATCTAATTAGACCCTAGGTTTGATTCGGTAGTCCCCAGGTCAAATGGAATAGTCCCTGGGTTACTCGAACTTGTCCCCACATCGATATCCATTGGTAATACAACATCTGGTTCTTGGCTTGTCGGGATAAATATTGACTCGGATTCGGGTGATGACTTAATTGATGGCTTTCTAAGGTGTTCCAATGCTATTCCTGGCGGTATTGCTTGCCGATATGACCCTAGCTTGGAAAATACATCAGCCGCCTCATTTTCTGCTCTAGGTATATGGTGAAACTCACATCCGTCAAAGTACCCCAAAATTTGCTGGACATGGAAGCGATATAGTGCCATGTTTGCATCCAACACATTACAATGATCAGACACTTGCTGAATTACTAAGTTCGAGTCAACAAAACATTGGATCCTTCTGATGCCAATCTCTTTAGCCACTTTTATCCCATGGACAAGTGCTTCATACTCGGCGACATTATTGGATGCCGCAAAATGGATTTGCAACACATACTTAAGTTTATCCTTTTTGGGTGAGGTGAGGACTATGCCGGCACCAAGACCCGTTTTCATTTTGGATCCGTCAAAATGCATCCTCCAATAGTTCGAGTCAGGCAATGGAGGCTCGTATTGCATTTCTGCCCAATCGACAAAAAAGTCAGCCAATGCCTCAGACTTAATGGCTTCTCGCCTGTCATATTATGGACTGTATGGTGCTAGCTCTATGGCCCATTTTGTCACTCTGTCACTTGCATCTTTGCTACCTATGTTGTCCGAGATAGGTGTTTCACATATTACTCGGATTAGATGTTCCTAAAAGTAATGTTTTAGCTTCTTAGCTACCATACACACCTCATATGTCATTTTCTGATAGTGAGGGTAATTCTGTTTTGATGTAGAGAGTATTTCGCTTAGGTAACACTATAAGAAAAACGTCCTTTTACAAGGGACAATTTTCGTGGTTGGAGGCCCGTTTTTCGTGGCTGAAGAGTCTTCTACGACGGATGCCCTTCGTGGTAAAAGGCCCGTCACAAATGAATCTACCACGGTTTTTTCGATCGTGGCGGATCGCACCCTTCAACCACGAAAAGTCGTTCCGTCGTAGATGTGTTCGCCAGCTGCGTTGACTGCTGACGTCATGCAAACTGCCACATGGCGAATGCCGTTAACGGCCGGTTAATGTCGTTAACTGTCATGGAAACCGTGGTAGAAAGTTAGGCCCATCCAAGGCTTGACAATTATTAAGTGGACCGGCCCATTATGAAAGCCCAATAGTAATTCAGCATGTTACTGTTTAGAGCAGCACTATTTGAAATAGGCCCACAAGTTGGTCTTTGATATATTCAGGCCCAGTACTATTTCGGCCCGCTGTTATTTCGGCCTTCCTCTATTTCGGTCTAATATGCATCAAGCCTTTTACTGTTCCTGCCTGCTGTATATCTGGCCATTTACTGTTCCGGTCTGCTGACAATCTAGCCATCTACTGTTCTGGCCTACTGTGAATCTAGTCCATTACTGTCATGGCCTGTTGTGAATCTGTCCATTTACTGTTTCGGAATGCTGATAATCTAGCCTTTCACTGTTCTGGTCTGTTGTGTATATGTCCATTCACTATTCTGGCCTGCTGTAAATCTGGCCATTTACTGTTCCGGCCTTTTAGAAATCTAGCCTTTTACAGTTCCGGCCTGCTAACAATCTAGCTTTTTTCTGTTCTGGCCTACTGTATATCTGGCCACTAACTATTCTGACCAGCTGTAAATCTGGACTTCTGCTGTTCCGGTCTGCTAGAAATCTAACATGATACTGTTCTAGCCTGCTACGTTTCTGGCATTTTACTGTTCAGGCCTGCTGAAATTCTATCCCATAACTGTTTGGTACTATTAGTATTCAGGCCTGTTACTTTTACAGTCCATTAGGATTTTGGTCCCGTACTGATCGGGTCGGTCACTGTTCCAGCCTTTAACTGTTACTGCCATTATTGTTCATGTTCACGTCCATGCGTCGTTTCATACATCATTATGTTCCATCTTGTTACTATTTTGGCATTTTTTTTGGAATCGCCAACTTATTTTGCAGAATAGCAAATGAATGCCAAGACGCCAATTAATACACATATGAAAATTTAAACTACTTATTACAACAATAAAAGTTTATTACAACACATCATTAAACAAGATCTACATTTTAAAAATTAGTGTTGGTATCCTCAATAAGAGATCCGTACATGGCAATTCGCTTCAATGTATCATCTGTCCTCTTCTTCAACATTTCGCCTATAGATCTAAGGGCAGCTATAGCCTTTCTTTCTGCAAGCAACACAGTCTTCATATATATATATATATATATATATATATATATATATATAGAGAGAGAGAGAGAGAGAGAGATAGACCCTATTCGACACCCTGGGTGCAGAATAGTTATTTTGCACCCAACATATTTTTATATTGCTAGATTGAAAAAATTATTTTTTGTATATGAATAATTATGTGTATATATTCACCACAACCGAAAATTTTGACACAAAAATAAAGTTTATGAGTCATTATAGTGTAAAAACACCAAAAATACGTATTTTACATCATAATTTTATACGGCATGTACACACAAAAATTATGTCATTTCTAAATTTTCTTATGTTCTTCTCGACTTACGAAGTAAGAAAAAATTTACGTGACGTCAAAATAATATACTGTTCTAAAGATAAAGGGTGGGTGTATAATAACTATTCTACATCATGGGTATCAAATAGCGCCTCTCTCTCTTTCTCTCTCTCTCTCCCTCTCTCTCTCTCTATCTCTCTCTCTATATATATATATATCCTGCAGGAGCTGTAATAGGTGGAGCGGTAAATAAGTTGTTTTCTTCAGAAATACAATGGGAGGATGAATGAGAAGAGGGATCACAACTTCCAGTCCTGCCTTCCGAGGACTCCTGCTTTGTTTCAATTATAGCCCGAACGCTGCGATCATGATTTTTCTTGATCACGGAGTCAACATAGATGACAAATTTGAGGGATCCCGTATGGATTATCACCTCCAAGCATCGCTTGCCTCATGGTGGACGTCAACTGTCGTGGAATTGGCACGGTATATGCTACTGGGTGACTTACATAGAGGAAGCAAGCCGACGTAGGAGAATTCAGGAGCGAGATTGGCACACGATGTACCCAGGTTCACTTTCCCTCGGTGGAGGATCGCTATGTCATGCTATCAATCCAGTAGATGTTCATAGATTGGTTTACAAGGGAGCCGTCGTAGGCGGAGGGAGAGACTAGGTCTAATAAGATGTGGGAGATCTTCCGTCTTGAGGTGCCCCTGGTGGCTTTATATATGCAGCCAGTTAGGGTTGACAAGTGCTTTCATGGGCTTTCTATTGGAGTCACTATATTGGGCCTCCAGTCGGCGCCACTCGTCTGGTTCCAGTATACGCCATTCGCTGTATTCGGCGAGTCGACCCACTCTGGGCTTGGCTTCAATCGGCTCGATACCAGATGGCGAATCCGCTTCGTGGGTATACCCTGATTGGTATTCCCCCATCACACACCATGGAACCAGCGAGTTTGTACATACCAAACACGACGTCGCTGGCAGCCGGCAAGGGATCTCGTCGACAGGGAAGGAGGAACACTAGCGAGTTTGTTGCCACCTCGCATCAGCTGGTCACCGGTGCCACCATGCATCAGGTCATCGTCGGCACCGCCCCACATCAGGTCATCGAGGATGCCGCCTTGCATCCACATCTGCTATTTTGGGAGTCGGTGGGAGGTCCTGTGGAGACCCCGGCGGAGACCGGGTACCCGATGTTGGCGTGGACGCGGGTTGTTTCTCCCTTGATAAGCTAACAGGGACTGGCGAGTATGAGTACTCACATGGATCGGGGTGGGTACGATGGACTCATCCCCGGCAATCCCCGGCAATCCCCGGCCATGTTGCCATCTTGAATAAGAAACGTGTATTTGGAGTTGGTCTACCATTTGCCTGCGTTTCCCAGCCTAATTTGGTTGAAGATTTCTGGATTTGAGGTTCGAAGGCCCGGATTTCCGCTCAAGAAACATGAGCAGTTCGTCTTGCTGGCCCCGACACCGGAGTCTTCGGTATGCAAATCTCGGAGTCTCTACCCCCTCCCCCCGGAATCTCCGCCCACCGAACCCTGGAGTCTCGGCCCTAAAACCAATTTTCACCTTATTTTCCTTTTTGACTGATTTCATTTTGTCGTTTGTGTTTCGTGTGCATGACTATCATCTAACAAAGCTTACGCAACCACTCTTCACGCTTGACCTCGACACCATGGAAATCAATCCATCCCCTCCACCAACGGTTGCAAGTACGACATCAACAAAAGGTATAACTTGCACCACCCTTGTTAACCCCCTTTCTTCCTTTGTGTCTTACCTAACATATCGAGAGTATCTCATTTTGTGTTTCTCAAAGAATTGTACGCTTCCTCTTCAAAAGTGGTAGTGCATAAGTAATAGCAAAAGTTGACTCCAATATAAAAAGGAGAAAAAGAAAAAGGAAAAGAAAGATATTAATACAAAAGAGAGTCTAAAGCTTCTAAGCAAGAGTGTGAGTAAGAGCAAGGCAAGCATGAAAATCCGTTGCTTCCCAATCTTTTGGCGAACGAGCTACAGTCTCTCCTAGTGTTGGCACAACAGCGAGCATTAGTCTTTGTTAGGACCATTTTTGTTTGTTGCTCATTTTCCATAGTCGTGCTGAAAGGATACAGATGTCGCCTAGAGGGAGGGGTGAATAGGAGATTAAAACTTTTTCGAGAGTGGCTCGACAAAGGCGGAATTAAACTAGCGTTTACTTTGTCAAGCACAACCTAGAACAACTAGGGTTCACCTATGTGCACCAACAACATATGCTAAGCAGTACAAGCACCAATATGATAGAAAGATATAGAATACTTTAAGCACGAAGGCTATCACAATGTAAAGTGCATAAGTAAACAACTCGGGTATAGAGATAACCGAGGCACGCGGGGACGACGATATTTTACCGAGTTCCTCCCAACATGGAGTACGTCTCGTTTGGAGAGGGGGTGGTATCTAACCACCTACGCCACAAAAGGCCTCCCTTATTCTCCGGTGAATCTCACCCCAATGGGATCGATCCACACTTCCACTATCGGTGCACTTGTCGGTGGCAACCGGAACCTCTCACAAGGTTGGGACACTTCTCCACAACTTAATTAGAGGCTCCCAACAAATGCCACCAAGGCCACAACCTGCAACACAACAAACCGTCTAGGGTTCCAAGAACCCAAGAGTAAAAGGCTTCTCAACTTTCACTCACCAAATCCTCCGAGGAGAACTCAAACCGATGCACCTAATTAAAATGGCAAGAACACCACAAAGATGCTCAAATCCCTCACTCTTAAGTTCCAACAAAGCTACTAAAGCTATTGGTGGAACAAGAGAGGAAGAACAGAAAGGGAACACAAAATCCCCCAAAGATACACTCACAAAGAGATGAATTGGTTAGGTCAAAACGTGGATCTAGATCTCCTCTCTCTTCCACTCAAATATGGGCAAGAATCATTGGAGGGATTGAGAGATATCAAGCTTTGGAAGGTCAAAAATGGAGGGGAAAACTTGCAAGAATAGTTGGGGAACCATTGGGGAAGAAGGCCCCTTAAATAGGTCCCCCCAAACTCCAACCGTTGAATCCCAAAAAACGTGAATCCCGGTACTACCGGACTTTTTCCCGGTACTACCGGACATTCCCTGGGGATCCCAGGATGCTAAACACACCTTATTCTGTACCAACCGGTACTAAGGAGCGGTACTACCGGACCTCCGATACTATCGGACCCTGGTCCGGTACTACCGGTCACCCCTGAACGAAAACAGCCATAACTTTTGCATCCGGACTCCGATTTTGATGATCTTGGGCTCGTTTCGAAGAGGACAACAAGCCCTACAAGATCATTCAAAGAAACATAATAGTCCATCAAGGGAGGATAGATACAAATGACGAAAGGTTTAACCTCTCTCAAAAAGACAAACCGACAAAACCTCCAACATCAAAAACGTAATAGAAAATGCATATGAAATCCGTTTTCGATGAACTAGAGCTTGTCATGGAGATTAACACAAGCTCTAAGTCCTCACATCAGTAAGAACCAAACAATGGAAGGTTTTAACTATCTCTAAAATACAAACCGGTAAAACCTCCAAGATCAAAACACAATAAGATATAAAAGGGAAATCCGTTTTTGATGAGCTAGAGCTTGTTATGGAGATTACCACAAGATATATATACTCACATGGATAAGACCAAATAACAACCAAATCTGATGATGCAAGTATGCAAAGGTTTGATCTCTCTCCGAACGATGTGACCGAGTTACTCATTCGAGAGCCCCTCTTGATAGTACGGTTATCTATCCTAAACCCGGTCTCCCAACAAACATGAGACCGGCAAAAGGGTAAACCTATCAATATTATACCTTTGCCTTGAGCAATCCACTTGAGCTCGATGTAGACGATCTTGTCCTTCTCAAGATGGACACCTTTCTTGATTCCTCATCATCGATCCATGATCACCGAGGATGGCAAGCATCAAACATGAGATCTTCTATAGATGGCGCATTTTGAGCTTGCACAACACACCTTCTCCTCATTTCATTGACCTTGAAGCCAACACATGCTCCAAGCGCTACCAAAGGATAATTCCTACTAGTGCGACTTAATACACACATTAGTCCATAAGGATTGTCATTAATTACCAAAACCACACATGGGGGTCCACATGTTCTCTCAATCTCCCCCATTTTGGTAATTGATGACAATCCCTTTAAGAGGGTTTATATAAGGAATATTAATGAAAAAATGGTAATACCAATATCAAATACAACATAAGTATGTGATATTGGTACCACCACCATATATAGAGCAAACTCCCCCATAATCTATGCATGTGTGATGAACTTGAATTTCATTGCATATATTGCCAATCATTATCATTGGTGGAGTTTTTCCTCTATATATACCACATGCTAAGCAACAACAAAGATGCAAGAGCATGAAAGGCAAATGCTTAAGAGAAAACTCAAAGCATAAACCATTTCCCTTAAACCCTCTAAAACTTCTCCCCCATTGGCATGGATTGCCGAAATGGGACGAGTTCTAGAAGGCAAATATAGTAGTAATTCCTCCAAAGGTGTGCCTTCGCACATATTCAATGATGAATACTTGGGAGGGAGTAGAACTATATCGAGGACCCAAAGATTGCTAAAAGAGATAAAATAAAAGAGGCATCAACAAATGAAGCAAGCAATTACAAGGTCCGGCAAACCAATTTGAAAACAACAAATGAGTCCAAATGGAAACAATAAGACATTATGAAATGAGCAAAGGAGTGCTTTAAATAACAAATAGAGAAGCTCCCCAAGATTTGTGCATAATTCAAAATAAATGCATTAGAATACATATTGCACAAATATGGAATCCTCGCTCCCCCATAAGCATTTAAAACACAATAAATGAAAGATCAAATAAATGCTTAAATAAAATAGAGAAGCTCTCCAAGATTTGTGCACACTTTAGAATCGTTGTATTTCAATACAAAAATGCACAAATATGGAATCCTCACTCCTCCATAAACATTTAAGGCACAATAAATGAGAAAGAACACATATGAGCATTATTAAATGAATTAGATGAGCTCCCCAAAGATAATGCACCAATTATGATAATTGCATTTGGGAACAAGGTGCATAATCATGGAATCCTCACTCATCCAAGTTCATTTAACAATACAATGCATGAGATAATAAATATGAGTGCCCAAAGATGCAAACAATAGGAACAAGCACTCATAGGAAATTAAATTTGGAAGCCACCAAAGAATCAAAAGGAATAGAAAGGTGGTCTCCAAGGATTAAAAATCAACTAAAATTATCTTCTCATATGTGTATATGTCTCTATGTGGAAAACATCACAAAGACATATGCCAACAAATAAATATGCACACATAAAGAAGATATACAAGAAGGCATATGAAAAGTATAATGAAGTCATAACATATATCAATTAGATTTTTGCTTCAAAGCATGGCCAATGGCTCAAATATATCTTATTGTACATTAATGAACTTCAAACACCAACACACTACATATATTAAAACTATCACCAAGGGAAAAGGATAAAGTTGGCATATATGAAGAAAGGCAACAAGTATCACTAGAAAGAATATACTAGAAAAATCTCACTATTGCACATGAGAGAAGTTGAGGAAAGGATAGGCAATAAAATTGCTAGATTGACATATTTAGGATTGGAGGATCATATGCATGATTTTGTATAGTCCCAATTATATGCATTCATCTCAACTTATACACCTATACAATAGAGAGTTCTCTTAATACCATGGCTAGAGATACAACAATAAATATAATAACAAAAATTCATGCCAAGATGCAACCTACAAAAGGTTGGAAGCAAGATAAATATGCATGAGCAAGAGATACTTGTTACCGAGATATAATTGGTAGGATGTAGAGGATATGAATTCATTGATCATCCTATAGCTTGCCTCCAATTTTCATTAATGCACCACTTCTTCAAGATTTAAGAGACATGCATCCAATATATCTCCAATGTACCTAAAACACATTTAAGTACAAAATGGTCCCCAAACTTATTGGTTCCAAAGTAGTTAGTGCAACTACAATACATAGGGGAGACTCCACATAAATAGGTGCATATTGATATGAAATTGTATTTCATGCACAACTTAGCCGATGGGATTTGGTGGAGTTTCCCTTATATATTGGATCAAAGAAAGCAAGCATGCCATAATATAAACATATAGTAAATATGCATGCATAAAGCTTTCAAGAACCAAAAAGGAGATACAATTTGAACAAAAACACCAAGTAAATCGAGATTGCACACACAAGTGTGTGACATGACAAGCGATGTCCAAATTGTATCAAAGAACCAATTCAACACATGAAAGATCACAAGTTCAACAAATGAACTAGGCTAAAGCCAAAAGAGAAAAAGATAGATAGAAATAAAAATGCTCAAGGATTTATCTCATTCTAAAATTGTCAAATCATGAAACAAGGAATGAGACAAAACCAACTCCCAAAAAGAGCAAGGTTCCAACAAGAAACCAAACTCCCCAAACTTCTCATGATGGCACAAAATACCAAAACGAAAAGATTGAGGTTCCAAGCACATAAAACCCGATATGGATCAAATACAGAAGCATAAATATGAGTGTTCTAAATAATATAGGAGAGCTCCCCCATGGATAGTGCATTATGTAGGATTTTCCTTTTGAATGCAAAAAGCACATAAATGGGATCATCACTAGTACCTACAATAAGTAAAACACAAGAGGATATCAATAAAATAAGAAGATTCATAAGAGTAAAGGAAGGCATGGGAGCACACGAAACATTTACTTGGCCATAGATAGGACAAGATTAAGCAAGGGCCAAAGTGAATATGATCAATAAATTCTACCATAAATTGGGTACTCATTGTCCAAGGACAAGAAATATTGGGAATACTTTTCCCAAGGTAGCTTGCATGGATATCCAAGATCATAGTCACAACAAGAAGCATATAACAAAATATAAGAATTAAGCATGATACTTCGAACAAGATTCTTGGTAGCTTACAATAGTCACACAATCATAGTGATTAGAGTAATTTGAAGCAAATGATTTCCATGAGGATATATATATCTAAATATGAGGAAACACGTACCAAGAAACACTCTCACATACAAGATCCAAAATATGAGCAATAAAGGCATTCAAGCAAATTGGAACTTGTATGAGCACATATGTCACATAGGAGCTAGATAATTATCAATATCAATTCTAAGTGACACAACCTCGAATATTCACATTTTTTAGGATTGTAATAAGCACTAAGCATATGACTCCCCCATAATGTGATACTACCATAAAACCAACACGAGGCAAAAGAATACAAATAGATATAATTAATGGACATTCTAAAACATAAATTTATCATGAGAATTATACCACATAGAGACTAGACAATGATCCAATATAAATACTAGGTGGTATTCCTCATGTACACACAATTTTAGGATTGTGGAATGCCCAAGCATAACACTCCCCCAAAATGGGATAATCCATTAATCTCTCACAATATCCAAATAAGATATCAAACATAATCAAGAAAGGCTCAAGCACAAGAAACACACATACATGGTGTGCCACCTAATCATACACATATATACTTGATTCCTCAAGATAATTAAGTGGAAATCACAACATGTACAAAAGCATGGAATATACAAAACCAACACATGCACAAGGGGGCGAGTAACTTTCAATGTAATGAGTTAAGCATATGTTACCGCAAGGAGGAACATTGAAAATATAATATAATCATGATAATCCAAATGGCTTGGCTTGACAATAATAATTGATGAATATCCCTCAATTATTCATAATGTAGCCAAGACTCCAATGACCTCCAACAAACACCTATTGATCAAGTTTTGGCTTGTTGGTCCCCAAACAAGTTGGGTCCTAAGAGGTTAGTCACAATAGGCTTGGCAACCCAAATGGTTCTTTTCTTGAAACCACATTGAGCACCAACAAATTTGGCAAACACATTGCCAACCTCATCCTTACAAAGAGAATAAGCATCATCAATAATGATAGGGTTGGATGAGGAGATACCAGTAGTGCATGAGGAAGAAATGTGCCCCTTCTCATGACATATGTAGCAAGTTATACTCTTGCCATCTTTATTTTTGGATGAAGCAACAACTTGAGGAAGAGCTTGAGTCTTCTTGGGAGGAGGCCCATCTCTAACAAGATGTAGAGCTTGAGGGTGCTTCCCTTGTTGCTTCTTGCCAAGGGAATTCTTCTTTAATGGGCAATGTTTGACATGATGCCCTTCTTCCTTGCACTTGAAGCAAACAATGTTGGCCGGATTCTTGACTTGATCTTGGCAATTCTTCTTGTTATCCTTGTGCTTAAACTTGATAGTGGACTTGTTCTTGATATTGGAGTTGAATCCAAGCCCACTCTTGTCATTGGGGGATTTCTGCACACTCAAGATTTTGTTGAGTGCGACCTTCCCTTGATGACCCTTTTTCAAGTCATTCTTCAAAGAAGTGACTTGAGCCTTGAGCTCTTTGATTTCCTCTACATGGTTAGATTCAACAGAAGTACTAGAGAGGTAGATGCTACATTGTTAGAGCAACAAGGCACGGAATGTAATTCATCACGAGATATATCATGGTTGTGAGAGTATGAATTACAAGGACTAGCACATGGTAATATAACATTTGGAGTAGATATAGTGCTAATGTCCACATGAGGCCCACTAGATGTTACCTTTGACACGATGGCCTCATGAACTAATTTTAGCCTACCATGGGAGACTAGAAGATCCTCATGTGAGCTTGAGAGCTTAACATGACTTTCTTCTAATTTTCCATAGTTGCTAGTTAGCAACGCAAGTTGAGCCTTTAGCTCAACATTCTCCTTCAAAATAGATGCTTCATAAGAAATAGAGTTAGTAGCACAAGCATCATCACTATTATCAAGAGGTGAGGGCAACTTGGCAAGCTCTTTTGAATATGAATCTTTAAGTTTCTCATGCGACTCGGTGAGTTTGATGAGCTCCCTCTTAACGACCCGAGAGCCATTTTTGAGATGCTTAAAATTCTCAACAAGTTTAGAATAAGCAAATTCAAGTTCATCATTTTTAATCTTGAAGGATTTTGCCACCGCAAGTTCTCTATCATGGTATTCCTTTACTCTAGATAATTCTAGAGTAAAAGTCTCTTCAAGAGATTCTTTGGTGGTTTGTTCTTCTTCAAGGGAGTCCTTTAGTTCAGCAATTTCATTAGCATACTCACGCTCAAGCGCAAACTTTTCATCAATTATGTTTTCTTGCTCCTCAATAAGATCATTGCCTTCTATAGCATAATTAAAGATTTCAATAAAGTTGGAGGAAGCAATTTTATGTTTGAAGAGAGCGCCATAGACAAGCTCTCCCATTTTCTTAATAGAGGTAATATCATACTTACCCCGATAATCATCATTATCATTCTCAACCTCATCATCATGAGATACAATGGGATCCAAAGAGGTTACCTTTGTTTCCTTAGCCATAAGGCATATGTGAGAACCAGAGGAAGGTGATGATGAGATTGCACTTGTAGCTCTATTCAAGACCTTGTCTTGGCCCATATAATCTTCGTTTTCCTCTACATGGTTAGCAACACAAGCACTAGAGGAAATAGAAGCATTATTATCATGGCAACAAGACAACACAAGCATATCTTCATGATATTTATTCAATCCATCACTACATGATATGCAAGGACTATCAACACTAGCATGTAAGGAGTTGTGAGTGCTAGAAGTGTTAAGGTCCAAAGATAGATCATTGCAACTGGATAGATATGAGGGATTACAAATAGTAAGCACACTATCCATATTGCAATTTCTATCACCACTCACCATATTATTACCTTATGAAAAATCACATGTTGGTGAAGTGGTAGACGATGAGAACTCATCTCGACCGTAAGTGGAAGCAACACAATCATCCTCAATAATGTTGGACTTGCTAAATTTATCTTGAAGCTTGGTCCATATTTCATGAGCACTCAAATAAGGCATGATAGAAGAAAGAACTACATTGCTCACAACAAATAAAAGAATATTAGTAGTTTGAGCATCTATATGAGAGTCCATCTTCTCCTCTAAATATTCATTTTGGGGATCCATAGGAGAAGATAAACCCATATATAGATATTCTTCGATAATTGGGTGAATGTCCCGGAAATAATCAAGCATGCGAGATTTCTAGACATCATAATTTGTGCCATCGAATATATAGAAGGAATCGTTCTCAAATCCCCTAGTCGACATATTTACTCTCAAGGCGGTGAAGCCTAAAATGAGAGACCGGGCTCTAATACCAATTGAAAGGATACAGATGTCGCCTAGAGGGGGGTGAATAGGAGATTAAAACTTTTTCGAGAGTGGCTCGACAAAGGCGGAATTAAACTAGCGTTTACTTTGTCAAGCACAACCTAGAACAACTAGGGTTCACCTATGTGCACCAACAACATATGCTAAGAAGTACAAGCAACAATATGATAGCAAGATATAGAATACTTCAAGCATGAAGGCTATCATAATGTAAAGTGCATAAGTAAAGAGCTCGGGTATAGAGATAACCGAGGCACGCGGGGACGACGATATTTTACCGAGTTCCTCCCAACATGGAGTACGTCTCGTTTGGATAGGGGGTGGTATCTAACCACCTACGCCACAAAAGGCCTCCCTTATTCTCCAGTGAATCTCACCCCAATGGGATCGATCCACACTTCCACTATCAGTGCACTTGTCGGTGGCAACCGGAACCTCTCACAAGGTTGGGGCACTTCTCCACAACTTAATTGGAGGCTCCCAACAAACTCCACCAAGGCCTCAACAAACGCCACCAAGGCCACAACCTACAACACAACAAACCGTCTAGGGTTCCAAGAACCCAAGAGTAAAAAGCTTCTCAACTTTCACTCACCAAATCCTCCGAGGAGAACTCAAACCGATGCACCTAATGCAAATGGCAAGAACACCACAAAGATGCTCAAATCCCTCACTCTTAAGTTCCAACAAAGCTACTAAAGCTATTGGTGGAACAAGAGAGGAAGAACACAAAATCCCCCAAAGATACACTCACAAAGAGATGAATCGGTTAGGTCAAAACGTGGATCTAGATCTCCTCTCTCTTCCACTCAAATATGGGCAAGAATCATTGGAGGGATTGAGAGATAGCAAGCTTTGGAAGGTCAACAATGGAGGGGAAAACTTGCAAGAATAGTTGGGGAACCATTGGGGAAGAAGGCCCCTTAAATAGGTCCCCCCAAAATCCAACCGTTGAATCCCAAAAAACGTGAATCCCGATACTACTGGACTTTTTCCCGGTACTACCGGACATTCCCTGGGGATCCCAGGACGCCAAACGCACCTTATTCTGTACCAACCGGTACTAAGGGGCGGTACTACCGGACCTCCGATACTATCGGACCCTGGTCCGGTACTACCGGTCACCCCTAAACGAAAACAGCCATAATTTTTGCATCCGGACTTCGATTTTGATGATCTTGGGCTCGTTTCGAAGAGGACAACAAGCCCTACAAGATCATTCAAAGAAACTTCATAGTACAGAAAGGGAGGATAGGTACAAATGACGAAAGGTTTAACCTCTCTCAAAAATACAAACCGATAAAACCTCCAACATCAAAAACGTAATAGAAAATGCATATGAAATCCGTTTTCGATGAACTAGAGCTTGTCATGGAGATTAACACAAGCTCTAAGTCCTCACATGAGTAAGAACCAAATAATGTAAGGTTTTACCTATCTCTAAAATACAAACCGGTAAAACCTCCAAGATCAAAACACAATAAGATATAAAAGGGAAATCTGTTTTTGATGAGCTAGAGCTTGTTATGGAGATTACCACAAGATCTATATCCTCACATGGATAAGACCAAATAACAACCAAATATGATGATGCAAGTATGCAAAGGTTTGAGCTCTCTCCGAACGATGTGACCGAGTTACTCATTCGAGAGCCCCTCTTGATAGTACGGTTATCTATCCTAAACCCGGTCTCCTAACAAACATGAGACCAGCAAAAGGGAAAACCTATAAATATGATACCTTTGCCTTAAGCAATCCACTTGAGCTCGATGTAGACGATCTTGTCCTTCTCAAGATGGACACCTTTCTTGATTCCTCATCATCGATCCATGATCACCGAGGATGGCAAGCATCAAACATGAGATCTTCTATAGATGGCGCATTTTGAGCTTGCACAACACACCTTCTCCTCATTTCATTGACCTTGAAGCCAACACATGCTCCAAGCGCTACCAAAGGACAATTCCTACTAGGGTGCGACTTAATACACACATTAGTCCATAAGGATTGCCATTAATTACCAAAACCACACATGGGGGTCCACATGTTCTTTCACGTGCTAACCAAATTTATCTTCATCGTGAGTGTATAGTTGTAGGTTCTATTCAGCATTTTTGAAATTTTCCTTTGACGTTGCTTTCTTGTTGTATTTTATCCACTTTTGACAATAACCGTATCGTTTGGTTGTTCCATTTGCTATCCACCTTCCTAAACTTCCACCAAAATCCTTTGTGTGTGTGTCTTGTGTTTTGCGTTTTCGCTTGAACTTGACTTCAGTCATCTTCATGATACTATCCAAACGGTGAGACATAGGTATACACTTTATTTATATTTTTCCACCATAATACTCTTGGTCTTGTGAGAAAATGTCTAGGGGAAGCATAGCTAGTGGAGATGACAACCTCAACAACCAAGACGGTTTTGCCACGTGCCACAACTTATGGGCGCAATACCGAGAATTCAATGCTCAACTTGATAGACTTGAGAACCTTCTTAATGACACTTTACGAGAGTTAGAATACCGTGACTAGCAGCGTCAAGCAGAGCATCGCGCTCAATTTTAAGATCTTCACAAAGCCATTGCCAACATAGGAAACTGTCATGGACATCACTCAAGCTCGTCAAGATCGTCTTGTACGTGTTCATAAAGTTGTCATGGCGAGTGTTCTAGCTCACACTCTCGTCATGGATAACCCCACCACAATGGGGAAAGACAAGATCGTCATCAACATGAACAAGCGGTTGATCCACAAGGTCCCTAACCGCTCCAAGCAAGACATCACTAGCAGCATGCTCATCATGACCATCCTCAAAAACCCCAAGATCTTCGTCAACATAGTCAAGAGCATGTGCCACCTCCAAACCAAGATAGTGTGCAAGTTACTCATAACAACAATGACCAACAACACCATCATCCTCACAACTACAATGCAAGGAGTAACTTCTAAGGTGAGCCAAACTGGGATCCAAGCGATGATGAGGAAGGAGAACCGCGGTCATGCCGCTTTTCTCAAACACACCATCGACACCGACAAGCAAATGCAAATAATCTCGAGCAAAGGCGTAGAAGGGACTTAGAAAATCATCAAGATCCTAGACCACCACGTGCACGAAGTGAAGCAAGCATGAGACAAGAATGCCACAACAACTACAGTGAGCATGATGATGGCAAGTTTGGGAAGCTAAAGTTTGTTGTTCCCAAGTTCAAAGGAGAAGAGAATGTCAATTCATATATTGAATGGGAACTCAGAGTTGATAAGATCTTCCGAGTCCACAACTATTCCTAAGAGAAAAAACTTGCAATGGCATCCCTTGAATTTGAGAACTATGCCAATGTTTGGTGGGAAGAATATCAAAGCCATCGTGAGAAGAAAGAAGAGCCACCAGTTAGCACTTGGATGGAAATGAAGCAAGTAATGTATGCAAGGTTCATCCTTGAGCACTATAGACAAGATCTCTTTGACAAGCTACAAAACTTGAAGCAAGGACAAGCACAATTGAAAAGAGTTCTACAAGGAAATGGAGATGACTATGACGCGAGCCGACATGAAAGAGCTTGAGGAGCAAACAATCTCAAGGTTCCTTAATGGATTGAGCCACCAATATGGATTTTTTTTGATTTCCAACCTTACAAGAACCAAGTGGAGCTCCTAAACCAAGCCACCAAAGTAGAGAGACAGTTGCAAAAGGAAAATGCTTATTGGAAGATCAAGGCATACTTTCCTTCCATTAATGCAAATTCCCCTAATAAGTCAACAAATCAAGCACCAAGATCATCCAAGCAAGTAAAGCCTCCAATGATATCCTCCTCTAAGACAACATTGGATAATGAAGTCATTTGCTACAAGTGTGGAGGAAAGGGCCATAAGTCTTATGAGTGCACCAACACTAAAGTTATGCTTACAGATGAAAATGGAGCAACATATTCTGTATTGAAGAAGAATATGAAGCATTGGCACAAGTTGCTATTGCAAAGGATGCCGCCATAAAAGATGATGACACACTTATATGCGTGCATGATCCAAGTCCTTCACTCGTCATAGTGCAAGTCTTGACAACACACTTTATTCCAACAGAGGACCAACGCCTCAATATTTTCCAAACTCGAGCCGAAATTGATGGCAAGTCCATAAAAGTGATCATCGATGGAGAGTTTTCACAACCTCGCGAGCACCAAACTTTGTGAGAAACTCAAGTTGCCATACATGGAGCATCCGCATCCATATCATGTCAAATGGCTTGATGATAGTGGATCCTTTAAGATAACATCAAAAGTTAACATCTCCTTCAAGATTGCCCTATGAAGACACTGTAGAGTGTGATGTCGTGCTAACAACCGTGTGTCACATGCTTCTTGGGAGACCATGTCAATATCATAGAAGAGATATACATGACGGTATCACTAATCAATACTCCTTCAAGTGGAACATCAAAACCTTTGTGCTCCAACCTATGATGCCAAGCCAAGTTATTGCTTCCAACATGAAGACCTTACCCAAGATACATCAAGCTAAGGATCCTTGTGAGATGAGTGGTGGGAGAGTGAACCACCATCAAGTGAGTGGGTTCCACAAGCCTCAAATGAGTGGAAAATCATGAGTGCCACGATGCATGCCACCAAACATGAGAAGAGTGATTTGAGTGTGACCCATACTAACAATCCATCAAACAATTATCTCTCTTTGTTGTAGGTTTTGCAAGGTACCTTAGATAGACCACCACCTCCAAGGAACATGCTACAAGATCTTCGACCACAACTAGAAGACAAGCACAACTACAAGCTCTTTGAAAACTTTGCACAAGGCTTTGACACTAGAGATCCAACCATCAACAAACTCAAGAACATGGCCACTTCTCCTTCCTTACAAGATGATGAGATATCGTCGAGGTCGACTCTCTTTCAAGAGGGGGAGATGATGCAGCACAACACATGGCAATCACCATTGGTCCAGATCATGTCGCACCAACCATTCCTACAAAGGTGAATTCCTTACATCTCTTGCCTTCCTTTGGTTATCATGTGAATGGGATCCTACTTGAGATGAATTCCTATTGTATGAGTAGGCCCATGACCATGACGCCAAGAGGAGGATACAAGGATGCCCTAGGAGCCAAGACCTCCAAGCAAGAGGCCTGGAAGAGGAGAAGGAAGAATCTGTTGAAGCAACCCCGAGCCTCTGGCCCCCGACCCCAGGAGTATCCGACCTGCGAACCCCGGAGTCTCTGTCGCAGGACTCCAGCCAGGTCTTCGACCAAGTTCCAGGACCTCCATACATGACCTCGGAGTCTACCCCGGAGTCTCCAGCCCCCGAACCCCGGAGTCTCCGGCCTGAGTGAACAGGTCTGCGAGTCTTGAAGTTGGGCCTGGCCAATGTAACGCCCCATTTCACCCAAAACTTCATGTTTATGCCTAGAATACCCATGTTTAAGTGTATGGCCTATAAATATGCCTCCACCTCCTCCTAGAAACCCTAGAATGAATATTGAGTTGAATTGGCTAAGCCTCCTTCTTCCCATAGAGGGAACCTCTTTAGGATCTACACCAAGACCTAGGTTGTACAAGGCCCTCGCCATATGAGTGCTCTTTATATGTGTTGATCTGTCCCTTCGGGTCTCTATCGATTGCAATCTATTCACGAGTAGATTCTAGCGGCTCCAGATCGATCTTTCCTTCGTCGATCTCTTCCACGAGGATTCTATCAGGTTGGTGATTCAGGCCGACGAGGACAACCAAAACGTGTGTGTTTGTATCTTTACTTTTCTTTTCGAGTTGAGTTCACCGTGTTCATCATGCTTTCCCCTCACCTTGACCCCAAATCCGTGAAGATCGGGCCACCCAAGGGTCAACCCCCAAGGAACCCGCAACACACATCATGAATTTTTCATATTCGGCAAAGCTATGAGACACTAAGGAGGCACTGGCTAGGAGACGACGCCACTCCTCAGGGGCGAATACTGGTGTTCTCCACCTTCTTTGAGACGGTTCTTGCCCTTCCCGTGACGCCGTTCGTCGAGAAAATCCTTAGACGTCTCAAGATGTTGTCGAAGGTGCACCTGTACGCCTTCGTTCGGTTGTCAATCTTCGAGTGGACGGTGAGGACCTTCGACATTGCTTCCGCCATGGACGGTGTGTTTGCTAGGCTCGGTGTTAACGCGGGTGGGCATGAAAGGGAGTCCATTGTCGGCACCATGCGCTTCATCAAGTGTTGGGTAGGATGTCAAGTGGGATCCCATTAAATTCCCACATTTAGTTCATTTGCTAAAATCTATTCAAATTTTGAGTAAAAGTTACACTAAATTTTAGCAAATGAACTAGAAGTGCAATTTTAGTTGAATCCCACTTCACACCTTAGTGTTGGGGCCAGCACTGTGACACCCACCTTTTGTGCACCCAAGATGGTTGTCATGTCCTACGTCGCTCCAGCACCTGAGCTGACCAAATCGCCGTAGGTAATAACAGCAGCCATGTCCTCTGTCAATGTGATTGATCTGCTGACTGAACGACCCCGGTTTCTGACCACAACCTCATATTTTTCATCATGCTTGCTAATCCTCTAGTTACAATTACAACTAGAGTCTTATACAAAAATAAACTAAACCTCCGACACTAATTATGGATCAGGGAGTATTAGAATTTCAACTAAAATGTTAAACCATCGTCTCAGCGTTCTGAAGTTTGATCAGTTAAACTGAACTGCAGCAGCAAACAAACCAAAGCAATATAGAGAATCCCATAGTATGAACAAAGTTCACTCTTATTCCTAGGTTCCGTTTAGAAATATATAACGTTTTAGCTTTATAAATAGAATTCAGAAATATAAGACACTTTAGCTTGATCAATAGAATGTATCTGACGTCTTTTAGTGTATAGGTTTATCCACTGAAAGGCGCTTAGATGCATTCATTTCACGGAGCTAAAATATTTTATATTTCTGAACAAAGGGAGTAGAAGCTATTAACTTGTAACAAACCATCAAATAATGGAATGCATATAGTATGTCGGTGACACATAACAACCATGAGCAAATAAGCGGCAAGGTTAAAAAAGAGGAACACTTGATAACGACAGTACTTCAGATCCATCAAAAATAACTCCACAATAATAACAATATATTGTTGGAACAAAACCATCACAAATGGCACCCCTTCTTCCCCCTAAAGACATACTGTAGATGACTTTATCGTTCCGGCCAGACCTCACAGTATATACATTACAACAGGATCTGAAGGACCACGTATCCTGCCCACCTCAAACTGGGTATATCAAAAATAAAATCTCGGACAAAACTCAAGCCGCAAAAGCACCCTCATCGCAGGCTCTAACCAGCTAACGACCAAAAAGAAGAGGACCAAGGACACGAAGACAGAAACTCCACATCAAGTGCTAAATTTCAGTCTACCAACACTAGCTAATATATCCCTAACACGGAATTTTAGTCCCTGGAAATCTTATGCCTAACTGGGAAACTTAGTGTGTCTGCTTGAAAGTCCTCAAGACGCTCTCCATAATGGATACCTGTAAGGTAAGACTAGCTCCGAGTAACCAGAAGAAAAAAAGGGGGTGACACAGTTCACTCGTACTGTCGCTGTATATCAGCTCCTACCAAAAATGTATATCTAATGAGAAACTAGAGTAAAAAGCAACCTGATAGACCCTACAAGAGAGCAACTACAACATTAATCCCAGGCACTGGGAGCCCCAGCACCACCATATCCACCACCCCCATATGTAGAGGAGCCACCATAGCCACCACTGCTGCCTCCATAGTCAGCGCCACCACCCTTGCCAAACGATGAAGATTCCTTTCGGAAGTCCCGGCCACCAAAACGGCTCCCACCTCCACCACCACGCCTGTTCCTTCCACCACCACCACCACCATAGGATGGGCGAGCTGCATAGCGAGTCAGCCACGCAGGTACCTCCTGATTAGATTCTGTCATTAGGTCAGCCAGAGACTTTGCCATTGAAGAATTGTTGTCATTGAAGAAAGCAGTCGCAAGACCACTTTTTCCTGCCCTCCCTGTCCTGCCAATCCTGTGTACGTAATCATCGATATCATTGGGAAGATCAAAGTTCACAACATGAGCAACATGAGGAATGTCGAGGCCCCTGGCCGCCACATCAGTCGCAACAAGAATTGGAGTTTGGCCACTCTTGAAGGATCTCAAAGCATATTCTCTTTCCTGTAAGAAACAGTACATCAATCTGTCAGAGCCCTTGATGACATAAGCATGTTCAGCTTATCTAACAAATATCCACAATGTTCATCAACACCAAGTAGTAAGATTCTAATAAGTAGAAATATCTGAAGCAAATCAAGAAATAAGTAGTTCTAGTGCATAAGACAAACTAAAAATACAGTTTGTCAAACAAACCAAACAGAACAGTAGTTGGGCAATATTCATTTGATGGCACCAACTGATCAATTATACAGTATAAACATTCCAGAGAACAAAATAAAAATAAATATGCTCCAAGCAAAATGGGAGATTCTGAAGAAAAAAAGAACAAACCTGCTGGTTTCTATCACCATGAATAGAAGTCGCTGGAAATCCGTTCGTACACAACCAGTTCTCCAGTGAGTCAGCACCCCTTTTGGTTTCCACAAAGACAAGTGTGAGAGCTTGCTGCAGCAGGAGAAAAGATAAAAAATAAGCATCAGGAATAAATATCTGCACTGGTTACTTGGAGTAACTCCAGAGGTGGAGGTACTTCCACAACTGATCTCAAGAGACTTAACAACAAAACATAAGGGAAATTGATTGAATAACAACACTGATAAAAGGGACAGCCAATATATTACCTTTGCTTGATCTGCACTGTCTCTTTGTGCATGGAGCAGGTCCATCAGGTGACTTCTTTTATCTGCCTCCTGTACAAACTCAACTCTCTGGGCGATCAACTCAGTACTTGACCCGACTCTTCCAACAGCCAGGAATATGTAGTTCTCCAGAAAGTCAGATGCCATTCTCTGTGTTCGTTAGAGTAACCTCAATGTCGTTAAGAATGCAAATTGGAAAGTTTTGACATAAAAAGTATAATTGGAAAACATCGTACATGAAAATGATATTCAACATCGTACAAGAAGGATATTTCAATAAAGTGAGTTACATAACAGTCAGGAACAGATCATTTGTCCAGACCAATATTAGAAAAGGGATTTTTAAACCTATCCTATGCATAAAGCTTCTCTCATCATTAAATGTCTCTGATAGACTGATAACTACCAATGCATTCGCTGTTAGCCTTTTGAACCGAACATGCTGAAATATATAAATATATGGACAAATGAATATCTTGATAATCGAGTTGACCTAACATTCTCTTTAGAAGGCTTGTGCATATTATTTATTTCGTTCCACATATACAACAACCTAGTAATCAAAAGGCAGACTGTAATCAGATTTATATCGTGCTAATGCAACAGAGATACAACAGGTAAGCTTCTCTGGTGCACGACTAACATATGAAGCACATGACAACTTGACAATTGCTGTAATTAATGGACTAATAGCTCAACCCTGTAATGTAATACAACATTGGTACTGAATGTCCATATTATATAGTACAACATAGCACAATGATCTAGTATCAATAGGTCTTTCAAGAATGTAAATCAAATCTAACTCCTTCGCCTAAACCCGTCTAGCATGGAATTAAGCTTAACATCATTCAAGGAAATGAAGGCATAGTGTTTAAAGAGTACAGCATCAACCAAATTTAGAATATAGCTACCAATAGGATAGGAGGGAAGCATACCAACGCAGCAACAAGAAAAAAAAAGGAAGTATGACCAGGGGAACTAAATAGCAAGAACCAGCCATCTAATTGGAGTGGAAATGATAATTCCAGGAATGTATAGCATTGAGATTATCACTGATGTGAGATTAAAATCTAACCTGGATTTCTCCTGGGAATGTAGCGCTGAACAACAATGTCTGCCTGACACCTCGTGGGGGCATATCCATTTGCTCAACAATTCTCCTAACTTGCGGTTCAAAACCCATGTCCAGCATTCTATCTGCCTCGTCAAGGGCAAGGTATCTGATTGACTGTAAGGATACTCTTGCCCTTTCCAGTAAATCAACCAAACGACCCGGAGTAGCCACAAGAATGTCAACACCCCTCTCAAGATCTCTCAACTGCAAAAAAAAAGAGTGAGTTTATGGTCTGATCGAAATTTAGATAAACTAAGGTTACTCCACAAGCATCCAAAAGCAAATATGTGGCAAAATAAACTAGCTACTCCCTCCATCCCAAAATAAGTGACGTGGTTTTGTTTAGATATGCATGTATCTAGACATGTTTTAGTGTGTACATACATTCATATCTAGATTAAACCATGTCACTTATTTTGGGACGGAGGGAGTATATGACACATCAGAGAATTTTTCAGTGACAACAAAAGCTGAAGACAGCAGACTCTAACAGAAAGCCAGGAAAACCATGGGGGTCAATGGGACATGCACAACACAACCCATAATAGGTCTTATATCACTGGGAGACTAGAGAACAGGATGACCATCACAAGGAAAACAAGAAAGTGCAACGCATTGCTACCACTAATGAAAAGACCAAGAGGAATGTTGCTCTAGAAAGAAACCAGATTTTGGACAATGAAAAAAATCTGTTGGAAATCGCACAATCAAGCACTGTCTAACACAGAATACAGGACCATAAATTTTATTCATAATACATGTATCTGCGGAAGGATGACAAGCCAAATGTTCAGTTATTTGCTAATCGAAACTGTTGAATACAGTCTGAACAAATTAAAATACCTAACCATTTGATCTCAGTTATGCAAATCACCATTCACATTGCAGCAGAATTAACTAAAAACCAAATGCAACACGTGCAACCAACAATTCATGATATCGTTAACATAAACTCAGTGAACTGACTGCCGATCCTTCCATGCAAATACTATCCTGAAATGTCTTGTAAGACAGAAATTTTCTATGAAACGGATAATTCTTAGAACTTGAGGTACTACTACAGCCAAGGATAGCCAAAAGCAGACCTGCTGGGTAATAGGCGCCCCACCATATGCAACGACAACCTTGACACCAGTCTGATATGAAAATTTCTTTGCCTCTTCATGAATCTGCAGCACAGGGAAAAAGTAAGGAAACAAATGTCAAGCGCATGTCACAAGGAAATTACATCAAACGTCAAACAAGATGTAGTCACCTGCATGGAGAGCTCTCTTGTTGGCGACAGTATGAGAGCGAGCGGGCACGCGGTCCTACTCCCGCTCCGCTGAGGCCGCTGCACGGGCGGACCCCGCATGATTCCGCTGATGATGGGGAAGCAGAAGGCGGCCGTCTTCCCCGAGCCAGTCTGCGCGCAAGCCATGAGGTCGCGGCCGGCCAGCGAGATCGGGATGGCGTGCCGCTGCACGGGGGTGGGCCGCACGTACTTGCAGCGGCGGATGTTATCGTTGAGCGCGGCTCCGAGGTCGATCTCCGCGAAAGTGCCGACGGCGGGAGGCACCTCCCGGCCACTGGTCTCGACGGGGATGTCCTCGTAGGCGTCGAAGTTGATCCCCGTGTTCTGGTGCTCGTCGAAGGGTACGGGCTCCGGCAGCGCCTCCTCCTCGTTCCCGAACGGGTTGGGCTCCCGGTCCCACCTGCGAGGCGGGGCGCCGCCACTCGCAAACCTCCCCCCGACGCCGCCGGTGTGGCGGCCGAGGAGACTGGGTGCGGCGCGCGGGGGAGGAGCGGAGGACGCGGGAGGCGCCGCTGCGGAGGAGCGGTTGCGGAGGTGTGGAGGGACGTAGGAGGAGCGGTCGGCGCGCGCGGGGCCGTTGGATGCGGCGGACGCGGGCACCGGAGCTGGAGCGGCAGCGGGAGCGGGAGCGGGAGCGGGAGGGGCCGGTTCGGCGTCGGCGACGTCGGCCCAGGAGGTGCGGGAGGGGGGCGCCATGGTTGGATCTGCGCGGAGGTGGAGGAGGCGAGGTTTTTTTCAGGGCAAAGGCAACTTTTTCGTGGGATTTCGATCGGTGGTGGGTGGGTGGAGTTTGCGGCTAAAACGAAGCGTGCGAGATGGAAAACCTAATAAACGGGAAGGAAAGAGGAGGGTCGGACCCGAGCAGGAGTGGTCGCGCGCGTCGGTGGGATCTCTCTCGGCGGTGCTGCAAAAATATCTCCCGTGTGCGTGCAACGTGCGTGGGTCTCTCTCTTTCGCAAATGTTTTTGTGGTGTTTGTATTCGAGTTTTCCTTTCAAAGGCGTTTGTATTCGAGTTTCCATTTAAAGGTGTTCGTATTCGATTTTCCCTTCAATTAAAAGGTGTTTGTGTTCGAGTTTCTTTTTACTCCGTAAAAGGTGTTTGTATTCGATCTTGGCTTATGGCTTTCTGCTGAATGTCGATGTGTCAGATAAAGGGACAAGTGGTATTGGTCATGTTTCTTGTGATCATCTCTTGATCACACGCGTATGGACCATCTCGCAGGTCGGCGGCCTCAACTTCTGGAGACACTGCCGACTTCGACCCATGGCCTCTCTCGTCGGTCTCAGCTGCGATAGAAGGCTCTGTAGATTCTCGATGGGGCGCGTTCTCACCTTCTCGGGAGCTTAGCGAGCCCTATGTGGCATGTTATTCTCCTTATCATGGTGCTAGCGCCGGCGAACAGCTCAATGCTGGACTTGAGGCTCAATCTGCAGCAATTTCTTCAGGTGATTCGTACGGTGTATAGGTTCATATGGCTAGGAGAAAGCTTCAGAAGATCAGGCAGTGGCGCCAGCCTTTAAGGCGCCACGGGAGCCATGAAAGCTCTAGCGTGGAACTGCCAAGGGTTGGGCAAGACCCTTGGCAGTCCTAAACTATGTCATCTGCCCGGATGATCGTTGCTACTAAGTCTCAAGTAATTTTTATTTCTAAAACAAAAAATGCCAAATTCACTGCTTCTCGTATATGTTCCCGCTTTAATATGAATGACTATGTTGCAGTGTCCTCTCAAAGGAAAGCTGGAGGATTATGGATGATGTGGTCTGATGAAGTAGATGTCGCTCTGCACTTGGAATCTCGTAATTTAGTATTAGCCCTGGTCACGGATCGTGCCAAAAACCAAAAGTTTGGCCTTGTTTGTACATATGGTGATCCGTACCACCATACTACTAGCACAATCTGGCAGCAGGTTACCCATTTTGTGTATTATAATAGCAATCTCCCCTTCTTATGTATTGAAAACATGAATGATCTGTTGTATAAATCAGACAAGAGCTCTCGTAATATTAATTATAATCATATGTTTGCTTTTCGTTCTTTTGTTAAAAGATGTGGTTTGTTTGATATTGGTTTTACTAGACATGCCTACACTTGGACCAACCGTCGTTTTTCATCTAAACCTCTTTTCCAAATGTTAGACAGATGTCTTGTTAATCACGAATGGTTCTCCATTTATCTTGTGTCTAATGTGTATAACTATCACACCCTCGGGATTAAGGCTAGACAAATCCTAGACCTCTATCTGATATAAGCCTAACCTAAATCTCGAAAGCGTATAGAGAGAGAATTGATAACACAACGGTGACCCTATGACACAAAAATTTATTACAGCAAGCTCATAACTAAGCAAAGAACCAAAATATTACAAGAAGAGGTCACTGACCACAAACATCAAATAATGGAAGGCAAATTATGCTATTAAGTATAGCAAACTTAACAAATGGCCTAATAGGCCTGAAGCATAACGATGACGTTCATTCCATAGATCCCAGACTGCCGACTCGGAACCTCAAGCTACTCGTCGATGTCGTTGCCATAAAGAACTCTTCATCTATGGTAACACCTACTCTGCTACAAAAGTATCAACGAAGCAAGGGTGAGTACAGGGTGTACTCCACAAGACTTATGGCTGGTGGATTTATTTTGCATAAAGTCATCTTTGTTTGTAAAACAAGAGGGAGAAAAAGCTCGACTAATCAGAATATTTTAAAAGGGGATAAGAGAGCGGTATTGATACATCGAAAACGTATCTATAATTTTTGATGCTCCATGCTTGTTTAGTATCTACTTTGCTTTGCTTTGTCTACACTTTCAGGTGTTTTTATATGTTTTCTGGTACTAGATTATTAACAAGATGCCACAGTGCCAGTTGCCTGTTTTCTTCTGTTTTTGGTTCTAGAAAGGAAGAAAATCAATATTCTTGAAATCGGACGGGACAAAAGCCAAAGTCAATATTTTACCGTGGGGAACACGAAGCCGGAATTCGAGACGGAGGAGAGTCACCAGGGGGCCACACCCCCTGGCCGTGCGGGTGGGCCCACGTCGCGCCTGGGGGGTGCAGCTGCCCTAGCGGCCCCCCTTCCTCGCCTCTTCGCCTATAAAGACCCCCTGATGCCTAAACCCTAAGCACCCGATCAATATTCCACGAAACCGTCTGTAGCCGCCGCCACCATTGTCCCTAGATTTGGGGATCTGAAGCTCTTCCCGGCACCCTGCCGTAGGGGAGATCACCCTGGAGGCTTTCTTCTTCATCATGTTAGCCTCCGGTATGAAGCGTGAGTAGTTCCACCTTGGACTACGGGTCCATGTAGTAGCTAGATGGTTGTATCTCCTCCTTTGTGCTATCATGTTTAGATCTTGTGAGCTCCGTTTATGATCAAGATCTCATTTTTTTGTAATCATGCATGTTGTGTTTGCGGGGATCCGATGGATATTGAGATTACTATGTCAGATTGATTAATGGTTTTGTCTTATTGATTCTATCATGTCTGTGTTGTTTGTGATCTTGCATGCTCTCCGTTTCTAGTAGCTATCTTGGCCGAGAAGATGCTACTGACTCCAAGAGGGGGTATTTATGCTAGATAGTGGGTTCATGCCTCTATTTAATCTAAGGGAAGAGAGAGAAATCTCTAAGGTTGTAGATATGTTGTTGCCACTAGGGAGAAAACAACGGTCTCTTGTTCATGGAACAAGTGGATTGTTTACCTTACACACTTTGCTTAAAGCAGTTATCTGTTGCTTGCAACTTAATACTAGAGGGGGTTCGGATGATAACCTGAAGGTGGATTTCTAGTCATAGATGCAATTGGATGGCGCTCTATGTATCTTGTTGTATTGCTCAATCGAATCTCATAGGATCATGAATGTCTAGTATTGCATTGTTATGCCTTGCTCAGTCCTGTCAATTGCCCTGATGTAATTTGTTTACCCAGCATGTCATGTTTGTTTATCTAAGGATAACACCTCTAGTGAACTATGGACCTCGGTCCAATCTTTACCATTGATATACCTTCCACTGTTACTGTTACTTTCTGCAAACCACCATTACCTTCCACGCCATACAGTTAATCCTTTGTTACAGCAAACCGGTGAGATTTACAACCTCATTGTTCGTTGGGGCAAAGTCTTGAGTTTGTGTTGTGCAGGTTTCCAAGTTGTTAGCAACACCTTTGAGTCGTTTCCTTCCTCCTATTGGTTCGATAACCTTGGTTTCTTACTGAGGGAAAACTTGCTTCTGTGCTCATCACACCTTGCTCTTGGGTTATCCCAACGAGGCGTTGACAACACGCCCATCATCAAGCTTTACTAGCGCCGTTGCTAGGGAGGCTAAGGACGTCTTCACAAGGGGAGTCCTTCACAACCTTTCTCCTTACTTTGTTTTTGTTTTGATTAGTTTCTTTTTCTTGGTTTTGTTTGCCTCTTTTTATCAAAAACTCAAAAAAATAGTTTAGTTTGGTTTGCTTTCCCTTATCAAAAACACACAAAAAAATTAGTTCTTGCTCTAGTTGTTGTTGCTTTTGGCTTGCTCCACATTTTCCAAAATGAACTCCGTTGAGAACACCAAGTTGTGAGACTTCACTAGCACAAACAATAATGATTTCCTAAGTACTCCTATTGCTCCACTTGCTCCTGATGCTACCTTTTATGAAATTAAGCCTGCTTTGTTGAATCTTGTGATGAGAGAGCAATTTTCTGGTGCTAGTTCTGATGATGCTGCTGCCTACCTCAATAACTTTGTTGAACTTTGTGAGATGCAAGAGTATAAGGATGTAGATGGAGATATTATTAAGCTCAAGTTGTTTCCTTTCTCTTTGAGAGGAAAATCTAAGGAATGGTTGCTATCTTTTCCTAGAAATAGTATTGATTCTTGGATTAAGTGCAAAGATGCTTTTATTGGAACGTACTACCCTCCTGCTAAGATTATATCTATGAGAAGTGATATTATGAAATTTAAACAACTTGATAATGAACATGTTTCTCAAGCTTGGGAAAGAATGAAATCTCTGGTTAAGAATTGTCCCACTCATGGACTTACTGCTTCGATGATTATCCAGAATTTTTATGCAGGTTTGAACTTCTCTTCAAGAAACCTGTTGGATTCAGCTGCTGGAGGTACCTTTATGACCATCACCTTGGGTGCTGCAACAAAACTCCTCGATAATATGATGGTTAATTATTCTGAATGGCACACTGAGAGAGCTCCACATGGTAAGAAGGTAAATTATGTTGAAAAAACCTCCTCTTTGAGTAATAAGATTGATATTATCATGGCTATGCTTGTTAATGGGAAAGCTCCTTTAGATCCTAATAATGTTCCCTTAGCCTCTTTGGTTGCTCAAGAAGAGCAAGTAGATGTGAACTTCATTAGAAACAATAATTTTAACAACAATGCCTATAGGAATAATTTTGGTAGTAAGAACAATTATAGGCCTTACCCTCCTAATAATGGCAATACCTATGGAAACTCCTACAACAATACTAGAAGTTACCCCTCTAAATTTGAAGTCATGCTCAAAGACTTTATTAGTAAACAAACCACTTTCAACAAGACTGTGGAGGAAAATCTTTTGAATGTTGAGAAAAATATTTCCTCTCGGTCTGAAGCACAGTCCTCCTTGATTAATAAAATGGCTGCTAAACCTAAAATTTTGGTAAGTGTCATTGCTGCTACACATGCCATATAAGTTACTATTGATGAAAATGTTAGACTGTTATCCCAACTACATGCTAAGTGGGAAAGAGAAGCTGAAATTGCTAGAAACAATAGTGTGTGCACTATCACCACCACCAATATGGATGCCACTAAAACACAAGAAGTCCCTATTCCTCCTACCACAATGCCTAAGCCCAATGAGTCCACTACTAGTGATGCTAAGTTTGATTTTGATCTTGATGGTTGCAATATTTCTGAAGTGATTTTGTTCCTATAAAAGCTTGCTAGAAGTCCTGATGCTAGTGATATGCATGTAGCTTTCACCAAACACATTACAGATGCTCTTATTAAAATTAAGGAAGAGAAGCTAAAACACAAAGCCTCTATTCCTATGAAAGTAGAGGATAGTTGGGAACCCATTATTAATATACAATTGGATGACTTTGATGTCAAAGCTTCATGTGACCTTGGTTTTGGTGTCTCTATTATGCCTAGGAAGATTTATGAAGTGCTTGATTTGCCACCTTTGGAAGATTGTTATTTGGATGTCCCACTTAATAATAATGGTAAAAAGAAACTCATGGGGAGTGTTAATGATGTCCTTATTATGGTTAACAATGCTTATGTCCCTCTTGATTTCTATGTTTTGGATGTTGAATACAGTGCTTATTGTCCTATTACTTTGGGAAGACCTTTTCTTAGAACTGTTGGTGCCATCATTGATATGAAAGAAGGCACCATTAAATATCAATTTCCATTCAAGAAAAGTATTGAACACTTCCCTATGAGGAGAGAGAGGTTGCCTTTTACCCCTCCTTTGAAAGCAAGGTTTGATGTTAATGCTTCTTCATTTGAAAATACTTGATTCTTGCTTCTTGTGCCTAACTTAGAGGCGTTAGAGAAAAGTACTTGTTGGGAGATATCCCAAGAGTTTTTTTTGAGTCTTGGAAGTTATTACTTTAGTAATGACCTCTTCTTATCCTTTTTGTTTGCTTTCTGTGCCAAGAATGACCTTTAATGAGAGGGAAGTAAGATTTGGGGAGTTGTTGTCCCAAAACAGATTTTTGTGCTCCACCATAAAAATTCGTGAGGAATCTTTGTAAGTCGGATTGAGCTGATATTTTATGAATAAATCCCCCAGTATGTTAGATAACTTTTGTTAGTTCAACACTTTTTTATTTGAGCAATAGAAGGTCTTCGAAAAAATCGATTTCTACCTGCTGGTCTATTTTGACAGATTTCTGTCATTATTTGCAATTGCTTCTTATTGATTCCTTTTTGGGTTCTTTGGGTTCTTTTTGGGAAATTGAACTTTTCGAGGGAATTGCTACAGTAGCCTGTGTATTTAGTGAAAGTTTTGTTGTTCTAAAGCTAAACCCAAGGGTCTATTATCTTTTGAATACACTAATGTTGCTAATGAAGATTGTGTGGAGTTTTGTATGAAGAAAAAATTTCAGGTGTAGAGAGAGAATGATGTAATGAGACGAATAATGGACAAAAGCTCAAGCTTGGGGATGCCACCCCGTGTCACCCCAAGAAATATTCAAGAGGTATAAGCGTCAAAGCTTGGGGATGCCCAAGGCATCATCTTCTTCATCAATAAAAAGCTTAGGTCTTTCTAGACACTTCGTTTTTATTGTTTCATGCATTGTTGTGTTATTCTTGGAGTGTCTTAGTTTTTGTTTGGTTTGCTTAGTTTGCTTGAATAAATTAGTTTGGACCCCCGATCTCGCTGTGTTGTTTCAAATAAGTTGATTGGTGTTGGAAAGGAGTAGAAAGTTCTTGCTTGAGTAGTACAAGAGGAGATTGCTTTGACCGTGACTTAGACTAGCATGTCATGCTAGATGTTGTTTTGACCTTATGCTTAGTGATTATTGTTATAGCATGACTTGTTCCAAACAATTGGGATTGCTTAATGTGTGTCAACACCCGGATTTTTAATCCCAGATGCTTGTTATGCCATACATCGCAATCCCAGGATTACCATTTTTGCGAGACATAACAGATTTGTATATCACAGTACATCATCCAAACCATACATAAGTTCTTACACAAATAAGGATCTCATGATCCAGTTCTTAATACAACTCAAACAGCGGAATAACATAAAGATAACGATAGCGTAGGCGAAGCTCCATCTTCAGGGTCATAGGCAATGCTGACGATGGGAGATGATCCTAGTTGTCGTAACCTTCCTACGGTCCGTCATCCTGATACTCCTCTTCATAGTCTGGCCACGGGAATAGCCAGGGACAAGCCATGAGTACTCTTTAAGTACTCGCAAACTAATACTAACAAGTTAAGGGGGGTTTTTGTAGTAGGACACTAGGCTCTAAGGTTGTTTTGCAAAAAGCCAGATTTACCTCTACTCAGTTCAGAAGCAAAGAAAACTAGTTGAAAGTTTTATAACACCTAAGTGGGAATTTGAATTTCATATCACAACTCTGTTGTGGTCAAGTCAAAGTCATAATTCATTTCACAAGTCATTTTGAAAACATCTGACGAGGGAACAGTATGGCCACTCCAACTGTCCATAACCAAGGACGCGGCTATTCGAATAGTTTGACACTCTGCAGAGATTGTACACATTCACCACAACATTCGATACATCCGTCAGGAACAAATCCAGAATTCACCATACTCAGTATGCGGATAATCAATCCTAACCTTTCAGTTACACGCCCTAGTATAGGCACCTCTCCTGTGAGTTTGGCCTCCCAACCATGACCAACTGTCATCTTGGGTACTACACAGGTGGACAATCTTCACAAGGTAGCCTCAACTCAGACCTTGGCTGCGAGGGAACCCATACTAAGGTACATAAATTTCCAGTCAAGCCCTACCCAATTTTCGGGTATTGTGGTTATTAAAATTGGAATGGTATCGCATCCAAACAACCATCAGTTTTATAAAGGGCTAAGGCTCATGCCTCAACATTTTCATCATCAAAATCATCTAGTGTTCGGAGACACATGTCAAAACATTTTAGTAGAATGAGTCATCATTCTAAGGTTTTCATAACCATTTTCACCAAGTATTCCCATCTAAGGTTGATCAAGTTCTATACTTAGCACTAGCATCGGTGGTAAATACTAATGAGGGGTGGTAAACAAGTGGGGATTTGCTAAGTTTAATCTCATGCCTTAGAATGACATCAAGATTATATAACTTAGGCCAAATTTTATGCTCTTTATGCTACCTTTGATTATCTTTCTAGAAGCTATAAGTCACTATGTAAACTCTAAGAGAAAGCTTTGATAAATAAAGTAAAGTACTTGAGCTTGCAAGTAAAACTAGGATTGGGCATCATCAGATGTATCTAACCAAGCATGCTTAATGCAATGCATAGATTCTCTAACTTTCATAGTGGCAAGGGTTAGCTTGCAAGGTTTCAAGTATTGGCTTGCCTTGAGCAGAGCAGTGGTTGAAGTTCTCCTCGGCTTCTTCCTCGTAGTATCCTCCTTCCTCCTCGTATCCTTGGTCGGTACTAGCATCTATGAATAAATACGAGGTACACAATCACCAAACAATACTTAACTATTTCTAGTCATCACACGATGGTTCACACTAGATGATCTAGCATCATCACTAATATTACAAGATTAAAGCACTTGGCTTATTTATTTTATTTTTAGAAAAGTAATTTCTACTCATTGAAAAACTACTTAAGATTTAATATTCTCCAACTCAAACATGGGATCATGTTGACACATGTCATCACCACATATTTCAGTACATGAGAATGTCATTTAAAGTGGTGTCATAATTTAATAAGGTTTAACCTTTTTATTTTAATTAACTAAAGTGACTAAAAATGCCTAGGTGGCATTCTTTTATTACTTGAACATTATTTATGTAAGTACACCTATATATTTTTATATATTCTGAAAGGTATGATCAAATTTGATTTTTGAGAGTTGGAAACAACTCAAAGGCTCTTATGGTTGAATTTTGAAAAATGTTTGAATGCAGAAAAGCTTCTACTTTTTTATTTTTACCATGGTTGATCTACAACTCCAAATGATTTGAATCCAACGGGCTTGGATTAAGCATTTCAGTACCTTTCTAACAAAATTGGTTTCATGCATTTTGGTTCAGTGAATCGAGCTGGGTTGATTTTTGAATATAGGTACAGAACTGTGTTTGAAATTAAATGAATAAAGCTTAATTTAAATTATTGGGTCATGCGGGATGTTTTACTGGGCTGGCCCACTACGCACAGCGTGTACGCGGGCTGGTTAAGTGGTTGTCCCCACGCGTCAATGAGACGGGGAGGGGCGAAGCAGTACGGGGCAGTGTGAACCACACGATCTAACTCTAATCGAACGGCTATGGTTCATCATCCACGTCGGGCAACGCCGGTGAAACAGAACCCTAACGTGGCAGGTGGGGGTCGTGGGAGGCTCACCGGGGCTCAGGCGAGGGTCGGCAACGGGGGCGAACGACGAAGTCAACGACGACGGTTCTCCTGGTACCGGCAGCTCCTCCTAGGGCGGCTCCAATCGATGGCTCCCTTATTCTTCAGTAGCGGGCTCCGGCCAAATTCCGGCGATGCGCTGCTCGCCTTGCTCCGGGAGTGAGGTGGGGTGGTTCTGGGTGAGAGGGGAGTGAACTAGTGTGGCGAATTCATGCTGGGGAGGGCTCCTTTTATAGGCGAGCTAGAGGGGCAGCACAGCGTGGGCCGAGGTCGTCGAAGGCGACGGTACAGGCAGCTACTGGCATGGGCGACAGTAGGGGGCGGTGCTGTGCTCCCTGGTGAATCTAAACGGCGTGGTGGCAAGGCGTGGGGTGGTGCTGATCGGTCCGAATGTCGCGGTGCTCTGAGCGGGTCCGACGGCGGTTTTATGGTCACACAGCGTGCGTGGTCCGCGCGACGGCGAACGGGCATGTCTGTGGAGTTGCTGGGGTGCTGGTGATCATCCCTGCAAGTGGCGAGGGCGGCGCGTGGTCTGTGGATGCTGGTCGAGCATGGCGCACTGGCGCGCTCTCGGCTCGCGCGTAGAGAGGTTTGGAATGGGCATGTCGTGTGGTCCAGGGGCTGGCATTGCTCAGGGCTGGGACAGGGAGTGGCGGTGGACGGTGGGGTGCTTGCTAGACATGCCGGCTAGGCTTAGTGTTACTTGCAGCTTGTTGTCGACAATGGGGTGGCATGGTGAGGCTCGGCCTGCTCACCATTGCTGGCAATGGCAAGCTCACAGTGGTGCTAGTGGTTACTAACTAGGTTAGATGATCTACTAAATGTTTGTTGCAACCAGAGAGGGAACAAGTTAGGCCAATTTTACTGCTGCAAATAGTGTTAGATGTTTGTTAGATTTGAATCTGCAAGGTGTTTGATGAAATGGCTGCAAGAACTTTAGATTTGAATTTTGGATTCAAACTTTATGGGTTTGCTAGGCACATGCTAGGGAGTATCTGGTTAGTTGGATTAGTCAAGGGGCATTGGTTTGGTTGGGTTTTGAAAATGTATGATGTTCACATATGAATAACATTCAATTTTGAATTGTGATTTGAATGAGGTTGCCAAATGTTTCTGCAAGTTTGAAAGGTGGGCCTTGATTCAATTTTACTAGTTCTATCAAGGGGTGAAAAGAATTGGAAAAGTTTCTGTTTGAAATCTTGGACTAGAAACACTCAAAGTGACCTAGTGAGCAAGATTGGCAAAAATGACCATTTGCCTTATTTGATTTGTTTTTTATTTTCTCTTGATTTGTTTCTGCATGGAATTGTTTTACATGATGTTATTTTCATCTTTAAACCATTTCTTGCTATTTAGGTTAATCACACAAGTTCATTCATGCATTTATCAAATCATCTCATTCCCACATGCATTCATATGATTTTAAATTAATCAAAGTTTTTGTTAACCCTGATTTTAGTGACTATAGTTTGATGATCCTTGTGTTATATTTTTGGGATGTTACAAACCTTCCCCCCTTAAACAAAATCTCGTCTCGAGATTTGAAAAAGGACGAAAAATATTACCTAGGATTTAAAGAGATCGGGAAACTCTGTCCTGTTGTGATCTTCGCGCTCCGAGGTAGCTTCTTCTTCTTCAGTGTGGTTGCTCCACTGAATCTTGAGAAACTTGATTCTTTAGGTCCTGGTGGTTCTGAAAGCTTCTTCCAAAATACGGATGGGTACTTTGGGCTATGCCAGGTCATCGTTGATCTCTATGGTCCGGTGATCAATATTCTTGAAAACTTTAGTCTTCTCTAGAACTTCAAGGCATTAGCGAAGTAATGATATATGGAACACATTGTGCAGTGCTGACATTTCTTCTGGCAGTTCCAATTGATATGATACTTCTCCTCGATGATTCAGAATCTTGAAGGGTCCGATATATCTGGGGGCTAACTTTCCTTTGAGCTGGAAACGCTGCATTCCCTTCAAAGGTGTCACTTTAAGATACATGAAATCTTTGATATTGAAAGCGAGGTCTCGACGTCTCTTGTCGGCGTAACTCTTCTATCTTGACTGGGTGGTCTTAAGGTGCTCATGAATCTTGTGAACTTTCTCTTCTGCTTCTCGTAGGATGTCGGGTCCGAAAATCTGAATCTCTCCTACTTTCGACCAGTTCAAAGGGGTGCGACACTTCCTTCCATACATAAACTCAAATGGGGCCATTTGCAGACTAGCTTGATAACTGTTGTTGTATGAAAATTCTACGAAAGGCAGACAGTCCTCCCATTTAGATCCATACTCTTGCACACGTGCTCTCAACATATCTTCGAGTATTTGATTTACTCGGTCCGTTTGTCCATCAGTCTGAGGGTGATACGCTGTGCTGAAATCTAGTCGGGTTTCTAAACCTTCTTGGACTTTCTTCCAGAATCTCGAGGTAAACTGAGTTCCTCAATCCGATACGATGTTCTTGGGGACTCCGTGCAAACTGACAATTCTAGCGATGTATAACTCTGCTAGCTTCGAACTCTGGTATGTGGTCTTGACTGGTAAGAAATGGGCGACTTTGGACAATCGGTCAACTATGACCCAGATAGAGTCATTTCCCCTACTAGAAGTAGGCAATCTGGTGATAAAGTCCATTCCAACTGAATCCCATTTCCATTCCAGAATCTATAGAGGTTGCAACAGTCCAGCGGGTCTTTGATGTCCCGCCTTGACTCTCTGACATATATCACACTTGGCGATATAGCTTCCGATTTCTCTCTTTATCTTATGCCACCAAAATTGTTCCTTCAAATCCTGATACATCTTCGTTCCTCCGGGGTGGATAGAATAAAGAGTATCATGGGCCTCTTTCAAAATCACTTCTTTCAATTCCGAATATGCTGGTACACAAAGGCGTCCTTTGTACCACAGAACTCCTTCTTCATCTTCCGTGAATCCGGGTACTTTGCCTGTATCGATACGACGCTTGATTCCGTCGATACTAGCATTTCCTTTCTGTGCCTCTTTGATCTGGCTGATCAAAGTGGGTTGAAGTTCTATGCTATCCAAAAATCCTTCACTCACTAATTCCATTTGGAAATCTTCCATCTCTTTGTGCAAACTTGGTTGCTCCTTCAAAATCATGGAGTTCAAGCGGCACGGCAATCTGCTAAGGGCATCTGCTACCACATTGGCTTTACCGGGGTGATAGTGAATGTCCAGATCATAATCCTTGATTAGCTCAATCCATCTTCTCTGCCTCATATTCAGCTCCTTCTGAGTGAATATATACTTTAGGCTCTTGTGATCCGAATAAATCTCACAACGGTTTCCCATCGGTAATGCCTCCATGTCTTCAGGGCTAGAACTACGGCTGCGAGTTCGAGGTCATGGGTTGGGTAGTTCTGTTCATGCTGCTTCAGTTGTTGGGATAGATAAGATATAACTTTGCCTTCTTGCATTAGCACACATCCTAGGCCGATCTTGGATGCATCACAATACACGTCAAAGGGCTTCGTGATATCCGGCATGATCAAGATGGGGGATGAAATCAATCTCCTCTTGAGTTCCTAAAAACTCGCTTCACATTTGTCTGTCCATTCAAACTTCCTGTCCTTCTTCAACAATTGGGTCATGGGTCTGGCAATACTCGAGAATCCTTCTACGAACTTGCGGTAGTATCCCGCTAATCCGAGAAATGCACGAACTTGGGTTTGAGTGGTTGGGGCTTGCCAATCTTCGACATCTTTCACCTTTGCAGGGTCAACGGCAATTCCTCCGGCTGATACGATATGTCTGAGGAATCCTACCTCCTATAACCAGAATTCACATTTGCTAAACTTGGCATACAACTGATGCTCTCTAAGGGTTCCAAGAATGGTCCTTAGGTGTAGCTCATGTTCTTCTTCTGATTTGGAATAAATCAGAATGTCATCGATGAAAACAACGACAAAATTATCCAGGAAGTCAATAAAAATCTTATTCATGAGATTCATGAAATAAGCGGGGGCATTGGTCAATCCAAAAGACATGACGGTATACTCGTATAATCCATATCTGGTGGTAAAGGCAGTCTTTGGAATATCCTCTGCATGAATCTTGAGTTGATGATAGCCAGTTCTAAGATCAATCTTAGAAAACACGTTGGCACCAGTCAACTAATCCTTTGTGTTTGGACATCCAATCCATTCCTAGTACTACTTCCAAACCTTTTGTTCCGAGTACTATTAGATTAGCATAAAAATCTATGCCATGGATTCAGATAGGGACTGCTTTGCAAATTTGCCTAGCTTTGGTGGTTGAACCAGTTATTTGAACAATCATAACATGCTTCAATTTGGTTGGTTGAATCTTACTAGTGCATGCAAATTCTTCAGTGACAAATGAGTGCGATGCTCCAGAATCAAACAACACTCTTGCAAGTACTGAGTTAATAGAAAACATACCCATCACGACGTCTGGCGCTTCCTGGGCATCTTCAGCATGCATGAGAAAGAGACGGCCATTGTGGTTGAGCGAATTCCCTGGGGCAAACCTTCTTCCGGGCTGAACATGACGCTGCTGCTGAGCTGGGGCATTTGCGTTAGGGGCTACGACAATATTCTTAGGGCACTCATTGGAATAGTGACCCTTGGTTCCACATTCATAACAAGTCACTTGCGACTTGTCCTTTGCTGCAACAGGCACAACATTGCTTCCGGTCCTTAGGGCAGTGTTGGATTTGGTGGCGACATTGTTGTTGTTGAACTTGGGAGGGGAACGGTTGAAATTGCTAGAGTTGCCGGGGTTGTTGTGGTTTCCTCCGCGCCTTGGGTTTCCACAGTTGGGATAGGTCGGACGGTTCATCGGGGGTCTGTTGGTTCTCGGGGCAAATCCTGGAGATGGGTTGGGGCGATACTTTGGTGTCTGGTGGGTTCCTGGTTGATGCATCATGCGACTCTTGCGGTTCTCATTGGTTTGGTTGATCTTTCCTTCCATCTGAATGGCAGAGTCGACTAGGGCTTCAATATCAGCAAAGGGGATATTGACCAACACCGTCTGCATCTCATCGTGCAGACCATTCAGGAATCTCTCTTTCTTCTTATCTTCAGTGTCGATCTCATCCGGTGCATACCTATCTACTGACAAGAATTTGTCACGGTATTCCACTACTGTCATTCTTCCTTGCTTCAGTTCTCTGAATTCATCCATCATCCTCTTGATTAAACCCGATGGCACATGGGTCCTGCTGAACTTGACCTTGAATTCATCCCAAGTCATCATCTGACCTCCGGTCATTGCACGAATGCTGTTCCACCATGCTCTTGAATCTCTGGCTAGATTGGCGAATAGAAATTTCTCGTTAGCTTCCACTCCTGCGACTTCCAGATTGCTCTCCATGGTTTGCAGCCAATCATCTACATCTAGGGGTTCTTCTGACTTAGTGAAAACAGGTGGATTGGTGTTCTGGAAATTCTTGAGCTTAGATCCATGGTTGTCCTGATTTCCATGTCCTTGATTGTTGTTGGCCATCTGAGCTATCTGTTGAAGGGTGGATAAGTTGGCTTGACATTCGGCTCTTTCAGCTTCGCGGTCAGAAACCAACATTTGCAGGATCAGCAACATCGGGTCCGGGGATGAACCACTTCCTCCGCGAGGCATCTGAAGATTGAGATAGATTATGAGAAAAGAGGGAAATTTCTAAGGTTCAGGGTTGTTTTGTAAAGTTGTTAAAGTGTGACTCAGATTTTGCTAGCAACTTGCTTTTCCTTCATTCATAGCACACAATACAACACACACCACAACAAAGAAAAACATATGGTTTTCAGAACCATTCTAGAAACTACGATACAGTGGGACCGAATACAATTCACTAACGCTAGTGCTCAAGTGCTACTACTCCTTGGAGTCAGTGTACTCATCATCCTCATCGTCGTCATCGATGAAGGCGAAATCATCCTCATCGGTGAAGAAGTCCATGGCCTGATCCTCCAGAAAGTCATCATCATTGCTGAGATAGGAGTAGGGGTCTCCACGAAGGTCTTTTCCAGCATTTTCCTTCTCCTCCAACTGCATGTCTCTCTCGTGGATGGTCTCCTCCAAATCCGTGATCTGGTGGCGAAGACGGGCAATGATGCGCTCCTTCTTGTCGAGCTGAAGGCGACGAGACTTGCGATCCTTCACTAGCATGGCGAGGGTCTGATCCTTCTCCTTGGCGATGGCGTACTTGTGGTTGGCATAGGAATGGGCATTGTCCAACTCCTTCTGACGGTCGTACATCATGAAGCTAAGGTGGTCCAATTGACTCTTCAGCTCGGGGTGGTATGGGGCCTCCAGTGGTTGTCCCATAACATCACGCCTTGGGTAGAACTCAAAGCGGGTACCCTTGATCTGATTGATACTCTGCCTACACAGACGGGCAAGAGCTTCCTGCATTGACCTGGCCAGTCCATCGAGCCAGTTGTTCTCTCTTAAGGTGAACTGAATTCCCTCTGCAGTGGGAGGTTCAATCTTTCCTCGGAGACTTGCAACAACTAGCCACTGCAGATCTTCTCCTTCCTTATCATTGAGCTGAGCTCCAAAGAACTCGGGGTGCGGACGCTCTAGAAGTTCCGAAAGCTGGTCCAAGTCACGCTCAAAGATGAGGTCTCCTCCATTCCCCAACTGATAAAACTTGCAGTACTTCACGTCCATCTATAAGAATATAAGATGAGTAAGTTAGTAGAGTGATCAAGTGTGTCAAATTTTATGTATTTTGCAAGAATTTTTGAGGAATATGAATTTTCATGAAAGAATCAAAGTGATAAGAATGGGAATAAGTTTTTTGTAAATACTCACTTCCATTGGTTTTGAAACCAAGTTTCTGATTCAAACGTCCATTCTAACTAGGGTCTCCTATGGTCAGGATGGCTCTGATACCAACTTGTCAACACCCAAATTTTTAATCCCAGATGCCTGTTATGCCATACATCGCAATCCCAGGATTACCATTTTTGCGAGACATAACACATTTGGATATCACAGTACATCATCCATTACAAACTATACATAAGGTCTTACACAAATAAGGATCTCATGATCCAGTTCTTAATACAACTCAAATAGCGAAATAACTTAAAGATAACAATAGCGTAGGCGAAGCTCCATCTTCAGGTCACATGCAATGCTAACGATGGGAGATAATTCTAGTTGTCGTAACCTTCCCGCGGTCCATCATCCTGATACTCCTCTTCATAGTCTGGCCACGGGAATAGCCAGGGACAAGCCATGAGTACTCTTTAAGTACTCGCAAACTAATACTAACAAGTTAAGGGGTTTTTTGTAGAAGGACACTAGGCTCTAAAGTTGTTTTGCAAAAAGCCAGATTTACCTCTACTCAGTTCAGAAGCAAAGAAAACTAGTTGAAAGTTTTATAACACCTAAGTGGGAATTTGAATTTCATATCACAACTCTATTGTGGTCAAGTCAAAGTCATAATTCATTTCACAAGTAATTTTAAAAACATCTGACGGGGGAACAGTATGGCCACTCCAACTTCCCGGATGCGACTATTCAAATAGTTTGACACTCTGCAGAGATTGTACACTTTCACCACAACATTCGATACATCCGTCAGGAACAATCCTGAATTCACCATACTCAGTATGCGGATAATCAATCCTAACCTTTCAATTACACGCCCTAGTATAGGCACCTCTCCTGTGAGTTTGGCCTCCCAACCATGACCAACTGTCATCTTGGATACTACATAGGTGGACAATCTTCACAAGGTAGCCTCAGCTCAGACCTTGGCCGCGAGGGAACCCATACTAAGGTACATAAATTTCCAGTCAATCCCTACCCAATTTTCGGGTATTGTGGTTGTACGGTAAAATTGGAATGGTATCGCATCCAGACAACCATCAGTTTTATAAAAGGCTAAGGCTCATGCCTCAACATTTTCATCATCAAAATCATCTGGTGTTCGGAGACACATGTCAAAACATTTCAGTAGAATGAATCGTCATTCTAAGGTTTTCATAACCATTTTCACCAAGTATTCCCATCTAAGGTTGATCAAGTTTTATACTTAGCAGTTAGCAGTAGCATCTACAAGTGGTGGTAAATACTAATGAGGGGTGGTAAACCAGTGGGGATTTGCTAAGTTTAATCTCATGCCTTAGAATGACATCAAGATTATCTAACTTAGGCCAAATTTTATGCTCTTTATGCTACCTTTGATTATCTTTCTAGAAGCTATAAGTCACTATGTAAACTCTAAGAGAAAGCTTTGATAAATAAAGTAAAGCACTTGAGCTTGCAAGTAAAACTAGGATTGGGCATCATCAGATGTATCTAACCAAGCATGCTTAATGCAATGCATAGATTCTCTAACTTTCATAGTGGCAAGGGTTAGCTTGCAAGGTTTCAAGTATTGGCTTGCCTTGAGCAGAGCAGTGGTTGAAGTTCTCCTCGGCTTCTTCCTCGTAGTATCCTCCTTCCTCCTCGTATCCTTGGTCGGTACTAGCGTCTATAAATAAATACGAGGTACACAATCACCAAACAATACTTAACTATTTCCAGTCATCACACGATGGTTCACACTAGATGATCTAGCATCATCACTAATATTACAAGATTAAAGCACTTGGCTTATTTATTTTATTTTTAGAAAAGTAATTTCTACTCATTGAAAAACTACTTAAGATTTAATATTCTCCAACTCAAACATGGGATCATGTTGACACATGTCATCACCACATATTTAAGTACATGAGAATGTCATTTAAAGTGGTGTCACAATTTAATAAGGTTTAACCTTTTTATTTTAATTAACTAAGTGACTAGAAATGCCTAGGTGGCATTCTTTTATTACTTGAACATTATTTATGTAAGTACACCTATATATTTTTATATATTCTGAAAGGTATGATCAAATGTGATTTTTGAGAGTTGGAAACAACTCAAAATCTCTTATGGTTGAATTTTGAAAAATGTTTGAATGCAGAAAAGCTTCCGCTTTGTTATTTTTACCATGGTTGATCTACAACTCCAAATGATTTGAATCCAACGGGCTTGGATTAAGCATTTCAGTACCTTTCTAACAAAATTGGTTTCATGCATTTTGGTTCAGTGAATCGAGCTGGGTTGATTTTTGAATATAGGTACAGAACTGTGTTTGAAATTAAATGAATAAAGCTTAATTTGAATTATTGGGTCGCGCGGGATGTTTTACTAGGCTGGCCCACTACACACAGCGCGTACGCGGGCTAGTTAAGTGGATGTCCCCATGCGTTAGTGAGACGGGGAGGGGCGAAGAAGTACGGGGCAGTGTGAACCACACGATCTAACTCTAATTGAACGGCTACGGTTCATCGTCCACGTCGGGCAGCGTCGGCGAGACAGAATCCTAACGCGGCAGGTGGGGGTCATGGGAGGATCACCGGGGCTCAAGCGAGGGTTAGCGATGGGGGCGAACGACGAAGTCGACGATGGTGGTTATCCTGGTACCGGCAGCTCCTCCTGGGGCGGCTCCAATTGATGGCTCCCTTCTTCTCCAGCAACGGCGTGCTCCGGCCAAATTCTGGCGATGCGCTGCTCGCCTTGCTCTGGGAGTGAGGTGGGGTGGTTCTGGGTGAGAGGGGAGTGAACTGGTGTGGCGAATTCGTGCTGGGGAGGGTTTCTTTTATAGGCGAGCGAGAGGGGCAACATGGCATGGGCTGAGCTCGTCAGAGGCGACGGTACAGGCATCTACTGGTATGGGTGATGGTAGGGGGCGATGATGTGCTCCCTGGCAAATCTCAATGGCGTGGTGGCGAGGCGTGGGGTGGTGATGATCGGTCGGAACATCACGGTGATCTGAGCGGGTCCGACGACGGTTTTAAGGTCGCACAACGTGCGTGGTCCACGCGGCGGCGAACGGGCATGTCTGTGGGGTTGCTGGGGTGCTGGTGATCATCCCTGCAAGCGGCGAGGGAGGCGCGTGGTCTGTGGATGCTGGTCGAGCATGGCGCACTGGCACGCTCTCGGCTCGCGTGCAGAGAGGTTTGGCATGGGCGTGTCGTGTGGTCCAGGGGCTGGCATTGCTCAGGGCTGGGACAGAGAGTGGCGGTGGATGGTGGGGTGCTTGCTAGACATGCCGGCTAGGCTTAGTGTTGCTCGTAGCTTGTTGTCGACAATGGGGTGGCATGGTGAGGCTCGGCCTGCTCACCATTGATGGCAATGGCAAGCTCACAGTGGTGCTAGTGGTTACTAACTAGGTTAGATGATCTACTAAATGTTTGTTGCAACCAGAGAGGGAACAAGTTAGGCCAATTTTACTGCTTCAAATAGTGTTAGATGTTTGTTAGATTTGAATCTGCAAGGTGTTTGATGAAATGGTCGCAAGAACTTTAGATTTGAATTTTGGATTCAAACTTTGTGGGTTTGCTAGGCACATGCTAGGGAGTATCTGGTTAGTTGGATTAGTCAAGGGGCATTGGTTTGGTTGGGTTTTGAAAATGGATGATCTTCACATATGAATAACATTCAATTTTGAATTGTGATTTGAATGAGGTTGCCAAATGTTTCTGCAAGTTTTAAAGGTGGGTCTTGATTCACTTTTACTAGTTCTATCAAGGGTTGAAAAGAATTGGGAAAGTTTCTGTTTGAAATTTTGGACTAGAAACACTCAAAGTGACCTAGTGAGCAATATTGGCAAAAATGACCATTTGCCTTATTTGATTTGTTTTTGATTTTCTCTTGATTTGTTTCTGCATGGAATTGTTTTATATGATGTTATTTTCATCTTTAAACCATTTCTTGCTATTTAGGTTAATCACACAAGTTCATTCATGCATTTATCAAATCATCTCATTCCCACATGCATTCATATGATTTTAAATTAATCAAAAAATTTGTTAACCCTGATTTTAGTGATTATAGTTTGATGATCCTTGTGTTATATTTTTGGGATGTTACAGTGTGCCTTGAAGGAATCATCTGTTATTTTAGCATACAAAAGCATAGTATTGTGGCATTCTCCTTTGATGCTTTGTTTGGGTTGACTTGGCACATTCTCACACCATGTTATGACTATGAACAAGTCACCATAGCCTCTATGATCATTTAGTGCTTGACTTGTAGGACCATTTTATGCTTTGATTAGTAATTTTTTGTCGCTCTGGATGATTATGGCAAGTATTGCTCTCTTAGTTGGTCGCTCCCAGTCTTTTGCTAGCCTCCACTTGTATGAGTAAGCTCTACTCGTGCATCCAACTCCCAAGAAACCAAGTTATTCCAAAGTGTCCATTATAAATTCCTATGCATGGTGTGTTACGCCATTCCAAGTATATTCTTGTTTTCATATATCTTCCAATTAAAAAGTATTTTGTTATGTAAAAACTTAGTGATTAAAGCTCTCACAAACTTGATGGCACACTTTATTTTTCTTGCCCCTAATAAACTTGAACCATTGTGTCATCTATGTTGTATATGCTTGCACTTATACGTTGGAATTAGCAGAACCGTGCTGTCACGGGGAACGCTTTCAACATTGCACTTGTACTTTGTACATAGTTGATATCATGCTCTTTTGTCTATGGATGTCGTCGGTGTGAAATGAAAGGGGAGCTTGTAAGTCCATGGAGTTATGTATGTGTGTTAGAGAAACACCTGGGCCGCTAGCCTAAGCCATGCCTAATCATGGTGGAAACTTGCAGCATCACCATAATGACATCTATGAAGCTTTCTTCTTATAAAAAAAGACATATTGAAAAGAGGAAAGAGAGAAAAAAGCACCATTTTCCTATGGTGAATAAGAAGATTGTTGAGATGCTTATTGTCTGCTTGCCTTGTCATTTTGATTATGGCATAGCTCATGTATCATGTGCAAGGGGTACCCCGTTGGCGGTTCTCTATGATGCACATGTATTTACTATGACAGGAACTTACAAGTGACTAAAGTTGAGTAGCATGAGGAGCGACCCTCGTATTCAAGGGACATGAGATTGCCAACTTATACTTTGTCAATCATATAATCCATCTTTGTTCACTTTAACCTTAATCACTTCAAGATGCTTATGATAGGGGCAATGAGAGCTGAAAGCTAACAAGTACCATAATTTCTGGAAGCTCTTTTTGAAACTTGAAATCCCTGCTGCCCTTTATGAAGGGCCTTTCTTCCACTATTATATTGAGTCTCCACCTTCTATCCTTAGGAACCAGTTAAGAGAGCATAATTGCCATTCTTAGTTCTATGTGCATTGTCCCAAAATTATTGTTTGATGCATATTGATGATACTACTTGTTCTTGTGCTATTTGTATCTAGTCACTCTTAAGAACTTTGAAGGTGTCCTATGCATCTATTTGTTACTCCATGAGGGACAAGATGAATGCCACTATGCCATGTTTTCTGTATATGAAACAAACAAATGTTTTTCAATGCATGTTATTCATGATCTTTGTTTGTAACCTTTAATGTTGCATGCATAGTTACTTTGTCTTACTGTTAGAACTCCATCTTTCATGCTCATGTTTAGAGTTCTTTGATCCCAGCTTTCAATGCTTGCAAATGGTTTGATCTTGATTTTGATGGTGCATGTCACCTCAAAAATTATTCTTTTTATCACTTACCTACTCGAGGACGAGTAGGAGTTAAGCTTGGGGATGCTTGATATGTCAGAAACGTATCTATAATTTTTGATGTTCCATTCTTGTTTTGTATCTACTTTGCTTTGTCTACACTTTGAGGTGTTTTATATGTTTTCTGGTACTAAACTATTAACAAGATGCCACAGTGTCAGTTGCCTGGTTTCTTCTGTTTTTGGTTCCAGAAAGGCAGAAAATCAATATTCTCGGAATTGGACAGGACAAAAGCCAAAGTCAATATTTTACCGTGGGGAACACGAAGCCAGGGTACGAGACGGAGGGGAGCCACCAGGGGGCCACACCCTGTGGCCGCGCGGCTGGGCCCAGCCCGTGCCTGGGGGGTGCGGCTGCCCCCTGCCTCACCTCTTCGCCTATAAAGACCCCCCGATACAGAAACCCTAAGCACCCGATCAATATTCCACGAAATAGTCCATAGCCGCCGCCACCATTGTCCCTAGATCGAGGGGATCTGAAGCTCTTCCCGGCACCCTGTCGGAGGGGAGATCATCCTGGAGGCCTTCTGTAGAGGTCCCAACCTTTAATAAGGTAGAGATCCCTGTGTTTACAATGCTAGTCCCTAGATCAATAACTAGCATCCACAGTTTAAGATGTAATATCAAGAAACAAAGGTCATAGTACAACTTTATAACTAGGAATAAAATAATTCATTACATCTTACATAGCTCATTTGGCTATCTCATTCAATGCAGCAGAAATAACTATATAGCATGGAGTCCTTCATCTTCAAAGTGCCACAGGCAGTCATGTTGGTTATAGACTTGTAATCCTATTCAACACTTTTCACTAACATCAAACAAACCTGCAACATAATAAGTTACAGCCACAAGGGTCAATACATTTGAATTGTATTGGCAAGTGATACTATGGTAGAATAGTGGTATCTATCATCTATATGCATCTGGCTAAGTGGAGCTTAGGCTTGCTTTGCTCAAAATAGATTTTCCTTATCATTTGAAAACACTAAGTTTTTGTTTATCAAAATCACCCAAAGCATCTACCAATAGACATTGGTGATCCTTTAACCCTTGTTCAACCACAAGTTTTTAACTCAGAAATTAGGATGAGGAGATTCTTGATAGCTTCCATGTCTTGATGCTCAAATTGTCCATTGCCGGGACACGGCTAAGTACTTAGATTTTACACTCTCGAGAGGTGGTGCACTTTCCCCACAAGACTCCACATGCATCAAGACAAGATCTTTCAGAAGCCTTCCCTTAGACCAAAATGGACGCGTTCCCAAACCTATCACCCCCTACCACCAACTTCCCATCAGGCTAAGTTATTGCAACCTAGATGATCCAGGCAGAGCCATTAATGCCATGTGGCTACACTTGAAGCTTCTCAACATTTGACATCTCAAATCTCTTTGTTCCTGGGTGGCTTTCCACAAGTGAGATACACTAGGATAGGCCATAAATATGGGGCCCTGTGTAACCACTCCACATAAACCATTCTTTCCATTCCACCTAGGTGATTCATTCACATAGTTGTTTTATTAAACAAAACACAAGCCATAGACTTAGAAATATCTCATAGCATGAATATAATCCACCCTTGTTTTCTACTAGCTAGGCAAAGCATGATAGTAGTAGGGATCTTAACTTAGGAAAATTCTACTGAGGTATCATCTACTAGGATTTCCCATGGAATAGCATACTTAGTAAAACTTCCATGCAAGTCCTACTTAGAAATATCACTAATGCATAATGAAAATAATGGGACAAAAGTATGAAGCACCAGTTGCCTTTTTGGTAGAGAATACAAGTTCACTCCTTGATCTTGCAATAGTCACACTCTTCAAAGTTCACTATAATTCAATCAAGGCACAAATTCAATCTATCATTCAAACAATTCACCACACAAAATAAAGGAAACAAAATAATGCATGCAAACCAATAAGTGTTTTAAAATGTTTATAACCTATTAGAAACCACCTTTCCAAATAAAACAATGCATTGTTTTATTTGGAAAGGTGGTTTCTAATAGGTTATAAACATTTTAAAACACTTATTGGTCATTTACAAAAGTGGCAAAATCATTTGAAAACAAGTTAGTGAAAATTTCCACTTTAAATCATTTTTGTTTTGCTAGAAATGATTTAAATCAAAGTAATAATTTCTAGTGTTTGCCAAATATCTTTTTAAACACAAATGTTAGTGTTTATGGTTAAAGTGTTTAAAAAAATCATTTACAAAAGGTTTCACTCAAAAACCATTTTTAAAATTAAGCACCATTTTTATTTTACTAGAAATGCCTTTATTCAAAGTTATAATTTTTCTAGGGTTCATAAAATATATTTAAATCTCAAAACTTGGTGTTTAGGGTCAGGGAGTTTTAAATTAAATCATTTCCCAAAGGTTTTACTCAAAAACCATTTTTAAAACATAAACAATATTTTTATTTAACTAGAAATGCTTTTATTCAAAGATTTCTTCCTTAGCAACACAAAATATACTTTTAAATCTACAAGTTGTTTTTTATGACCAGTAGGTTCAAAACACACCATTTACAAAATATTTTACCCTAAAAACATTTTTGGAATAATTTTTATACACAAAATATGCCGACACATGTTTTTGCAAAAACAACCAATTTTACATAAGCAATTCACTAAACAAAGGGCATGGTTGGATATTATTCTTTTTGTTAATTCCAATGATATAAAGTTTGTAAATTTTGGACGTGTGGATCAAAAGTTATAGAATTTACAAATTCAAAATGTAATAGGATAGTTTCTGTTTTTAAATCAAAACATAGGCCACACGTCACGTTTCTACTGACTGATACCGTTTCGTCTGGATCGGCTAACACACTATGTTGGATCTAAAGTGCATCGTGCGGCTCTGATCTAATCATACTGGTTCACTTAAGTCATCTATCCTAGCCACGCGATCAGGATCTAACGGCTCCTAGCACTGTGACCTAAGATGGGCGGCGCTGGCGGCGGCTGTGCGGCGACGGCGCTCGGGCGATGGCGCACCGGAGATTCTAGAAAGCGGGAGGAGGAGTGGGATGGATCACCAGACTCGCAGGAAGGTGACGATGCTCAACGTGTCCGTGGTTGGCGAAGGGGCGCACGGGGACGATGGTAATTCCTCGCCAGAGTTCCTTCTGGCGGCGGGTGCTCTCTATTGAAGACGGAGGCGAGGCTACAGATCATCGAAAGACAAGCCGATGGTCGCGTTAGATGCGTGAGGCAAAGGCAAGTTCACGTGCGTGAAAGAGAGGGAGAGGGGAGGTCAGGTTTTACCAGGGGGTGTTGCCGGAGTTGGAGCAGGAGGCGGTGGCGTGTAGGCGATGACGGAGCCGACGCTTCGGTGCACGAGAAAGCACGAGGTTGGGGTCAGGAGATGCGCACGGTGATTACGAATCAACTAGCTTGAACCAGAGGTCCAGGGGAGGCGTGTGCTCACCGGAATTTGCTGACGAGCTCGTCGGAGACAGGGGAAGTCTCGAGAAAAATCGGAGCAAGCTAGGGGCAGAGGAGAAGTGGCGTCTGGGGGAAACGGGAGAGGGGACGCGGGCGATTAAGAGTGTGTGGTTGCATGGCGGAATCAACGCGACATTAACTCGAATTTACGTGAGGGATTTATTGATAGAGAACGACAGTGAGGGGGAGGGGAGAACGGGTCACGGGGTTGAAGACGGTGACGTGTTCGGCGGGGTCCAGTGGTCAGCGAGAGAGAGATGGTGCGCGTGGGGTCGGGAAATCAGTGACTGCGCGGGTAGGGTTTGTGGTGTGAAATGTTTTATGCGGGGAGAGAGAGGCCGCTGGTGGGCTTGCTGGGCCTGGTGGGCTGGTTAGGCTGGGCTGGTTTGTTTTCTATTTTTTATTCATGTTTCTTTTTATTTTATTTAGTTTTGAATTTATTCAAATGTTTCAAACACATATTTCAATTCAAAACTTTTCCAAACTTTCAGTAAGTTTCTATTCTGTTTAAACATGTATTTTAAAGTCCATTTTTGGAATAATTCTTTTATTCATTTATGGCTTATTATTTATTTAAAAGAAGCACTTGCCTTTATTTAAATAGGATTTAAATTATATTTTCAAACTCTTATTTGAATTCTAATTTTCACCAAACCTTTTTTAGTAGGTTTTATTTATTCCATAATGTGTTAAAGATTTCATTTTGAATATTTTAATATGGTTTATTAATCATTTGAATTGGGCATTTGTATTTATTCCAATAAAATCAAATATGATTTTAATTCCATATAAATTTTATTTAAATGATTCATTTATTCCATTTAAGTTAATAAAATAACTTTTATATCCACCTTGGGAAATTTCTATTTATTATTTTCTCATGATTTAACTAATCATTTATCTTAGATATTTTGTCCCCACTTAAATATAATTTAGAATATGGTTTTATCCATATAATTTTATTGGAATAATCTTTATCCCTTTATTTTATTTGGATTATCTTTATTTCATTTTATTATGGATTTGATTCAAGATTTAAATTGTCTTCTAAATAATTTTACTTAGGCAATTTATCTTCATTTAAATAAAATTGAATATTGTTCAATTCTTATGATTTTATTTAAATAATATTTTTCTCCTTTTATTATTCAATAAACTTTGATTTGTTAAGGATTTGGCCAAGATTTAATTTGTCTTTTAAATAGTCCTTATTTATTTATTTTCTTCCTTTGCCTTATAAAATCCATATCTTTTTATTTATAGATCCAAAACTGGTGATTCCAATTTGTATAACTTTATTTAATATTTGTTTATCTTTTTAAATCCTTTTAGGGTTAATTTGCTCAAGATTTCGGTATGGATTTTAGTTAGGAGCTTTATTAGTTTGGAAATTAATTCCTTTTATCTTAACAAATTCATAAGTTTTTATCCATGGTTCCAAATTAATTGAAACCAATTTCTATGGTTTTATAATATTTTTATTTATCATTTTTGATCTTTTATAAATGTTTGTTGCTAAATTTTTATATGGATCAAATCCATAGTCTTTGAGAGATCTTGGAAATGATTTTCTTCCATTAGGGTTTTAGGGTTTTGATTTAGCTTTTCCAAATGTTTAAATTTCAAGATACATTCATTGATGAATGCATTTCACTTGATTGAAATTTATTGGATTCCATTTTATTCAAATTTGTTCAGGATGGGTTTTTATGTTTCCATTTAGAATCAAAAAGTTTCTTTTCACCCTAAATTTCAACAATTATTTATTTTGTTTATTTATTTTTCACATTTCAAAATTTGGAAAATTTTGGGATGTGACAGGCTACCACCCTTAAAAGAAATCTCGTCCCGAGATTTGGGAAGGCTAGAGGTTACAAGTTGGCTTCAAGGCAACTAGGGTACTACCACCCTTAAAAAGGTTTTTGACTAGATTTCATCTTGGCTTACTTGGGATCTTGATGTAGCTTCTCTGGACAGTTGCTGGCATTATGTCCTTTGTTTACACACTTGAAACATGTGACAAGGTTGATGTCTTGAGGTATCTTCTTCTTCTTTTCTGGACATTCATTGGCATAGTCATCTCCTTGCAATTGTAACATTGCTCTTGGGTAATGTCCTTCTTGCTAAGGTTGGGGCATTTCTTCTTCTTCTTGTGTCTCTCCAAAGCTAGGAGTTCTTCTAGTTCATGTTCTTCATATTTCACCACAAAGGTGGGAAATCTTTCTCTCTTCTTGGGGCAGTTACTAGAGATATGATCTTCTTCTGCACAAGTGTAGCAACACTTTGTGGTCACTTTGGATGTGGCCTTGTGAGGTATGGTTCTGACTTTGCCTTCATCCTTCTTAGTAGAAGTTGTTCCTTCATGGAGTTTTCCAAACATTTGATGCATTCCATATTGTTTCATTTGTTGAACTATAGGATAGATGGGGCATTGGATAGGGACATGATCATTTCCTACACACAGGAAACAAGTCACTTGAGATGTGGGGCATTGTTTAGTTGGATATTTCTCTTCACAATTAGGGCATTGATCCTCATGCTCTTTGGAAGTGTGTTCCATGTCTCCACAAATATTGCAAGCTTGAGTTCCTTCTATAATATCATCCTTGATATCATTGTTGTCACAATCTCCTTGGGAAAGGTTGTCTCTCATGTTGATCATTTGATTGGTCAGCCTTTGCAACAATTGAGATTGGGTTTCCAAAAACTTTTGCATGGTTGCGTCTAACTCATTGTTGTTGGATAAAAACTAAGTTGTCACTTGAGTCATTTGGGCTTGGGTTGCTAGAAGTTGTTCTCTCACGTGCATCTCTTGGTTGTTGTTGTTGTTGTTGTCACCATTCTTGATGTTGGAGTTTCTTGGAGAAGTCATCTGTTTGGGTTGGATTGGGATTAGAGTAGGCAAAATATTTCTAGGGAAGAAGTCTACTCACACACAAAAATTCACACAAACAATGTGCAAGCAATCACAAACAAACATTCCACTCAAACAACAAGATTCAAGCACATTTTTAGGCAACAAAATATTTTTCCTACACCACATAAGTTGGTGATTGATCTAACTAAACACTAGTATGGTGGTCCAACTATGGTGTTCACTTGATATCCTTCCATTCTTCTTAGTTGTCTCTTCATGAATGAGATCATGGCTTCCTTGGAAAAATTCTTGCATCTTGGTCACTAAGCTTCAAAGGTGATGATGGTTCCTTCTAAGTTGTGTTTCTTTAGTCTTCAAGTCTTGAGTAGTATTTTCTTGTCTCACTTGTAGTCCTTAGTGATGTCCAAGTTGAAGTCCTTGGTGATACTAAAGTTGAAGTCATTGGTGATGTTGAAGTTGAAGTCATTTGAGTTGGTGAAGTCCTTTGCTCATGTTGAAGTCTTTGTCCAACAAGTTGAAATAGAAGAGATGTAGATTCAAAACAAAAAGATTGAGGAAAGAGTTTACAAGATTGTTTGTAAATAAGTTTTGGGACAAATACAACTCCTATTTTTCTAAGGGGTTTTGTCCAATCCTAGGGTTACAATCCTACAGGCAACACAGTGCTCTGATACCATCTATAGTGGTCCCAACCTTTAATAAGGTAGAGATCCCTGTGTATACAATGCTAGTCCCTAGATCAATAGCTAGCATCCACAGTTTAAGATGTAATATCAAGAAACAAAGGTCATAGTACAACTTTATAACCAGGAATAAAATAATTCATTACATCTTACATAGCTCATTTGGCTATCTCATTACAATGCAGCAGAAATAACTATATAGCATGGAGTCCTTCATCTTCAAAGTTCCATAGGCAGTCATGTTGGTTGTAGACTTGTAATCCTATTCAACACATTTCACTAACATCAAACAAACCTGCAACATCATAAGTTATAGCCACAAGGGTCAATACATTTGAATTGTATTGGTAAGTGATACCATGGTAGAATAGTGGTATCTATCATCTATATGCATCTAGCTAAGTGGAGCTTAGGCTTGCTTTGCTCAAAATGTATTTTCCTTATCATTTGAAAACACTAAGTTTTTGTTTGTCAGAATCACCCAAAGCATCTACCAATAGACATTGGTGATCCTTTAACCCTTGTTCAACCACAAGTTTTTAACTTATAAATTGGGATGAGGAGATTCTTGATAGCTTCCATGTCTTGGTGCTCAAATTGTCCATTGTCGGGGACACGGCTAAGTACTTAGATTTTACACTCTCGAGAGGTGGTGCACTTTCCCCACAAGACTCCACATGCATCAAGACAAGATCTTTCAGAAGCCTTCCCTTAGACCAAAATGGACGCGTTCCCAAACCTATCACCCCCTACCACCAACTGTGCATCAGGCTAAGTTATTGCAACCTATATGATCCAGACAGAGCCCATAATGCCATGTGGCTGCACTTGAAGCTTCTCAACATTTGACATCTCAAATCTCTTTGTTCCTGGGTGGCTTTCCACAAGTGATATACACTAGGGTAGTTAAATATGGGGCCCTTTGTAACCACTCAACATAAACCATTCTTTCCATTCCACCCAGGTGATTCATTCACATAATTGTTTTATTAAACAAAACACAAGTCATAGACTTAGAAATATCTCATAGCATGAATATAATCCACCCTTGTTTTCTACTAGTTAGGCTAAGCATGATAGTAGTAGGGATCTTAACTTAGGAAAATTCTACTAAGGCATCATCTACTAGGATTTCCCATGGCATAGCATACTTAGTAAAAATTCCATGCAAGTCCTACTTAGAAATATCACTAATGCATAGTGAAAATAATGGGACAAAAGTATGAAGCACCACTTGCCATTTTGGTAGAGAATATAAGTTCACTCCTTGATCTTGCAATAGTCACACTCTTCAAAGTTCACTACAATTCAATCAAGGCACAAATTCAATCTATCATTCAAACAAGTCACCACATAAAATAAAGGAAACAAAACAATGCATGCAAGCATGCAAAAGATTGTTTTATTTGGAAAGGTGGTCTCTAATAGGTTATAAATATTTTAAAACACTTATCGGTCATTTACAAAAGTGGCAAAGTCATTTGAAAACAACTTAGTGAAAATGGCCACTTTAAATCATTTTTGTTTTGCTAGAAATGATTTAAATCAAAGTAATAATTTCTAGTGTTTGCCAAATATATTTTTAAACACAAATGTTAGTGTTTATGGTCAAAGTGTTTAAAAACAAAATCATTTACAAAAGGTTTCACTCAAAAACATTTTTTAAATTAAGCACCATTTTTATTTTACTAGAAATGCCTTTATTCAAAGTAATAATTTTTCTAGGGTTCATAAAATATATTTAAATCTCAAAACTTGGTGTTTAGGGTCAGGGAGTTTTAAATTAAATCATTTCCCAAAGGTTTTACGCAAAAAAGCATTTTTAATACATAAACAACATTTTTATTTAACTAGAAATGCTTTTATTCAAAGATTTATTCCTTAGTAACACAAAATATACTTTTAAATCTACAAGTTGGTTTTTATGATCAGTAGGTTCAAAACACACCATTTACAAAAGATTTTACCCTAAAAAATTTTTTGGAATAATTTTTATACACAAAATATGCCTACACATGTTTCTGCAAAAACAACCAATTTTACAGAAGCAATTCACTAAACAAAGGGCATGGTTGGATAGTATTATTTTTCGTGATTCCAATGATATACAGTTTGCAAATTTTGGACGTGTGGATCAAAAGTTATGGAATTTACAAATTCAAACATCTAATAGGATAGTTTCTGTTTTTAAATCAAAACACAGGCCATGCGTCACGTTTCTACTGGCTGATACCATTTCGTATGGATTGGCTAACACAGCGCGTTGGATCTAAAGGGCATCGTGCGGCTCTGATCTAATCATACTGGTTCGCTTAAGTCATCTATCCTAGCCACGCGATCAGGATCTAACGGCTCCTAGCACTGTGACCTAAGATGGGCGGCGCTGGCGGTGGCGCTCGGGCGATGGCGCACCAGAGATTCTAGGAAGCGGGAGGAGGAGTGGGATGGCTCACCATACTCGCAGGAAGGTGATGATGCTCAACGTGTCCGTGGTTGGCGAAGGGGCGCACAGGGACGATGGTAATTCCTCGCCGGAGTTCCTTCTGGCGACGGGTGCTCTCTGTTGGAGACAGAGGCGAGGCTACAGATCATCGGAAGACAAGCCGATGGTTGCGTTAGATGCATGAGTCAAAGGCAAGTTCACGCGCGTGAAAGAGAGGGAGAGGGGAGGTTAGGTTTTACCAGGGGGCGTCGCCGGAGTTGGCAAAGGAGGCGGTGGCGTGCAGGCGATGACGGAGCCGACGCTTCGGTGCATGAGAAAGCACGAGGTTGGGGTCAGTAGATGCGCACGATGATTACGAATCAACTAGCTTGAATTAGAGGGCCAGGAGAGGCATGTGCTCACCGGAATTTGCTAACGAGCTCGTCAGAGACAGGGGAGGTCTCGAGAAAAATTGGAGTAGCCTAGGGCAGAGGAGAAGTGGCGTCTGGGGGAAACAGGAGAGGGGACGTGGACGATTAAGAGTGCATGGTTGCAGGGCGGAATCAACGCGACATTAACTCAAATTTACGCGAGGGATTGATTGATAGAGAACGTCAGTGAGGGGGAGGGGAGAACGGGTCACGGGGTTGAAGACGGTGACATGTTCGGTGGGGTCCAGCGGTCAGCGAGAGAGAGAGGGTGCGCGTGGGGTCGGGAAATCATTGACTGCGCGAGTAGGGTTTGTGGTGTGAAACGTTTTCTGCGGGGAGAGAGAGGCCGATGGTTGGCTTGCTGGGCCTGGTGGGCTGGTTAGGCTGGGCTGGTTTGTTTTCTATTTTTTTCTTCCTGTTTCTTTTTATTTTTCTATTTCTTTTATTCTGTTTTGAATTTATTCAAATGTTTCAAACACATATTTCAATTCAAAACTTTTCCAAACTTTTAGTAAGTTTCTATTCTGTTTAAACATGTATTTTAAAGTCCATTTTTGGAATAATTCTTTTATTCATTTATGGCTTATTATTTATTTAAAATAGGCACTTGCCTTTATTTAAATAGGATTTAAATTATATTTTCAAACTCTTATTTGAATTCTAATTTTCACCAAACCTTTTTTAGTAGGTTTTATTTATTCCATAGTGTGTTAAATATTTCATTTTGAATTATTTAGAATATTTTAATATGGTTTATTAATCATTTGAATTGGGCATTTGTCTTTATTCCAATAAAATCAAATATGGTTTTAATTCCATATAAATTTTATTTAAATGATTCTTTTATTCCATTTAAGTTAATAAAATAACTTTTATATCCACCTTGGGAAATTTCTATTTATTATTTTCTCATGATTTAACTAATAATTTATCTTAGATATTTTATCCCAACTTAAATATAATTTAGAATATGGTTTTGTCCATATAATTTTATTGGAGTAATATTTATCCCTTTATTTTATTTGGATTATCTTTATTTCATTTGCTTATGGATTTGATTCAAGATTTAAATTGTCTTCTTAATAATTTTACTTAGGAAATTTATCTTCATTTAAATAAAATTGAATATTGTTCAATTCTTATGATTTTATTTAAATAATATTTTCTCCTTTTATTATTCAATAAACTTTAATTTGTTAAGGATTTGGCCAAGATTTAATTTGGCTTTTAAATATTCCTTATTTATTTATTTTCTTCCTTTGCCTTATAAAATCCATATCTTTTTATTTATAGATCCAAAATTGGTGATTCCAATTTGTATAACTTTATTTAATATTTGTTTATCTTTTTAAATCCTTTTAGGGTTAATTTGCTCAAGATTTTGGTATGTATTTTAGTTAGGAGCTTTATTAGTTTGGAAATTAATTCCTTTTATCTTAACAAATTCATAAGTTTTTATCCATGGTTCCAAATTAATTAAAACCAATTTATATGGTTTTATAATATTTTTATTTATCATTTTTGATCTTTTATAAATGTTTGTTGCTAAATTTTTATATGGATCAAATCCATAGTCTTTGAGAGATCTTGGAAATGATTTTCTTCCATTAGGGTTTTAGGATTTTGGTTTAGCTTTTCCAAATGTTAAAATTTCAAGATACGTTCATTGATGAATGCATTTCACTTGATTGAAATTTATTGGATTCCATTTTATTCAAATTTGTTCAAGATGGGTTTTGATGAAAGTTTCTTTTCACCCTAAATTTCAATAATTATTTATTTTGTTTATTTATTTTTCACATTTCAAAATTTGGAAATTTTTGGGATGTGACACCTTCTTCTTCATCATGCCAGCCTCCGGTATGAAGTGTGAGTAGTTCCACCTTGGACTACGGGTCCATGTAGTAGCTAGATGGTTGTATCTCCTCCTTTGTGATACCATGTTTAGATCTTGTGAGCTCCGTTCATGATCAAGATCATCTATTTGTAATCATGCATGTTGTGTTTGCGGGGATCCGATGGATATTGAGATTACTATGTCAGATTGATTAATGGTTTTGTCCTATTGATTCTATCATGTCTGTGTTGTTTGAGATCTTGCATGCTCTCCGTTTCTAGTAGCTATCTTGGCCAAGTAGATGCTAGTGACTCCAAGAGGGGGTATTTATGCTCGATAGTGGGTTCATGCCTCTATTTAATCTAAGGGAAGTGACTGAAATCTCTAAGGTTGTAGATGTGCTGTTGACACTAGGGGAAAAACAACGGTCTCTTGTTCATGGAACAAGTGGATTGTTTACCTCACACACTTTGCTTAAAGCAGTTATCCGTTGCTTGCAACTTAATACTGGAGGGGGTTCGGATGATAACCTAAAGGTGGATTACTAGTCATAGATGCAGTTGGATGGCGGTCTATGTATCTTATCGTATTGCCTAATCGAATCTCATAGGATCATGAATGTCTAATATTGCATTGTTATTCCTTGCTCAGTCCTGTCAATTAGCCTGCTGTAATTTGTTTACCCAGCATGCCATGTTTGTTTATCTTAAGGAGAACACCTCTAGTGAACTATGGACCCCGGTGATACGTCGGAAACGTATCTATAATTTTTGATGCTCCATGCTTGTTTTGTATCAATTGTCTTATGTTTTATCTATACTTTGAGGTATTTTTATACACTTTCTAGAACTAACCTATTGACAAGATGCCACAGTGCCAGTTGCCTGTTTTCTTCTGTTTTTGGTTCCAGAAAGGCAGAAAATCAATATTCTCGGAATTGGATAGGACAAAAGCCAAAGTCATTATTTTTCCTAGAGGAACACGGAATCACGAAGCAGAGCCGGAGGGGGGCCACAGGGTGGACGCACCCCCTAGGCTCGGGCAAGCCCTAGAGGCGCCCACAGGGGTGTGGGCCCCCTGGACCCCCACCAACATTGATTCCTGCGCCTATAAGAAGCCTCCGACCCAAAAACCATAGGGCATCCAGAATAAATCCACGAAAACCTCTATATCACCGCCGCCACCGAAAGGGAGATTTGTGGACAGAAAGTCTCTGTTCCGGCACCCTGTCGGGACGGGGAAGTGCCCCCGGAGCCATCTCCATCGATCTCCACCACCATCTCCATCACCGTTGCTGATTACCATGACGAGGAGGGAGTAGTTCTTCCTCGAGGCTAAGGGCTCTACCAGTAGCTATGTGTTCACCTCTCTATATGCATGATCTTGTGGTCATGAGCTTTGTAATCAAGTAGATCTACCTTGCTACTCAAGTGCTTCATTAGATCTCTGCTCTCCCCATGTGTGTGAAAGTGACAGCGTGCACACCATGGTGGCTATTAGGCTTGAGTCTACATAAATACTCCTTGTGCTTTAATAGACCTATGCTTTTCCCCACGTGTGTTAAAGTGACAGTGGGAATACCGTGTGTGGCACTTTGGCTAGATTGAATATTTGTTATGAGTTATATTTGGAGTTGGATGTCTCTATGAAATTGTGGTGTTTGTTGGAACCATCTAGCGCTCAAGGTGATAGTGTGGGGTTATCTAGATTAGGGAAGGCGGACTTTGAGGAGTGCTGTTATAGCCCTATCCATGATTAGAGTGTCCAACCGGAGAGTAGTTAGGAGTAGTATCATGAAGAGAGGATATTTATATGAGAGAGTGTTCACTAGTGAAAGTATGATACCTAGGCCTTGTTTCTAAACATTGAAACACCGTTTGCTACTAGATCTGTTGCATGTTTGCTTGCTTCCTTCTTGTTGCCTTTAGTCTTTACCTCACCATCAATCTCTTTTCTGGCACCGTTACCACTTGTATTTCACTATCTCTTCGCCGAACTAGTGCACCTATATTGGGTGTGTTGGGGACACAAGATACTTCTTGTATCTTGATTGCAGGGTTGCTTGAGAGGGGTAGCTTTGACCACTTCCTCCCTGAGTTCGATAAACCTTGGGTAATCCACTTAAGGGAAACTTGCTGCTGTTTTACAAATCTCTGCACTTGGAGGCCCAACAACTATCTACAAGAATAAAAGTGCGTAGACATCATGCTATTTTCTGGCGCCGTTGCCTGGGAGGTAAGGTAAAAGGTACTCACCTCCTCCAGTGTGAGTGCTCGAAGTTATTTCCTTTAGATTCAACAATTTTTTCTTTTTATTTCTTGTTTCACTAGTTAGGCTTAATGGAAAACAACAACAAAATTAGAGAGCTCTATAGCATTTATCTTGAGTTAGGACATGAAGTGTTTGAAGAGAAAGTTAAAAAACCTTTGGAGCTTTATTTGCATGCCAATAGCAATGTTATTAGTATGAATTCTTTGAACACCATTATTGCTAATTCTATGGAAAAGTCTAAGCTTGGGTAAGCTAGTTTTTATGAAAATGATCTTTTTAGTTCCCCAGCTTTGGAAGATAGCTATTCTATTGCTTATGATGATACCAGACCTCCAATATATGATGATTACAATGATGACTATGATATTTTCAGTCCACCTACTATTGAGGAGAAAATTGATTGTGATTACAATATACCTCCTATATTTGATGATTATGGTGATGAGAATAGTAATGATAGCTATTTTGTTGAATTTGCTCCCACTATAATTAATAAGAATGACTATGCTTATGTGGAGAGTAATAATCATTATATGCATGTGGCTCATGATAAGAATGTTTTATGTGATAGTTATATTGTTAATTTCATTCATGATGCTAATGAAAGTTTTTATGAGAGAGGGAAACATGATCTTTTGTATCTCAATAATATTAAGTTTCCCCTCTTTATGTTGAAAATTTTGAAGTTGCATTTGTTTTGCTTTCCTATGCTTGTTGCTTTGTGATTTCATGACTTGTTTCTTTACAAGATTCCTATGCATAGGAAGTGGGTTAGACTTAAATGTTATTTGAATTTGCTTCTTGGTGCTCTCTTTTAAATCAATTCATATTTCCTATGTGAGCATCTTTGAAACTATCAAGCCTAACTTAAAGGCGTTAAAGAAAAGTACTTGTTGGGAGATAACTCAAGAGTTTTATTAATTCTTGGAAGTTATTACTTCTGTAATGACCTCTACTTATCCTTTTTGTTTGCTTTTTTTTGCCAAGAATGACCTCTAATGAGAGGGAAGTAAGATTTGGGGAGTTGCTGTCCCAAAACAGATTTCTGTCCTCCACCACAAAAATTCGTGAGGAGTCTATATTAGTCGTATTGAGCTGGCAATTTACAAATAAATCCCCCAATATGTTAGCTAACTTTTGTTAGTTCAACACTTTTTGATTTGAGGAACAGAAGGTCTTCGAAAAAATAGGATTCTACCTGCTGGTCTGTTTTGATAGATTTCTGCCATTATTTGCATTTTCTTCTTATTGATTCCTTTTTGGGTTCTTTTTGGGAAATTGAGCTTTTTTAAGGAGTTTCTACAATATCTTGTGTTTTTAATGAAAAGTTTTGCTGTTCTAAAGCTAAACCCAAGGGTCTATTATCTTTTGAATACACTAATGTTGCTAATGAAGATTGTGTGAAGTTTTGTATGAAGGAAAATTTCAGGTGTAGAGAGAGAATGATGTAATGAGATGAAGAATGGACAAAAGATCAAGATTGGGGATGCCACCCCGTGTCACCCAAGAAATATTCAAGAGGTACAAGCGTCAAAGCTTGGGGATGCCCAAGGCATCCCCTTCTTCATCAATAAAAATCTTAGGTCTTTCTAGACACTTCGTTTTTATTGTTTCATGCACAGTTGTGTTGTTCTTGAAGCATCTTAGTTTTAGTTTTTGGTTTTCGTTTGCTTGAGTAAGTTGGTTGGTTACACCACACTTTTTTTGGAGAGAGACACACTCTATTTCCATTGGCTAGAACACTCTAGTTTTCACTCTTATTGTTTTGTGAGTGTTCACTTTTGATAGCACTGCGTTCAGCCTTAGTTTTCTTGTGCTTTCAGCTTAGAACTTTTTAGTTCTTCTTTGTGGATTTGTGAGACAAGCTCACTGATATATATTGATTATTATCCTTGTGAGTTGTTTCAAATAAGTCGATTGGTGTTGGAAATGAGTAGGAAGCTTCATGCTTAGTGGTATAAAAGGGAGCTTGCTTTGACTGTGACTTAGACTTTATCATGTCATGCTAGATGTTGTTTGACCTTATGCTTAATGATTATTGTTGTAGCATGACTTGTTCCGAACAATTAGGATTGCTTAATGTGCCTTGAAGGAATCATGCGTTGTTTTAGCATACAAAAGCATAGTATTGTGGTATTCTCCTTTGATGCTTTGTGTGGCACATGCTCACACCATGTTATGACTATGAAAAGTCACCATAGCCTCTATGATCATTTAGTCCTTGACTTGTAGTACCACTTTATGCTTTGATTAATAATGTTCTGTCGCTCTGCATGATTATGGCCATTATTGCTCTCTTAGTTGGTTGCTCCCAGTCTTTTGCTAGCCTCCACTTGTATGAGTAAGCTCTACTCATGCTTCAAACTCCCAAGAAACCAAGTTATTCCAAAGTGTCCACTATAAACTCCTAAGCATGGTGTGTAACACCATTCCAAGTATATTCTTGTTTTCAGCTATCTTCTAATAAAAAACTATTTTGTTATGTGAAAACTTAGTGATTAAATCCCTCACAAACTTGATGGCACACTTTATATTCTTTGCCCCTAATAAACTTGAACCATTGTGTCTTCTATGTTGTATATGCTTGCACTTATACGTTGGAATTAGCAGAACCGTGCTGTCATGAGGAACGTTTTCAACATTGCACTTGTACTTTGTACTCAGTTGTGATGTCACCGGTGTGAAATAAAGAGGGAACTTGTAAGTCCATGGAGTTTGTATTTTGTGTTAGAGAAACACCTGGGCCGCTAGCCTAAGCCATGTTTAATCATGGTGGAAACTTGCAGCATCACCATAGTGACATTTGTGAAGCATTCATCTTATAAAAAAGAGACACATTGGTAAAAGAGAAAAGAGAGAAAAAAGCACCATATTCCCATGGTAGATAAGAAGATTGCTCAGATGCTCATTGTCTGATTGCCTTGTCATGTTGGTTATGGGAAAGCTCCTCTACCATGTGCAAGGGGTACCCCGTTGGCAGTTCTCAATGATATGCAAATACTTACAATGACAAGAACTTAAAGGTGACTAAAGTTGAGTAGCATGAGGTGTGGCCCTCGTATTCAAGGGACTTGAGATTGCTAACTTATACTTCGTCAAGCATATACTCCATCTTTGTTCACTTTAACCTTAATCACTTCAAGATGCTTATGATAGGGGCAATGAGGGATGAAAGCTAACAAGTACCATAATTTTTGGAAGCTCTTTTTGAAACTTGAAATCCCTGCTTCCTTTACAAAAGTCCTTTCTTCCACCATTATTTGAGTCTCCACCTTCTACCTTTAGGCACCATTAAGAGAGCATAGTTTTCATTCTGTGTGCAGTGTTCCAAAGCTTATTGATTAATGCATATTGTGATATTGCTTGTTCTTGTACTACTTGTTTCTAGTCACCCTTGTGAACTTTCAAGGTATCCTATGCATCTATTTGCTACTCTATGAGGGACAAGCTGATTGCCACTATGCCATGTTTTTGTATGAGAAACAAACAAACATTTTTCAATGCATATTATTCATGATCTTTGTTTGTAGCTTGACATGTTGCTTGCATAGTTACTATGTCCTATTGTTAGCACTCCATCTTTCATGCACATGTTTAGAGTTCTTTGATCACATCTTTCAATGCTTGCAATTGGTTTGATCTTGATTTTGATGGTGCATGTCACCTCAAAAATTATTCTTTTTATCACTTACCTACTCGAGGACGAGCGGGAGTTAAGCTTGGAGATGCTTGATACGTCGGAGACTAACCTATTGACAAGATGCCACAGTGCCAGTTGCCTGTTTTCTTCTGTTTTTGGTTCCAGAAAGGCAGAAAATCAATTTTCTCGGAATTGGACAGGACAAAAGCCAAAGTCATTATTTTCTCGGAGCAACACGGAACCACGAAGCAGAGCCGGAGGGGGGCCATAGGGTGGCCGCACCCCTAGGCGCGGGCAAGCCCTGGAGGCACCCATAGGGGGTGTGGGCCCCCTGGACCCCACCGACCTTGATTCCTGCGCCTATAAGAAGCCTCCGACCGAAAAACCATAGGGCATCTAGAAGAAATCCATGAAAACCTCTGTAGCACCGCCGCCACCGAAAGGGAGATTCGGGGGATAGAAAGTCTCTGTTCCGGCACCCTGCCGGGACGGGGAAGTGCCCCCGGAGCCATCTCCATCAATCTCCACCACCATCTCCATCACCGTTGTTGATTCCCATGACGAGGAGGGAGTAGTTCTTCCTCGAGGCTAAGGGCTCTACCGGTAGATATGTGTTCATCTCTCTCTCTATGCATGATCTTGTGGTCATGATCTTTGTAATCAAGTAGATCTACCTTGCTACTCAAGTGCTTCATTAGATCTCTGCTCTCCCCATGTGTGTGAAAGTGACAGCGTGCACACCATGGTGGCACTTAGGCTTGAGTATACATAAATACTCCTTGTGCTTTAATAGATCTATGCTTTTCCCCACGTGTGTGAAAGTGACAGCGGGCATACTTTGTGTGGCACTTTGGCTAGATTGAATATTTGTATTGAGTTATATTTAGAGTTGGATGTCTCTATGAAATTGTGGTGTTTGTTGGAACCATCTAGCGCTCAAGGCGACAGTGTGGGGTTATCTAGATTGGGGAAGGCAGACTTTGAGGAGTGCTGTTACAGCCCTACCGATGATTAGAGTGTCCAACCGAAGAGTAGTTAATAGTATTATCATGAAGAGAGGATATTTATATGAGAGAGTGTTCACTAGTGAAAGTATGATCCCTAGGCCTTGTTTCTAAACATTGAAACACCGTTTTCTACTAGATCTGTTGCATGTTTGCTTGCTTCCTTCTTGTTGCCTTTAGTTTTTACCTCACCGTCAAGATCTTTTCTGGCACCGTTACCACTTGTATTTCACTATATCTTCGCCGAACTAGTTCACCTATATTGGGTGTGTTGGGGACACAAGAGACTTCTTGTATCTTGATTGCAGGGTTGCTTGAGAGGGGTAGCTTTGACCACTTCCTCCCTGAGTTCGATAAACCTTGGGTAATCCACTTAAGGGAAACTTGCTGCTGTTCTACAAACGTCTGCACTTGGAGGCCCAACAACTGTCTACAAGAATAGAAGTGCGTAGACATCACCCGGTCCAATCTTTACCATTGATATTTCTTCCATTGTTACTGTTTACTTTCTGCAAACCACTATTACCTTCCACACCATACAGTTAATTATTTGTTTTCAGCAAACCAGTGAGATTGACAACCTCACTGTTCGTTGGGGCAAAGTCTTGAGTTTGTGTTGTGCAGGTTTCTAAGTTGCTAGCAACACCTTTGAGTCGTTTCCTTCCTCCTACTAGTTCGATAACCTTGGTTTCTTACTGAGGGAAAACTTGCTGTTGTGCTCATCATACCTTCCTCTTGGGGTCTCCCAACAAAGCTTTCACGCACCATTAACAATTATGGGACTATAAAAACCACAACCCACCGTGGCCTCCCATACAAGCCTTAACATGTTTAACTTTCATCTCTGATCACACCACGTCATCCTTTCAAACTAGGTTCATTCACAGCTGTGATTCATCAACCGGATGGACTAGCGGTAACAACTAAGCATGGCTAAGCACAATATATATAGATAGCTCTAGCGAAGCTCATAAGCCAAACCCTAGATATGCTAGGAGGAGTGGATCAGGGAATATAAGCTACAAAGGAAATATGCATTAGATAGGATTACTCTATCTATCGATAAAAGACTTTAGAATCACATGCACATGGCAAGAATTGAAATGCTTGAAATCATAGGATTATATCATGTGTGGGGCTTCGCTTGCCTTTGCCTATTGATATCCAGAAACCAGAGTTCCGGACACCTGGTACTTGACTTGGTTATAGTTGGTGAAGTATTGGTCCTCAAGCTTCGACGGTGTTTATCTCGGTCTTCAATATTGATATCGATTCCAATATCGTATTCTACCGGGAAGAAGCAAAAAACCGGAAAGAAAGGGAAACAATCAACACATGGCATCGATGCAATGCTCAAGCAAGGATGATGATATGACAAGTTGAATTGTACTGAAATGTAACACTAAGACATGCTCGACAGTTTAATCGGGGTTCCGAGGGGTATAAACCCTAATTCAGGAAAACTCCAAAAACACCTGTGAGGGGTTACTATGTTCTTCTAACTAAACTTGTTATTAAAGCTGGTTAGCAATGCATGATTATATTGCTATTGTACAGATCTTATTTTTCTAAATATTTTGATATATTATTTGTTTTTTATGATTTAAAATGAATTAATTATGAATTTTCCCAATTTTAATTCATTTTAGAATATTATAAAACAATTTATATTTTGGAATTACCTTTACATTTTTAATAATCAGAAAACATTTCTGATAATATTTATTTGAATTATAAAGGGGGCCCACATGTCAGGTATTTATTAAATACAGAAAACAATTACAGAAACTATAAAAGAAAAGGAAAAGGAATTATGATGCCAGCATGACATCATGCTGATGTCATCAATGGAGGGGATCCTCCCATGTGGCCACGGGCTCAATGATAGGGGCGATGCGGGACTATGGGGTGTGGTGCACTAGAAGTGGACGAGCATGGGGAGCCAAAAAGTGGCGACGCCGTTACAGATTGACCACCAGAGCATGGCCGACAACGACGAACAACGATGGCGGCGGTAGATGCACGGCGGCACGAAGATACACACACACATAGAGAGAGAGGCGAATGGTACGCCCAATTTGCATCACCATTCTATATCATAATTTGCCTCTATTCATTGATATATATCTTATTATGAGGTATTACTTATGTCTTTTCCACTATTTATGCATGTTGGATGATTCTTGGAGGATGGACTGCCGGAGTCTGAATTCTGATAGAAAAAGAGGTGTTTTGATGCAATTTCGCGAAGATCAGAAAAATACCAGAAAAATATGGGAAAATTATATTTTCCCGAAAGACTGAGGAAGCCAGAAGGGGAAGCAAAGAAGGGCCACAGGGGCCCCACACCCTCTAGGCACGGGCCCACCTTGCCCCGCGCCTAGGGCAGGTGTGGCCCACCTGCTCGGCCTCCGACACCGCCCTCTCGCCTATATCTTCCTCACAGAACTCTAACACCAGGGGGAGACCATAGGTAGATTTCTGCCGCCTCTGCGGGACGGAAAACACCGAGAGAGAAAGATCTCTTCGGCAGACAGATTTCTGCCAGGGAAACTCCTTCCCGGAGAGGGAAGATCATCGCCATCAACACCATCATCAAGCTAGGCTTCATCGGGATCATCATCATCATCGACACCATCATCTTAACCAGCACCATCATCACCACTCTGTCCCGCTGTAACAATTGTGTTGGATATTGCTTTAGTTCTTAGGGGAAACTTTCCCGGTGTTAATTACTATGGTAGTTGATGCTTGTGAGTGGAACCATTGGATTATTGTTTATGTTTAGATTGTTATTCATCACCATATCATATTTGATCTTGATCCATATGATGTCTTGTGAGTAGTTCGTCTAGTTCTTAAGGACATGGGAGAAGTCATGTTGTTTTTAGTGGATCTGTGTTGAGTTATTATTTAATGGTTTAGTATTTAAGTTGTGGTGCTATTCTTCTAGTGGTGTCATGTGAACGTCGACTACATGATACTTCACCATTTATGGGCTGGGGAATGCATTGTGTACTTGGCTACTAATTGTGGGGTTGCCGGAGTGACAGAAACCTGAACCCCCGTTAGGACACCATTGCATAAGGGAGCATAGGATCTTAGAGTTTAAGGATGTGGTTAGGTTTATATCTTAATTACTTTCTTGTAGTTGTGGATGCTTGCAGGGGGTTTAATCACAAGTATGTATTAGTCCAAGTAAGGTCGGTACATTAGCACAGGTTCACCCACACAACACTTACAACACCAAAGAAGAATACTCAGCTATTTGAAGCGGAAGCACTTGACAGAATTCCCATGTGTCCTCGAGAACGTTTGGTCTTTATAAGTATTTCCACCGGCTTGTCCTTTGCTAAGAAAGGATTGGGCCACTTGCTGTAGTTGTTCGTTGTATTTATTACTTTCTCTTTGTTTCGTTGCCTTATCAGAAAACCACTAAAAATCCGTTTGCTAAGTATTTACAGAGATTTCCTGCTCCATACCACTAGTCAACACCTTCTGCTCCTCGTTGGGATCGATGCTCCTATTTATCGAAAATACTGCGATACACCCCCTATACTTGTGGGTCATCAAGACTATTTTCTGGCGTCGTTGCCGGGGAGTGAAGCGCTACTGAAGAGTGGAACTGGTAAAGGAAACTTCTACTGTGAGTATTGCTTTTTGTTACTGCTTGTTACTTTATTTCCAACATGGATAACCCACTTGGTTTTCTGTTTGGGAAAACTACTACCACTGCTAGGGTAGTAGATGAACCACCACCTGTTGAGATAGATCCTTTTAAGATATCTACAAGTATTGTTGATCGTGTTATGGATAATTATTATTTTGGGGATGGAATTGTCCATCCTGGTGATCATTTGCTTTTTATCCATGAATTATGCGGGTTGTTTAAGTGTGCAGGTATCACAACTGAATAGGTGAAGAAGAAGTTACTCTCTATATCCTTGAAAGGGAGAGCTGAAAATGCTATAAGCTGCTGAAGAATGGACAATCCATGGAATGGGAGGAAATGGCATCTCTCTTTTATTCTAAATTCTATCCTCCTAGTGAGATTCATAAGGATAGAAATCTGGTATATAACTTTTGGCCTCGTGATGGAGAGAGTATAGCTCAAGCTTGGGGGAGATTGAAGTTACTAATGCTTAAATGTCATATTCATGAACTCCCTAACAATATTATTATCAATAACTTTTATGCTAGGCTTTCTCTTCATGATAAAGATTTACTAGATGCTTCTTGTGCTGGATCATTCACGCGTATGAAGGAAGAAGCTAAATGGGATCTACTAGACCATATTCAAGAGAACACTGAAGCTTGGGAGAATGACAAAGGAAGAAAGTCATGTATAAACTATGATTATGAATGCATTAAATCTTTTATGGGAACTGATGACTTCCGTGATATTAGTAATGAGTTTGGTCTTGATTTCCAAAGTATTTCTAACTGTTTTAAGGCCTTTGCCTCTTACATAGAAATTCCCAAAAGTAAGTGGAATAAGTACCATGCACCTTATAAAGATGTTGTTAGTTGTGTTCCTGTTAGAAGCACTGAAGTTTGTACTACTAATCATATTGTGCCTAAACCTTATGTTGAGAAAATACCTTTCCTAGCTAAGGTAAAGGAGTATTCTATGATGATTAGTGCAGATAATAAAGGTACTAAGAAAACTGTGGAGCCTGTTGAGCAATTGAATATTGAACCTGTGGTAGCTATTGTTAAAGATCTTGACGCTAGAGATATAGAAGATGAGCACATTGCCTTCTGTGAAGACGCTTCTAATATTGTCTCTCATCCTAGTAAGACTAGAAAAGCTAGTGTTCCTGTGCTTTCTGTTAAAATTGGTGATCATTGCCATTATGGTTTATGTGATATTGGTGCTAGTTCTAGTGCTATTCCTTATGAGCTTTACAGGGAAATTATGCATGAAATTGGTCCTTGTGAGCTTGAAGACATTGATATGGTTATTCACCTTGCTAATAAGGAAACCATTTGCCCTATTGGTATTGTAAGAGATCTGGAGGTTCTTTGTGGTAGGGTTAAGTATCCTGCTGATTTTCTAGTGCTTAATTCAGCAGTTAGTAAAACTTGTCCTATCATTTTTGGTAGACCTTTCTTGAACACTTGTGGAGCTATTATAGATTGTAAGAAGGAGAAAGTTTTAACTAAGTTTGATGGAGATTCTTATGAGTTTAACTTTTCCAAATTTGCTAAAGCTCCTTGTGAAAACAGCTTGCCTAATAAAGATTTCAGGATGAAACAACTTGCTTCTATTGATCCAGTTTATGACCTTGGACCTCTTTTTGGTGACTGTAAGTATGCTCATTCTAATGATAGAGTTGTTTCCTTTGATGGTTATATTGTCAACTTTATTCAAAGTGCTACTGAAAGTTATTATGAGAGAGGGAAACATGGTTTTATGCTTCTCAATAATGTTAAGTTTCCCCGTTTTATGTTGAAAGCTTTGAAGTTGTATTTGTTTTGTCTTCCTATGCTAGTGGCTTTTTGTTTCAACAATTCATTTTCTCATGATACACCCATGCATAGGAAGTGGGTTAGACTCAAGTGTATTGGTTATTTTCTTCTTGATGCTCTCTTTCATTCCAGATATATATCTCCTTTGTGAGCATCTTTGAAAGTTTCAAGCCTAACTTAAAGGCATTAAAGAAAAGTACTTGTTGGGAGATAACCCAAGAGTTTGGTTGAGTCTTGGAAGTTATTACTTCGGTAATAACCGCTCCTTATCCTTTTTGTTTTGGTTTTTGTGTCAAGTACAACTACTTTTGAGAAGTGGAGTAGTTGTGAAGAGTGGCTGTCTTGGGACAGATTTTTGTGCTGCATTGTAAAAATTCGTGAGGGAGCTCAGTACGTCGGATGGAGATGCATTTGTCTGAGCTTGTTCTCCAAGTTTTTACCCAACTTTCATTAGTTCTACACTTTTTGATTTGAGCAACAGAAGGTTTTCGAAAAAATCAATCTTTACCTGTTGGTCTGTTTTGACAGATTTCTGTTATCATTTGCATTTGCCTCTTACAGAAGCCTTTGTTTTGATGGATTTCAGTTGAAGTGTGCACCTAAAGGTTAATTGTTTTTGCTTACACTATTGTTGCCATTAAGGTTTGTGTGAGACCTTGTAGGAAAGGAAATTCCAGGAGAAGGAGAAAAGGAGTCTGCAGAGTTCGTCTTTGATTAGGTAAAAGTGGTGAAAACAGAAGGTTCGTGAAACCCCAACATTTTTATTTTTTTGATGTTTTTAATACATAAGGGAAGTTACGAGACAGAACAGAGGATGAATCGAAGCCCGGGGTGGCCAAACCCACCCCAGGCGCGGGCCCTAGCTGCCCCGCACCTGGAGGGGGTGAGACCACCCCGAGCTCCGACTCTGCCTTGTTTTCGTGTCAAAACCATCCTTATGCATTGAAACTTCGTAATATATAACCCCCCGGATCCCCTGAGGTTCATGCATCATTTTCTCATCGTGCTTTCGTTTCGATCTGTTTCTGTCAGGAAATCTTCTCAAGTTTAGAGCACCATGGTCTTCGCCAACAACAAAGGCAAGAAGCCCGAGGAAGATGATCTTCAAAAACCCAAGGAGGAGGAGATTTTGGTAGGTGATGAAGAATACATGGAGGAGGACAAGCAACCGAACACCCGCGCTACCGTCACAAGCATTGGAGTGGTGGCGAAACCTACCAAGCTTAGGAGGACAACATGGATGTCTACAAGAGGGAAACCTCCACGTCATACCCTCAATCCACGGTCATCTCCTCCACGCACCAAGAGATCTTTCCATACTCTTATACATGAGCGTCAATATAAACATGTAACCAAAGGGAACTTGCCCTCAATGTGGGATATGCCTCGTTCTAACCATGCAGGAGAGGAGCATACTAAGAAGGAAGAGTGGGGAAAGAATAGCAAGGACTGGAATTCTCGGTCCGATATGATCATGAACCGTATTGAGCAAAACTCGGAGTTGATTCGTACTCTGACCTTTGAGATTGAGGAGTTGAGGAAGCTGATTGAGGAGCTTATCAAGAGAACACCACCACCACTGAAGGAGTAATTTGTCATCAGGTTTGGCATCCCCTTGGCTTGTTCCAAGCTTGGGGGGAGTGCCGTGGTATCACAATCATTATCTTTTATCTTTTACCTTTTTAAGTGGATTCATATCTTTGGTAGAGGTGTTATCTTATAGTTTGGTTTGCATATGGAAGTATCTCTCCTTTAGTTGATTATCTATGTATCCCTTGGTGTGAGTGCCTTTATGGAATATTAATGAGAAGTCTCATCTTTTACTTTTTGCACTTCTTATTTTAGTTTGCAATCTCTATTATATGATGGATCTTGTTGATCAGTATTGGCATCACTTTGGGATCATCAAGTGGATCTAAATTGGTTTTGGCAAACCGAGTTCTGGTCAGTAGCAACACTTTTTGAGGTTGGAAAGAAAAAGAGAAAAAAGCTTACAGGTATTTTGTATCATTTATTTTCTTTCTTGTTGGCTCATAAGCTTAGTATTCTTTATTTAAGATATTTTGTGTCTTCAAGGAAGATTGGATGTTTGGCTTTATCACTTGTAGGTTTTCTTGTTTCTTTCAACTCTTTTGCTTACTACCTAGCCTTGCTAGGCAAAAACCTGTTTTGAGAAGGCACACTTTTCATGTTTCCAATCCCTTTGAACCAAAACCTTTGCCACTTGTGTCCACCATATCTACCTAGTAGTTTTTTCTATTCCAAGCAAATTCTTAATTCATCTATCTTTCAAATTTAAAAGTATTTTGTTATGTGAAAACTAGTTAGTAAAGCTCTCACGAACTTGATGGCACACCTTATTTTCTTGCCCCTAATAGACTTGAACCATTGTGTCATCGAAGTTGTATATGCTTGCATCTATACGTTGGAATTAGCAGAACCGTGCTGTCACGGGGAACGCTTTCAACATTGCACTTGTACTTTGTACATAGTTGATATCGTGCTCTTTTGTCTGTGGATGTCAACGATGTGAAATAAAGAGGGAACTTGTAAGTCCATGGAGTCTGTATTTTGTTTTAGAGAAACGCCTGGGCCGCTAGCAGACGCCATGCCTAATCATGGTGGAAACTTGCAGCATCACTATAGTGAGCTATATATGAAGTATCCTCAATAAAAAGCTATGCACATAGTAAATTAAAAGATTGCTGAGATGCTCATTGTCTGCTTGCCTTGTCATTTTGGTTATGGGATAACTCCTGTACCATGTGTAAGGGGTACCCCGTTGGCGGTTCTCTATGATACACATGTACTTACAATGACAAGAACTTACCAGTAACTAAAGTTGAGTAGCATGAGGAGTGGCCCTCATATTCAAGGGACATGCGATTGCCAACTTATATTTCGTCAAGCATATACTCCATCTTTGTGCACTTTAACCTTAATCATCTCAAGATGCCTATGATAGGGACAATGAGGGCTCAAAGCTAGTAAGTACCATAATATTTTGGAATCTCTTTATGACTTGAAATCCCTGCTACCCTCTATAAAGGGACCTTTCTCCTACTACCAAGTTGAGTCAGTAAACCTACTTCCTCTCTATCTCCAGCAAGCATTTGAGTTGTTGTGTTGCAAGCATTCATATGGTGATTTATTCAATCATGTTCTGTATCTTCCTTGTTTGCACAAGACTCTTATCTATTGAGTATTACTTTGAAAGCCTTCATTGTGAAAAACCTTATGATCAAAGAGTGCTCCTGTTATAAAACTTCTACAAAAAGCTTTTTGTGAAACCATTTGCCAGTTGTTCTCTGACCAGGAACAAGAGTTTGCCAATTCCAATTATGATTTATCTTTATGCATCTCTATTGTAACTCATGTACTTGTTGCAAGCTAAGTTATATAACGGTGAGTTGCTTTCTTCTATGAGTTGTGCAATGGTAAGTGTGATGCTTCTTGTTAGTATTCTTTTATCGACACTTCACTCCATAAACCTATGGACATGTTTACTGAGCTTAGTTTTCGCTTGGGGACAAGCGAAGGTCTAAGGTTGGGGGGAGTTGATACGTCCAATTGGCATCACCATTCTATATCATAATTTGCCTCTATTCATTGATATATGTATCTTATTATGAGGTATTACTTATGTCTTTTCCACTGTTTTTGCATGTTGGATGATTCTTGGAGGATGGGCTGCCGGAGTCTGGATTCTGATGGAAAAAGAGGTGTTTTAATGCAATTTCGTGAAGATCATAAAAATACCAGAAAAATACGGGAAAATTATATTTTCCCGGAAACTAAGGAAGCCAGAAGAGGAGGCAAAGAAGGGCCACAGGGGGCCCACACCCCTAGGCGCGGGCCCACCTTGCCCCGTGCCTAGGGCAGGTGTGGCCCACCTGCTCGGCCTTCGACTCCGCCTTCTCGCCTATATCTTCCTCACGGAACCCTAACACCAGGGGGTCGACCACAGATAGATTTCCGCCGCCTCTGCGGGGCGGAAAACACCGAGAGAGAAAGATCTCTCCGGCATACAGATTTCTGCCGGGGGAACTCCTTCCCGGAGAGGGGAGACCATCGCCATCAACACCATTGTCAAGCTAGGCTTCATTGGGATCATCATCATCATCCACACCATCATCTCCACCAGCAGCATCATCACCACTCCGTCCCGCTGTAACAATTGTGTTGGATATTGCTTTAGTTCTTAGGGGAAACTTTCCCGATGTTAATTACTATTGTAGTTGATGCTTGTGAGTGGAACCATTGGATTATTGTTTATGTTCAGATTGTTATTCATCACCATATCATCTTTGATCTTGATCCATATGATGTCTTGTGAGTAGTTCGTCTAGTTCTTGAGGACATGGGAGAAGTCATGTTGTTATTAGTGTATCTGTGTTGAGTTATTATTCAATGGTTTAGTATTTAAGTTGTGGTGCTATTCTTCTAGTGATGTCATGTGAACGTCGACTACATGATACTTCACCATTTATGGGCCTAGGGGAATGCATTGTGTATTTGGCTACTAATTGTGGGGTTGCTGGAGTGACAGAAACCTGAACCCCCATTAGGACACCATTGCATAAGGGAGCGTAGGATCTCAGAGTTTATGGCTGTGGTTAGGTTTATATCTTAATTACTTTCCTGTAGTTGCGGATGATTGCAGGGGGTTTAATCACAAGTATGTATTAGTCCAAGTAAGGTCGGTACATTAGCACAGGTTCACCCACACAACACTTACAACACCAAAGAAGAATACTCAGCTATTTGAAGCGGAAGCACTTGACAGAATTCCCATGTGTCCTCAAGAACGTTTGGTCTTTATAAGTATTTCCACCGGCTTGTCCTTTGCTAAGAAAGGATTGGGCCACTTGCCGCAGTTGTTCGCTGTCTTTATTACTTGCTCTTTGTTTTGTTGCCTTATCAGAAAATCACTAAAAATCCGTTTGCTAAGTATTTACAGAGATTTCCTGCTCCATACCACTAGTCAACACCTTATGCTCCTCGTTGGGATCGACACTCCTATTTAGCAAAAGTAGTGCGATACACCCCTATACTTGTGGGTCATCAGCAAAGCGTAGAGGTCCGTGAGGACCGCAGGCTCACCACGAACGCGACGGTGGTGTCGGGGAGGCGAGGCAAGGTCGGATGGCGATGAATTGTAGCGTCGACTGTGGTCGGTGATGGAAACGAGCTCGATTCTGGAGAGGTGGAGCCATCCCCGCTTGAGTGCTTCGAGGAGGTGAGCAAGGGTGATGACGTGGTTCCAATGGTGGCCTCGGCTGGTCGAGAGGAGCTCGAGAATGGCGGCGACTGGCGGTTCCCGGCGACTAGGGTTTGGTACTCACGCGAGAGGGAGAGGTTAGGGAGGGGAGAGTGCGTTCTAGGGTTCTCTGGCGGCGTCGATGAAGTATTTGTAGGTGCTGGCGGCAGACGGCGGATGGTAGGACATCGAGCTGGTTCCTCGTCGGGGACGAAGACAACGACGAACAGATGGATCAAAGTGGTACGAGGCCGGCTTGGGCTGCAGACGGGCGAGATGGGCCATGACAAAGGGATATAGGAAGGAAATTGTGGCTGCATGCGGGCGACAGGTAGAGAGAAAGAGGAAGCTGGGCTACAGCCCAGTACGGTTAGGGTAGGTTTTTCTTTGCAGATTCTTTTTCCTTTTTCTGTTTTCTCTTTTCTCTTTTGTATTTTCAATTTATTTTCTCTTTTGAATATTTCCAAAATACTATAACTTTTCCAAACATATTAAAATAATGTAGGGCCCTTGTAAACAATTTGGGCTCCTCAATTTTGGTAGTTTTCAAAATTTTCAAAACCATTTGAAAGGTTTCAAATAGAGAGGGAAGTTAGGGTTTAGAGTTTTGAGAGCCTTTTTATTTCATGCATTTTAAAATGATGCTCATGAATACACATACAAACCCTAATAACTATTTAATAAAACTAGGGTTGTTACAATAACATGCCTCTCATACATGGTTTTAGTGATCATGCACCTATTCTTCTATCTATTGAAGGGAAATCTTGTAAGCCTAAAAACTCTTTCAAATTTGAAAACTGGTTGCTTAGAGAAGATGATTTTCAGGATTATGCTAGGAATTGTTGGGTCAAAATTTCCAACCCCTCCTTTATTAAAAGAACTAATTATCTTGCCTCCAGGTTAAACGTTTGGTGTAGGAAAAAAACCTTACAAGAGGAGCTCAAGGATTTGGAGAATGATATAGGAAGAATGCAATCCCTTCCTCTCAGCCAGCAAGATCATCAAAAAGAAGCCAATCTTGTTTTAAGGTATGGACAAACAATCACTAAGATGAATGATGCCAATATGCAGCGTGCTAAAAAGCTTTGGGTAAAAGATGGAGATAGAAAAACAACCTTTTTTCATAGAGCCATTGTCAAAAGGAAAAGGAAAATATGATTATCTCTATCAAAGATGAGCAAAATGTGACACACTTCATGCATGATCAGATTGCCAACACTTTTGTGTCTTATTTTAGATCAATCTTTACTTACTCTAACATGCAGGACTTGGGGAATTTTACTAAGTCTGCTGATCCCTTGCCTACTGAGTCTACTTACTCAATTCCAGATAAAGAGGAAATCCTGGGGTCTTAAATGAAATGAAACGTAATGCCTCGCCTGGTCCATATGGGTTTAATGTTGAATTCTATTTAGCTACTTGGGTCTGGATTGGGTATGATGTCACTAATTTGGTTAGAAATTTCTTTGCTACAACTACTCTTCCTGAACACATTAGTGACACCAACATTGCTCTTATTCCAAAGAAACTGGTTCCCATTGTCCCAACTGATTATAGTACCATTATTTTGTGCAATGAATCTATAAAATCAGAGCAAAATTTGTAGCAAACAGACTCAAACCTCACCTCCCTGACTACATTCACCCTTCTCAGCAAGCTTTTATTGGGGGTAGAAGAATTAGTGACAATATTATTATAGCTCAGGAAATTACCCACTCTTTTGGCCTTTCATATTGGAAATCTAACGCTTTCATGCTTAAAATTGACCTGGCTAAAGCCTTTGACAAACTTGAATGGAATTTCATTTGCAAAGCTCTTGCTCGTAAAGGGTTGCATGGTCATTTCATTAAAATGGTCCAGGCCTACATTTCCTCTCCTCCTTTTTCTGTGATCATCAATGGTCAAACTTATGCAAAATTTGTCAGCCATAGAGGAATAAGACAAGGCTGTCCTTTGTCCCCATACTTGTTTATTCTAGCCATTAATGAGCTTTCCATCATGCTGTCAAAAGCTTTGTTTGCTGCTAACCTTGCAGGAATCTCCCTGGGACCCATGTGCCCCCTAATCCATTCTGTTCTTTTTGCAGATGTGGGACAGCTACCACTCAGGAAGCACAAGTCATCAGAAGCATTCTCTTGGATTTTTGTGTAGCTTCAGGTCAGATTCCTAACTGGAGTAAATCTGACATTATCTTTAGTAAATGGGTGGACCCAGCTACTACTAATGATATAACTCAAATTTTCCCTATTCCTCACATTGATGAAAACTTTACTCATCTGGGCCACCCCTTATTCTCCTAGACAAAAACAAAAGTGAAGCATATAGTTTCATCATTCATAAGTTTAAATCCAAACTCTCTACTTACAAGGCAAATTCACTCTCTCATGCTGCTAGGTTAGAACTAATCAATTCTATTTTATCGTCCATCCCTATCTACTACATGTCAAATATTCTGTTCTCTAAGAAACTGCTAAAAAAGCTCCAAGCTATCATTAGAGTTTTCTGGTGGACAGGTTCTTCCTCTGAACCTAGCACGAAAAACCTTTGTCTTACTGCCTGGAAAAACATTTGTGCACCTAAAACTGAAGGAGGCCTTGGTGTGATAAATCTGCAAGATACTAACGTGGGTCTTATCCTCTCGGCTGCTTGGAGAATTGCTGAAAAACCTAACTCCTTCCTACAAAGTGTTCTTAGGGCCAAATATTTCCCTAATTCTTCTATATGGAGAGCTAATAAGAACATTCCAAAATCTGCTTTCTAGTCATCAGTATTAAAGGTAAGACAACTCCTTAGTGCAAATTCTTACTATCAAGTTTGCAATGGGAATGCCTCTATCTGGAGCACACCTTGGTTTGTTGGGTGGGAAAACATTTATGACAACCTTATCATTTAGAACCAAGGTTTTATTTACCCTGCCACCATTAACTAACTTTGGTCTCCTAGAACTAAAACTTGGAACAACTCCTTAATTGATTCTGTGTTTAATAATTGCACTACTCAGGCCATCAAAAGCACTCTTATTATTCCCTTTGATGAGGATGCCATTTTATGCTGGAAACCAACACCCAATGGGAAATGTAACTCTAAATCCACATACAAAACTTGCTTGTCTTTGGCTGTTTGACACAAGTACACCAAAGCCAGAACATGTCCAGGAATCAACAAAAAAACATTATGAAGCAAGTCTAGAAATGCAAAAGGATGATTCCCAGGGTGAAAACATTTTCTTGGAAACTGCTAAGATATGCACTCACCACTAGAGACAGGGCCTCAGAATTCTCCTCACACATTGAAAAGGTTTGTTGCAGATGTGATGTGCCTAAAACTAATATTCATATCTTCTCTCTTTGCCCTTTTGCAAAAGCTGCTTGGTTCCTGCCTCCTTGCTTCATATGGTCTGAAATCTTGGTTAATGATTCAATGGATATTTCCCAAATTATTCTGAACTTGCTAAACTAAAATAATCCAACCTTAAAACTTAACTTCCTTTTTTACTTTTCTTTGGTTTATATGGAAAACAAGAAACAACCAGCTGTTTTGCAGGAGGAATACATCTCCTCAACAGGTGCCAATTAACACATTTTCTATTCTCAATGATCTTGAGACTGAGCAACTGATTCAATCCAAGGAAGCACCAAGGAATAGCCCAGGAATCTCCGTTTCTACTGACTTTTATTTTACAGGACCAAAGCTCTATGTTGATGCAGCCTGGAGGAGGCAATTTTGGGCTTCCTTGGCGATAGTTGGAATTGGAATTTATTATGCTGAATCTTTTCAGGATGGTGGGAGGAACGATGTCTTCATGATGGTAACCAAAAAAATAGGTGTCATCCCCTCTGCAAGCTGAAGCGCATGCGATGGTCCTAGCAACCCACTTTGTTGCTGCCATGAAGCTCACAAAGCCAACTTTCTTCATAGACAATTTAAACTTTGCAAAGGCAGCGGTAGCTCCTGGAGTTGCATATCATAACATGATTTGGGAGTTAGAAGGAAAGCCATTCAATTCTAGAACCTAACCCACCCTATGCTGGCTTCCATCTTTCATATCTCTAGGGAGATAAACGGTGTTGCTCACAATTGTGCTCGTTAGGCAAAAAGATCACGTCGATCTGAGCCTATCAGTTCTTATAGGAACTCAGCTCATAGCAGAATTTATTTCCCTATGATTTTTGCAATCGACTTGATTCGGCATGTAGGCTTTGTAATTCACATTGTATAATGTTTTTGAGCTGCAATATATTAGGGTGCTTCTAGCGCCCTTTTCCTGTTCAAAAAAAAACACGCATATGGAAGCTTATGTGGCACAAAAATCGCTGACGGTAGCCCCAACCCTCTAGCATGTGACGGCTCATTGACTTTATAGTTTTGAAGGTGTGCTTGCTTGCACATCCGCGTCGCACGCTTCGCGCTCTTGGGCCTAATACTTGACGATGATCAACCATCCACAGTTGTATCTATCTGAACGATAGCATAGGTCATGGTCTAAAAAGGAATAAGATTGTGATCATGATTATATTGACTGTGTTAGGTTTTGAGATTTATGGTATTGCATGTCTCGAGATCTTGATTTTCCGCTAGCAAGATATATCATGTGTGCTAACCCCTTTTCATGGAACTTGAGACATGATCTTCACATCAAACAAAAACACCTCTAGCTCAATCCATGTTTTGCATCAAGCAATTAATCGATGTATATTCTCATTGATCATGTTCTAAATATTTAAACCCATTGGATCTCACAAGCAAGTTTTTTAGGGCAACCATGTCTCGTGCCACGCCTCCCGAATTGCGCTCGAATCCTCTTGAGAAAACCGCCCCTGCCTTAATTCTCTTATCAGCGCCCGTTCCATTCACCTTGAATTTATTGTTGGCATTTGTTGTTTCCAGGCGAGATAGGTCGCCACCTTCACTTCCCATCCTCCTCGTGTCGATGTGCCAGCTAAATCAACTAACCCTCTTCACACATGGTTTGCATTTTGTTCTAAATTTTCTTTCGTCTACAGAGTATATTGTATGATTTGTGTTTTGTGTTCATACTGGATTCAGGTTTGAGGATTTGAGGTTGAGGGAACGTTGTTAGTGAAAGGGCACATGTGCCCCATTCGTGGTTTTCGTAATTAATGACAATCTATATGGACTAATGTTTGAATTGAGTTTCACTTGTAAGAATTTTCCATTAGCATCGCTTGGACCATGTGTTGGCTTCAAGGTATAAGAAATGAAGTAATGAAGAGCAATAAGCAATGTCCAAGGGCTTTGGGCCTATTGGAATCATGTTGAAGAAAGAAGAGGATTTGAGGTTGATCGGGTCGAAGTGCAAAGAGAAGTTTCAAGATGGATCAACACTCAAAAAATAAATGAATATGTGCAAGTTCAAGATGCTCCATATCTAGAAGATCACATGCTTGAAGCTTGCCATCCTCGATGATCATGGATTGATGAAGACAAGTTTAAAGAAGAGGTTTTCACATGGTGTATGAGGGGACAATTCGCAAGTCTTCATCAAGTGAGAGCGAGCAGGAGCAATGAAGACAAGTGTTCTATATTGAGGAGGACAAGACAGTCTACAGCAAGCCCAAGTGGAATGCTCAAGGCAAAGGTATGATCTTGATAGGTTTTCTCTTTTGTCGATCTCGTGTTGTTAATTGGGAGACCGGATTTAGGATAGATAGTTGTACTATCCAGAGGGACTCTCGAATGAGTAACTCGGTCATATATTTTGGAGATATCTCAAACCTTTGCATACTTAGCATCATCTTTCTTTGTTGTTATCATCGAATATGGAACGACAATACCTAAGAAGGTGTGATCGAGGGTGGGAGCAAGTCTGGCGACTGCGACGGTGTCCGTAGTGGGATTCGAAACAAGCAAGTGAAGCTAGACACTCTATGTACCTAGGTTCGGATCCCTCGGTGAGAGGTAAAACTCCTATTCCTACACAATCTGGCTATCTCTTGATGCACACAAGAACTACAAGATCGCTCCTCGAGTTGTACGAAATCCTAGCAAACTAACAGAGTCCAACTCCATCTCTTGAGGCCTCTCTGCCCCTTATATAGGACTGGGGCAACGGTTATAGGTATGGCCGACTGGCGGGCCCTAGTCGGCTGCTCATTTATAGTGTCACGTCGTGGAGGATGCATCTATAGTGCCACATCATGCGGACTATATCAGCATAGTACTTGCCGTCTCCACTGTTCTCGGTGTCAACGCTGGAGTCTTCGGTATGGCCTCTTCCTTTACGTTCCATCTATAGGCTAGAGTGTGCCACACACTATAAAACACATCACTCTCTAGCTACCCCTTCTAGCCTTGCTAGTCCAACTGGGCTCCTCCAGCTGGACCGACATCTCTAGGTCTTGCTTGCTTCTCAGCGTAAATCTTGCGTCCGGCTGGGTCGCACCAGCCGACCCCGCACCTCCTCATCTTTCTGGCTTCTCATCATCAATCTTGCATTCGGCTGGATTGCACCATCCGGCTCTGGTAATGGCTTGCTTTAACTCATATGTTTGGCCTACCCGGGGGTGATCACCACGACACTAGCCCCTGAGCATGCGCTGATTTCACCTTTGGGGAAATTTGTGCGGGCTTCCCCAAATTTCGAACTGACATCCGGCTGAAAATGGGAGGTTGGTTTACTTGGATGCATCAACACTGATGCCAGCCACACATGTTAGTCATCATGACCATGCTCTATCGCATGTACCGTCGATCCGTCGCCTCGGTAACTGCTTCGAGATCTTCTGTGCGCTGGGGCGATGCACATGGGATCTGCATGGTTGCAGGTGCGGGACACAGGCCAGTGGCCTCCATGTGGCGCACGTGGCGGTTGCCCTCCCCCACGGATATATAGCGGGTGGGCCAGCGGCCGCCCCATACATGCTGTAGTCTTCCCCTTCCTCGTGATTCACTTCCCTTCTCTATGCATGTGTCTTCCTCTTCTCGCTGTGCGGCTCGATCTTGGTCGGTTGCACATGAAATCGGCTTTCCCCTATGATAGCAACATCAAATGATGGCAGATGAGTGAGGGTCTTGGTGCGGCTAGACAGTCACCGCCGATCAAATCGCAAAGTATCGGAAGTCTCGGGTTATCCCACCGACGACAGAGGTTGAGTTTTGGCTCATGCCGGAGGCAGAGCAGATCCTAAACCCTGGCGACGGTGATGTGTTATTTTCCTCTTCCACCTTGCCCACGGGATGGTGCTCTCGGCCCACTCCTTCATCGTCGAATTCCTCGCCTTCTTCAACGTCTAACTCCACCATCTCGGCACCAAAGCCATGGCCATCTTAGCCCATTACGTGTCTTTCTGGGAGTGCTACTTGGGCATCCAACCAAACATCGGCTTCTTCCTTCGGATCTATTTTGCCCATGCCCAAATGAGGTGGTCCAAGGGGCCAATGGTCTCTTGCGGTGCCGCCTCCATCTACTCACGGTCACAGATGGGATTTCCCAAATTTTGGCTGCATGACACCATGAAGCTATGGGAGCGTCTTATTTCTATGTGAAGAACTTGATCTTTGTGGACCGGATCGCCCTCCCAGCCTTCTAGAATGTCGAGTGCTCTCAAAAGAGTTGGGACCTGAAGATTTCCGGCTCCAAGGAGGAGAACAAGTAGATGCTGACCCGAATGCGGGAGCTCGTCCAAGACGGCCTGACCGGTTGTGGCGTCACCTTGAGTTGGATGTCTGGGCTGATGATGTCTCTCTAGAGTCAGGCACACAAGATGTGCTTCTCTTCGGTCGGCTAGATCCCTCCCGACTCTCCACGAATGATCCCCGCTGACAAACCTCTGCGAGTGGCTCTGGATGATCACCAAGGAGAAGATGGAGGACGGCTGGTCTTTCGGGTTGCCTCCCCACTCTCGCGCACACCACTCCCCCAGGTAAGTTCATGCTTATTCATCTGCCTGACCTTTTTATTCCGTCTTGGTTTGTTCATTCGACTGATGCTCTCCATCCAGCATAGATCTTCCTCTCCTAGATAGCAAAGGAGGGCCAAAACCCCCTCACCGTATTTGCGTTGATTTGCTCGAGCCACACGCATGGTGATCCGGTGAGGAGTCTGATGGTGAGGGCGACGCGTTCCTGATCCGGGACGACAAGCTGGAACAGGACCCGCACAGGGGATAGGGAGGAGAACAAACTCCCCCCCGCGCGCCCCCAACTCAAAAGCGTCGGGTCGGTTCCAACTCCGCCAGCTCCAGCCGGACCGCCGACACATGCGAGCTGGCCGCCAAGAGGGTCGAACCGACGCCCCGCGGCCATCGGGACGAAAGAGGACGGTAACTCCCATCGTAGAAGGGTAAGTATTTTGGTCTTGATCCTGGTCTTAGTCCAACTCTTGCTCTTTTCTCTCTGTCTTGCCAACTTTCCTTTGGCTCTTACTCGATTTCTTTGTTTCTTCTCTTAGCGCTGCTATCTCTTTTGGCGCATCGATCCCGGCTCGCGCGACCATCGCCTCTCTGCCTCGCGCCTCACCGGTCCGCTAGTAGTCGACCTCCTCCTTTGCCTCCCAACAAGAAGATACCGTGCCACAGATCCATGATATGGCTGCTGGAGCCGGTCAAGCTCATGATGCCCCTCCCGAACCCACAATGGCCCCTGAGAGGTCCGGACAGGCGAAGGGAGCCCAGTCGGAAGCCACAGCCTTTGGCTCAGGCGGCGGAGGGGGCTCATCCACGGGGGTGGTGAGCACCGCAGCGGTAAAGAGGTCATCGAGGTGGATGATGACGGCTCAGATAGGGAGCCGGGCGATGAATGGCATGTGGCGGTGCGCGACGCCGCTGCCTCCATGGCTGGAAGGCCGGCTACACAGCCATCCTCTTCTCTAGCGTCCTTGAAAGACTTGGAGAAGAGTCTCGAGATGGGTATGAAGGAGTGCAAACTCCTTAAGATAACACTATCCGGCTCCGTCCAAACGCATGAGAGCAGCTCACCGCAACAAACGGCACCTCGAAGAGTAAGTGACAAGTTGTTTTGCTTTTCTTTCTGTCTCTGTTTTTGTGTCTCATGTCCGGCTGGAATTTGCAGCCGTAATGGTCTGTTCCTAGCGGGAGATTGACCGGTTGATGAAGGCCAACGAGCACCTCAGCAAGTCAAACTCCATCACTCTTCTAGAAAAAAGACTTCCATTCGAAGGTTCTAGAGCTGGAGCCAAAGGTGAAGGACCATGATGTAATCCTCGTCAGCCCACAAGAAGCCTTCGACCTACTGCACGCGTCCTTCAAGGATCAAACCAAGGAGGTCGATTGGCTGAAAGAGCACGAGAAGATGCTGGTGAATGATCTCCTGGAAGTCAGCAAGACAACAAAAGGTATATCTCGTCTTCTTCTTTTCTTCATCCGCATAGTGCAGCCGAATTTAACTCTTGCTTTAATGATATCTTATTATCCCAGGTATACGTCCTCACATACAACTGATTCCAAGTCAACTAGCCCAGCCACCAGCCATGCATGCATGAGCTTGATGACTGCAAGTGCACAAATTGTTTGTAGCTAGTTTTAAAATAAAGATATCGATCCCACATGGAGCAGTAGGCAAAAGACTAAAATGCTTTTAACTAGAACTAAATGAAGTACTTAAGGAATAATTCTAAGATGCAAGAAAAGTAGAATTGTTTTTGGATTTTTGGTTGAGCAGAGCAATTAAATAAAGTAAAGTAAAATTTAATACAGAAAGTAGGAATCATGTATGTAAGAAAGCTGGGAACTACAATAGGGAAAAAGGCGTTCTCGGGGAGTTGTGGATACACCGCTAGCAATTTAGACTGAGTAATCAAGATTATCATAACAAATATTCTCATGACATGTATGTATGTGGGAGGAGCTCCATATATGGACGAATAGGCATCAACCACTGCTCACATCATCCGTCATAACCACAACTGACAGATAAATGATATCAATCATATTATCTCGCTATTAAGGGATTTTTCTCGTGGCATGGACATGGCTTAATGAGTTCTCCTTACTTCCCCAATTTAGTACGTAAAGAATGACGATAACTTTATAGTCATAGTAAGTGTTATCATCCCTTCGTCTACCAATAAGTAATCCCCTTCATCAAGTCCCCATAAGAGGCAAATATTAAAGAGGTGCACAACTCTCAACATCAAGATGAAGACAATTAACACATACACATAATGATGTATAACATAATAATCTCTATCTTATCTCAATCATATAATAGGGTTTCTTCATCTCCCCAAGAACTAATGATCTACTCAGACATGGAGGCAAACAACATCATAGCAATGATAATGGAAACAATTATAGATGAATAGTTCTTGTACAAATACACAACTAGTACGAGAATTACAACAAGATCTAGATGAGATGGAGATGGGATGGCTGGAGATGATGGTGATGCAGCGGTTGATGAAGATGAAGATTAATGCCTTGGCCTCCCATATCTGCGTAGGGACAAGATGGATCCCTTGGGCAAGTTCCCCCTCTAGATCCCTTCCGGAGGTGAGGTTTTCGGTGATTTCTGGGTGTTCTGTATGTCGTCTCCACGATCCATTTGCACGGGGTGAAACTATTTGAGGAGGCGGTGGCAGCGCAACTATACGGAGGGAACTATACGGCAGGAAAAGTTACTTCCGCCGTATAGTTGGTCGTTAAACCTTCTGCCTCCTGCGATCACTTCGGTTTTTCTTCTGGTGTTACTAATATTTTTAAAATTAGTGATTTACGCTGGTTTTTACTCCTTTTAGATCCAATACAACTGGTCCAAGAATGGTGTCCATCGTATCCATCATCTCTCCTGATCCTGGTGAAAATAAACATAAAAGGTGCGCGCGAACACCGTAAAATACCAAGATCCTGCCACTAGAATACAAAATAATAATATAAAGCATGATGCAAATATGCACTCGTCAACTTCCCCAAGCTTAGACTCTTGCTCGTCCCGAGCAAGGCTAGCTTAATAGATGTGATCGTCATATTCATGAAGCTGAGTCGATAAAATAAATGAGGCAGTTGCAACATGTGTTTATCATATATGATACATAGGAATAATTTCACGAATAGTGCCTTACTCGAACCATCCAAATAATATTAGCAGGCTTCCACACCTTAGCATTTAACAGTTCACAAAATATTACTCTCAACATGATGTATAAGTATTCGGTTCGACCGAACGAGTTAGCGAGGTAGTTCCAAGTGTTTTAGGATTAACATATTCACTTGGGATTCAAAATATTAAAAGTTTCTTTGTCGTATATGCCCATTTGCTCTTTGCACATTTTCTTTTTTTCTTTTTATATATGCTCACACTTTTGTTTAAGTGTTGTGCAAAGGAGTTAGCCATATATTCCACTTCATGTAGGAATTCAAAGTTTAACGATCTCAATTACCAAATTCCAATTATATATGAAGCATCTTTATAGCTCGAATATTCTACATCGTCTAGTTCTCACTCTAATTTGATAGCACTTATAATTTTCCTTTGTTTAAGGTTTTCTTTCTCATCTAAATTGATTAGATAATTTTCCCTTTTTGTAAATCAAACCATTAACATACAACATATTGACCAAATTACCTTTGTATGTTCCATTAATACCAATGGTGTGGAAGACTCCTATTGCTATCATGAAGTGCAAGTAAAATTATACTCAAGCCATTCATATATCTAATAAGACAAGCATAAACTCAATAATGCTCCATATATGATAATAAACTCGGAATTTCATAAAAGGGATCGACTATTCCTGAAGGGAATTGTAATGATGCAATCTTTATTTCTAAGCTCGAACTAATGCAAAACTAAAATAGTAATATAAAACTTATAAGAGAGATTACAAGGCCTTAAAGATCTCCCCAAGCTTGGAATCAAGCCAAGCGGGATCAAATAACTCCTTGTTGGTACCTATTCCTCCTCATGGGTGAGAAGAGTGTTGCCTTCTTCCCCTGTGTTTCAAACCTTAGCTATGCTTGCGAGGCGGCATCTGAGCTCGGCCATGTCAAATTGAAGCTTCAAAATTTTCTTCGAGAGGAACCTCTTCTCATCTGTCAACTCAAAAACCGTTTTAATCAAGAAACCAACTCTACCATCGATGGCATTGACCTTTTGCTCAAGGTCTTTGCTCATCATCCAGTAGGAGTCAATCCCTTCTCCAATAGTTTCAACACATGCTTTTGAGGCTTTTTTCCAATTTATTGATCTTATCATGAATCTCATCTTGCCGCACCTTCTTAGGCTTAAGAGGTGACAGACCAATATGAGGTTTATAATAAAATCCTATGGTGTGATGATAAGGATTAGGGAGATACTCATCCTTGCTTTTTCTGTGCTCTGCTTGCCTCATCATCTCCATCCTCTACGGGAACGTGTCCTCCCACTTTGGGAGAGGCTTGATCTCCGAGCTAGATGATGATGATGCTTCTTGAGCTTCTACTTCTTCGATCCTCCTCATGGGCTTCTCTTCTTTCTTCCTCCAAATCTTGTTGACATGGAAAGGCTGCATGGCTTCGCTGCACGGATATTGTTAGAAGGGGCTTGCATAGGGATGGCGATGATTTTTCGAGGCTGGAGGTTGTAGCTTTGTGAAAACTTAATGAAAAAGGTTAGATGTGATCAACTTTAAAAGGGGAGGTCGAAAACCCTAGCCGCATGCCGTAACGAGCAACTATACGGGCGCGACCCATATAGGTCCCGCCGTATACTTGTGAACCAACTTTAGATTTTACTTCTATGGTGGTACCAACTATACGACCGCAACTATACGGCCGAAAATTTAATTCCCGCTGTATAGTTGGTGGTTAAACCTACTGTGCCTTGGAGTAAAAATTTGGAGATGGGGTAGATAACTGTACGATCGCAACTATATGGTCAGAAATTTAATTCCCACCGTATAGTTGGTCATTAAACCTTCTGCCTCCGCCAAAAATTATATGTTTCTCCGAGAATTCTTTATTAATCTGAAACATAATGATACACCAAGTTTTTACAGAAAAATGATAACTTAAATTTTCGACCAATGTTAACATCCATTGAACGGGATTTTAGCATTACCAAACTTTTTCTACTTCAGTAGAGCTTTATGTGTTCCTTATTCAACACAAGATTAACTAAAACTTTATTGAAAATTTAAAACTTACTCAAACCTTTATTTTACATGGGTTTCCTCCCATGAAGCGCTCTTTTATGGTCAATAGCTTGATCGTGATGTTGCTCATTTAGGCTCGATTTTATCCTTCCTGCAGTTGCCATTCCTTGCATACTTTTGCTTAATCACCTCTTCTAGGGTGATCATACGTATGGTGACTGCACTTATATCTTCTTTTGCTCGATAATGCTTCAAGTGTTGTCCATTCACCACTCATGAAAGAGAGGGTGTTTTTCCCTAGAGCTTCACTGCTCCTGATGAATAAGCTTCTTCAACTATATAGGGCCCTTCCCACTTTGATCTGAGCTTTCCTGGAAACAACTTAAGACGAGAATTATAGAGAAATACCTTGTCTCCACTTTTAAAGACCTTATTTACTATTTTTCTATCATGCCATCTTTTTACTTTTTCTTTAAACAATATAGAATTTTCATAAGCCTCACTTCTAAACTCATATAAAGCATGAATATCTAATAAACATTTTTCTCCTCCTGCTTTAAAATCATAGTTTAAGTTCTTGATCGCCCAAAAGGCTTTATGTTCCAATTCTAAAGGTAAATGGAACGCCTTACCGTAAACCATTTTATATGGTGTTATACCTATTGGATTTTTAAACGCAGTATGGTATGCCCAAAGAGTGTCAATCAACTTATATGACCAATCTTTTCTTGATTTGTCCACCGTCTTCTCGAGTATGGTCTTTAATTCTCTATTGGAGAGTTCCACTTGACCACTCATTTTAGGGTGATATGGTGAAGCAACGCGGTGAGTTACAACATATTTGTAGAGGATTTTCCTGAAAGTTCCTTTCATAAAATGAGAACTGTGATTAAAAATCTAGGGACTCCAAACCTGGGAAATATGACATTCTTGATCATCTTTACTGAAGTAGCTGCATCTGCATGGCTTGTTAGAATATCTTCAACCCATTTAGTGACATAATCGATAACAACAAGAATATGAGTGTAACCATTTGATTCTACAAAAGGTCTCATGTAATCCATTCACCATACATCAAAGGGTTCAATTATAAGATTATAATTCATTGCCATCTCTTGTCTTCTACCTATATTACCCCTTTTATGGCAAGCATCACAATGTTCTACATACCTGTGTGCGTCCTTGAACAAGGTGGGCCAATATAATCCGGATTGAAGTACCTTTGCTGCAGTTCGCTTGCCTGCATGATGTCCTCCATACGGGCTGTCATGACAAGCTTTCAAAATTGCATTTATTTCATGGTTAGAACACACTTCCGAATCATTCCATCAGGTCCATGATGATATAAGTAAGGATCATCCCAAAAGTTATATTTAAGATCATTAAAGAATTTCATTCTTTGGTTTCTTGTCATACCAGGAGGTAGAAATTTTTCTGCAAGATAGTTAGCATAATCCGCAAACCAAGGATCAGTGATTTCAACATTTGCTAAATATTCTCCCGGAAATGTCTTATTTATAGGTACGGGGTCAGTAATTATTCCCTCCATCCTAGAGAGATGATCTGCTACCGGATTATCCTTACCCCTTCTATCTACTATTTGCAAATCATATTATTGTAGTAATAAAACCCGCCTAATCAACTTGGGTTTCGCATCCTTTTTCACAAGGAGGTGACGCAAAGCTTGGTGATCAATATGAACTATTACCTTGGAATTAATGATGTAAGATCTAAATTTGTCACAAGCAAAAATTATAGCTAGGAACTCTTTTACTGTAGTAGCATAATTTTTTTGAATCTTATTAAGAGTTCTACTGGCATAATGAATAACATTTAAATTCTTTCCGTCTTGCTGTCCTAACACAGCTCCTAAAGCATAGTCACTAGCATCACACATGATTTCGAATGGTTCATCCCATTTCGGAGGTTGCATGATAGGTGCTGAAACTAATTTGTTTTAAGGTTTTCAAAAGCTGGAATGCAGTCATGATCTAAGTAGAACAGAGTATCTTTATCAATAAGATTAGTGAGAGGCATAGCTATTTTAGCAAAATCTTTTATAAAACACTTGTAAAAACCTGCATGTCCCAAAAACATTTTTAAGTTTTATATGTCCTGAGGTATTGGAAGATTTTCTATAGCATTCATACTAGTCTTATCTATTTCTATACCCTTCTTTGAAACCTTATGTCCAAAAACTTTACCTTCTCTTTCCATGAAATGACATTGCTCCCAGTTCAAAACTAAATTTGATTTCCTGCATCTCTGCAAAACTTTGGTTAAATTGTAGAGACAGTTATCAAATGTTGTTCCACAAACAACGAAATCATTTTTTAGAACTTCCATAGTCTTCTCAACAAGATCATCAAAGATTTTTAAACACATTCTTGAAAAGTTGCAGCTGCATTACATAAGCCAAACGGAATTAATCTATAAGCATATGTGCCATAAGGACAAGTGAAAGTTGTTTTCTCCTGATCTTCTGGTTGTATAGAAATTTGAGAATAGCTGGAATAACCATCAAGAAAACAGAAATAAGAATTATTACTAAGTCTTTCTAAAATTTATCCATAAATGGTATCGGTTTATGATTTTTCTGTGTCCCACAGTTTAGTTTCCTAAAATCAATGCACATGCGATATCCAACAATAGATCTTAGAGGAACTAGCTCACCATCCTCATTCATAGCAGCATTAATACCACCCTATCTTGGTATGCAATGAGCTGGGCTAACCCATTTACTGTCAGAAATAGGATATATTGTGCCAGCATCTAATAAGCGTATAACTTCTTTTCTTACTACTTCCTTCATTTTTGGATTAAGCCTTCTCTGCGTGTCAACTACAGGTACAACATCTTCAAGCATGGTAATCTTATGTGTTACAATAGATGGATCTATTCCTTTAATATCACTTAGAGTATATCCAAATGCTTCACGATGCTTGATCAAGACCGGAATGAGTCTATTTGTTTCATTTTTTGATAAATTTTTACTACTAATAATAGAACATTTATTTTCATTATCTAAGTACTCATACCTCATATCATCTGGAAGTTGTTTCGATTCAATTGGCAGAGGTTCTTCATCTCCTTTTCTCACCAGTTCTTCATAGTCGTGTGGATTTTGCGCTTTTGGAATGGAATCAAGGTAATCATCCATGTCTTCTCTTTCCTCATCATACGGTACCTCCTCCCAATTAATTAGGCTCCTCTCTAATTCATCTTGCGGAGTGCTGAAATGAATTGCGGCTAGCTCGACAATCGTTTTCCCTTCCTTGATATCTTCCTCTTCATATGGCCTCTTCTTTAGTTTGGCGAAGTGGAATTTCATTTCCTCTTCTCCAAACATCATTGAAATAGTCTTCTTCTTATTATCAATTCGAGCTTTGGTTATGGAGACAAAAGGCCTGCCTAAAATAATAGGACAAAAAGAATCTCGAGGCATATCAACAATATGAAAATCAAGGGGGTACATGAGTGCTCCAATAAATACATAGATATTTCTAATAACACCTTCCGGTTTTACATTAGTTCTATTTGACAATTTAGTAGTGTCTACCGGTTCCACATCTGAATTATTTAAATTGTAGCATAGTTCCTCATAAAGTGATGAAGGCATAATGTTTATAGTGGATATCGGCTCACAAATTCCGTATAAGAAAGTTTCTCCACAATATATAGGAGTCATAGGTTTAGAAGTTTTGTTACCTTGTACCTTACCTGCAATGAATTCTGAAGTTTCAAGGTCTAACGTAACCACTTCATTATCCATTGTTCGTGCTTCCATAAGATCCTTCAATATAACAATATTTGCATTGGTAGCATCGGGGTTCTTTTCTGGTTTCTTTGCTCTTCTCTTTATGTGTTCTTCCTCTCTGCACTTTTTATTGATGTTCTCTTGAATAGGTTCAGAGGAAAACTACCATTGGTGCACTTTCTCTTGCACACTTCTTTTATTCAAGGGGTTTATAGGGTTTTCATTCTGTAGGTACCTATAGATGCCCTGCATAATTATCAATAATTTTCTTTACTGAGTAAGAATCAATACCGAGAGTTTTAATCATTGAAAAGGTCCTTTCATCTGCAAGAAAATCGTTAACACAAGCATATTCAAAAGAACTATTCAGAATGCTCTCCTCATCTTTAAGATATTTTGTTGTCTCCCTCATTTTCATTATTAATTTCCAGGCTTCATCATAATTATAGGATAGAAAACTACCGTTAGAAGCGGTATCTAGGCTCATCCTATTTTTATTATTAAGCCCTCCATAAAAAGTGTGAATGATTAACCAATCAGGCAAACGATGATGTGGTCAATTATCTAGATAACTTTTATACCTTAGATATCCTTCATATAAACTCTCATCAGGACTATTTTTGAAACTGATAATAGTACCTCTCATCCTGTGAGCTTTGCTTTCTGAGTAATATTTTGATAGGAAATTGGTTGTCAATTCCGTCCAAGTCCCTGGTGCTTCTGCACAAAAAGATCTATACCAGTTGCAAACATTATTTGAGAGTATTTGTCTAAACAACTAGATTTTAACCATATCAAGATTAAAATTATCGAACATAAAGGAACCAAAAACATCTTCAAAGAATTGTAAGTTCCCATATGGACTCTCTTCATCGGTTCCTGCAAATTTCTTAGAGTGTAGCAGTTCAAATAATAAAGGATGGATCTCAATACCATAAGGGTTTATGATTTTATTGTCAGTTATAAAAGCATCCATGGGCGTACCCATTTTCCTTACTGCCTCAAGCTGGATTAAATGCTGAGTATTGTCCATTGTTATGGTCCTACAACTTAAATCAAAAATTAGTACAATGAAAGTAAATAACTAAAAGTAAAGTGACTTATAGCGCTAAGCTCCCCGACAACGGCGCCAGAAAATAGCTTGATGACTGCAAGTGCACAGATTGTTTGTAGCTAGTTTCAAAATAAAGATATCGATCCCACAGGGAGCAATATGCAAAAGACTAAAATGCTTTTAACTAGAACTAAACGAAGTACTTAAGGAATAATTCTAAGATATAAGAAAGTAGAATTGTTTTTGGGTTTTTGGTTGAGCAGAGCAGTTAAATAAAGTAAAGTAAAACTTAATACAGCGCGTATGTAAGAAACCTTGAAACTACAATAGGGAAAAGGCGTTCTCGGAAAGTGGTGGATACACCGCTAGCAATTTAAACTGAGTAATCAAGATTATCATAAAAAATATTCTCATGACATGTATGTATGTGGGAGGAGCTCCATATATGGACGAATATGCAGCAACCACTGCTCATATCATCCGTCATAACCACAGGTGACAGATAAACGACATAAATCGTATTATCTCGCTATTAAGGGATTTGTCCCGTGGCATGAACATGGCTTAATGAGTTCTCCTTGCTTCTCCAAGTTAGTACGTAAAGAATGACAATAGATTTATAGTCACAGTAAGTTCTTCTTCAGATTTATTGTCCCCTATCGACGTAGCATCTTCACCGCCACCACGTACTCCGTCTCCGGAGGCTTTGGTGTCGAGCACCACCATGCTGCAGCGTAGCGGGAGACACCCCATGGCAGAGGATGGAGCTATGCATATGGATGAGGACTGCCTCGCGAGGGCGTTGTGCCTTCAAGCTACACGCAACTTAGACTTCTCCCAACGTATTACCATGACTAAATCCTTTATTTCTTTTCATGATGCTTGTATCTCTTCTAATATGCACGCGCTAGGAGTGAGTTTAGGATCTAGTGAAAATGATGTTAATATCTCAGTTAATGCTTTGAGGCATGTAGAATTTGATAGGAGCAAAGTTGCAACAAAATTAAATGATCGCTCGACTGATGACGAACTTGATGATGAGGAGGATAATGCTACCTATGATGGTAAGCTCCTCTTACATCTAGTTGGTATGGTGTCGAAGGTGAGATTGGATGATGTGAGTTTAGGATCCATTTGTGATCTTACAGCACTTACTCGCAAATCTAAATCTCACAAAATTGTAGAAACTAAAATACTGTCTAGATGGACGAGTGCAAACAAAAATCCCAATGTTTCCTTATGAGAGGCAAAATATGAAATAGTAGAGGTATACGTGACTTGTCTAAACATCTTCATATTTCTGACTATATTAAAGATCATGAATTAGACTTTGTCGCAATCGGAATCTGGTAAATTAGATTTTCATATGCATATTCTAGATCACCTATCAAGTGGCATTGAATTTATCTGGAAATGGATACCTCCGCGCGGCAGGTCTGGTGTGATAATGCTTGGTGTACGGGCTTCCTCTTTGGTATTATTGGACTATTTGGTGGGTGAATTTCATATTAAATTCCATATGCAAAATAAGTCCGATAACTTCATTTAGAGCCTAGTTGTCGTGTATGGAGCGGCCCAGGACAAGCACAAAGCTGATTTCCTCCGGGAGCTGGTTAATATCGCCAAGGATAACCCACGCCCTATATTAATAGGGGGATTTGAATATCCTAAGATTTAGGCAAGGTAAGAATAATGACCGCTTTGATGTATATTGACCTTTCTTATTCAATGTCATCATTGACAAGTTGAACTTAAGGGAGGTGAGTATGATCGGAAGACAATACACCTGGGTAATAATAGATTAGTACCTACCTACGAAAGATTGGACCAAATACTAATGGATACCGAATGAGAGTCAAAATATCCTATGGTGTTAGTATGGGCCATGGAGCGTATTGAAAAGCTTTCGGATCATGCCTCACCACTTCTGTACACTGGTTCCAATAAACTAAAAGGAAAGAAACCATCATTCAAATTTGAATTGGGGTGGCTTTCCTAAGATGGTTTTGAGGGTATGATCAAAGAAGTATGGAATAGACCAGTGAAAGGCGACTCGTCCATCCTTAGGTGGAATAATAAAATCCATGCATTACGAAAACACCTAAGAGGATGTGCGAGGCATGTAACAGGTCTATACAAAAAAGGCTATCTTGCATAATCGATACACTTGAATCTCTGGCTGAATTGCGGGTGCTATCACAACATGAGCTTGAAATGAAAAATCAAGCGAATGAAGAAATAGCCCATCTGCTAAGAGAAGAAGAGTTAAAGTGGTATCAAAGATCCAAAGCCCAATTCATCTTGGAAGGAGATAGTAATACAAGATACTTTCATATGGTGGCCAATGGCCGTCACAGAAATTAATGTATACATACGCTTAGTCAAGATGAATGGGTGATGGAGGGCCAAGATGATTTAAAGAAGTATATCACAAAATATTACAAAACCCTGTTTGGGCCACCAGAGGAAGCAAACTCTTCTTTGGATGAGTCTCAAATAGGAGATATCCCTCAAGTATCCACTAAAGAGAATTATTTCTTAACATCTCCTTTCTCTATTGAGGAAGTAAGAAATGCAGTCTTTGAGATGGAAAGTAATAAAGCCCCTGGATCAGATGTATTCCCAACGGAGTTTTATCAAACCTTTTGGGATATTATTAAGAATGATCTGATGGAGTTGTTCAATGATCTTCACAAAGGACAACTCGAACTGTTCAAACTTAACTTTGGTGAGATTATTTTATTACCAAAGATTAAGGATGCGGAATAGATCCAACAATATAGACATATATGTCTCCTTAAAGTTAACTTCAAAATATACACCAAAGTGGCGACTATCCGCCTGGACTCAGTGGCAGACAGTGTGGTTTGTCCAACACAAACTACTTTTATGCAAGGGAGATACATACTCGATGGAGTTGTGACCCTTCATGAGACAGTTCATGAGCTACACCGTAAAAATATGAGCGGAGTGATTTTTAATATTGATTTATAAAAGTCTTATGACAAAGTCAAATGGCCTTTTCTATTTCAAGTTCTTAAGGGCGAGCTTCTCCTCGCAATGGCGAGCTTTAATTCGAAACTTTGTACACGGAGATAGTGTTGCCATAAAAGTCAATGATGACACTGGTCACTACTTTCAAACAAAGAAAGGATCATGTCAAGGTGACCCATTATCCTACATGTAATTTAATATTGTGGTTGATATGTTAACGGTCTTGATAGAGCGAGCCAAAAATGATGGGAAAATTCCTGGGATCGTACCTCATTTAGTTGATGGGAGTCTTTCGATACTTCAGTATGCTCGATGACACAATTCTTTTTATGGATCATGACATCGAAATGGCTAAGAACCTAAAGTTAATACTATCAGCTTTTGATCAATTATCAGGTCTAAAAATTAACTTCCATCAGAGTGAATTGTTTTTCTTCGAGGAAGAAAAGGAGTCAATGGCTCAATATACCGAATTATTTGGGTGCGAACAAGGCCAATTTCCAATGACGTATTTAGGAATCCCGATTCATTACCGGAGACTTACTAATGCGGAATGGAAAGCAGTGGAGGAACGGTTATAGAAACGTCTAAGCAGCTGGAAAGGAAAACTCCTAACAGTTGGTAGTAGACTAGTTCTGATTAACTCCGTCCTAATTAACATGGTCTTGTATATGCTATCCTTTTTCGAGGTGCCAAAATGTGTATTGCAACATTTAGATTATTATCGGTCAAGATTGTTTTGGCAAGGAGATTCAGAAAAAAAATATAGATTGGCAAAATGGAATATCATATGCCGTCCAAAGGACCAAGGGGGCCTTGGGATCCATGATCTCAAGGCAAAAAAATACTGCTCTACTTGGAAAATGGCTATTTAAGCTATTAACCCAAGAGGGAGTGTGGCGGACCCTCTTGAGAAGGAAATATATTGGCTTGAAGGAATTATCCCAAATATACTAGAAACCAGGGGATTCACACTTTTGGGCTGGTCTGATGCATGTAAAAAACTCCTTCTTCTTTAATGGATCGTTCCTTATTAATGACAGATCGAAAATTAGGTTTTAGGAGGATACTTGGTTAGGGAATGTTTGTGGGGCCCTGGATTAATCCTCCAAGAATCCCTATTATGCATACACCATGATCCCATGATCAGTTTGTCATGAACATAACCAACAAGTATCAAAGTAAACATCCATTACTTATGCGGATACAAGTCATATCTTAATGCCATTATGGGTACATCAATCATCAGCAGCAGAAAGATTTCAGAGCGTAGATTCTGAACCTTGCCTTAATCTATAGGAAACTGACTGGGAGAATGTCCTAGATCGCATAGTCTTCATCATGACCTTCTTCTTGATATCTAACCAAGTTAGTAGCCAGGGACAATTCCGGTGAGTACTTTGAATGCACTCGCAAACCACCTTAAGATAACAATAATAATAAGAGGATGTGCAATATGGCTGTGTTAGTAGGAGGGCTCCAAGAGAGGTTCTTTTGTAAAATAGTTTCTCTTATAGATATTGCATCTACCCATATTTGTCAAAAACTTTTGTAAAACATTTCTGGAAACCTCTTTGAAAAGTTTAAGAAAACATCAGGATTGAGTCACCCATTCGTTTTTTTCCTTCTGGTCATCCCATGACCAAACTCCTTTCCTTCCTTTTTGACCATCCCATGGTCAAAACATTTCTAAAGACATTGATTTTTCGAAATCCCTTTTGAAACCAAAACCAGCACCGCGCTACAGTATTTTGTCCAACCCGCCCATAACCGCGAACATGGCTATTCAAATAGATTTACACTGTACAGAGGTTGTATACTTTACCCACACCATTCGGATACCCTTCCCTGATCTACACTTGTGAGACCCTGGCGCATGGCTCAATAGGGTTGATAGGAAACCCATACCAACAAGTTGCAACTTCTTTTCCGGAAGCTCATTCGAAAAGAACTCTAAGGTTAAGCGTGCTTGGCCTAGAGCAATTCTAGGATGGGTGACCGACCGGGAAGTGGGTAACCGGGTGCGCATGAGTGAGGAAAAAGTGCGCATAAAAGACTAGTGTTGGTCTGTGGGGCTATTCTAGAGATCCTATTGAGCTGCCAGAAGTGACAGCCGTCGGTCCGGAGTGACCGGGGGTGTTACAAATTGGTATCAGATCCGACCCTCGCGGTTAAACGGGCGTCTGCGGGTCAGTGGCGTACATGTGGCGCATGGCGCGTGTGGCCCGGAGTGGACACGGCATGGCACATGTGTCGGCACTGGACACACAGATGTGTGCCAAGAGGGGACATTCCTGGCTTGTGGTTGATCGACGAGGACGTCGATCTTCTAAGGGTGGGTGTATGTGAGACCCTGGCGCATGGCTCAATAGGATTGATAGGAGACCCATACCAACAAGTTGCAACTTCTTTTTCGGAATCTCATTCGAAAAGAACTCTAAGGTTAAGCATGCTTGGCCTAGAGCAATTCTAGGATGGGTGACCGACCGGGAAGTGGGTAACCGGGTGCGCATGAGTGAGGACAAAGTGCGCAAAAAAGACAACACCCCGTCCACTGGGCCCGGGGGTGTCACTCCTGATAGCTCAATAGGATCTCTAGACTAGCCTCACAGACCAACACTAGTCTTTTCTGCGCACTTTGTCCTTACTCATGCGCATCCGGTCACCCATCCTAGAATTGCTCTAGGCCAAGCACACTTAACCTTAGAGTTCTTTTCGAATGAGCTTCTGGAAAAGAAGTTGCAACTTGTTGGTATGAGTATCCTATCAATCCTATTAAACCATGTGCTGGATCTCACATACACCCACCCTTTAGAAGATTGATGCCCTCATCGATCAAGCACACCCCAGGAACATTCCCTCTTGCACGTGTATGTGCGTCCAGTGCTGGCACATGTGACATGTCGTGTCCACTCCGGTCCACACACTTCATGCTCCATATGTCCTGCCACTGACCCGCATACACCCGCACGCGTATGTGCATCTAGTGTCGGTACATGTGCCATGTCGTGTCCACTCTGGGCCACACGCGCCATGCTCCACATGTACCGCCACTGACCAGCACACACCCGTTTTAACCACGAGGATCGGCTCTGATACCACTTTGTAACACCCCGTCCATTGGGCCCGGGGGTGTCTCTCCTGATAGCTTAATAGGATATCTAGACTGACCCCACAGACCAACACTAGTCTTTTCTACGCACTTTGTCCTCACTCATGCGCACCCGGTTACCCACTTCCCGGTCGGTCACCCATCCTAGAATTGCTCTAGGCCAAGCATGCTTAACCTTAGAGTTCTTTTCGAATGAGCTTCTGGAAAAGAAGTTGCAACTTGTTGGTATGAGTATCCTATCAATCCTATTAAACCATGTGCTGGATCTCACAACACTGATCGTGGGTCGAGTAACCGGTCAAGACCTTCAGAATTCCCACTCTAGTATAAGCGCCTACCCTATGCCATCCATTGTAAACGTGTGGAGTCCCGCAGACCCTTCGTTCCTTCTCCTGGGTGATGAAGTATGTTACAGGGACCCAGAGAAGAACTACCCTCCAGGGATCTAATCCCCTGTAGTAGTTGTGAGACAACGTATACCAGAGTGAACAACTTCCAGCCCAGCTCTGTCCCATTTCAGAGTAATATGGTTGCACGGGTTAAGTTGTTATAGCTAATCTGCAAAGAACCGGGTGCGTTTTAATAAACGTTTTTCCTCCTCTTTCTTTCAGCATCCTTGTAAAAAACTTTTTCTTTCTCAAACTTATCTTGGAAGGTCCAACCTCACCAAGGTTTTATCACAAAACATTTTGTAATCCTTTTCCGTGTCTTCCCATCCTCTAGTTTTGCTTCGGCTAAAGCGGGTCTCCAAAGGGGTATGGTGTTGTACACCATCTACCATACTAGGGGCAAGTAGGTGTCATCAATAGGGGTTGTACTTATTAGTACAAAATGGTATTGGCTGGAGGAGCAAAGCTACTACCAAGTAGAAAACATTATACAGTTGGCTAAACATGCATGAGTAAAATGGTATTGGCTTTACTAGGGACTCTTACATGTTTACAATGCAGTTCTTCATAAACAGGTAGGCTAAACATGCATGAGTAAAACGGTAGGACAAGGCTTATGAGCAATAAGGTGGATTTCCTATGATCAGCAAGCTGGCAATATATGTCCTTGGACTTATTCTTAGAATACCATAATATCCAATAATAACCATCTGTTTCCATTCTCCGAAATAATCGCTACTATCGTCATCAGGGATAACACATGCAAGCAAATAAGCCACAATCAACACAATGCATACAAGTACAAATACAATATAGTAAGCAAACATACAACACATTACTATAATTGCCTTTGTGGAATTTCCTTTATGATTTAACCGTCAAATACCACCTAATGAAGGGGTTTTGAACTAAGGCTCGGGTATGTATGGTATCAATGTACAAAAATGGGATCAACAGATAGGTATTGAAATAAAAAGTCCAACAAAATTGTTTTCAGGATTTTATCAATTTTCCTTAATTAGTTATGATTATTCTAGTAGAAATAACACTAGTTTAGGTGAATAATTCACCAGAAAAGATATGGAGCTCAAATAAATTTTTCCTTGGAGGGTTTTGTATATCTTTGAATTTTTTATTTTTGAGAGTTGGAATAACCTCAAAATAATTACCAGAATGCCCTTAAGAAAATCCCAAAAGTTCTACAAGAAGTTTATCTTTTTCACTATATTTATTTTACAGAAGCTTTTGTTGGAGATATGTCCAAAAGGCAATAATAAAATGGTTATTATCTTTATGTTTATGAAAAATGTTTACATCCCATCTTACAATTGTATTAACCGAAAACATTAATACTTGTGTGATTTATAAACATGTAAGAGTCCCTAGTAAAGCCTCTTGTTAAATGTAACATCCCAGCATTAGAGTCTAATAATAAGCTGAACCCAGATATATGCATTGCATTCATGCATAGTAAATCCGAGTAATTTTCGCGCTTTTAAACAAAACTTGTCAAAGGAATTGAAGCTTCTCTTAACTTGATGGAATTGAAGTAGATCATCAAGTTAATTGCGATAAGTTCCAATATGACCTTTGCTAAAACCTTATTTGGTTAAACATGATTTGGTCTAAGGGAAGACTAGTTATAATAAATGTCACTCATAATACATTGCTTAAATGATTCATAAATGGTCCTTAAGGGATCATACCATACTATTCATCATACCAATTTATGAATACTAAGTTAAGATTACCACTAGAATAATAAAAATGCAATGATTAGTGCTGATCTATCTTATTTTTATCTATTCCTATTATAAGTATCATAGTAATACATAACCTTGAACTCATAAATGAGTTGGAGTTGGAAAGATACCAAGTCAGAATCATCCACAATATATCTTTCTTTCCATATCAATCTTAATGGAACCTATTTTGATATTTGTTGTCGTGGTATTGCACGGCAGATGATACTGGGGGTAGCTTACGTAGAGGGAGCAAGGCGACGTAGGAGAATCCGGGAGCGAGATTGGCACACGATGTACCCAGGTTCACGTCCTCTCGTTGGAGGATCGATACGTCCTGCTGTCAATCCAGTATATGATCATAGATTGCTTTACATGGGAGCCGCCATAGGTGAAGGGAGAGACTAAATCTGATGAGATGTGGGAGAACATACCCCGTGGGGGTGCCCCTGGTGGCTTAATATATGCAGCTAGTTAGGGTTTACAAGTGCCTTGGTGGGCTTTCTACTGAAGTCGCCATCTTGGGCCTCTAGTCGTCGAGTCGCCTGGGTCGAGCATGCTCCAGTCGCCGTACTTGGCGAGTCGACCCGCTCTGGGATTGGAGATCCAGCAGGCGATTCCGCTTCATGGGTATACCCCGATTGGTATTCCCCCATCAGTAGTCCCCGAGCATGTTGTCGATTCGACGCGGGCTTGAGGCAGGGCACGGAGAGTCTTGACGATGGGTCGTGGCGAATCGGCGACGAGCTCCTGAACAGAGAAAAGAACCGTGAAGCAGGAGACGGTCGGCGTGAGCCAGTCGGTGATGGCCAGTTGGCGAAAGACGCAGGGTGTCAGTGAAGCCGCCACTTGCGGTGAGTCCCCGAACGTGGAGCGTGCCGAATCCCCGAGCACGGCGAGTGGCGAGGTCGAGCGACCGGCGAGTGCCCGAGCGTGGAGAGTACGCGAGGGCGAGTCCGCGGTGGCGAGTCCCCGAGCGTGTTGAGTACGCAAGGGCAAGTCCACGGTGGCAAGTCCTCGAGCGTGTTGAGTACGCGAGGGCAAGTCCGCGGTGGCGTGTCCTCGAGCGTGTTGAGTACACGAGGGCGAGTCCACCGGTGGCGAGTCCCTGAGCGTGGAGAGTACGCGAGGGTGAGTCCGCGGTGGCGAGTCCCTGAGCGTGTTGAGTACGCGAGGGCGAGTCCGCGGTGGCGATTCCCCGAGCGTGTTGTGTACGCGAGGGCAAGTCCGCGGTGGCGAGTCCCCGAGCGTGTTGAGTACGCGAGGGCGAGTCCGTGGTGGCAAGTCCCTGAGCGTGAAGAGTACGCGAGGGCGAGTCCGTGGTGGCGAGTCCCCGAGCGTGTTGAGTACGCGAGGGCGAGTCCGTGGTGGCGAGTCCCTGAGCGTGGAGAGTACGCGAGGGCGAGTCCGCAGTGGCGAGTCCCCGAGCGTGTTGAGTATGCGAGGGCGAGTCCTCGGTGGCGAGTCCCTGAGCGTGGAGAGTACGCGAGGGCGAGTCCGCGGTGGCGAGTCCCCGAGCGTGGAGAGTACGCGAGGGCGAGTCCGCGGTGGCGAGTCCTAGAGCGTGTTGAGTACGCGAGGGCGAGTCCGCGGTGGCGATGTCGTGCGGCGTGTAACCGGTAGCTTGGAAAGTCGGTGATGGGCGAGCCGCCGAACGTGAAGAGTCCGCGGCCATGGCGAGTCCCCGAGCGTGGAGAGTGCGAGAGGTTGGCGAGTCGCGGTCACGGAACCACGCGTACACGCGGTATGCCTAGGAGTAGTCCCCGAGGCTCGAGTTGGCTTGTAGAGGCGACTTGAGGCTCTTTAGAGATGCATATTCTGAAAATAGTAGTGGTTGATGCCGAGCATGGCGAGTGACGAGGTCGAGCGAGTCCGTGAGGGGAGAGTCCCCGAGCGTGGTGAGTCCGCGATGATTGCGAGTCCGCGAGGGGAGAGTCCCCGAGTGTTGCAAGTCCGCGAGGGGAGAGTCCCCGAGTGTTGCGAGTCCGCGATGATTGCGATTCCGCGAGGGGAGAGTCCCCGAGTGTTGCGAGTCCGCGATGACGTTGATTGCGCTGTTTTGTTAGCGAGTCTCTCGTCTTGGCCCGGGGGGCCAGTCGCATGGCAACTCCAAAGATGGCTCTCGACTTGGCGTTCTTCCTGGACGATCCGAGACTCGGTTTGCGAGTCCTCGTCCGCAGTACTTGGCCGTGCGAGTCGCGCTATCTAAGGTTGAGGAGGACATGGTGCTGTTTGTGAACCACTGCCATTTGTTTTGGCCCGGAAGTCCAGTCGAGCAAGGCGACTCCAATGATGGCTCTCGGTTAGCGTTTTTCGTGGACGAACCGATGCTCGGTTTGCGAGTCCTCGTCCGTACTACTTGGCCATTGCGAGTCGCTCTTTCAAAGGTTGACAAAGGTGAATTGATTTTTCCCGAGGGGAAGAGACGCCCAGTGGTGAGTCCATGAAGTGTGGCAAGCGACCCTCTCTGGCGACTCGGACGATGAAGGTCCCTTAGCAGGCGTGGTGTACGCATTTTTCGTAGCGGACAGGGTCGCACGACGTTTAGTCGGAAAAAGTCGACGGGGCGGATACGGAGTCGACGCAGAGGACGGAGGTCGCGCTATGACCAAGTCGACGCGGTGGACACGGGGTCGACACGGCGAACGGAGATCACGCTATGGAGAAATCGACGTGGCAGGCAAGTCCGCAACGGGAGAGTCCCCGAGCCTAGCAAGTCTGCGTTTAAGCGTGTCCGCGTTTAGGCGAGCTTCGGAGCATGACGAGTTGACGACGGCGAGTCCATGACTGTGAGACCGCGACAGGCGAATACCCGAGCCTAGCGAGTCCGCGTTTAAGCGTGTCCGCGTTTAGGCGAGATCCGAAGCATGGCGAGTCGACGACGGCGAGTCCATGACAGGTGAGACCGCGGCGGGAGAATACCCGAGTGTGGTCATGAACCAGCTTTCAGAGATATTCGGCTCAAGTCGAGATCGGCCGATACGGCGGGCAATTGAAACTGACGCCAGTCGCTAGATCACCACGTCTGCATGGACCAATTCTCCATGGTATGTGCATGACAAATCACATATGAAAGATTAGTCTAATCTTAATAAATTAATAAATCAATAGAATAATCCGTGAAAAAGATTTATATTGAATAAATGAAACTCATGGAATCATAGCGAGTCTATGACAGACAGGTTTACGGGTGTGACGAGTCCGTGTCGGTGGAGAGTTTCCACGCGGAGCGAGTATCATAGCTGAAAGGAGATCAGAGTCGGCGTTGAACTGATAGCTCAGATCCCTCAGTAGCGATGCAATCCTGTACTTAGATTAATCTTTTTTGGTGCGTACGACCAACATGCATGCGGCATCGGATCACAACAAAATGATAAACGGGAAGAGCAATAATTGAGAAAGAGAATTCGGAGATGGAGAGAGTGTTATTTTTAGCATGGAACCGATCTGGTGTTTTCATGGTGTGCTGCGTTGGGTGCCAGCCCGATCAGCTTGATACGTTTTCGGGATCAAGTCCAAACAAAATAATTGATTAGCGAAAATAATCAAAAGAGAGACAGGATTAGATTAAAACTCAGCTGATTGATGGTGTGAGCTCGTAATTCGCCATCAGCAGTACGTCGACTCCATGTAGATGCCTTCTCGACGAACGGCTATGGCGGCCACGAGATTGGATCTGGCCGATCTTCAATCTCATCGATGAATAATTTGAGGGATCTCGCCCGGATTATCACCCTCCAAGCACCGCTTGCCCCATGGTGGGCGCCAACTGTCGTGGTATTGCACGGCAGATGCTACTGGGGGTAGCTTACGTAGAGGGATCAAGGCGACGTAGGAGAATCCATGAACGAGATTGCCACACGATGTACCCAGGTTCACGTCCTCTCGGTGGAGGATCGCTACGTCTTGCTATCAATCCAGTATATGATCATAGATTGGTTTACATGGGAGCCGCCGTAGGCGAAGGGAGAGACTAGATATGATGAGATGTGGGAGAACATACCCCGTGGGCGTGCTCCTGGTGGCTTTATATATGCAGCCAGTTAGGGTTTACAAGTGCCTTGGTGGGCTTTCTACTGGAGTCGCCATCTTGGGCCTCTAGTCGTCAAGTCGCCTGGGTCGAGCATGCTCCGGTCCCCGTACTTGGAGAGTCGACCCGCTCTGGGATTAGTGATCCAGCAGGCGATTCCGCTTCATGGGTATACCCCGATTGGTATTCGCCCATCATTTGTTGTTCATTAATTTTAAAGTAATCAACCATTGATTCAAAAATTCTTTAACTATCAATCTTTGATCTATTATTTCCTGATCTTATCATAACATCTACTTAAATCTTTTAAAGAGGGCATAGTTCATAAATAACTTTAATCCAATATGAGATACTAAGAAGATAATTTCCAGACAATAAAAGGCAGGATTGCTAAAGCACTGCTTAGCCAACTAAGAACTTCATTAATAAATGATTAAAGTATTATAATGGTAATGTTTTGGTCACCAACAGGAAATGCTCATATTTAGTAAGGTAATACTGGTGGGTAGAACATGAGTGGAATCTTAGTAAAGATAAGTGATTCTAGAGAAGCCTTTGCAACCCACATAAATATAATTCAGGGATTGAAGTGTAAGTCATAAGAGTTATGTAATTATAAGATGGTGTTATTCAACTAAAGGTAGTAGAGCATAGAGTCATTAAAAGTGATGTATTCATCTTTAAGGATAGTTTACTTTAGAGAAAGAATAGTGTTGGGGATTAAGGAAGGTTGGGAGTAGAGTTTGAAGGAACTACTGGTGGGATGGAAGATTGTCAACAGTAAAAAAATAGTAGATTCAACCAAGCAAGAATTGAGAAAGCTATGAAGTATATTTATATCAAACTCATTGGATTCATTCCAAAGTTTAGAAGAATGATATATTGAATAATAAGATTTTAATAAGTAAATCCCTCAAACTAATCATGGTAATGGATTGAAAAAGGTATTATATCTAGGAAAGGAGTTCCTTAATTAGAAACCCAAGGTGGAGAAATATAGTTATATGTATAAATCATTTTTCTTATCTTAAACATGGTAAGCATTCAACTCTAAATCTCAACTCAAACATACTATCCATCATATACAATTGATTCATCATCGGATGTCTATAACACTCTATAGAGATAGTTTCCTATAGCAAATTACATAAGCATATCTCTGTTAATTTCAACCATCCTCACTATATGTGCTTAAGTATATTCACTTCTATAAAACACTCTAATTAAAATTTTCCAATTTAAAAGGGAGATTTCATCCAATACAATACACAAAAGGCAATACACTTAGTTGATAAATCCTAAATCTTAAAGAAAATCTAAACCTATATAAAATCTTAAAACCAAGGGTAATATTCCAAGATTCAACACCCTAAACTTCTTTGTTATTCACATACATTGCTATTTTCCAAATTAATGGGAGTAATAATTACCATACTAAGGTCTCTATATTTCATGAATAATGGTATAAAATCATTAAACTTATATATAAAGTTCCTATTCAAACTATGAGCTCATTAAAATTGAATTTATAAGCAAATAAGAACATACCATTCAATAAATCTCTAAGTAAAGATAGAATAGAAAAATAATAAGAAGAAGTTTCTTCCAAATATTAAAAAAAAGAGTTCTTATTGAGAAAATAAAGAAATATAAAAAGAAGGCACAATAAAGGTTCACAAAGGTTGCTAAATATATTTTAATACTACTGCCAATATCCAGTAAATTAAACATACAAAGAAAGCTTTAAAATTCTAATTCAAAATTAAATCTGAATCAGAAAACAGAAAATAGAAAAAGGTTAAAACAAATAAAAACTAAACCTGGCCACAACCCAACACCCTATACCTATCTGACGCCTATGTGCAGCCCACAACGGCCCAGTACCAGCCCAGGTTCTTTTCTGTCTGTGACTGACAAGTGGGGTCAGGAACGGACCGCGGGTGGAGCTAAAAAAAACGTCAGGGGGTTATCTACAAAACGGTCATCGTCGTCACCGTCACGCACACAGGCAGCTCGCTGGCGGAGCTCGTCGCCACCCTATGCCGTCATCGCCGTCAATGCGCCAAGATACTCGCCGCCGCTGCCAGGAGGGGATAAGAAGGCCACCGCGACGCATTGCTTCCATCTCTATCACCAATCCCTCCTTATCCTCTTAGATACGAGCGAGACCAAACCCTAGCTCGCCGGAGCCACTCCTCGTTGTCGAACCACGCCTCCCCACACCATTCTGAGCCGTCATGGAGAAGCGCCAGCCTCCGTAGATCCTCTGGATAGAAGCGTGCATCAAGGGGAGCACTGGAGCGGGCGAATTTGATCATTCCCCTTTGCAACAGTTCGTCGAAATCCTCGCCGGGGAGCTCGATTCCGATCGCGCCTGTCCTCATCGACCACTCTATATTCATCAGGGTAAGGATACGTATCTCTGGACCCTAGTTTCACTTGCGGATTCGCACTGTAGTTTTAGTTTTATTGAGCACCGCCGCTGGCCACCGCAGTAGCTCGTCGCCGATGACCTTCCGATGACCATTTCCAAGCGGCGCTGCCACTATTAGGTCCAGTGAGTCGCGCTGATTCGGACTAGACCTATTTCACTTGCTAGGGTGCAGTGAATCATCGCCGGTGACTACTCACCGACGGCGGTGGCGATGCTAACGCCATCCTTGCGTCATGATCGCACCACGTCAGCTAGTTTGACTAGTCTTTGCTAACGTGGCAAGTGACGTGGCCCAGGGCCCATATGTCATTGACTGGGGTAGATAATCAATCGGTAACAAATGTAATTCTTTTAACCTGAGGGCTGAGCTGGACAATGGCCCACAGATCAGTGACTGGGCTAGCTCTGGTCGTGGTGTAAAAAGTATTTTTCTGTTAGGAATTGAATAAAATGTTATAATCCAATTAATAATATTCCAGAAATCAAATAAATAATTAAATCTTATTTAAATAATAACTTTTGATTTATAATTCAGAAAAATATGTATAATATATGAAAATTTTCAGAACTATTATCAAATATTATTATGATGATTATTTAAATAAATGTTATTTAATAAAGGTTTTATAAGTAATAAAACTTTGATAATTCATATTTTTAAAATGATAAATGTTAATAATATAAATAAAATACTAAAAATCTTAGAAAAATAAGAATGTTAATTTAAAACAATAATCATGTATTATTATTTCACTTAATTAAATATTTATTATTTATTAAGTAATTATAAAAGTAATAAGAATTATAAAAATCATATCTTATTGTTTATAAATCACCAAAAATAAATATGATATACCAAAATGATCACAAAAATATTATTTACATGCCAAAAATCTTATAATATCCTTTTAAGGTAAATAAAAAAATTAAATATTTTAATAACTCAAGGTTAAACTTAATTACTTCATTAATAATTCATATAAAGATCAATAAAATTTATTAATATCCCTAAAACGAGTTAAAGAAGTCTAATAAATAGTATTAGTCTTAAATGTTAATAATCTAATGACATAATGGTTTAAAACATTATAAATGTTCATGTTTTAGAAAATCCTCAACCATAAATAAAGATTATCTCTAAAAAAAGAATTCCACTAATAATAAAATCTTTAAAGCACAACTTGTGAACAATCAAATTTTTTCTAAACCATATTAATCACCAAATTACAAAAACTACTACAACACTATATAAATCCATAAGTAATTAAGTAACGTTATGTTGGGTTCATAAACTATACCCACTTGCCGATAAAAGATAAATGAAATTACTCCATACTCACATCAAGAAACCATTACGCAAGTAACAAAATAAACATTCTTAAGTAACTTAAAGAACACATTTCAGATATACAAGATACCAAGGTGTAAGGACGATACTTTCAAAACTGTCTGTACTTTAAAGTTAACTTTAGTCTACAAAATCTTCATATGACACTATAAGCATTATTATATGTTTTATAGTTAACTTTGATTTGAAGTAATTAAAATATAAAGCAACTCAAGCCAAACCATTTGAGCAAACAAATGACATCAACCACCACTAACTAATCACAAAGTTTGTTTAGACCTTAGAAGCGAAACCTTTTCTTCGAAGGTTATCCTTTTTGCCACTTTAAATAAGAAACCTTGTATAAGTAATCCTAACTAGTATGTCATAAGTATGTGCACTTTATTCCTACATATGTGATGTTTGCAACCACTCAAAAACTCTAATAAAAGTACAACGAAGAAACTTATCCAAAAGGACCACACATTCCAAAATAACCATTATCAGAATCCAAACCTTAGGACAACGTTATTCCCGGGATTTGCGCTTAGAACGTGCATCACACTACTTATGCATAAAAGCATATTGCTTCTTTAAACATTAGTACTTACCGGACCAATGATGCTGATTTCAGATTTTGGATCTTATACATTAACTCGAAGACCGTGAGTGCATAATCTTGCAATCCCAAAAGGCAAGTTCACACTTGATCATGTCCTTTGTTTATTTTCTGAAAAATATTTTTTACAAATTCAGTGTTGTCTTCACTTGCATTTGAAAAAGGTCCGAAAACACTATTTTCATAATAATATGATTATAGGTTTATTACCATGAGGTAATAACCTAATGTAAAGGTTCCGATGGTAAAGGAACATATCACTTAGGACTTAACAACCAATGTCGCCAGTGATTCTTGCGCCGCATATCATGCGTTAACCATGAGATTTGGAATGGGACGGAGAAGTCAGCTGTATCTTCTTCCTCTCGCATGAAGCCGGATGTGCAGGTCGTGGCTGTTATCCTCGTAGCGTGCATATTAATTGGTAATTCGTAGAGGATATGCAGCATATGGGTGGGAACCCTCAACGTCCCATGATAGTTCTGGCATCTAACGGTTTGTACAAACCACAGCCGTAATTCATTATGTGGGCATGGTGTACACCAAGGAGGCATGCGGGGTCGCGAAGGGGGCAGTGATTGGCTTGGATCATCTTCTGGGCCCCACATCATGGAATTTTGGACGGGAATAAGCCGCCCGGTTGTGCAACAAAGAGTTGATCTCTCATGGGTAAAGTAAACGCACCTCTGCAGAGTGTAAGAACTGTAACTTGTTACTCCCTGTTCCGGGAAGGAGCTGCGAACGCGGCGGGAAAGGAACCCCATGAAGGTTCTAGTAAACCCGTGAAGGCTGACGGACATAGCTTTTCAGAATAAAAGAAACCTTTGAAGAAATGTTTATGAAAACTTGCATTGCCTACGACCTACGGTCTGTGGCTGTAGTTATAGTGCATCAAACACCCCTTTTCTAGTGAATTTGCTGAGTACGCTCGTACTCAAAGTATCTTCTTAACCCTTGCTAGATTCTGAAGCCATTAAGAAGATGTCTACATCAAGATATGCTCCAGAACTTATCAAGACCAGCTAAAGCTCTTCAATGAAGACCAGGAAGATAACATAAATCTCAACTCAAGTGAAGACGAATTTACTGACTAGATAGAAATACAATCTCTAGCCAAAGAACCTGCCTCTGTAGTGCATTGTAATAGCGGCAATGCCAATTCCTTAGTTAAATACTAATTTTAATAGTATAATAATTTTGCGTTATTTATCTTTGATTCTTCTTCGTAAAAGTAGTTCTTTTTCTCTCTTTAACCTAGAGTGTTTTCTGGATCTTATGTAAAGAGTGCGTTGTAACCTTTAAGCCATGTATTGGACCCGTTGTGTTTCTGTCGTGCCATTCTGAGGGATGTAATACTAGTGAACGGTGTTTCATTGGTGTTATATCAACGACTATAGTGTACTACATCATGCAGTGGTATGCTGGGTCACCGCAGTTGGTATCAGAGCATATGCTTTGACCTTAGGTTGGAAACCTAGTAATGGGTAGAACCTGTAGGACACATCCTAACAATAATGAAGAGTTCTCTAGTGACATGAGGGGTATTCACTTGAGAATAATCCTATTATGTTACTAGTGCGATAACTCTTTTATATGATTGCAATCTCAATCATTACCCAAGAGTTTTAACTCTATGTGACTGATGATAGTTTCTTATCCATAGTTCCACATGGCACCTCGATATCCACCTCGGAATGTTCAAGTGATGAACATGACGTTGGATGACTACAGAGGGGATTGGACAGACAATCTCCGACAACTTCTATGGAGTTTGGAGTGTGAATCAAGACTCCTGGTCAAGATTTACAGTTACTATGATGGGCATGTATTAGCTAAATACCGTGTCATGATCATGTTACCCAAGAAGTTAGGACTGAAGGGAGAAATGCCAGCAGGAGAGGCAAGGTGCATAAATCCCAAGCTTTAGAAGGTAGTACTCACACCATTATACCACATGAAACCGCAAACTTAGAGCATGAGTTAGATCACTCTACCTTAGTCCAAGCTGAACCTACTCTAGCTATAGAGTATATGGATCGTTATCGATCTTTGCTAAACACTTATCATAACACTCACCAAGTCTTAGTTCAGGAGCTGGATACGGTCATTGAGGATTTTACTGATCCTGATAAAGCAATGGCTCGTAGGAAGAAGTTAGATAAAGAAGCTAGGCATCCCAAATACATACCTTCAGGAGAGGTGTTTGAGGAAACTGAGTTCGATGACCCAAACTCAGAAAATTATGCCTATTACCAGAATGACTTCAAGCCACCTGAAGACTTATGGACCAAGTACAATTCTGAACAACAAGAATGGAATAAAGTTATTCCAAATAAACCTGAGCCTAACTATGGATGGGAAATAGAATCTCAAGGTAAAACCATAGGGAATCCTATACCTTGTGATGCGGGTGTTGAAGAAGAGACCAATTATAACCATAGGGAGCCTTATGGACCATATGGGGGTAATACGAATCCAATTAACTTAGAAGATTACTCCAATGGCTACTATACCAACATATATGACTGGATCCAAGAAAAATCTAAGGAACCAACTTACTATGAGGAAGTGTTGCCAGAAAACCCGAATTATTCGGTGGAAGATTACGCTAACTCTAGTCATTTTTCAATGACCAATCTCAGTCTCGGTACTTCTAATCAAGATTACGCACCTCCTGGATTCTCCTATGCTCCAGAAGGCAGTCGTAGGACTTCACATCATCATGGAAGGAACTCCAGGAAGCACTAGAGGAAGATATAAGTGAGAGAGAAACAACATCCCAAGGGATGAGGGCTTGAATAATGTATATAGAGGGTAATGCGTATTGTAGTTTGAAAGGTTTGCCAGAATAAGTGAGGATATATCCACAGGAATGAGTTCTTGAAAGGTAGCTGTGTAAATAGGTATGGAGCAAACCGTTGGAATATTTAGTACATTTGTAAATTATCTAAAACCTATGTATAATAGATGGTATCTGTTTGGTTGTTTATGGACTTTTGGATCTTATTGAGTTTTCTTGATTGACTAGATCTGCACATGAAGTTTAATTAGGTGTGCAAATGCATGATGTAACACCCAGTTATTACTTGATGTTATAGACCTAGATAGGAATGGAAATCCGCGTAAGGGAGCGACGAATTTTAAAGATAAAAAAGGAAGACTTATGGGAATGAAAAAGCAAAATATAAGGAGTGTTAATACCACTTGGAGGATAGGTAAAGCATAAATTATTCCTAGCCAGACCCAAGAAAGAAGTTTGGTATAGAAGATGTACGGAATCGTAAGATATAATAAAATTAAAACTCAATCAGAGTGGGTAATATTACTAAGAAGCAAAGGAATAGTTGTACCAAGTTCATGGAAGTATCATGAATAAGTACAAATAGTTAGCTTTGGAACCAAAATGGCATTTAAAATCTGACAATACCGAGTGAATGCGAGAAGTATGTTGGAAACCATAGGGAAATACACACACCCTAGGATGGTTCGCAGCCGGTAATAATCCGCAACTGGTATTTGATCCATAGCTAGTAACTAATCCCCAGTTGGTATTTCATCCACAGCTGGTATTTGGTTGAAAGAGTGAACCAAATCTTATTAAAAGTTGCATAAAGAGCATTAAATTTGGCCTAAGTTAAGTAAGACCTAAGAAAGTTTAACAGATTGGAAGATGATCACTTGGCAAGATGCTTTGCAAGGTCCAGTTTATTCAGCAAGAATGCCCAATAGTAAGTACGACATTTAGTGTTGAAAGATTTGCTTCGGAGATCCACAACTATGTGGATGCACCGTATAATCTTTCATTGGAAACTAGTAAAATATAAACTGAAAAGGAACCAACATTTTAGTTCAAGAATCAATAGCTTCTATGTATGGAGTTTCAAAACTATTAGTAAAACTTAAGGGGGAGAGTAAACATTAGGAATGAGAGTTGAAGAAAATACGATAGGAAATAGAGAAAAGTTATTTAAAATAAAATCTTAAGGAGGTATAAACTTGAGGATGATAAAGGATACATTTAACAATCAAATTTAAAAAGAAAAAACTTTTAAGTAAACCTTAAGAATCCTAATTGAACAAGTGTCAAGAATGAACAATTCCCAATGGGTATGGACAAATTGAGTTCAAATCCAATCTTAAGAAGGAATACTAGTATCAACTATATAATGACAAGAATAGTGAGATAGTCTATTGGCTATTAAAATGCATATATAGGAACTTAAAAACTTATAGTAGTGAGAACCTACAAACTATACTTATTAAAATAGTAATGAAGTTAATGATTCAAGTAAAATAATTGAATGTGGAAATTTAATCAGGATATGGAATACTCCAATTAATTCCATTAAAGATCATCATAGAGTGGAGAGTGTAGTAACCACTACAAAACAATTTCTCACTCCGAAACATGAGAGTTTGCGAACTTCGAGAACGAAGTTTATTTTAAGGGGGAGAGTCTGTAACATCCCAGCATTAGAGTCTAATAATAAGCTGAACCCAGATATGTGCATTGCATTCATGCATAGTAAATCCGAGTAATTTTCGCGCTTTTAAACAAAACTTGTCAAAGGGATTGAAGCTTCTCTTAACTTGATGGAATTGAAGTAGATCATCAAGTTAATTGCGATAAGTTCCAATATGACCTTTGCTAAAACCTTATTTGGTTAAACATGATTTGGTCTAAGGGAAGACTAGTTATAATAAATGTCACTCATAATACATTGCTTAAATGATTCATAAATGGTCCTTAAGGGATCATACCATACTATTCATCATACCAATTTATGAATACTAAGTTAAGATTACCACTAGAATAATAAAAATGCAATGATTATGTTGACCTATCTTATTTTTATCTATTCCTATTATAAGTATCATAGTAACACATAACCTTGAACTCATAAATGAGTTGGAGTTGGAAATAAACCAAGTCAGAATCATCCATAATATATCTTTCTTTCCATATCAATCTTAATGGAAGCTATTTTGATATTTGTTGTTCATTAATTTTAAAGTAATCAACCATTGATTCACAAATTCTTTAACTATCAATCTTTGATCTATTATTTCCTGATCTTATCATAACATCTACTTAAATCTTTTAAAGAGGGCATAGTTCATAAATAACTTTAATCCAATATGAGATACTAAGAAGATAATTTCCAGACAATAAAAGGCAGGATTGCTAAAGCACTGCTTAGCCAACTAAGAACTTCAGTAATAAATGATTAAAGTATTATAATGGTAATGTTTTGGTCACCAACAGGAAATGCTCATATTTAGTAAGGTAATACTAGTGGGTAGAACATGAGTGGAATCTTAGTAAAGATAAGTGATTCTAGAGAAGCCTTTGCAACCCACATAAATATAATTCAGGGATTGAAGTGTAAGTCATAAGAGTTATGTAATTATAAGATGGTGTTATTCAACTAAAGGTAGTAGAGCATAGAGTCATTAAAAGTGATGTATTCATCTTTAAGGATAGTTTACTTTAGAGAAAGAATAGTGTTGGGGATTAAGGAAGGTTGGGAGTAGAGTTTGAAGGAACTACTGGTGGGATGGAAGATTGTCAACAGTAAAAAAATAGTAGATTCAACCAAGCAAGAATTGAGAAAGCTATGAAGTATATTTATATCAAACTCATTGGATTCATTCCAAAGTTTAGAAGAATGATATATTGAATAATAAGATTTTAATAAGTAAATCCCTCAAACTAATCATGGTAATGGATTGAAAAAGGTATTATATCTAGGAAAGGAGTTCCTTAATTAGAAACCCAAGGTGGAGAAATATAGTTATATGTATAAATCATTGCTATTATCTTAAACATGGTAAGCATTCAACTCTAAATCTCAACTCAAACATACTATCCATCATATACCATTGATTCATCATCTGATGTCTATAACACTCTATAGAGATAGTTTCCTATAGCAAATTACATAAGCATATCTCTGTTAATTTCAACCATCCTCACTATATGTGCTTAAGTATATTCACTTCTATAAAACACTCTAATTAAAATTTTCGAATTTAAAAGGGAGATTTCATCCAATACAATACACAAAAGGCAATACACTTAGTTGATAAATCCTAAATCTTAAAGCAAATCTAAACCTATATAAAATCTTAAAACCAAGGGTAATATTCCAAGGTTCAACACCCTAAACTTCTTTGTTATTCACATACATTGCTATTTTCCAAATTAATGGGAGTAATAATTACCATAATAAGGTCTCTATATTTCATGAATAATGGTATAAAATCATTAAACTTATATATAAAGTTCCTATTCAAACTATGAGCTCATTAAAATTGAATTTATAAGCAAATAAGAACATACCATTCAATAAATCTCTAAGTAAAGATAGAATAGAAAAATAATAAGAAGAAGTTTCTTCCAAATATTAAAAAAAAAGAGTTCTTATTGAGAAAACAAAGAAATATAAAAAGAAGGCATAATAAAGGTTCACAAAGGTTGCTAAATATATTTTAATATTACTACCAATATCCAGTAAATTAAACATACAAAGAAAGATTTAAAATTCTAATTCAAAATTAAATCTGAATCAGAAAATAGAAAATAGAAAAAGGTTAAAACAAATAAAAACTAAACCTGGCCACAACCCAACACCCTATACCTATCTGACGCCTATGTGCAGCCCACAACGGCCCAGTACCAGGCCAGGTTCTTTTCTGTCTGTGACTGACAAGTGGGGTCAGGAACGGACCGGGAGTGGAGCTAAAGAAAACGTCAGGGGGTTATCTGCAAAACGGTCATCGTCGTCACCGTCACGCACATAGGCAGCTCGCTGGCGGAGCTTGTCGCCGCCCGATGCCGTCATCGCCGTCATTGCGCCAAGATACTCGCCACCGCTGCCAGGAGGGGATAAGAAGGCCACCGCGACGCATTGCTTCCATCTCTATCCCCAATCCCTCCTTATCCTCTCAGATACGAGCGAGACCGAACCCTAGCTCGCCGGAGACACTCCTCGCCGTCGAACCACACCTCCCCACACCATTCTGAGCCATCATGGAGAAGCGCCAGCCTCCGTAGATCCTCTGGATAGAAGCGTGCATCAAGGGGAGCACTGGAGCGGGCGAATTTGATCATTCCCCTTTGTAGCAGTTCGTCGGAATCCTCGTCGAGGAGCTCGATTCCGACCGCGCCTGTCCTCATCGACCACTCTATCATCATCAGGGTAAGCATACGTATCTGTGGACCCTAGTTTCGCTTGCGGATTCGCACCATAGGTTTAGTTTTGTTGAGCACCGCTGCTGGTCACCACAGTAGCTCGTCGTCGATGACCTTCTGATGACCATTTCCGAGCGGCGCTGCCACTATTAGGTCCAGTGAGTCGCGCTGATTCGGACTAGACCTATTTCGCTTGCTGGGGTGCAGTGAATCATCGCCGGTGACTACTCACCGACGACGGTGGCGATGCTGACGCCATCCTTGCGTCATGATCGCACCACGTAAGCTAGTTTGACTAGTCTTTGCTAACGTGGCAAGTGACGTGGCCCAGGGCCCATATGTCATTGACTAGGGTAGATAATCAATCGGTAACAAATGTAATTATTTTAACCTGAGAGCTGAGGCGGACAATGGCCCACAGATCAGTGACTGGGGCTAGCTCTGGTCGTGGTGTAAAAAGTATTTTTCTGTTAGAAATTGAATAAAATATTATAATCCAATTAATAATATTCCAGAAATCAGATAAATAATTAAATCTTGTTTAATTAATAACTTTTGATTTATAATTCAGAAAAATATGTATAATATATGAAAATTTTCAGAAAAATAAAATCTACAACTTAAAACTAGTATCAAATATTATTATGATGATTATTTAAATAAATGTTATTTAATAAAGGTTTTATAACTAATAAAACTTTGATAATTCATATTTTTAAAATGATAAATGTTAATAATATAAATAAAATACTAAAAATCTTAGAAAAATAAGAATGTTAATTTAAAACAATAATAATGTATTATTATTTCACTTAATTAAATATTTATTATTTATTAAGTAATTATAAAAGAAATAAGAATTATAAAAAACATATCTTATTGTTTATAAATCACCAAAAATAAATATGATATACCAAAATGATCACAAAAATATTATTTACATGCTAAAAATCTTATAATATCCTTTTAAGGTAAATAAAAAATTTAAATATTTTAATAACTCAAGGTTAAACTTAATTACTTCATTAATAATTCATATAAAGATCAATAAAATTTATTAATATCCCTAAAACGAGTTAAACAAGTCTAATAAATAGTATTAGTCTTAAATGTTAATAATCTAATGCCATAATGGTTTAAAACATTATAAATGTTCATGTTTTAGAAAAATCCTCAACCATAAATAAAGATTATCTCTAAAAAAAGAATTCCACTAATAATAAAATCTTTAAAGCACAACTTGTGAACAATCAAATCTTTTCTAAACCATATTAATCACCAAATTACAAAAACTACTAAAACACTATATAAATCCATAAGTAATTAAGTAACATTATGTTGGGTTCATAAACTATACCCACTTGCCGATAAAAGATAAATGAAATTACTCCATACTCACATCAAGAAACCATTACGCAAGTAACAAAATAAACATTCTTAAGTAACTTAAAGAACACATTTCAGATATACAAGATACCAAGGTGTAAGGACGATACTTTCAAAAACTGTCTGTACTTTAAAGTTAACTTTAGTCTACAAAATCTTCATATAACATAATAAGCATTATTATATGTTTTACAGTTAACTTTGATTTGAAGTAATTAAAATATAAAGCAACTCAAGCCAAACCATTTGAGAAAACAAATGACATCAACCACCACTAACTAATCACAAAGTTTGTTTAGACCTTAGAAGCGAAACCTTTTCTTCGAAGGTTATCCTTTTTGCCACTTTAAATAAGAAACCTTGTATAAGTAATCCTAACTAGTATGTCATAAGTATGTGCACTTTATTCCTACATATGTGATGTTTGCAACCACTCAAAAACTCTAATAAAAGTACAACGAAGAAACTTATCCAAAAGGACCACACATTCCAAAATAACCATTATCAGAATCCAAACCTTAGGACAACGTTATTCCCGGGATTTGCGCTTAGAACGTGCATCACACTACTTATGCATAAAAGCATATTGCTTCTTTAAACATTAGTACTTACCGGACCAATGATGCTGATTTCAGATTTTGGATCTTATACATTAACTCGAAGACCGTGAGTGCATAATCTTGCAATCCCAAAAGGCAAGTTCACACTTGCTCATGTCCTTTGTTTATTTTCTGAAAAATATTTTTTACAAATTCAGTGTTGTCTTCCCTTGCATTTGAAAAAGGTCCGAAAACACTATTTTCATAATAATATGATTATAGGTTTATTACCATGAGGTAATAACCTAATATAAAGGTTCCGATGGTAAAGGAACATATCACTTAGGACTTAACAACCAATGTCACCAGTGATTCTTGCGCCGCATATCATGCGTTAACCATGAGATTTGGAATGGGACGGAGAAGTCAGATGTATCTTCTTCCTCTCGCATGAAGCCGGATGTGCAGGTCGTGGCTGTTATCCTCGTAGCGTGCATACTAATTGGTAATTTGTAGAGGATATGCAGCATATGGGTGGGAACCCTCAACGTCCCACGATAGTTCTGGCATCTAACGGTTTGTACAAACCACTGCCGTAGTTCATTATGTGGGCATGGTGTACACCAAGGAGGCATGCGGGGTCGCGAAGGGGGCAGTGATTGGCTTGGATCATCTTCTGGGCCCCACATCATGGAATTTTGGACGGGAATAAGCTGCCCGGTTGTGCAACAAAGAGTTGATCTCTCATGAGTAAAGTAAACGCACCTCTGCAGAGTGTAAGAACTGTAACTTGTTACTCCCTATTCCGGGAAGGAGCTGCGAACGCGGCGGGAAAGGAACCCCATGAAGGTTCTAGTAAACCCGTGAAGGCTGACGGACATAGCTTTTCAGAATAAAAGTAACCTTTGAAGAAATGTTTATGAAAACTTGCATTGCCTACGACCTACGGTCTGTGGCTGTAGTTATAGTGCATCAAACACCCCTTTTCTAGTGAATTTGCTGAGTACGCTCGTACTCAAAGTATATTCTTAACCCTTGCTAGATTCTGAAGCCATTAAGAAGATGTCTACATCAAGATATGCTCCAGAACTTATCAAGACCAGCTAAAGCTCTTCAATGAAGACCAGGAAGACAACATAAATCTCAACTCAAGTGAAGACGAAATTACTGACTAGATAGAAATACAATCTCTAGCCAAAGAACCTGCCTCTGTAGTGCATTGCAATAGCGGCAATGCCAATTCCTTAGTTAAATACTAATTTTAATAGTATAATAATTTTGCGTTATTTATCTTTGATTCTTCTTCGTAAAAGAAGTTCTTTTTCTCTCTTTAACCTAGAGTGTTCTCTGGATCTTATGTAAAGAGTGCGTTGTAACCTTTAAGCCATGTATTGGACCCGCTGTGTTTCTGTCGTGCCATTCTGAGGGATGTAATACTAGTGAACGGTGTTTCATTGGTGTTATGTCAACGACTATAGTGTACTACATCATGCAGTGGTATGCTGGGTCACCGCACTAAACTAGCTTGTTGATTAATAGATGATCATGGTTTCCTGATCATGAACATTGGATGTTGTTAATAACAAGATCATATCATTAGGAGAATTATGTGATGGACATACTCCTATAGTTAAGTGTATCATAAGATCAAGTCATTTCAATAGTTCATTTTTTATAAGCTTTCAGATACATAGTAACCTAAATCCTTCGACCAAGAGATCATGTTAGTCACCATCACCGGATGGATGCTTTGATGACATCAAACACCACTTCATAACTGGGTGGTTATAAAGTTGGCATTGAGTGTTCGGAAAGTATGTGTTGAGGCACATGGATCAAGAGTGGGATTTGTCCATCCATATGACAGATAGATATACTCTGCGCCCTCTCGGTGGAATGTCATCCAATTAGCCTGGAAGCATGTGATTGTATCACAACGGATCACATATCACAAGAACGAGTAAAGAGTACTTATCGGCAACGAGGTTGAACTAGGTATGCAGAGATACCGACGATCAAACCTCGGATACGTAAAGTATCGCTAGACAAAGGAAAATTGGTATCGTATGTAAATGGTTATTCGATCACAAAGTAATCGTAGAAATATGTGGGAGCCATATGAATTTCCAGATTCCTCTATTGGTTATTGATCGGAGAAGAGTCTCGATCATGTCTGCATAATTCACGAACCGTAGGGAGACACACTTAAGGATTCAATGTTGTTTAGTAGATATGGAATGTGAGTAAGAGGCCAAATGTTGTTCGGAGTCTCAGATTGGATCCAGGACATCACGAGGAGATCCGGAATGGTCCGGAGAATATGATTCATATAAGGAAAGTCCAATTCCGGAGTTCAGGAATGGTTTTGGTGTTTTCACCGAAATGTTCTAGAAGGGTCTAGAAGGTCCACCGATCCGTAGTGGGAAGGGTACATGGATGTGTCATGACAAAGTGGAATGGTTGCATCATGTCCTAGGTGAAAATGATATAGATGCCGCCTAGAGGGGGGTGAATAGGAGGTTTAAAACTTTTACGAGATGGGCTTAACAAAGGCGGAATAAAACTAGCGTTTAATCTGTCAAGCACAAAACCTATATAAACTACGGTTCACCTATGTGCACCAAAAACTTATGCTAAGCAAACAAGCAACTATGTGATAGCTAGATATAAGAAATCAAGCATGAAGGCTATCACAAAGTAAAGTGCATAAGTAAATAGCTCGGGTATAGAGATAACCGAGGTACGCGGAGACGATGATTTATTACCGAGTTTCTCCCATAAAGAGAGTACGTCTCGTTGGATAGGAGGTGGTATCAAACTACCTACACCACAAATTGCCTTCCTTATTCTCCGGCGAATCTCACCCCAACGGGATCGATCCACACTTCCACTATCGGTGCACTTGTCGGTGGCAACCAGAACCTCTCACAAGGTTGGGGCACTTCTCCATAACTTAATTGGAGGCTCCCAACAAACGCCACCAAGGCCACAACCTACAACACCAACAAACCGTCTAGGGTTCCAAGAACCCAAGAGTAAAAAGCTTCTCAACTTTCACTCACCAAATCCTCCGAGGAGAACTCAAACCGATGCACCAAATGCAATGGCAAGAACATAGGAAGTGCTCAAGTCCTTCTCTCCCAAATTCCACAAAAGCTACAAAAGCTAGTGGGAAAATAAGAGAGGAAGAACATACGAGGAAATCCACAAAAGAAACCCCAAGATCTAGATCCCAATATGTTCCCCTCACATAGAGGAGAGATGGATTGGTGGAGTTGTAGATCTAGATCTCCCCTTTCAAATCCCCCCAAAAGATTCAAAAAATATGGGAGGGATTGAGAGTATTTGCAAGCTCTTGAAGGTCAAAATAATGGAGGAGAGAGAGAATGCAAGCCACCAGCCTAAGGAGGAAGAAGGGGTATATTTATACCCCTCCCCAATGAAATATGACCGTTTGGGACCTCCCAGGCCGGAAAATCCGCCCCTCCCCCGGATATTTCGGGTTCCCCGGGCCAAAATATGGCTAAGGACTTCTCGTCGCGATCCTCTGTATAGGGGCGGATATTTGGGGCAGATAATCCGCCCCCGAAGGACCAAATAATCCGCCCCCCTAAAAACTGGCAGGAACAGCAAAACTGAAACCATCATAACTTTTTTATTCGGACTCCGATTTTGATGATATTGGGCTCGTTTCGAAGATAGTAACTAGCTCTACAAGATCATGGAGGGAACCATCATAGTCCAGCAACGGGGTATAGAACCAAATGATGAAAGGTTTAACCTATCTATAAAAGAGAAACCGGTAAAACCTCCAATATCGAAAACACAATAGAGAATGGATATGAAATCCGTTTTCGATGAACTTAAGCTTGTCGTAGATATTGACACAGTATCTAAATCCTCTCATGGATAAGAACCAAATAAGAACCAAGAAAGAGGATGCCAAGTATGCAAAGGTTTGAGCTCTCACCGAGGGATATGATCAAGTTACTCACTCGAGAGCCTCTCTTGATAGTACGGTTATCTATCCTATAAACTAGTCTCCCCAACTAACACCATGATACCGGTAAGAAAGAAACCCTATCAAGATCAAACCTTTTCCTTGTATATTCCACACCTCGGGATGGAGCACCTTTCTTGATTCCACTAGCTTGGTGAAGATGCTCCCCCATACTCCACTATGGAAGAGCCTCTCTTTTAGGCATATCTTCACATATCCATGATCACCATAAGGATGGCAACATACACTTGAGATCATCTTATTATTCAAGACACACTTCTACTTGACCAATCTCTAGATCATTCCTTGAAACCTTGATCAACACTTGATCTTCTTCAATTTATTCTTATTCCAACCTTTAAGCCACCCTATGGTTCAAGCATTGTCTATGGACAAATCCTGCAAGTAAAACTCAATGCAAACATAAGTCCATAAAACATCGTCATTAATTACCAAAACCACACATGGGGGAACACATGTTCTTTCAATCTCCCCCATTTTGGTAACTGATGACAATCCTTTGAGAGGGTTTATATAATCAACTTAATGAATAAAAATGGTTGCGCCAACATCAAATACTACACAAGTATGTGATGTTGGTACACCCATAATATATAGAGCAAGCTCCTCCACAATATATGCGTGTGTGATGAACCATTACCGTTGGTGGAGTTTCCTCTATATATTCAACATGCAAAGCAACAACAAAGATGCAAGAGCATGAGAGGAAAATGCTTAAGAACAAACTCAAGTCATAAAACGAACTTCCCTTAAACCCTCCAAAACTTCTCCCCCATTGGAATCGATTGCCAAACTGGGTGAATAGTTCTAGATGACCAACATAGTTAGAATTCCTCCAAAGGTGTGCATTTGAAACAAATTTATTATCATAAAACATTTGCACATATCCAATGATGAATACTTAGGAGGTCAAACTATATTGAGGATCAAAAGATTGCAAAAAATAACAAGGTGAAGAAGCATCAACAAATGATGCAAGCAATCAAAGATCCAGAAAACCACTTGACAAAAGGAACATAGAAAATGAAAGATTGATATTATTATAAGATTGAAAAGAGAGTGATCTACATAATACTAGGAGGCTCCCCAAGGTTTGTGCAAAAATTATAATTTGCATTTGAGTACAATATGGACAAACATGGCATCCTCACTCCCTCGATATTATTTCAAACACAACTATATACAAAAGAGCATATACCATGGCATAAAACTTGCAATAAACAAATTGTTGAGAAACGAGTAAGATACAACATAATAACAGGCTCAATGACAAGGATGTATGAGAGGCATGACAATGCATATTATAAGACTAATATAAGGATGTGCATTAAGCCTCAACATAGTCTTCAGTGAATGATATTGCTTAGTATGACCATACAACACACACGAAACAAAGGAGATATCAAAAATAGGGAAGTAACATCTCTCATGTGTATAAGTTTCTAAGTGGAAAATCTCATGAAGATATTTATCAACAAAGAAACCTGTACACACAAAATAGATACTAAAATAAATAGAGCAATATATCCAAATGGAAGTCATACAATATATCAATAAGATATTTTGCTTGATAGCATGGCCAAAAGGCTCAATTTTATCTTATTGTATATTGATGAACTTCAACCACAAACATATCAAATACATAAAATTCATGCCAAGATGCAACCTACCATATGTTGGAAGATGATATGTATGCATGAGTAAGAGATACTTGTTACCGAGATATCAATGGTGTGATGAAGTAGATAGGAGCTCGTTGATCATCCTAGCTTGTCTCTAATTTTCATTGAGTCAACACTTCTTCCTTATTAAAGAGACAAGCATCCAATGTACCTAAAAAAAATTCAAGTACAGTATGGTCCCCAAACTTATTGGGTCCAAAGTAGTTATACAACTACAATACATAGGAGAGACTCCACATAAATATGTGAACGAGCCCAAGATCATCAAAATCGGAGTCCGGATGAAAAAATTATGATGGTTTCAATTTTGCTGTTCCTGCCAGTTTTTAGGGGGGCGGATTATCCGGCCATGGGGGCGGATTATCCGGCCCAATTTTTGGAAAACCGCTAAGGACTTTGAGGCGTGGCTCCCAGTAATGCGGCGGATTATCCGACCCTTCAGGGGCGGATAATCTGCCCCAAATATCCGCCCCCTATACAGAGGGTCGCGTCGAGAAGTCCTTAGCCATTTTTTGGCCCGAGGAACCCGGAATATTCGGGGGAGGGGCGGATTTTCTGGCCTGGGAGGTCCCAAACGGTCATATTTCGTTGGGGAGGGGTATAAATAGACCCCTTCTTCCTCCTTAGGCTGGCGGCTTGTGTTCTCTCTCTCCTCCATTGTTTTGACCTTCAAGAGCTTGCAAATACTCTCAATCCCCCCCATATTTCTTGAATCTTTTTGGGGGATTTGAAAGGGGAGATCTAGATCTACAACTCCACCAATCCATCTCTCCTCTATGTGAGGAGAACATATTGGGATCTAGATCTTGGGGTTTCTTTTGTGGATTTCCTCTTGTGTTCTTCCTCTCTTATTCTCCCACTAGCTTTTGTAGCTTTGGTAGAATTTGGGAGAGGAGGACTTGAGCACTTCTTGTGTTCTTGCCATTGAATTTGGTGCATCGGTTTGAGTTCTTGTTGAGGATTCGATTGGGTGAAAGGTGAGAAGCTTTTTAATCTTGGGTTCTTGGAACCCTAGACGGTTTAGTTGTTTTGCAGGTTTATGGATTACTTGGGGCCTCCAATTAAGTTGTGGAGCTTTCCCCAATCTTGTTTGTTGGGAGCCTCCAATTGAGTTGTGGAGAAGTGCCCCAACCTTTGTGAGAGGTTACGGATTGCCACCGACAAGTGCACCGATAGTGAAGAAGTGAACCAGGCCTCTTGTGGCAAGGTTCACAGGAGAATAGGGTGAGGCCTTTTGTGGCGTGGTGGTCTTAGTACCGCCCACCCCTCCAACGAGATGTACTCTCTTTATGGGAGGAACTCGTAATAAATCATCGTCTCCGCGTACCTCGGTTATCTCTATACCCGAGCTATTTACTTATGCACTCTACTTTGTGATAGCCTTCGTGCTTGATTTCTTATATCTAGCTATCACATAGTTGCTTGTTTTGCTTAGCATAAGTTGTTGGTGCACATAGGTGAACCGTAGTTTATATAGGTTTTGTGCTTGACAAAGTAAATGCTAGTTTTATTCCGTCTTTGTTAAGCCCATCTCGTAAAAGTTTTAAACCGCCTATTCACCCCCCTCTAGGCGGCATTTGTATCCTTTTCACTAGGTCACTTGTCTGGGCAATGGGAAGAGAGAAATCAAACTCTAGTTTTAAAGTTAAACGCCAATTTGAAAGTCAAATCCCAACATAGTTTCCTAGTGGAGGGTGGGAAGGAATCCTACCTAGGGGAGGATTCCTCCCCTTCCCTTGCCGTCGGCCACAAGGTGGAGTTGGGGGAGGACTCCCCTCCTCCAAACCGCCTCTCCCTCTCATAAATAGAGGGGAGGGGGGACCCCTTGCTCTCCCGCAAGAAACCCTAGATTGGCCGCAATCCTCTCAAGTTGCCATCGATTTAGAGACCTCTAAAGTAGTCGCCGCCTAGCCCTCTACTAGTCGCCGGCCACCACCTCTAAACCCCAGCCCTCTAAACCCTAGATCGCCGAGGCCCTCTTCTAATCCACCATACCTACTCTGGCTTAGGTGAAGCCCTACGGGATTTCCCTCTACTTCCACCACCACATCGTCGTGCTGCTAGAACCGCGAGGAGAGATCTACAACCTCCACTGCCTGCTGGAACAAGGGAGAAGAAGGTCTTCATCGAGTACCGTACGTTTGATCGACCATGGGAGCGCTGTCGGAAGGATTGTTTTCGCGATCTTGAGATCTGCAAGTGAACGACGACATCAACCACAAGAATCCGATCTCGTTAACCGCTTTGGATCTTCGAGGGTTAGTACTATATCAACTTGTTGCACCGATCTAGTAGATTAGATCTTCGCTTGTGTGTGTTCATGCGATAGACAATTTTTTTCCATACTATGAACCCCTACAGTGGTATCAGAGTCGTGTCTATAAGTAGATCCGTTGCACGAGTAGAACACAATGGTCATTGTGGGCGGTGGTACTTTTATTATCAATTACTTGTTGTGTACTTTGCATCTTGTGGGATGGTGGGATGAAACGGGCCAGGCTAACCTTACATGACATCATTCATGAGACTTGCTCCACGCTCTACATGCAACTTGTATTGCATAAGTGGCTTTGCGGGTGTCTATCTCTCCCATCATAGTGAAGATTCAATGTACAACGGGCACTTGATAATACTTGTATCAACATTGTGGGTCTTGTTCGTAAGTTAGAACGGTTCTTATTCGAAAGCCCCAAACCACGTAAAATATGCAAAGAAAATTAGAGGCGTCTAACTTTGTTTTGCAGGGGGTGATGTGATGTGATATGGCCATGATTGTGATTATATATGATGTATGCAATGATCCTTAATGTAAGTCGGTAACCAGCAGGAGCCTTATGGTTATATTTTAATTTTGTTAAGACTCGTGTGTCTATTATTCAAAGCAGTTGTAATAGTTGATGCTGGTGGATGACAACCATGGAGCAACGCCATTGACCCTGACGCCACGCCGGTGATGATGGAGATCATGTTCGTGCTTGGAGATGGAGATCGAAGGCACAAGAAGAAAGGCCATATCATATCACATATTATGAATTGCATATGATGTTAATCATTTTCATGCATCTTGTATTGCTTAGATCGCGACAGTAGCATTATAAGATGATCCCTATCACTAAATGTCAAGTAATATAGTGTTCGTCCTTAGTACGCACCGTTGCAAAGACTCGTCGTTTCGAAGCATCACGTGATGATCGGGTGTGATATATTCTACGTGTGCATACAACGGGTGCAAGCCAGATTTGCACATGCGGATACTAAGGTTAACCTTGACGAGCCTAGCATGTACATACATGGTCTCGGAACACGGAATACCGAAAGATAAAGCATGAGTCATATAGATGATATGATGAACATGTTGATTGTTCGCCTTTGAACCTACATCATCTTTCGTGATGATCGGACTTGGTGTAGTGGATTTGGTTTGTGTGATCACTAAAACAATGTGAGGGATATTTTTTGAGTGGGAGTTCAACAGTAATATGATTAAAAGTTGAACACTATTTATTATAAATTAAATCAAAGTGAATTTGCATAGTTGTTGTAGTGATTGGCATCCGGTCACCACCTTACGCTTAGTTATAATTGATATGATAGAACTATAGAATTCTGGTTAGTTACTTTATGAACTGATATCGTATTGTTTTAAAGTGTTAATCTTAAGTTTAAAAGTCCTATTGCAAACTTTCAGCAAACTCCATATTACTCCGTGAAGTTTAATATTTGGTATTAAATCAAGAGTAACAATTCCCGTGTTAGTATATAAGTATCATGTTTGTCTCCATGATTCTTGATATTCAAAAGATTGTTTTAATATCGAGGTTATCTAGGAGCTGAAAGAATTGTTTCATAAACCATTATGTGTGGAAGATATTGCGATATCCGAAATAATGTTTTGGTTACAACATGATAGAGTATAATATGGAAAAATTAATGTTCTCATATTTGATGAGAATTTGCAAAAGGTTGGAGACGCTTATCGTCCTAATCCTCCAGAAGGTTTTGGAGAGCAACATTATACTCGCGATTCACCGTTATAAGCTAAAGTAGCTTGATCATGAAAATTTCCATGATAAGGATGAATATAAGATGTAGGTAAAATGTTTACTATGCTAATAGATTACTAAAGAATGGAATTTGAAAGAACACCAAACATTTGATGATGGTGATTTACTTCAAAGTGCAAAGATATTAGTATTTGACTATACATGCTTTGGACTATGTGTCATATGTATGGCATCACTATTGATGTTGACAAATTCTTTTAAAAAGAAAAGGAAATGCTAAAAGAGAATCTCAGAAATATTTGGAAAAAAATAAAAGACTAGAATTGTTCAGCTTAGGTATATATATGATATACATGTTATGGTTGTATTCCTTGTTTGTTAAACAATGTGGTTCTTAAGTATTGGATACCGAATTTCTTGGTATGAAAAGTCATACAAAACCAACACAATTCATGAACTGCAATGGCCTAAGTAACTAGCAAGAGAATAGGTGATGATGTTCATCGAAAACAAACAAAGTGTTGTTGTGTTGATCGTTAACATCAAATCTTACCTTCAAGATTTGTTTCAATCAGGTATTATGAGAACAAAAGGGTTGTTCAAATAATTGTCGTAATCCATAAAATATGGATGATATTACAAATGTCATTGGAGAAATCACATCCATAAAACTAGTGCTAAAAATGTCGAAAGACAAATGATTGAAAAATCAGTTAGGAGTGACATCGCCGTTTAAATTATATTGGAAAGAAAACATGAAGAAACTCCATGATTGATGGAATTTTGGAGTCTTTTGATTTTTTATCAAATGACGCTTGTGAAACTTTCCTAGAGATAATTAAAACTCCGTTCATAGGCCAAAAGGAAACGAATGACTAGCTTATTGGAACTTGTACATATAGATGTATGAAGCCCATTATGTGTAGTCGAGAGCGATGGATTTCAACTTCATATGCTTTCTCTGAAAATTTGAGTGAATATATGAATATTTACTTAATAAGGATGAAGTGTGAAACATTTGAAAAAGTTCGAGGACTTACAAGATGAGGTGGAAAATCATTGTAACAAGAATATAAATAGTTTATGATAGGATCATAAAGGAAAATATTTGAGTTACAAGTTTATCAAAACACCTAAGATTTGAAGAATCGTTCCATAGATTTATGTTTCTCGAAAACACCATAGTAGTATGGAGTGTTCAAGATATGTAATAAAACCTTGTTTGACATGGTAAGATCAAAGGTGTAATTTATAAAACTACCATTATATTTTAAAAGATTAAAGCTTTAGTGACTGTCGCTTTTACACTGAAAAGAGATCCATCATGATCTGTTGAAATGACACCATATAAGGTTATGGTTTAGGATAAACCCCAAGTTGTCCTTTCTTAAACATTGGTATGCTATGCATAAGTAAGATGTTTACAACCAAAGTCGGATGAGCGTGTCTTTGTAAGTTATTTCAAATAATCATTAGATACTCCTCCATAACACGAAAGACAAAAGTGTTTGTCGCTTAGAACGGTAAGTTTCTTTTAGAAGAAATTTTTCATGAAAATTTAAGTGGGAGGACAATAGAACTTTGATAAGGTTAAAAGAACCTTAGATATATGTGAGGAGTTGTGCAGCACCGAAAAGTGTTTCAGAGGCAGCAACAATGCTCATGGCTCATGTGCCTCAAAGGTTATGGTCACGGAGGTCTAATTTCCTATTGAACCAAGTAGGTCGGGTAAATAATCAAATACTTATATTTGAGAGTCAATCATTGTTGTTTGACAATGATGAACCAACTATATGCAAAGAAGCGATGATGGTCCCTGACTTCGTCAAATGGCTTGAAGCCATAAAATCCGTGATAGTTACCATACACGAGAAATCAAGCTTTCAACTTGAAAGACCCTCTAGAAAGGTGTAAGACCTTATAGTCGTCTTTGGATCTATAAAGAAATAGACATGAATGTTTCACACCTATGAGATAGTCGACATGTCGGGAAAGAGTTCACGACAATGTTTAAGCAGTTGACTATGACAAGATTTGATCTCTCATAGCGATATATAGTCTATACGGATTATTGTAGCAACCACTACATATAATTTTGTTATGTGATAGTTGAATAAACAAAACAAGTTCTTCTAATAGAATGGTTACCTAGGACATGTATATGACACAGTCCAAAGGGTTTTTGTTAATTAAAATGATGCTAAAAGCGTATGAAAACCTCAATGGTTGAAGTAGGCATCACGGAGATGGAATCTTCACCATGATGAAAATGTTAAAAGGTTTAATTTCATCAGGAGATGATGAAGATGCTTGCATTTGCAAGAAATTAAGTGGGAGTGCTAAGACATATTTCTAATGCATTATGTGAAAGACATATTGTTGATTAGGAATGATGTATCCTTTATTGACACAAAGTTAAGAATTTCCTCTCGATGAAAGACTTAGGGAAAACCCGAATGTTTGGCATCAATATCTATATGGATAGATTGAGACGCTAATATGGTTGTGCCAAATGTACATAGATGAGATATTGAATGAGTTCAATATGGAAATGACAAGAAAGGTTCTTGTCACACAGAAAGGATTAAATCAAAATTCAAGTGTAGCGACACTTGGTAAGTGAAACAAAGATTCAAGTATTTTTGATACTTGATCACAATGAGTATTTTTTAATCACACTATGATTTACACATCCAGATATGTCCTATACTCTAAATGTTATGAGCATATACCATAATGATTCATAAATATGATCATTGGACAATAGTAAGGATATTCTTATGATCTTTTGGAAGAACTAAGAATATGTTATTTTTGTAGAGGTAACAAATATATAGACAGTTCATTGTAAAGTATGACATTGATACTAGTTTTTTCACAAAGTACAAATTAAGTTTATCTCAATTTAAACTATTGGTGGCACAATGTAATGGAAAGGAAGTTCCATAATGGATTTGGATGAGTTCCAAAGTTAAGACATTGTGAAAGATACTACAACAAAAGGCTCAGTATATGACTGCCATTATAGCAGCAAAAGAGGGCATTTGTGTTAAGTATTTTGTTATCAAACTAGGTGCGGTTCACAGCGGGCTAGTACTATGAAGATATATTGTACATCAATTATAGACATAGTTTAATCCCAAAGGAACTAAAGGTCTCATCAAAGGACCAAATTTATACAAAGCCATCTCATTAGAGAATGAGTGATGTGTAGAGACGCAAATACATGCAATTACACACGGAACTGAGAGTGTAGGATCCAAAGATTAGTTAACCACTAGCAATCGTGTATATACAACATTGGAATGCCATAGGTGTTGAATTCACAAAGGTTTAAAACTAGAATATTGACTCTAGTGCAAGTGGGAGACTGTTGGAGATATGCCCAAGAGGCAATAATAAAATGGTTATTATCATATCTTTATCTTTATGATAAATTTTTATATCTCATGCTATAATTGTATTAACTGGAAACATTAATACTTGTGTGATTTGTAAACATGTAAGAGTCCCTAGTAAAGCCTATTGTTAAACTATCTTGTTGATTAATAGATGATCATGGTTTCCTGATCATGAACATTGGATGTTGTTAATAACAAGATCATATCATTAGGAGAATGATGTGATGGACATACTCCTATAGTTAAGCGTAGCATAAGATCAAGTCATTTCAATAGTTCATTTGCTATAAGCTTTCAGATACATAGTAACCTAAATCCTTTGACCATGAGATCATGTTAATCACCATCATCAGATGGATGCTTTGATGAAATCAAATACCACTTCATAACTAGGTGGTTATAAAGGTGGCATTGAGTGTTCAGAAAGTATGTGTTGAGGCACATGGATCAAGAGTGGGATTTGTCCATCCATATGACGAATAGATATACTCTGGGCCCTCTCGGTGGAATGTCATCCAATTATCTTGCAAGCATGTGACTGGCTCACAAGGGATCACATATCACAGGAACAGGTAAAGAGTACTTATCGGTAATGAGGTTGAACTAGGTATGTAGAGATACCGACGATCAAACCTCGGATAAGTAAAGTATCACGAGACAAAGGGAAATTGGTATCCTATGTAAATGGTTCATTCGATCACGAAGTAATCGTAGAAATATGTGGGATCCATATGAATTTCCAGATGCCTCCATTGGTTATTGATAGGAGAAGAGTCTCGATCATGTCTGCATAATTCACGAACCGTAGGGAGACGCACATAAGGATTCGATGTTGTTTAGTAAATATGGAATGTGAGTAAGAGATCGAATGTTGTTCGGAGTCTTGGATTGGATCCAGGACATCACGAGGAGATCCGTAATGGTCTGGAGAATATGATTCATATAAGAAAAGTCCAATTCCGGAGTTCGGGAATGGTTTTGGTGTTTTCACCAGAATGTTCTAGAAGGGTCTAGAAGGTCCACCGATCCAGAGTGGGAAGGGTACATGGATGTTTCATGACAAAGTGGAATGGTTGCATCATGTACTAGGTCACTTGGCTGGGCAATGGGAAGAGAGAAATCAAACTCTAGTTTGAAAGTCAAACGCCAATTTGAAAAAGTCAAATCCCGACATAGTTTCCTGGTGGAGGGAGGGAAGGAATCCTACCTAGGGGAGGATTCCTCCCCTTCCCTTGCCGCCGGCCACAAGGTGGAGTTGGGGGAGGACTCCCCTCCCTCCAAACCGCCTCTCCCTCTCATAAATAGATGGGAGGGGCGCCCCCTTGCTGTCCCGCAAGAAAACCTAGATTGGCCGCAGCCCTCTCAAGTTGCCGTCGATTTAGAGCCCTCTAAATTAGCCGCTGATACGTCGCAAACGTATCTATAATTTTTGATGCTCCGTTCTTGTTTAGTATCTACTTTGCTTTGCTTTGTCTATACTTTGAGGTGTTTTTATATGTTTTCTGGTACTAACCTATTAACAAGATGCCATAGTGCTAGTTGACTGTTTTCTTGTGTTTTTGGTTCTAGAAAGGCGGAAAATATATATTCTCGGAATTAGACGGGACAAAAGCCAAAGTCAATATTTTACCGTTGGAAACACGAAGCCGGAATACGAGACAGAGGAGAGTCACCAGGGGGCCACACCCCCTGGCAGTGCGGGTGGGCCCACCCCGCGCCTGGGAGTGCAGCCGCCCTGGCGGCCCCCCTGCCTCGCCTCTTCACATATAAAGACCCCCCCAATGCCTAAACCCTAAGGAACCAATCAATATTCCACGAAAACGTTTGTAGCCGCCGCCACCATTGTCCCTAGATCGGGGGGATCTGAAGCTCTTACCGGCACCCTGCCGGAGGGGAGATCACCCCGGAGGCCTTCTTCTTCATCATGCTAGCCTCCGGTATAAAGCGTGAGTAGTTCCACCTTGGACTACGAGTCCATGTAGTAGCTAGATGGTTGTATCTCCTCCTTTGTGCTATCATGTTTAGATCTTGTGAGCTCCGTTCATGATCAAGATCTCATCTATTTGTAATCATGCATGTTGTGTTTGCGGGGATCCGATGGATATTGAGATTACTATGTTAGATTGATTAATGGTTTGGTCTTATTGATTCTATCATGTCTGTGTTGTTTGTGATCTTGCATGCTCTCCGTTTCTAGTAGCTATCTTGGCCGAGTAGATGCTAGTGACTCCAAAAGGGGGTATTTATGCTAGATAGTGGGTTCATGCCTCTATTTAATCTAAGGGAAGTGACAGGAATCTCTAAGGTTGTAGATGTGATGTTGCCACTATGGAGAAAACAACGATCTCTTGTTCATGGAACAAGTGGATTGTTTACCTTACACACTTTGCTTAAAGAAGTTATCTGTTGCTTGCAACTTAATACTGGAGGGGGTTCGAATGATAACCTGAAAGTGGATTTCTAGTCATAGATGCAGTTGGATGGCGGTCTATGTATCTTGTTGTATTTCCCAATCAAATCTCATAGGATCATGAATGTCTAGTATTGTATTGTTATGCCTTGCTCAGTCCTGTCAATTTGTTTACCCAGCATGCCATGTTTATTTATCTAAGGAGAACACCTCTAGTGAACTGTGGACCCTGGTCCAATCTTTACCATTGATATACCTTCCATTGTTACTGTTAATTTCTGCAAACAACCATTACCTTCCACACCATACAGTTAATCATTTGTTACAGAAAACCGGTGAGATTGATAACCTCACTGTTTGTTGGGGCAAAGTCTTGAGTTTGTGTTGTGCATGTTTCCAAGTTGCTAGCAACACCTTTGAGTCATTTCATTCCTCCTACTGGTTCGATAACCTTGGTTTCTTACTGAGGGAAAACTTGTTGTTGTGCTCATCACACCTTGATCTTGGGGTCTCCCAACGAGGCGTTGACAACACGCCCATCATCAAGATTTTCTGGCACCGTTGCCGGGGAGGCTAAGGACGTCTTCACAAGGGGAGTCCTTCACAACCTTTCTCTTTACTTTGTTTTTGTTTGCTTAGTTTCTTTTGCTTGGTTTTGTTTGCCTCTTTTTATCAAAAACTGAAAAAAAGTTTCATTTGGTTTGCTTTTTACTACTCTAGTTGTTGGTCTGTTATTGCCTTGCTTTGTCATGCTTTCTATCAATGGATGGTTTCTTTGGAATTAGTTCTTATTGGCAAGGTGGGTTCACGAAAGAACAAAAGTATTATTATAAGGAACACCATTTGTCACAAAAAGGAAAACACTTATGGGAACAAATTGATAAGTTGAATACTATTACTAGAGATGTGTGCTCTACTTATAATGTTACTTATTGCTTTGATAAATCTTGTTGCTGTAGGAGGTATAAAAACCTTCCTTTTCAATGTGAGTATAATGATAATGTTACCATATCTTCTTATGTTAAGGGAAATTATGACTTTTATGATGTGGAACAAATTGAAGAATTTATTGCTTTCAAGGGTGCATTTGAACTTGCTAGTTTGCTTGAAAATACTGATGATGCACCTTATGAATATGAGGTTTATGAGATACTTAAATTTTTCTTTGATAATTACAAGGAAGCAAATGGCTATATTCTTAAATATTTTAATAGGTGCTTTCCACAAACAGAAGAGACTAAAGCCTTGCGGGAGCCTATGGAAGATGAAATTGTTGAACCTGAAAGCTCATTAGATGAAAAAGAAGGGGAGAGTGATGGTCAAGAGGAGGAAGAATGGATCTACCCATTCCTACCTTCTAATGAGAGTAACTATTTACCTCTTACATTATTTGATTGTCCCCATGCTTATCAAAGGAGGATGAATGTTATGTTCCTGTGGATTCTTTTGAAATATCTGCTATGGTAAAACTTGTGATAATAGTTATGCCCCTGTTATCTATGATAATCCTATATTTGTGCCTAACTTCGAAATGCATGGTACTAAAGAGTTTTGCTTAGAAAATGTTTATGATAAAGCTCTATATGATGGTCCTGTATTGAATGATCAGTCTTCTTGTTATAAAATTGTTAAAAGTGGGTTTGAAGGTTTTAATCCCACTATTTTTGAGCTTGATAAAAATTATGTGTTTGTAGATCATGAAAAGCATGCTTTATGTAATAGTTATATTGTTGAGTTTATTCATGAGGCTACTGAAAATTATTTTGAGAGAGGTAAACATGGTCTTATGTATCTCAACAATATTAAGTTTCCCCTCTTTATGTTGAAAATCTTGAAGTTGCACTTGTTTTGTTTTCCTACGCCTATTGCTTTGTGCTTTCATGACTTTTTTATTTACAAGATTCCTATGCATAGGAAATGGGTTATACTTAAGTGTGTTTTGAATTTGCTTCTTGATGCTCTCTTTTACTTCAATTCATATTCCTTATGTGAGCATCTTCTCAAACAATCATGTCTAACTTAAAGGCGTTAAAGAAAAGTACTTGTTGGAAGATAACCCAAGAGTTTTCTTGAGTCTTGGAAGTTATTACTTCAGTAATGACCTCTCCTTATCCTTTTTGTTTGCCTTTTGTGCCAAGAATGACCTCTAATGAGAGGGAAGTAAGATTTGGGGAGTTGTTGTCCCGAAACAGATTTTTATGCTCCACCGTAAACATTCGTGAGGAATCTCTGTAAGTCGGATTGAGCTGAGATTTTACGAATAAATCCCCCAGTATGTTAGATAACTTTAGTTAGTTCAACACTTTTTAATTTGAGCAATATAAGGTCTTCAAAAAAATCGTTTTCTACCTGCTGGTCTATTTTGACAGATTTCTGCCATTATTTGCATTTGCTTCTTATTGATTCCTTTTTGGGTTCTTTTTGCGAAATTGAACCTTTTGAGGGAATTGATACAGTAGCTTGTGTCTTTAGTGAAACTTTTGCTGTTCTAAAGCCAAACCCAAAGGTCTATTATCGTTTGAATACACTAATGTTGCTAATGAAGATTGTGTGGAGTTTTGTATGAAGGAAAATTTTCAGGTGAAGAGAGAGAATGATGTAATGAGATGAAATTAACAATATAACTATCATATAAAATATTCTTATCATGAGACACATGCATATAATAATTATTACTCTCCACATAAGAATAGTCATTCTTATTAATTGTAGTGGGAGAAAATTCAACAAAATAGCTATCATTATTATTCTCATCACCATAATCATAAAATATAGGAGGCATATTGTAATCATAATTAATTTTCTCCTCAATAGTAGGTGGACTGAAAATATCAAATTTATCATTATAATCATCATATATTGTAGGCAAAGTATCATCAAAGTAAATTTTCTCCTTCGTGCTTGGGGGACTAAAAAGATCATTTTCATAAAAACTAGCTTTCCCAAGCTTAGACTTTTCCATAGCATTAGCAATAAGGGTGTCCAAAGAATTCATACTAATAACGTTGCTATTAGCATGCAAATAAAGCTCCATAGGTTTTTTAATTTTCTCTTCAAACACTTCATGTCCTAACTCAAGATAAATACTATAAAGCTCTCTAATTTTGTTGTTGTTTTCCATTAAGCCTAACTAGTGAAAACAAGAAACAAAAAGAAAAAATTGTAAAATCTAAAGGAAATAACTTCGAGCACTCACACCGGAGGATGTGAGTATCTTTTACCTTACCTTCCCGGCAACGACGCCAAAAAATAGCTTGATGTCTACGCACTTCTATTCTTGTAGACAGTTGTTGGGCATCCAAGTGCAGATGTTTGTAGAGCAGTAGCAAGTTTCCCTTAAGTGGATTACCCAAGGTTTATCGAACTCAGGGAGGAAGTGGTCAAAGGTATCCCTCTCAAGCAACCTTGCAATCAAGATACAAGAAGTCTCTTGTGTCCCCAACACACCCAATACACTTGTCGGGTGTATAGGTGCACTAGTTCGGCGAAGAGATAGTGAAATACAAGTGGTATGAATGATTATAAGTGGTAACGGTGCCAGAAAAGAGCTTCTGACGGGGAGGAAAAGACTAATGCAAGAAAACATGTAACAGATCTAGTTTCAATGTTTAGAAACAAGGCCTAGGGATCATACTTTCACTAGTGAACACTCTCTCATATAAATATATTCTCTTCATGATACTACTCTCCGGTTGGACACTCTAATCCATGGTAGGGCTATAACAGCACACCTCAAAGTCCGCCTTCCCAATCTAGATAACCCCACACTGTCACCTTGAGCGCTAGACGGTTTCAACAAACACCACAATTTTATAAAGACATCCAACTCCAAATATAACTCATGATAAATATATATGTAATCTAGCTTAAGTGCCACACACGGCGTGCACGCTGTCACTTTCACACACATGGTGAAAAACATAGATCTATTAAAGCACGATGAGTATTTATGTAGACTCTAGCCTAAGTGCCACCATGGTATGCACGCTGTCACTTTCATACACTGGGAAGATCCAGAGATCTATTAAAGCACTTGAGTAGCAAGGTAGATCTACTTGATTACAAAGCTCATGACCACAACAAGATCATGTATATATAGAGAGATATGAACACATAGCTACCGGTAGAGCCCTTAGCCTCGAGGAAGAACTACTCTCTCCTCGTCATGGGAATCAGCAACGACGATGGAGATGGTGGTGGAGATCGATGGTGATAGCTCTGGGGGCACTTCCCCATCCCGGCAGGGTGCCGAAACAGAGACTTTCTGTCCCCTGAATCTCCCCTTCGGTGGCGGCGGCACAGCGGAACTTTTCGTGGCTTTCTGGTCGATTCCCTAGGGTTTTTGGGCCAGAGGCTTCTTATAGGCGAAGGAGCCAAGGTCGGTGGAGGACTAGGGGGCCCACACCCCCTATGGGCGCCACCAGGGCTGGCCCGCACCTAGGGGGTGCGGCCACCCTGGTGTCCTCCTCCATCTCTGCTTCGTGGTTCCGTGTCGTGCCGGATAAATAATGACTTTGGCTTTTGTCCCGTCCAATTCCGAGAATATTGATTTTCTGCCTTTTCTGGAACCAAAAACAGAAGAAAACAGGCAACTGGCACTTTGCTATCTTGTTAATAGGTTAGTACCAGAAAGTGTATAAAAATACCTCAAAGTGTAGACAAAACAAAGCAAAGTAGATACTAAACAAGCATGGAACATCAAAAATTATAGATACGTTTTCAACGTATCATCATGCGATACAATTTTTTGTTTTTTATGCTATGAACCCCTACAGCTTTTGATATGAATCCAAGGTCACCTGGTATATATTTTTAATACCTTTATGTAGAAATTGGAACCATCATTTTATGAGTTGTATATCTATAGAGGTTATTTATTTGGTGGAATAACCCTTCACAAAGGATTTTAATTCACCAAAAATCACTAAGGGATCAAAAAATCTTGATCTCCTGGTTTTGGTTAGGTATTGATGTACCACTTCACTGGGAGTTGAAAACAACTCAATAGATTCTATGGATCTGCCTAGAGAATTTTCTGAAGGCATAATTGGATGGATTTTGTTATTTTTACTACTATCAAACCATGGTTCACCTTGACAAGGGACAAAGGTTAACTGATAGGTATAGAAAGTACCTTTCAGTGGAACTTTTATTCATCCTATTTGGGTATGTATAGCTCATTGGAAAAAATTATTTAGGGAAAAGGGTACTTTCTAGTATAATTATTACTAGAAAATAATAAAAGTTAGTATGGCCCTAGGGTTTTGTCTGCATGTTAGAGGATTTATCAGGCAACACATACACGTTTATATCTGGAAGGTTTAGACTATTTTCCATTTTCAAAAACATTTTAAACTGGACAGGGTATTTCAGATCTGGTGGAATAAAGATAAAAGAAAGGAGAAGGGAGTGGTTGGGCTAGCTCGGCAAGGTTGTGGGCTGTAGCAAAGACTGGCTGGCCCAGTTGCGCATCATAGAGCGGGGGAGGGCAGGATTCTGAGCGAGCTATGGCGGGGCCCATCAGTTAGCCGTGGTGCGGCTGAAGCGGTATGCCGCACTGCTGGCCGTCCGATCTAAGGCGGATCGACAACAGTGGACCGTCTTCAACCTACTGACACCGCGGACATGAGGCAAACCCTATAGTTCGTAGATGAAAGCTGGGGGATCACCTGCGGAGGTCCTCCAGCACCGGAGAGGTTACAAATCGATGCGACATGACGCGGGGACTCCAAAGACGGGCGGGAAGGCCATCTCCTGCTCCAGGAAAGATTCGCGTGACGACGCCCTAGATGCATGCGGTCGGAGGTCATCGGAGGTGGTGCATGCGGCTCTTCCTGGGACCAGAGAAGGGTAGGGTTAATCATAGGAGAACTAGGAGCTTCTCCTGCAACTGAAGGGAGAGGGAGAGAGGCGGGAATAAGGATATGCAGGCAAGGTCATAAAAATGGCCGAACCTTATTCTCCATCCTCTCATGGGGCTTGTAGAGCACGTGAAGGGTGTGGCGAGCATAGGGGAGCGAGGTGGGGTGGAGAGAGTGTAATGGGGGAAGCCAGGGAGGGTTGGGTGGCCTCGGGCCTTATATCTTGAAGGGGTCATGTCCATGGTGGACCAAGTCCAAGAGAGGGCATAGGAGGGGGTCTTGGCTGCTGGTTGGGCAGATGGGCGGTGGATAGGTCAGTGGGGAGGACAGGGGACCGAGGGTGGTCATGGCTCTGTGTTTAATAGGCAATAGATCTCTCTTTATTCACCTCGGTGGTATTAAAGAAAAAGGGAGAGTTGGGGGCTAGGGCTAGCTATGAGGGATACCAAGAGGGGTAGAGAGAGGGGGTGGGGTACTGATGCGGGCAGGGGGATTGGAGGTAAGAGTGGTGCTACTGCTGCTTCTGATTTGTCCAAGACTTGGCAAGGATATCATTTTCTCTCTTCCTCTCTTCCTTACAAGCACAATAATACAATAGTAAAGGATGATATAGGGTGGTATGCTATAGTATGTGGTCGACCAGGGGTGGTGGGGGTTGATGGAGTGGTCGCATGACCAGGTTTGGGGAGCATTTCATTGAGTTTTTGATCAAAGTTGTTGGGTATTGAAATCTGCCATATTTGAACATCATGATCAACTTCTCAAAAAGTGATATGGGCAAGGGGTTTTATAGTTCTAGTAGATGGGTAGACTCAATATGCATGTCCCGGATTTATTTGGAAATTTTCTGAATAGTTTAGATCATCCTGATATGAGTTATTTGAATACTGCTAAATCTACTTTATTGCACTTATTTTGGATTTTTGAATTGAACAAGTTGGGTTTTTGGTTGGATATGGTCCCAAATATGAATTAACACCTTGGAGAATTTCCCCAGGATTTATTAAAGAGTAAAAGTATTTTTAAAAAATTATTTCTCATTTTTTCCATTTAATAAAAATGGCAAAAAGAATTATTAAAACACTTAAAAAATATTTATTTCTGAAGAGGGAGGATATGGTATGATATATAGGACTCAATTGTGCCTAAAGTTGGAGAAGTGATTTGGAGAAATACAAACTTCTCTTTATAGGGAGAGTTTTGGAGTTTTAGTTAGAAGAAAGAAATTTAATACTTTTTGGGTCAAAATAATTATGGATAAAATTTGATAAATATTTATATCCAAGTTAGATGATGTCCACATGTTGTATCAATCATTTTCACTCTTGGGTTTTGGAAAACTAACTTGATTTTGGAAGGAGACAAGGAATAAATTTTTATACCATCAAAACCTTGTTGGATCTTCGATCTCAGAGCTCACCTTGGGTCATGGGATAGATGGATATATAGACCAAGTGACATATATAACCATGGTACCAATAGTTGATCTTGATCATGTTTGAGGTATTCAAGAAGGGATGCCAAACTTTGTTAAAATTATGGCTGTCATAGCAGATTATCAATTAGCCTAAAAAACCATGTGTGTTTAAGAAGCACAGGCTCTAGTTTAAATGAGGGAAGTGTGGGTTGATAGACCATGTTTAGAATATCTTAACCATGAAAATATTTGGTCAAAGGAGGATAACATGGGGAAGTGAGCTTCTATCAAAGTAGGCATGTTGACTAGATTTGCAGAAAAGATTATTTTCTTGCCTGAAAAACTATCAAGAACAAGAGGGTTAAAATATGATCTAGACAAGGACAAGAGTGGGACTTGGTAGTCCTTAGGATGGTTTACAAGATGGTTTAATTTCATTTCCAAAATGCACAAGGGTTGAGAAAGAGGGAGTCCCAAAGATGAGACATTGCTAACAGTTTTCAAGACTTGGCCATATTTTGGCAGAGTTAGGGTTTTTGACTAGAATGTAAGAGAGGAGGGTTTTAGGATGATGCAAGGTTCCAAGTCATCATAAAGTGGATAATGATGAAGTGTTGATTGAGTAGAAAGGATCCATGCTTAGATTTGGTCTTGAGGGAGTTGGAAGCTATCATAATAGATTAGCCCTAGATTGATCTGGTTAGGAGATGAGATGGTCACTCTAGTGACTAGATATCAGATCAAGCTTAGGGGACTTTCTTAGGATTTGTATTGTTGATTTAGCTTTATCCTAAAGGGTGATCTCCTAGGGTGGCTCATGCTACTTCCTAAGCAGACAAGTCATCACACATAGTAGATCAAAGCAATTCATCAAACAGCGGATCAAGGCAATTCATCAAATAGCAGATCAAGGCAATTCATCTTATCAAACTACTACTAAGGTTACCATCAAGACTAGATTGAGGTAAGGATGGGCATTTTGAAATGTTAGAGTTTGAATAAGGCGAGAGTTTCTTGGTTATCCTACCAAGAGTAGAATTCAGTAGCTTTATAAAAGGTTTTGGAGAATCTAGGAGTGAGAGTAGTTGAAGGTTCTGTCTTGGAAACATAAGGATATTATACCATATAGATCTCCATAGTTTTGTTAAATAGAAGCTAAGAAATAGTTTTTTATTGTAAAGACATCTTGGCTCATGTTTTGAATTGTTAGAATATTTGACAATATGTAAAATAAGCCAAGACATGCATTTTGTTAAATAGCTAAGAAATATTTGAGAAATAAGCTATATTTCTTAGCTTATTTCTTAAAATAAGCTAAGAAATATTTTTTTATTGTAAAGACATATTGGCTTAGGTTTTGAATTGTTAGAATATGTAAAATAAGCCAAGACATGCATTTTGTTAAATAGCTTTTGTAAAAAGGGGTTGAGGTAAGTTGAGGTAAGGAGCATATCATCTACTACACATTTAGGTGCATAAGAATAAACAAACAAGAAATCAAACATTGCATCATTAAACAAGAAAAAGGTTTTGTTCCCCTTGATTTTGGCATTCCGGACAACTAATTAGGGTTGCTGAAATTGGGATGTTACAACATTCCCCTCAAGAATTAGTACCTGGCTTTATACAACATAGCACGTAATAACAGTGATACATTAAAGGAAGTGTTAAACACTTCTCCTCTCAACGTGAATTTTAGACGAGATTTCATTGGAGCACGTCTTGCCTCATGGCATGCTCTACAAGAACGGTTGGCAACAATACAACTAACAGATGAGCAGGATGAGTTTCGTTGGAATTTGACTAAAAATGATAAATTTTCAGTTGATTTCATGTAAAGCATCGCTACATTCCGAGATTCTTGTACAAAACAACAAACACATTTGGAAGATGAAGATACCACTGAAGATTAAAGTCTTTGCTTGGTATCTACGTCGGGGTGTGATTCTGACAAAAGATGATCTGGTTAGACGCAATTGGCGGGGGAGTACAAAGTGTTGTTTCTGGCACCATGACGAAACAATCAAATACTTGTTCTTTCAATGTCAGTTTGCGCGTTCTATATGGTCAACCATCCAAGTAGCCCCAAGTTTGTCTCCTCCATGCTCAGTGGCCAATATTTTTGGTAACTGGTTGCATGGTATAGATAACAGGGATAAGATACACTTACGGGTGGGAGCGATTGCATTAATTTGGTCGCTATGACTATGTAGGAATAATAAGGTTTTTGATGCTAAGTCGTCTTCGGTGATGCAGGTTCTATATCATTTTGCACACTTACTCCGGGAGTGGTCTACTCTACAACCAGGCCCATCGATGGGCAGGTTCAAAGTGAGCGACCGAACAGGGCCCCCGAATTTCAGAGGCCCCCGTTACATGCAGTCCAATAGTGGCCTGGCTAGATTGACACTTGTTTAGCTAACCGCCCGGCGAGATCGGAGATCCACCTGTCTCCCGATCATGATCCACATCCGCGTTTCGCCCAGGCTGCAGGTCTCGCCTCGCGCCGGCGTACTTCAGCGACAGAAACTATTCAGGTGCTTGAAAATCTATTGTGTTTGCCGTGTACTTGGTTTCTTGCCGGCAGATCGACCAGAGCTATCTAGGAAAGGCTCCATCGTCCAGACTGCAGTTACGAACTCATTCTGGATTTTCTATTGATTTCAGACCTGATCTGCGCTCGATGCTCATGTCTCTGATTGATTCTCTAGTGATTTAGCAGGAAAGCAGCAGATCGATCGTGTTACCTAGTACTAGTAGGATGGTGCGTACCTGCTCCGAATTCAGAAATTCAGAATCTCTCATGACTAATTGTCTGCAAGCCTGATTGTGTAATTGTCTGCAGGCCTGATTGTGTGAACTGAACCGTGGTATGTGGGAAGCAGCAGATCGATCAAAGGATGATTGTCTGAACTAAACTTGTGGATCATACGTTGTTCCTTGATCCTTGTCTTTGTCTGAACTGAACGTCTGTGCTGAAAAGAAGAAGGAAATACGTCAAACTGGTGCCGTAAAGAGGTTTGTCTATTAGTTTATTATTATAGTTTCATACTTACTATTTTTTAGCAAACCCCCGGGCCGATTTCACATATTTCTGAATATTGTATGAAATATCACATTCTAAAGTTCTATAATTAAGTAAACATATGATTTTATTTTACTAGTTATTATTGAATTTAAAGAAAAAATAAAGCCTTATTTTGTAAGTTGCACCGGGCCCCCTAAATCCTGGAGACGGGCCTGTCTACAACAACCGGAACACCAAGGCCTTTATTTGGAGGAACGTTGGAACAAGTGTCGAAAGAGATTTTCTCCCAACATGGGTGGCAGCATAGCTTGTGGATCGACCGTCCTGCACTCTTATAGATTCATGTATTCTAAAATTTGCCTACGAGAACTATTCTCTTGTATCTTCTTTCTGGTCTTGTTGGTTGTGTGTATCTTACAGAGGCCGAGGGTGTCCTTTTTTGTTTCGCCTTGATGTAACTTTGGAGGTTAATAAAAACGCCTTTATCGGAAAAAAAAAACTCAAAGAGTTCTGCAATGAAAAGCGGACTTTTTACATTTCAATAGGAAACTCCTAATTTCTTGCTAACATTATTGTTGCAACCTACATCTACCATAATGTAAAATTCAGATACTGATAAGAACAACAAAAATCGAATTCCGCTGTGCATGCCATGGTTCGTGTTGCACTTGAGAGCCTGCATACTTATTTGTTGATAAGGCCCTTGTTCTCGCTCAAAGACGCGGACACCACAGTAGTGAGGTGTTTTTTGATCAGCAGTAGTGAGAAGTTGAGAGTTGATCCCTTTGGAAGATTTCGACGGTACATAGTAATAACTGCAATTATTCATTCCACTGCCGGAGGATTATTACAGCAGTACCGAAGCGGTTCATGTGGATCATTCAGAACGAGAAGAGGAGCACAGTAAAAAGATGAAGCACACGGCCTCCTACGCAGGTGACAGCTTTTGCACAGAAAGGCAAAGTGAAGAAGGTTGCTGGAGTCAAAACTACCGATCTTGTTTTTCTGGGTAAATTGGCTGAGGTTTACTCGAGGAGTCTATTGGTAGAAACATCACCGTCAAGACTGGCACTAGTCTGGCTGATAGTGAGCTGGTGTCTAACGATCTAACTGTTGCTAGACACCAACTGCTGACGAAAACTAAACCACGGAAAAACCTAGTACAAGGAAAGAATCAGGAGCCAACTGCAAAGACAGAAGCATCTTCCATGTAATACAACACAGCATTCAGGAACCAACCAACGATCATGGAAAACGTAACAGAACATACCGTAGGTGACAAACAGGGCAGCTGAATCAAATAACGCAGACTCTCAAGATGCCGACATTGCAAATACAGACAGGGCTTACGGCGTATTTATGCCACAGAAGAAGCGATGTGCGGCTGCGTACGCGAGCAAACTGATTATACAGTGCATGCCAAGCGGGAAAGTTCACAGCTAGCAGCTCTAAGAGCAAAGCTTGAACGCTTACCAGCCATAGCAGTCTCCCAAAACGAAAATCCCCATATTCACCAGCCATAGGGCGGCTTTCGAAATGAAAATGCCTGCTCCCGTATAACATACTATATATCTATGCAAAAATGATCGATAAGCAGGTGGCAAAATGCCAGACAAATGTCTGTCCAGCTGACAGCCTTGCTCAAGCCCAGTCGATGTAAATGGGCATAACACATCCTGCGTGCTTCCAGAACACCAAGGGCCTGAGGCAGACTTTCTTTGTTCCGTGGCCTGACAAAATCAAGAGCCATCGCCCAACCGACAGCAACGAGTTAGCTAGTCGTGGCAGCTATGACTGCAACCCCCCACCCCCACCAAGAGGTCTAGCCATATCATGAGGAATTGGTCGTCTGGTCCTGCACATGACCACTACCCGTGGTGCACATCTTCCGAACAGGCAACACCTTGCTGCATCATCCCACACAAAAAGTTGCAACCAGCAGTATGTTCTCCCTAGACTTGTCTCCTTGGATCATTGGACGAATTCTGCCTCCAGGTCGTCCCAAACTGCAAATTATCCCCAGACCGATCACCAGGGCGAACATCTGGATTCCGGTAACTACCGTTTCTCGGAAAAGAGTTGGAACGATCATCCTCACCGGCTCTCATGCCAATCCTGGGTTCAGAAAGCATGTTGAAATGCATCGGTCTTGGTCCACTAGCTCTCATGTTCCTCGTGTTGTTTGAAGAATTCATGCCTCGGGTGTTAGAAGAATTATTCATGGGTAGGAAGTCACTAGGAATGCTATTCAAGTCCATGAAACATTTCCTCGCCTTTGCATCTGCTACCAGTGCTGCCCAGTCCTCTGACTGTATGAGGGCATTTGCATTACCAATAACCTGAAAAACAACAAAGACTATTAGCCTGATAACATAAGTCTAGGAATAAATTGAGGCATATTTCTGGAAGGACAAAAAGCATACCCATAGAGCTCTCCTAGCTCGAGTGAGAGCAACATTCATACGGCGTATATCTGCAACAAAACCCACACCATGGTTAGAGGCACGGACGCATGACATAATAATGACATCACGCTCCTGGCCTTGAAAAGCATCAACTGTGTTTATGTAGATATCTTTCCCTTCCTCGGTCTTCATAACCTCCGCAAATTCCCGCTGAAGACACTTCAGTTGCAACTTATATGGAGTGATTATACCAACAGATGCTCTCTTGCCACCATTAGCTTTCAGGAACTTCTGAAGATGACCATACAAACGCAATGCAAACTGCGCTTCATGAACATTCTGGTATGAAGATGACCCGCCCCTATGGGACTCACGGCCATGTGAGATGTCATAGAAAACATATCGTGCCATTAGTGCATCTCTATAGTAAGCCTCATCAGGCAAGTTGGCAACACTTTCACTATCTGTAAGGCGCCCTTGGTAGACGTATCTTGATGGATATTCACGGATCTGAGGATGCATCCTATATTGCACTGACAACAAAATTGTAGGGCAACCAGCTTGCTGAAATCTCTCAAAAAGACTCCTGCTGTAGAGTAAAGTTCCAGCTGCTTTGCTAATAACAGTAGCAGGAAGCTGTTGTGGATCACCAACCAAGACACATCTAGCTGCACCAAGTGAAAGTGCGGGAAGGACTCCTACTTCACTGGCCTGAGCAGCCTCATCAATAACAACCATATCAAATCCATGACTAAGGTCAGAAAATAACTTGCGACCACTGCTTGATACTGTAGTAAAAACAATTTCCGCTTCACTAGCGAAACTGGCTTCCAGACTAGCCCTAGCATCTTCTAGATTGAAGTTTCTGCCAACACGGAATCTGCTTTCTAATATCAGCAGGCGTGACATCTCAACCAGTACTTTATCCCTGCTTTCCACTGAAGCAGCAAGTTTCTGAAGCAGAATATCACGGTTACGATCCCTTTGAGCAAGCATATCTGGATCTACTCCAAATGAACCCTGGGATCTACCAGCCTGTGCAACCATATTAAGCTCCCTCTGCAGAATAGCTATCTCCTGCGATGACTGGTGCTCACGGCATTTTAGCTGATGTAGCCAACCAATTACCTCATCACGTCCCTTCATTAAAAGCTGTTCCGTGCGTCGCTCAACTGAAACAGCTTGTGCAGCACGGGATTGTGAATCAACTCCAACACGGGCGACATCAGGGCGGTAGACCCTCATCTCACCATCTATGAAGCCACGGTCAAGAACTCGAGCAAGCAGCTCATCTGTTGCAGCATTTGATGGGGCACAAACAAGCATCCGTGGTTTGGGGCAAAGCTTGGGAAGAGTGCGAAACAGGTTCTGATTCATGCTCTGCAAAACCTCATCCATTGAGCCTGCAGCAACATCCTCTGAAACGTTGCTAGAACTACCACTAATTTCTTCGTAACTTTCAGGAGCAAGTTTCTTTAGCAGAGCAGCATAGTAACGTTGATACTGAACAAGATGAATAACATTTAGCATTCCCCAAACAGTATGGGTTTTCCCTGTCCCTGGAGGACCTTGTACCAATGTGAAAGGCCATGGTTCTTGTTTCTTCACTGCCCCATTGCTTGTGCCAGCAGCTGTATGCATTGCAGCCCAATGGATTGCTGATAGCTGAGGCCCATTGAATGAATGATGGAGATGACAAGAAAAGTTTGGAGTGAAACAGTCCGGCATAGAAGGTGGCTGCTCCTGATACTTGGGGAAGTACTCTGGGCTTGGCTGAAGAATTGCATTTTGCATCTGATGGAAAGATTTTGATCAAAACAACTGCAAAATAATAACCAAGAAGGCAGATAGAACTTAACTAAATATAGTATATACATCACCTGCACATTAAGACGACGGAATGCATGCAACGCAACATATTCCCTCTGTGTTGTTGCAAGAGAACCAAGAGCAGTTAGATACCATGTGCTTTGAGGTTGGAGTTTCCCCAGAACATTAGTCCCACTGCTGTAAATACAACACAAAAGGAGTAATAAGATGATGGCAGTAAGTACAGGATTCAGTTAACATATGTATAAACAGTAGATAAAGGGTCAAGAATAGTGTTCATAAAATCAAGCAAAACTAGCAAAGAAATGTGAGTTTAACTTGAACCTATCATCCTAGCAGCCAAAACCTAAGAAAATTGATTGACCCATGAACCTTACGGCAAAGCCTGTTCGGACGAGCAAGGTTTAGTTTGGGGTGTAGCTTAAATTCATCCAGTAGGGCAACGGGCTGATATGGTTGTCAGCATTAAGAACTAGGAAGCTGCAATGAGTTGCAGAGAAGGTATGCATTCCAGCTGTTTGATTTAATTGCGAGTGGAAAGAGATTACACTGTTTGTCACAAGTAACCCTTAGTAAGAAAAAAATGTTCCTGTGATCAATTTAATAAGTCTATCTTACAGGAAATCTCATTTACAGACTATGTGAGCATAGTGGAAGTCTTAATCAGCAAACTACACCAGAGATATTAACTTCCGCAGTAACATAATCTTCAAGAACGACAGTTAGGCGTAAGGAACTAGCAGCAAGGTTCCGATAAAACCAAGTTAAACAAAAGCTAGTTCAAAAACATTGAATATGTGGTTTTATCAGTATAGGACAAGCTAAATAACAATGATATCGCAAATTACCAGCTAGAATCAGATGAATTCCCAACATAAAAACGGATAATTGCTCCAATGGGATCACGTGTATCATAAGGCATATGGCGCCGGACTCTACCAACAAGCCGTCCACACTCTGACTCAGTATCTTCGTTTGAACCAACAGTCTTCATATTAGACTTACTTGACTGGGCTGCTAAATAACAAAGAAATGGATACATGAGCCCAGTTCGCCAAACAGTTCCTTCAGAGTAAAAGATCTGCACACTTAATACATAACTAAAAAAGGAATACAGTAGAGCTACCTAGACCAGGCCGAGGAAATGACAAAACTGCGACTTCACCTTCTTTAAAAGTCCATTTACATTCATGTGCTGGTAGAACAACAACATCATACCATCCTGTGCACATCAACCATAATAGTCAGGCAATTGCAGTGAAAAATAAGAGCGTATCAATTATTATAGTTGTTACGAGATATGTCATCAATACAAAAAGAAGTAGAACATGCCTCTTTCACGCCTTTCAACGGTTTTCACGCGCACCATTACATGTGCATCCCTTGATACAGCCTCAAGAGACTCCTCATATGAACTGTATAGCTGAGCTCTGCATTCCTCAAAAAGCAAAGGCTCAAAAACGCTAATGTACTCCTCAGCAGATTCAAAGCTTCCAGGAACAGACTGAAGTTGCGATTCGTCTGTTTAGATGAGAAATATAAAATGCTCTTTGTCAAATGAAGGGCATATGAGTAAACATGGATTTTACATCAATGATGGAACTGTGAAGATGCAATCATCAGGTACAAGGCATGCATTAAGGGAAAAAAGTGCCAAGGTATTGAACATGAGAAGAAAAACAAAGAAATCGACCTTGAGAAAAATAGAACAGCCTAGAATACAGAACACAAAGCGGTAAATATTTCAGATTAAGCAAGCACATCAAAAGTAATGCATATTCTAATGGCAGAGCACATAATTTTCCAGATTAAGCAATGGTGTTACCATGTTACTTGAATTCAAAAAATCCAAAACAAAAGAGGGAAAATATAGGAGAACTAACCTGGATTGTGCCAGAACTTATCACTTGTCACTTCCTGTAGAAGTCTTTCAATAGATGTGTCGTGATATTGCGTATTATTTGCTGAAGCCTGTTTCTTGGAAACAAGAGACCTCTTGTTGGCAGGCTTCTGATCTGCAGTGTTCTGTCCTGTAACAACTGCTCTGTGAGAAGAGACTGGTCGGCCCTTGAACTGCTTGGATTCCATAGTTTGCCTCAAAGAAGCCTGCCTTGGCACAGATTGTTCATACCCATCTGAGGGGGGTTCTTCAGCATTCATTTTCTTTGACCAGCCCTGAGATGCCAACTCAAAATCACCATTGGATACAGTATTTTGGTCATCTGGAGCGGCAGAATTACTTCGTTCTGACCCCATCCTTTCAGCTTGCCTCTGATCCCTAATGACCACCTGGTTTTGTGTTTCTGCAGCTCCTTCACCAGCACCACGAGACGGTCTTCTGGGTGTTGATATTGTCCCTATGCCAGCTTGCTTTGCATCCTCGTCATTAATTAACACAGTTTGCCTGGCTCGCTTTTTACCCAGCATTGCTACTTTGTGTTCATCCAACCTAGATCTCTTTGCAGGGTTGTTTGCAAGCTTCAAAGCAAAATTGGCTTCTACTCCTCTAACATTCTTTGACCTGTTTCGTGGATCTAAAGCATCCCCAGGTTGATTTCCTTCAGATTCAAAGGTTTTCATGGTTTCTAGTCCTGTTGGATCATGATGTGCTGGATTTCTAGGCGCATCACCCATTTCAGTGTTCTGGGATCAGCAGCAGTCTTGTATTTAATCACATCACCAGATTTAACAAAAAACAGGATCAATTTCTTGTGATTCTATTTTCACTTGAGCAGCTGCAGGAACAACCAACTCTTCTTTGCTTCTGTACATCAGACACTCAGGCCACTCGTTCTTTGAAGTGCTTGTGAAACAAGATTGAAGGGATCAACCTGTTATTTAGATCACCACTTTCCTTCACAATTGCCTACATGCAACAACCATAAAATAATTAAATCAATTTTGGCACTTGTCACATGAAAAGATCACATCGGATACATAAACGACCATGACTGTTAAGTTTAGCAAGTGTAAGAAAATATCAATATTTGAGATGTTGAGCATGTTTTCCCTTCTATAATCTACTACAGAACTTCGCAATTGCAATATGAAGTTAACTATCAAGCGCCCATAGCGCCTAAAACTGATAGAGCGTCACCCTTAGGAAAAGAAACATTGCATAATTCAAGATGAGTTTCCATTTCTTCAATCCAACATATTATTGTTAGCAGGATATACTGAAGTTGACTACAAGAAGCCTATAGTAACTAACTATAGTGACAGTATTGTATGTCATCCTAATTCGTTCGCATGTTTAATCCGGCACTGTTTAGAGGTAACCCAGCTCATCTCGTAGGCGCCGATCTGAGCTCCGAGTGGATAATAGCAACAAACACGGGGAGGAGGAGGCGAGGCCGCTGCATGCGTCACCTGTGCCACGCGGAGGGCCGCGAGTATGGTGACAAGGCGTATGCCTCGCCGTCGGTGACAGACGCAGATGCGCCGCCGCGCTCGTCGTGCAGTCACTTTTGCGTCCCCAGCTCCCTCTCCACTTCCGCTTCGCTCTCGCCGCTGGCGCCTTCCACCTCCCCGCCGCGCCGTCACCGATGCGCCGCCACGACCGCCTTGAGGATTTCGACTGGAAGGAAAGCTGGGTGGGTTGGGACAGTTTCCTGAATCGAACCCGGCCCCAGACCAACCCGTTTACAGTTCTGCAGATCGAACCCGATGATCAGTCAAACCGGGTCAAGACCGCTGGTCGGTTAACGGGTATTGGTACCGCGTGTGGAGAGCAATCTGAAATACGTTTTCCAGTTATATCTTGAAACAAGCGGCTCACTTTATTATTGATCCAAGGCCGAGTAGTATTGTGTATAGTGTATGGTATCGTATGATAATACTCCCTCCGTTTCGGTTTACAAGTCCTGCACGTAGTTCTATGTCGCCAAATTGAGCAACTTAGTATGATATATATATTACAAAAATTATATCACCGGAAACTTTAGACTTTGTATTTTCTAATGATATAATTTTTATATTATATAATTCAAATTATATAAGTCAAATTGATAACCTAGATATACGCGTAGGACTTGTAAACCGAAACGGAGGGAGTACTATAGTAGTATTATATTTAATAATTTGTAGAATTTTAATATAAATTTATATATAAGATTTACATGCATTAGAATTTCTAGTTTTACGTGCTATGATACGGTATCTACCAATGATATTCTAAGGCTAGTCATAGTAAGAGTAATATGAGTAGTAACATGAGTATACCTCTGTTCGGGATTATATGTCCTACGCTTATACCTAGGTTGTTAATTTGACCAACAAAATATACCTTATATATCACAAAATTTATACCATTAGAAAGTATAACCTCTAAAGTTTCTAATGGTATAACTTTTATGCTATACTATTTATATTTTATTGTTTAAATTGACAACCTAATTATCCGCGCAGGACTTATAATCCCAAACGGAGGAAGTAGTATACAAGATTTCTTGTCATTATGATTTCTAGTTTTACGTGTTATGATACGATATCTATCTATGATATTCTAAACACCTTCCTTTTTATTAATTATGACGCCACATCAGATTTTGCCAGTTGGCATGCATGATACACCTTATGATACTAGCATTAGGCCAGCCTAACATAAATATGTTACTAGTCTAAGTTACTCTTCACTATGACCAGCCTAATCCTCTCTTTCTTCATTAATTGTTGTCCACATTAGATTTTTGTCAACATGACATGCATGATACTAGTTATGATACTCCCACTAGGACTAGCCTAACAAAACCAAATCGTTCATTACATCACTTAACACAGAGGGAGGTGAATCACCATCCCAAAAGAAAATCATATTCAAAACATAGTCTAGCGAACCGGGCTGGAAAAATCCCCCAGCGTCTCGCGTCGCCCCCCGCACAAGCGACCTAGACGGTAACTCTAATCGCCGCCAACGACGGAACTTCGGGACTCTTTCCATTTCCTCTACTCTCCCACCACCGCCCTCCCTTGAGAGTCGATAAGGTTCTCCCGGCTCGCTCCCCTCTCCTCTCCGGCGGCGTCGCCGGCCGGCGTGGACGAGGATGCGCAGCGCGGGCTGTACAGAGTAGCAGTAGGACTAGTATGAGTTTACCCCTAGTGGAGTCTGGCGCCATGCCGTGTCTAAGCTTGTCCTGGGTGCTCCCGAGCGGTGCCTGGGGCGTTAGCCTTGTCCTCCTGCTTCAAGTGCTCCGGTGGCCGGAGATCGAAGCGGCCGGAGGTCCCAAAGCTACTGCTCTCCCAAATAAGCTCGTTTTGTGGTCAGATCCGTGGGATTTGGCCTCTCCTTTTCATGCCTCTGCAGATCTTCGTGGTGGAGAAGGTGGAGTGGGTGAAGAGGAGATCGACACTGCAATCTGGAGCTCATCATCGACGGCGCATTGTCGGCCTTGGGTCGCTATTCCGTCGATTCAGATAGCCGAAGGGCGGCTGCTCCGAGCTCTGGCGCTGCTTTGCTGGCGTCATCTCTACATCAACCTCCTGGCCGGCGTGCCTAGAAGGAGGCCCTCTTGCAGCTTCAGCGCGGCGCTCCTCGTCGATTCCATCCCAAGTGGTACAGTCCCCGGTGATGGAGAAGATGGTCGCGTTTCGATGCTAAGATCCAATCTTGGTGGAGAAGGACCTGATGCCATTTTTCTTTTCAGATCTAGGGCATTTTCAGAGGACTTGACTGTATTCTTTCTTTTCTTTGAGGTCCTCTGTTTAATCTGTATCCCTACCAACGAAAATTAATGCAGTGTCTCTCGGTCCTTCGGGGCCTTTCCTTGTTCAAAAAAAAAATCGCCGCCACCCCCCCTCTCCTCCACCCCCTCCCCCCCGCCGCCACCGGCGCATGCCGCCGGGCAAAGCCCATGCGGTACCCACGCCGGGGGGCTCTCTCTTTTACCTGACGCCAGGCTGTTCTCGCAGGCGGACGATGATGGCGGCGGTGCGACCATGGCAGAATGGTGGAACGACGAACTCGACCGGCGACGGCGCGGCATCCTCTCCTGGAGGTGTGGGTTGTCCCCGGACATTGTGGCGGTGGTGTTGTGCCCCGCTAGGCGGCACGCAACCTCAATCTACGAGCGGGCGGCTCTGATTTGGCGTTGCGGCAGCGATGTGGCTGATTGCGGTCGGCAACGGAACATGGCATCACGGTTCTGGTGGTGGCATGGGATGGGGCGACATAGTGTGGCTGATGGATGGCGCTGGTGGCCTAGCTGCAGCAGCACGGCATCGGAGCTGATTGGGCCCGATCCGGGGCCTCTGATCTGGGCCTGATCTAGGCCAAATCGACATTGCCGTTGTGTCTCGGACGGCAATCACCGCAGGTGATAGAGGGCAGCTCCCCTCTCCCAGGATGTCATGTGTCTCGGTGCCTGCAAGTCTATGTTTGGCTTACCCCATCCTACTCGTCTGTTGTGCGTTGTGGCGTTTGTCGGAGCTTTGGCTTGAGTTCGTGGATGTCGGGGCGGCTGCCCCAGAAGGTGGAATGCGTGGGCGACTCTTTGGCGAGCGCCATGGCGGCGGTGGTGGTTCCTATCTTCGGTCATGAGGATGGCGAGGAGCGGACGGTAGGGGACTTTGGAGGTGGTAGCGCTTTGGCTTCGGTAGCTCCTAGATCATGTGTCGGGAGCCTAACTCGGGGACAACTAGCACGAGCGGCTGACAGGGAGCGGTATGAAGGTTTTTCCGGGCGAAAGCTCAGTGCTCCGGCACCAACGGCGGCGATTCCTGCGGGTATCGTTACCCTCTTGGGGGCGTCGCTGCGGCTACCTTCTCCGTGATAGGGCTCCAGGTGATAACCCTTGACCGTTGGTCTCGACTGCGGCGGCGTGATACGTTGTTACCCTCTTGGGGGCGTTGTCGTGGAGCCCTGGTTCACCATGGTCTTGGAACGTTGTCTTCGGTGGCAAGTTTTGGTCTCTCGCGTTTTTTTGTTTATCTTGATCTACTTTATAAAGGGGTCTCCCCATCACCTCATATCAGTTTGGCCGATGTGGCTTTATTTATAAAGCGGGGCGAAAGCCTATTTCGGCGAAAACATAGTCTAGCTAAGTTGTGTGCCGCCTTGTTTGTCTCTCTTTGGACAGTGTTGAAATTTGAGTAAACTAATCCTGTGAGAAACCTGAAAACAATCAGCTAATTAACATAGCAACCAGCCCAAAAGAACAAAAGAAGAAGAGAAACTAATGCTAATAACGGCAGGTTGATGAAATCAAGGTGACCCGCCACCGTTGCACTCTCTGGCTACGTTCTGTTTGGTCTAGATTGAGAAAAGAGGTGGTTTGGGTTAGAGGTGGTTTTAATCCCATACAAATCAAAATCCACCCGAATCCACCCAATCCACTCTAACTAAACATGGCCTCTAGAGTTGTCCCACCCTGTTTCGTGGTTTTAATACCGATGCATCGCGTACCAAGCAATACCTTCAAAAATAAATGTGACGACGACAATGCTCCTATCCGGACTGGTCCTAGTGGTTTCCTTAGGTACTCGAATGGGAGTGGGTACTCTGACTCCCTTTAGGAAGGAAGAATAGCACCCGCAAGCATCATTGTGTCGGTGCTAGACGAGCCGATAGGGATTTCTCCCGACCCCCAAAAAACCACTACCCCGACCGCTCCATAGTACTCCACTGTAACTACCTCGGTGAATTACGCTCCTAGTTACAAGCCTGGATGAGCGGAAATGGTTAAATAGTACGATGGGGCCCAAATGCCACTCACAGGTAGACCTTTCGGCCGTCCTAACCATTTCCAAACATCGGGACAAGAACGGGCGGCGTAATCGGCAGGCAAAGGGATCAACTACATACACAAATGAGTATGTATGCAAGCCACCATACAACAGTCCTCAGAGCCATTCCATCTAAAAAGAAAAGAGATATTGCGACGCCATACGGCAAGATCCAAATATCCTAGATAGATATAGTAGTTTAGGATATCTCCTCATACATCAAACATCAGAGTATCAGGCGGAAGCGGAAAACAAGATCCGAGTACGGATAAGAAGCAAATCGGCATAAGATGCCCCATAAATAAACACATCCCGCCCACAGATCTCACGGATCCCCGTTCCCGGAATCTCTACACCGAATGATCGTTGCCCACATCGTCCGTATCTTCCACCCAGTATCCCTCTTGCGAGCTTACCTGTTCATCTAAATCAAACAATTTATCGTGTGAGACCCTAGGGTACTCAGCAAGTCTTTATGCCTCTAAAGGGGACACACCTGGGGTGACGCAATTGCAGCAAAAGATAAACCCTAATAATTCTATAGATACTCGCTAACCATCCGCCTAACCAAAGATAGTCGGATGTCCGTGAATTAATAACAACAGTTATAACAGTAATATTAATAGATCCATCCTCCTCCTCGCTTACCAACGAGGAAGCGGACGAACAACCCCCCATCTGTTGGCAGTTTTATTATCCATTCCATGAGTGTTGTACTGTTTACTAGTCAGGTACTTAGTCAAATTAAAAGCGGTACTTTAGTTATGCTTGTCTATGATCGAGAAACTGTGCTCCAAGTCGTCCATAACCGCGGACACGGCTTTCAGAAAGTTTTACCCTGCAGGGGTGCACAAATAGCAACACACACTCGATCAACCTCGGAGAAACCAAATCAAAACCCAACGAGGCAGTCACGACAAAGCGATCCCAGGATTCAGAAGTATTTCAGGGGGCCACCCCATTAAGCTACCCGCAACGAAGCTGGCCGGCTACGAGACGGACTCAAGGTTTGTGTGGACGGCTGTAAACGACTGGGAACCCGAAAGTGTGACTGGGCTTGTCGATACAGCGAAAACGTGTCACGGCCCTAAACAGTACAGGTGCATTACCTCGCACAATTTTAAATAAAGCAGTAAAGCATGGCATAAGTACAGGATAGTAAATAAAACCTCAAACTAGTTTGTGGCCCCAAGAAATAAGAATGAATCAAGCTCTGGCTCAGGGGGGGTTCATAAGCCTCCCGGATGTGGATAGCACGAATATTCAAGGAACAAGAATCAAGTACTCGGGGTCCTACGGGACACAAGTGAGCATGAAAAACCAAATAGCAGATATTGCTCACCGGTGCCACTTTTATTAGTTATCCCATTACTACTCAGGTTAAGTTGTTTAGGTACCTCGTTATCCATCAGACACTCACATACCCTACACATGCTGTTCTACGACTCGCATGGCTCAATCAACTCATGTAGTAATGGCTCATGGGATGGAGGAACAAGCTTCGGTGGGGTTTAAAAGTAAAGGCTATGCAGTACTTGGGATTCAGTTTAATGCAATCGCGACTCAATGATGCAAGAATAAGATAGAGGCAATAGGTACTATATGTATGCAAGCATGTGGTAGTGCTTGCCTGGCAGTTCAGTTGAAGCGAGAGAAGGATGTGGGTAGTGCTCCTGGTTCTCTTGGTATATCCCCTGCTCGGCGTCTATTCGAAGAAGAACCAAACAAACAAGGGCCAACATAAATAAAGTACACAAGCATATGAATAAATGCGACAAGCAAACAATCATGCCATGATAAATGATGCACAATTTGCATGGCAATAAGGTAGCATGGCATGGGTGAGATGTGGAATACCATAATAAAGCATTTTATTGAGTTTTGGTCACATTTTAACCTCAATTAAGTTGTTGTATACATTATATTTATATGATGCATGCTGCAAAACAGATAATGGAATGCATAAACAGAAAGGTCTCGTCGAGCTAATCACTTTAGGCATATTATTTGTCAAATTTGGAGTTATAAAACAAAAATTATTAATTAATTAAGGCAAAAGGGCATATTATGTAATTTTAAACAACTTGAAATTTAAAGTGTTCAAAATATATTTTGAAGGGCATATTTGAATTCCTCATATTTTTCTGATTTCAAAACATATATTATTTGTATTATTTGGGTTTAAAATTTAAAAGTTATTTAAAACAGAAATTAAATCATTTATAAAAACATTTTCTGAAATTGTTTTATTTAAACAGAAATCATACAGACTTTTTGTACTCAGAGGTTCTTAGCCCGGGTCACTGACAAGCGGGCCAGGCGCTGACTCAGCAACAGGCTGGTCGATGTGGTCCACGCGGGGCTTTTCTCACCGAGGGGAAACCCAGCCACAGAGGCTGACTGGTGGGCCTCCAAGCGGCAGGGCCACAGCACGCGCGCGGGCTATCGGGCGCTGACACATGGGCGATCCCAGGCGCGGGGAGGGGTGGGTCCGTGGTGGCCAGGATCTTTCGGGGGTTTTCATGCAAAAATCGCAACGAGGCTGACAGGTGGCTCCTGGGAGTGCGGGTTTAGGCGGGAAAAAGGGGAGGGTGATTTCTGAAAAAACGCAGCCGCCGCCGGACTGTCTGCTGCGCGCCGATCTGCAGCGAACAGAGGATCGGCCGGAGTTTGAACGACGTTGGCGACCAAACGGCGGCGAAACTCGCCAAGCTGCAAAAAGGAAAGATGGACAGGGTTGCTGGGGCTACAACTCTCGTTTAGCAAGCTCACACGGAGACGGCCTACAGCGCGCGGGGCACGACGAAGAACAGAGGCGGGACGGAAAGCTGCTGCAGCTGCTGCTGCCAGAGCGCGACGCGCGGCGCGCGCGCAGAGCGTTCGACGGAAGGCGGCAGAGCTACGGCGAGCTAGAAGGGAAAGGGAGATGTCTGGGAGGGAGAGGGGCTCACCAGCGACCATCCGGTGCAGACAAACGTGCTCAAGGTGGACCAGATCAACGGCGTGGCTCGTGGCCGGCTTCGTCGGCTACCTCGCGGCATGGTGGCGTGGCGGCTGCCCCGGCGGTTTCCTGTGGCTTCCAGCGGAGTAAGGCGATGTAGCAGAAGCAGAGGATCGTGCCAGTACTCGAGGGCCTGCTTGACGCGCTCCAGATCATCGTGAGGACGATGTGGCCATGGCCAGGGTTTAGGGCATGTTGAAAGCTTGCAAGCTTGGGGAGGAAGAAGGGAGGTAGAGGAGGACCTGGGCGCCTCTCAGATCCGATCTGAGATGGATATGGTGAGCTGGGGTGGTTGGGGTAGAGAGGGGAGGAAGGAGCACATGGGGGTGGTCTCTTTTGAAAAAGGTGAGGAGGGGTGATCGGGCTAGGTCTCTCCCTCCTTCTTCTCCTTGTCTTGAATCCAAAGAAAGAAGTGGGGCAGATAAGGGGTGTGACGTGGTGGGCCTGCCTGGTAGGGAGAGAGGGGGGGAAGCCGAGAGAGGAAGAGGGGAGGGGTAGCTCGGGCTAGATTGGGGTAGCCTCGGGTTAGGGTTTGGTGTGGTGGTAGCTAGGTGGGTCCAGGGTGGTCAGGTGGGGCCTGCAGGCAGAGAGGGGAGAGAGGCCGAGAGAGGGCATGTGGGTAGCTAGGGTAGCTAGGAAGGAAACTCGGGTTAGGTTAGAGAGGGACTAGGGTTTAGGAGAGAGGAGAGATGAGGGAGGGGACTTAGGGTTTAGAGAGAGAGATTAGGTGGAGTGGTTTTTCTTTTGACAAGATCAAGCAAGAACATGCCAAGCTCAAACAAGATCTAGACAAGAAAAAGAGAGGGTGAGATAAAAGGTGGTGAGGGTATGGATGGAGATAGATGTAGGTTTTTAGCATGACCCAAACAAAATCAAGCATGAAGAGAGGTAGAGAGAGAGATGGGAGATTCACCCAAAAATCCAAATAAAAGCAAAGGAGAACCAAAGTTGGAGATGGTTGCATGGCCCATGCAAAATTAATTAATGCCATGCTTGTTTTTGTGAAAACAAAATTATTAACATGGCATTATTTTTATGCATTCCCAAAAGATGGTTTAAGGCCAAGCTAAGGATTTGTGGGAGTAGATCCATCCTACCTCCCATGAGCTAGATTAAATGCCAAAGGAAAAATAAAAAAACAAGCTCATGGAGATGGGGTGGTGGAATTATAAGGTGGTGTAAGAAAGGGTGGTGGAGTGAATTAAAAGATATGCCCCCAACTCAACTTGGGCATTAAACAATATATCAATAACCAAATACAATATCAAGAGGCAAATACAATTATTAATGCATATGAGAGAAGATCCAAAACAAAAAGGGTTTTATATGATGCTCAAATGCAAGGTGGCATGATGACATGAGCATGATATAATTATGATGCAACAATTATATGTAGGAAGGTAGCATTATATAGACTAGGCTAGTAGCATTGCAATTGTTAGACAATTGGGATGCTACAACTCTCCCCCACTAAACAAGAATCTCGCCCCGAGATTCCTAGGAAAAAGAAAACAACACAAGGATAGGCGGGTGTTCGAACGAAGGTGACCCTTGCGTTCCCAAGATGATGAAGAACGGAATGGTGCGACCACTACACCTTGCAAAACTTGCTAGACTTGTTGCGAGTCTTGCGTTTTGCTTGAGACACAAAGGGTTAGAAGAATTGAAGGATTGTCGTGAGGCAAGAAGGTTAGGATGAACATAGCTCTGATTTTCTCAAGACACATGATAAGAGACAAAGAACCACTTGTGAAAGAAAGGCCAAGATGATGCATCATGAATAAAGAAAAACACACCATTAAGATTAAAGATTTACTGATACGAGAGAGGATGAATCTTTGTCTCGCCGGAAGAAAAGAGCTAGGTTGGAGAGGTTTGAACCGCTATGACAATAGCATCGTATCTTCTCTCGGATTTGAGAAATGAAGTTCGGAAACAATATTGCCTTCAAACAATAGAGTTTCTTGATATCAACGGAAAGATTTAGTTAGACATCGTCGGATTAGATTCTTGTTGCGCCGGTAAGAACCAAGGATCACGCAATTGAGGTGCGCGGATATAACTTCCAGAGATGGATGTGAAGCTAGATCATGGTGGAATCCTGAGAAGCAAAGAATATGGAGGATCTGGAGTTTATTGTAGAGATACTTATTGCTTTCTTTAGCCTTGAGGCTAACGCAATAGATTTGCGGCTGATGGCATCAACCATAATTGGCTTTACCACAGAAAAAGAATTGATGAAACAAAGAGAGATAGTTTCCTTTCATCTTGCTTGGGGATGTCGAGCACCGGTAGAAAGACGAGGATAGAAAAGAGTTTGCGTTTGTTTCCACCAGATAATTGTAGATTTGCTCCGTGTAGGAAAAGACGAGATCACCAACAAGAGATTATTGATTACTTTCTTCGAGAGAGCACTCCGGAAAAACAAGGACAGAAGTAAAGGTATCAAGGGATAAAGGCCACTTCTAACTTCCGTGGAATGAGTGAAATCACATTAATTCACCAATTCAATGTACAAGAGCGAATGATAAGAGTAGTGGTATGGTAGCTACTCCATCCCGCACTCAAAGCATTACTCCGCACATGAATAAGGAAACCATGCAACCCAACTACCGAAACAGACTGAAGGTATTGATAAGAAGAGCTCATGGAACTCCGTTAGAAAACAAGGATAGATGCAATCGATTCGCCGGATTCATAGATAGATAAAGATGATGATGTTGTCGTCATGTCTGAAGTCCCAAACCACCGGAAAGATATGAAGGAAGATCACGGAGACAACTGCAAGATTCAACAGCAACAGAAAAGATAGCACCAACTTGAGCAGAAGGAATACAAGATCTGGAAGGTCTTCATGGCCTCCGGTGGATTGAGCATAGATGATAGAGCGAGAGGGTTTCAAGAGATTACTTAACGAGAGAGAGGTGAAAGAACTCCATGTTCTTCTTGAAATGATTGAGAGAGATTTAGCAGTCTTGAGGAAAACTTCGGCGGAACGACGATGATGACTCGCCAACAAGGAAACTCCGGGTTTGGTTGAAGATGGAGGATGGAATTAACAATGAACTTGCTGATTCCAGAACTGAAGCAATGTATTTAGCAGAAGGACGTGGCCGAGATAGGTGACTTCAAAAAGTCAGAGCTCTCACTTTGAGACTTTGCACACAGGCAGTGCCCACGAAGCTTGAGAGAAAGAGACACAGATGATCTTCCATGTCCTTCCGTTGATATCGAATAGGCAAGCATATTATCAACATATACCACCATGGATTAACAGGATATTCCCAGAAGATCAAGTTCAAGAGGCAAGAGAAACGAACAAATGCTCGAAACACTTCCTAAGCTCAACGCTCTTAGAAAGATCAATATTAAGAGCACGGGTTCGTGTTGAAGAATATGCACTGGAAGAATAGATTATCTGGTCCTTCGGAAGAAAAAGAGATGTCACCTGGTTCACATTGTCGATCGGATCACCGGTTACAAAGATAAAGAGATCTTGGATAAGAACCGATGATAGACCGCCGTAGTGCCTTGAGAAACTCCGGGTTGCCAAAGATGCTTGAATATGCATAGATATGATCACGGTGTACTCAAAATCACAGGAATAACCGTCACCATTTGGAGGATAGAGTTGATAGCATTTTCCATATTCCACTCATGATAAGTGTCATATAGCTATGCCGAGAACCCAATTACAATCACCAGCATCGGATCGACACCTGTTATGTAATTAGCCCAAGAGAATTGGAGATGAAATTAAACTCCAGGATTAAGCGCCGGTGACCAAAGAATGAATTAGCATGGACATGCTGATAAACGGGAGATAGATAATGTTTCACACACGACTAGAAAGGAGTGTGGAAACACAGATGTATCAAAGAAATTTTTTCCGCATTTTTCGGCATTAAAATACCAATAGATGCGCAAAAACACTTATCAGGTAGAGATTAACAATAGATGCTTTCACAGAATGTGGAGTTGCTAGAAGGAAGGACACCCTTAAGAAGATGGCACCGGTTAACAAGGAGTCGGATAGATCGCGCCGGTTTTCAAAAGCCTGTCAGTATGGAATGTACCAACAGTTGATAACCAAAGGAAGATTGTGATAACAAATTGGATGCAATAGATAGACAAGGAATTACACACACACACACACACACACACACACACTTTCTATGGTACTACGGAAACCCAGAACACGTGAATCCTAGTTTGAATTTAAGAAGAGGATTGAAAACGTTACACTTCCTTACCAAAAAAGGGTGGGTGGGTGGGTAAGAAGAAAAGTGGAAGCAGTCCTACTCTCACGTTTTGTTTTTCCCTAGTATACATAGCTACCAAAAATATTTGCTAGACTGACAACGACCATTTGGCTGAGACCCTGAAGGTCGGGATGACTCTGATACCAATTGTAACTACCTCGGTGAATTACGCTCCTAGTTACAAGCCTGGATGAGCGGAAATGGTTAAATAGTACGGTGGGGCCCAAATGCCACTCACAGGTAGACCTTTCGGCCGTCCTAACCATTTCCAAACATCGGGACAAGAACGGGCGGCATAATCGGCAGGCGAAGGGATCAACTACATACACAAATGAGTATGTATGCAAGCCACCATACAACAGTCCTCAGAGCCATTCCATCTAAAAAGAAAGGAAATATTGCGACGCCATACGGCAAGATCCAAATATCCTAGATAGATATAGTAGTTTAGGATATCTCCTCATACATCAAACATCAGAGTATCAGGCGGAAGTGGAAAACAAGATCCGAGTATGGATAAGAAGCAAATCGGCATAAGATGCCCCATAAATAAACACATCCCGCCCACAGATCTCACGGATCCCCGTTCCCGGAATCTCTACACCGAATGATCGTTGCCCACATCGTCCGTCTCTTCCACCCAGTATCCCTCTTGCGAGCTTACCTGTTCATCTGAATCAAACAATTTATCGTGTGAGACCCTAGGGTACTCAGCAAGTCTTTATGCCTCTAAAGGGGACACACCTGGGGTGACGCAATTGCAGCAAAAGATAAACCCTAACAATTCTATAGATACTCGCTAACCATCCGCCTAACTAAAGATAGTTGGATGTCCGTGAATTAATAACAACAGTTATAATAGTAATATTAACAGATCCATCCTCCTCCTCGCTTACCAACGAGGAAGCGGACGAACAACCCCCCATCTGTTGGCAGTTTTATTATCCATTCCATGAGTGTTGCACTGTTTACTAGTCAGGTACTTAGTCAAATTAAAAGCGGTACTTTAGTTATGCTTGTCTATGATCGAGAAACTATGCTCCAAGTCGTCCATAACCGCGGACACGGCTTTCAGAAAGTTTTACCCTGCAGGGGTGCACAAATAGCAACACACACTCGATCAACCTCGGAGAAACCAAATCAAAACCCAACGAGGCAGTCACGACAAAGCGATCCCAGGATTCAGAAGTATTTCAGGGGGCCACCCCATTAAGCTACCCGCAACGAAGCTGGCCGGCTACGAGACGGACTCAAGGTTTGTGTGGACGGCTGTAAACGACTGGGAACCCGAAAGTGTGACTGGGCTTGTCGATACAGCGAAAACGTGTCATGGCCCTAAACAGTACAGGTGCATTACCTCGCACAATTTTAAATAAAGCAGTAAAGCATGGCATAAGTACAGGATAGTAAATAAAACCTCAAACTAGTTTGTGGCCCCAAGAAATAAGAATGAATCAAGCTCTGGCTCAGGGGGGGTTCATAAGCCTCCCGGATGTGGATAGCGCGAATATTCAAGGAACAAGAATCAAGTACTCGGGGTCCTACGGGACACAAGTGAGCATGAAAAACCAAATAGCAGATATTGCTCACCGGTGCCACTTTCATTAGTTATCCCATTACTACTCAGGTTAAGTTGTTTAGGTACCTCGTTATCCATCAGACACTCACATACCCTACACATGCTGTTCTACGACTCGCATGGCTCAATCAACTCCTGTAGTAATGGCTCATGGGATGGAGGAACAAGCTTCGGTGGGGTTTAAAAGTAAAGGCTATGCAGTACTTGGGATTCAGTTTAATGCAATCGCGACTCAATGATGCAAGAATAAGATAGAGGCAATAGGTACTATATGTATGCAGGCATGTGGTAGTGCTTGCCTGGCAGTTCAGTTGAAGCGAGAGAAGGATCTGGGTAGTGCTCCTGGTTCTCTTGGTATATCCCCTGCTCGGCGTCTATTCGAAGAAGAACCAAACAAACAAGGGCCAACATAAATAAAGTACACAAGCATATGAATAAATGCGACAAGCAAACAATCATGCCATGATGAATGATGCACAATTTGCATGGCAATAAGGTAGCATGGCATGGGTGAGATGTGGAATACCATAATAAAGCATTTTATTGAGTTTTGGTCACATTTAACCTCAATTAAGTTGCTGTATACATTATATTTATATGATGCATGCTGCAAAACAGATAATGGAATGCATAAACAGAAAGGTCTCGTCGAGCTAATCACTTTAGGCATATTATTTGTCAAATTTGGAGTTATAAAACAAAAGTTATTAATTAATTAAGGCAAAAAGGCATATTATGTAATTTTAAACAACTTGAAATTTAAAGTGTTCAAAATATATTTTGAAGGGCATATTTGAATTCCTCATATTTTTCTTATTTCAAAACATATATTATTTGTATTATTTGGGTTTAAAATTTAAAAGTTATTTAAAACAGAAATTAAATCATTTATAAAAACATTTTCTGAAATTGTTTTATTTAAACAGAAATCATACAGACTTTTTGTACTCAGAGGTTCTTAGCCCGGGTCACTGACAAGCGGGCCAGGCGCTGACTCAGCAACAGGTTGGTCGATGTGGTCCACGCGGGGCTTTTCTCACCGAGGGGAAACCCAGCCACAGAGGCTGACTGGTGGGCCTCCAAGCGGCAGGGCCACAGCACGCGCGCGGGCTATCGGGCGCTGACACGTGGGCGATCCCAGGCGCGGGGAGGGGTGGGTCCGTGGTGGCCAGGATCTTCCGGGGGTTTTCATGCAAAAATCGCAACGAGGCTGACAAGTGGCTCCTGGGAGTGCGGGTTTAGGCGGGAAAAAGGGGAGGGTGATTTCTGAAAAAAACGCAGCCGCCGCCGGACTGTCTGCTGCGCGCCGATCTGCAGCGAACAGAGGATCGGCCGGAGTTTGAACGACGTTGGCGACCAAACGGCGGCGAAACTCGCCAAGCTGCAAAAAGGAAAGATGGACAGGGTTGCTGGGGCTACAACTCTCGTTTAGCAAGCTCACACGGAGACGGCCTACAGCGCGCGGGGCACGACGAAGAACAGAGGCGGGACGAAAAGCTGCTGCAGCTGCTGCTGCCAGAGCGCGACGCGCGGCGCGCGCGCAGAGCGTTCGACGGAAGGCGGCAGAGCTACGGCGAGCTAGAAGGGAAAGGGAGATGTCTGGGAGGGAGAGGGGCTCACCAGCGACCATCCGGTACAGACAAACGTGCTCGAGGTGGACCAGATCAACGGCGTGGCTCGTGGCCGGCTTCGTCGGCTACCTCGCGGCATGGTGGCGTGGCGGCTGCCCCGGCGGTTTCCTGTGGCTTCCAGCGGAGTAAGGCGATGTAGCAGAAGCAGAGGATCGTGCCAGTACTCGAGGGCCTGCTTGACGCGCTCCAGATCATCGTGAGGACGATGTGGCCATGGCCAGGGTTTAGGGCATGTTGAAAGCTTGCAAGCTTGGGGAGGAAGAAGGGAGGTAGAGGAGGACCTGTGCGCCTCTCAGATCCGATCTGAGATGGATATGGTGAGCTGGGGTGGTTGGGGTAGAGAGGGGAGGAAGGAGCACATGGGGGTGGTCTCTTTTGAAAAAGGTGAGGAGGGGTGATCGGGCTAGGTCTCTCCCTCCTTCTTCTCTTTGTCTTGAAGCCAAAGAAAGAAGTGGGGCAGATAAGGGGTGTGACGTGGTGGGCCTGCCTGGTAGGGAGAGAGGGGGGAAGCCGAGAGAGGAAGAGGGGAGGGGTAGCTCGGGCTAGATTGCGGTAGCCTCGGGTTAGGGTTTGGTGTGGTGGTAGCTAGGTGGGTCCAGGGTGGTCAGGTGGGGCCTGCAGGCAGAGAGGGGAGAGAGGCCGAGAGAGGGCATGTGGGTAGCTAGGGTAGCTAGGAAGGAAACTCGGGTTAGGTTAGAGAGGGACTAGGGTTTAGGAGAGAGGAGAGATGAGGGAGGGGACTTAGGGTTTAGAGAGAGAGATTAGGTGGAGTGGTTTTTCTTTTGACAAGATCAAGCAAGAACATGCCAAGCTCAAACAAGATCTAGACAAGAAAAAGAGAGGGTGAGATAAAAAGGTGGTGAGGGTATGGATGGAGATAGATGTAGGTTTTTAGCATGACCCAAACAAAATCAAGCATGAAGAGAGGTAGAGAGAGAGATGGGAGATTCACCCAAAAATCCAAATAAAAGCAAAGGAGAACCAAAGTTGGAGATGGTTGCATGGCCCATGCAAAATTAATTAATGCCATGCTTGTTTTTGTGAAAACAAAATTATTAACATGGCATTATTTTTATGCATTCCCAAAAGATGGTTTAAGGCCAAGCTAAGGATTTGTGGGAGTAGATCCATCCTACCTCCCATGAGCTAGATTAAATGCCAAAGGAAAAATAAAAAAAACAAGCTCATGGAGATGGGGTGGTGGAATTATAAGGTGGTGTAAGAAAGGGTGGTGGAGTGAATTAAAAGATATGCCCCCAACTCAACTTGGGCATTAAACAATATATCAATAACCAAATACAATATCAAGAGGCAAATACAATTATTAATGCATATGAGAGAAGATCCAAAACAAAAAGGGTTTTATATGATGCTCAAATGCAAGGTGGCATGATGACATGAGCATGATATAATTATGATGCAACAATTATATGTAGGAAGGTAGCATTATATAGACTAGGCTAGTAGCATTGCAATTGTTAGACAATTGGGATGCTACATCCACCCAACTTGTCGCCCACCAGCATGTGCCACCACGGTCTTGGTGCCACCCTTGTCGTCTCATTGTGGTCAACGTCGTGAGGCCTAGATACGGAATAGGGGAGCACAACATGAATCATGGGCAACAAAACCGCATCTGCCCTGGAGGAAACCGCCTTCACCTCTGTCGTGGTAGCTGACCAGACACGACAGCAGGGGCACACAAGGCCTCGACAGGCCCAAGCCAACTAAAACCGCCGCCACCACCCTTCAGTCACAGACTCACCTCCTCTAGATCTTGGGAGAGTCGTCATCATGCTGAAGACCACCTATGGCCGACCCAAGTTTGTCTCTCTACACCGCCTCCGTCCATGCTTGCCCGAGCTAATGCGTTCCCGCGCGGGTAGAGTAAGGAATGCCGCCACCGACACCGCACAGGAAATGCCTGGCCACGGCAGGAGGGGTTAGAGAGATGGGAGGGGCTCAGGCGGCGGGACGATGGATCACTAGTCTCCTCTCTTAGAGAGGCGACGTAGGGGGGTGGGGATGAAGAGCAACTAGCTTGTCCACACCCGTTGATAGGTTCACTTTGTTGGTACGTCCTATGAAGAGATGTCTAGCCCCCCCCCCCCCCCAAAAAAAATAAGAATGAGGTCTCATTGGTTACCTGGTCAGTCTCCACATTGTGGCGCACATGCTCTTCAAAGAACATCCGAGTTAGCCCCTAGAGGAACTGTGATTCTCCATGGAGTTACGCCCACGAGAGCGCGAGGCGGCTCGACTACACGAGTGGGGAAGGAGCGTGGGACGTCGCACCCCTTCAGGAACTCGCTCCATAAATCCCATCACCGCCCACACCCCTCATATCACTCTTCCTCATCTCACTCTTTAGTCACACCACGTCGGCGACACATCCTTCAGGACGATGCAAAGAGGAAGATCTGGTCAGGGACCACGACCTTGGCTGGACCAAATCGTTGGCGTCCCCGTCTAGAACTACCTCGACTTCATCCTCGATCGCTCATCGATGGAAGTAAGACCTACTCTGACCTTTACTTAGGTTTTTCCTTCATAGATTTGCATGCACATGGCTTGTAGAAGGGTTCAGGATGACATGCATTGTAGATTCATAAGGGTAACCGTTGTGTTGGGGCTTGGTCTTTCATTAGCTCGATTTCGTTTAGATTTGGGGCATTGCAATATGGTATGTTGGCTTCGTCTTGACTGGTACTTCGATTTTAGTCGTTATGATTGCCAATGACAACATATTTCTGATATACATATTGTAGATTCCCTAGTAGTAGTGGTTACTTTTGAAAATAGGGGTTTTCCTCTTGCCGATGATCAGTACATGCACTAACTACTTAGCTAATGATTATAATTTGTGAACCTTGTGTGGAAGTGATGATCTATTAACCTTAGTCATAGGTACAAACACATAGATTTAGCTCTCCCCTTGGCGCAGTAAAACATCTCTTTTGTTAGCTAGGGTGCAATGATCTTATGAGGCCTTCAATTATGCATGTCCCTCTTATGCTTATGACCAATGATTATGATTGATGTGCATGTTGAAAAGATACCCAATTGGTTGCATGCCAATTAAGATTGGTCTTTTCACACAAATTTCTTATGAGGTAGTCAACTTTGTTCATTGTGATCTTTGTTACATTCAAATTTGTTGTTCATTTTTTCCAATGGCCAATTATTAAAAAAATATTATTGGGATGGTGTAGACGAACCTAGAGAGATGTACAAAAATAAATGTTTTGCAAGATCCTTGGTTCACTTGCTCCATCCCTAAGAATGCTCCTTGGTTACTATGAGGCCCCAATTTTCTTTTGATTAATTGATGATTATAATTTTGGAACTTTAAATATTGATGCAAGGGACGATCCTATTGTACACTATGCATTGTACAAGAACTCTTGATTGTGCTTTTTTCTTGGTATAGTAGAACCATATCCTTACATTGAGTGTGTTCGTACAGATTTTTCTCTTTAGTTTACTCCTCCTGTTGTGTCTTGTAGTCCAGTATACTCTTCACTCTCCCCCTTAGGGTTTTCCTAATGGTCACTTAACTCTTCTCCTGATAATATTCTCCATAGGTGGGCTATGGGTCATCTCCTTGGCTTCCACCAAACTATTATAGTGGTCTTACGAAGAAATCTGGTTATACCCACACACTTGTGGATACCCCATCAAGAATCCTTGGGCTAACTAAGAAAGTATAGAGATTTCTTTTATGAATTGGTATAAACATCTCACATAAGGAAATAGAACTACGGTCAATGGATTAACTTATCCCTCATTTCATTGATGTCATGGTTGTCGAATTCGTTCATAGTCTCATATTTCTGCTTTCCAGAAGAATTCCCACTTGGGTTCCTAGAAGATGTTTCTTCATCATTTCCCCTACTTGACGGTGATACTCCCAATTGATAAGTCGCTTCCTCCTTTTGATTGAAGTATCGCACAATTGATCCTAATATGTCCTAGTTGTACACATTCATAACATACATTCTGGTTGTTACCACATATTTTTATCTTCTTTCTATCCTTTAGTGGTGGTTCACCACCTTCTACTAGTGGTTCATATATTGGTGGCCGATTTTGAAAATAGGGTCTGATATGTCCTAGTTCTCCAGACTTGTGGCATGTAACTTCGGTTTTTTGGCACTCACTAGTAGCTCCGTGAGGCCTCATAAGGGAGCCTCGCCGAGGTGCCACAAGGTACCCTCACCTAAGTCTCGCCGAAGACTTCTAAAGTGAGTCCATCACGAGATGTGTGTCGTGAGGCCTCACGGGAGGTCCTCGCTGAGGCCACAAGGTTCCCTCTCATGTGTCTCCCTAGAGACCTAATTAATGAAGCCTCAGGAGAGGTAATTTATGAGGCCCGCAAGATGCCCTCAATGGAGACTTGCCTATGCTAGCCTGATAGAGCAGAAGCAAGTTCTCTAGGGGACTGTCACAAGGCATGCTCCATGAGGCCTCACATGGGAGCCTCGCCGAGGCCCACAAGATGTCCTCGCCCAAGTCTCCCGAGAGACCTTTCTCCAACACCTCATGGGAGGTAACGCCTGAGGCCAATAAGGTGTCCTCACCATAGGCGCAACTCACAGGAATCACTCATCGCTGAATCTAAGCATAACTCCTAAGGCCTATAAGGTGTCCTCACCATAGGCGCAGCTCGCAGGAATCACTCCTCGTCGATGCTAAGCATAACGCCTGAGGCCCACAAGGTGTCCTCACCTTAGGCGCAGCTCGCAGGGATCACTCCTCGCCGAAGCTAAGCATAAGCTACTTTGCACCACTCCTATCCTTCTCTTCTCTACTCCTACGCTTTGCGGAAGGTTAGGGATGAGAAGGAGTAGAGCACACGTGGCACATGCAAACACAATATATTACAAACCCACGACGAGCAAAGTTTTAATGGACACATATGCCTGTTATGAATATCACAAGATATAGAGAAGACCCCCTCAAGCCACGAGAGAAAGGCGTTTACACCTGCAAAGTCTTAGCCTCAGATTCCTTCCCTGACGCCTTATCGTGCTCCGTGTCGGAATCCCCTTCATAGGAAGAGACGGGAACCGTGTCATTGACCACCTTGCGCTGAAATAGTGTGGCAAGAGAGTCTGTGTGCTTCTTCGCCTCTTTTGCGAGCTTGCTAGACACCTTAGAGCCTTTCAGCTGGAGCACGACAACGAGGACGAGGCCGGGGGCGAGAAGAAGGAGGTTGCGGAAGATGCAGCGACAGGCAGCGCCCAACAGCTAGCGACACTCGTCGGCGATGGTGTCATTGAGATTGTTGTGGAGCTACTTCATCTCCTTCAAATTCCGGTGCTTTGCCCGCTTTGCCTTCTTGAGACCAGTCTAGGCAGCTTGAAGCTTCGCTTCCAAATCCCTCTTCAAGCCTAGTTTTTTGCAAGGAGTTGGTCCTCATGAGCCTTGCGCTGGTCGCGGAGCCCTGCCCACGCCTCCTCGAGCTTCTCCTGGTCCTTCTCCAGCATGGCCTTCATCTTGGCAAGTCACTCGCTCTCCTTGCCAAGCTTCACCTCTTTGGACTCAAGCTCGGCAGAATGAGAGGTAGCGACTTTCTCCCGTTCCAGCAGCCCCTGCTGCCTCAACTCGATGTCACCCCAGCGCTACTGCAACTCCTGCTGCCGGGTCTTTGACTCCTCGTGGGCAAGGAAAACCTTATCCTTGTTCACCAGTAGTGAAAACCTCTGGCGCACCAAATATGCCTAATGCCGGCGAGTTCAAGCTCGCCAGCGGTAATGCCACATCGTCGACACATTCCTTTTCCACTAGCGGTAATGTTTATTATCGCCGGCGAATGGACCAATTCAGCGGGGGTAGTAAGCACTACCGCAGGCGAACAGGTATTCGCTAGGGGTAGTCAGTCTGTTCGCAGGTGGTATTATTAATATGAGTAAAAAAACTGCTCGAAATACACTATATATACACATTATACACAGAAATACCAGAATGACTGCAAAATGTACACCTCAGTGACACAACATATACACGAAGTACTCAAATGTCATATTCATCAATGACAAGAACATAAGTTTCATAACAGTACAATATTACTGAAGTTCTAAACATACACACTATATATAGATCCATGTCGATCGAGTTCTAAACACACACACATGGTTACTTAGTCGCGAGTGGTCAATAGCCAAAGAGTAGGAACCATCACGGGATCATGACCCACGTGAGATCCCTGAAGAATCTTCCAGGTATTGTTAAATTTGACCTCCAATGCAACCATGTAGCAAAGGACGTGCTCGTCCTTTTCCCTGATACAGCGATGTATCACCTCCTCGGTAGCCGGCTCTCTCTGCACCGTTCGTGTCCCACGTGACGACCACCAAAGAAGCTCCAAATCGACGATGGGACCCGTATTCCTCACCAACCTGCGTGCTCCGGGTGAAGGTAGGACCTCCTAGTGCTAGCCTGGCAGAACCCAGTCTCAGACATTGCTGTAAACACCCGGATTTTTAATCCTAGATGCCTGTTATGCCATACATCGCAATCCCAGGATTACTATTTTTGCGAGACATAACAGATTTGGATATCATAGTACATCATCCATTACAAACCATACATAAGGTCTTACATAAATAAGGATCTCATGATCCAGTTCTTAATACAATTCAAGCAGCGGAATAACGTAATAGTAACGATAGCGTAGGCGAAGCTCCATCTTCAGGGTCACAGGCAATGCTGACGATGGGAGATGATCCTAGTTGTCGTAACCTTCCTGCGGTCCGTCATCCTGATACTCCTCTTCATAGTCTGGCCACGGGAATAGCCAGGGACAAAGCCATAAGTACTCTTTAAGTACTCACAAACTAACACTAACAGGTTAAGGGGTTTTTTGTAGTAGGATACTAAGCTCTAAGGTTGTTTTCCAAAAAGCCACATTTACCTCTACTAAGTTCAGAAACAAAGAAAACTAGTTGAAAGTTTTATAACACCTAAGTGGGAATTTGAATTTCATATCACAACTCTGTTGTGGTCAAGTCAAAGTCACAATTCATTTCACAAGTCATTTTGAAAACATCTGACGGGGGAACAGTATGGCCACTCCAACTGTCCATAACCGCGGATGCGGCTATTCGAATAGTTTGACACTCTGTAGAGATTGTACACTTTCACCACAACATTCGACACATCCGTCAGGAACAAATCCTGAATTAACCATACTCAGTATGCGGATAATCAATCCTAACCTTTCAATTACACGCCCTAGTATAGGCACCTCTCCTGTGAGTTTGGCCTCCCAACCATGACCAACTGTCATCTTGGGTACTACACAGGTGGACAATCTTCACAAGGTAGCCTCAGCTCAGACCTTGGCCGCAAGGGAACCCATACTAAGGTATATAAGTTTCCAGTCAAGCCCTACCCAAATTTCGGGTATTGTGGTTGTACGATAAAATTGGAATGGTATCGCATCTAGACAACCATCAGTTTTATAAAGGGCTAAGGCTCATGCCTCAACATTTTCATCATCAAAATCATCTGGTTTTCAAGAACACATGTCAAAACATTTCAGTAGAATGACTCATCATTCTAAGGTTTTCATAACCATTTTCACCAAGTAGTCCCATCTAAAGTTGATCAAGTTTTATACTTAGCACTAGCATCTACAAGTGGTGGTAAATACTAATGAGGGGTGGTAAACATGCTAAGTTCAATCTCATGCCTTAGGATGACATCAAGATTATCTAACTTAGGCCAAATTTTATGCTCTTTATGCTACCTTTAGTTATCTTTCTAGAATCTACAAGTCACTATGTAAACTCTAAGAGAAAGCTTTGATAAAGAAAATAAAGTATTAAGCTTGCAAGTAAAACTAGGATTGGGTTATCAAGTGGGTGTAATCACATATGCTTAAGGCATATAGTTGGCATAGTAACAAGCAAGTATTAGCTTGCATAAGTTGCAAGGGTTAGCTTGCAAGGTTGCAGGTATTGGCTTGCCTTGAGCAGAGTTGTGGTTGAAGTTCTCCTCGGCTTCTTCCTCGTAGTATCCTCCTTCCTCCTTGTATCCTTGGTCGGTACTGGTGTCTATAAATAAATACGAGGTACACAATCACCAAGCAATACTTAATTATTTTTAATTATCACACAAAGGTGCACACTAGGTGATCTAGCATCATCACTAACATTACAAGGATTAAAGCACTTGGCTTATTTATTTTATTTTTAGAAAAGTAATTTCTACTCATTGAAAAACTACTTAAGATTTAATATTCTCCAACTCAAACATGGGAACATGTTGACACATGTCATCACCACACATTTTAGTACATGGGAATGTGATTTAAAGTGGTGTCACAATTTAATAATGTTTAACCTTTTTATTTTAATTAAATAAAGTGACTAGAAATGCCTATGTGGCATTCTTTTATTACTTGAACATTGTCTCTGTAAGTAAACCCATATGTTTTTATATATTCTGAAAGGTATGATCAAATGTGATTTTGAGAGTTGGAATCAACCCAAAATCTCTTATGGTTGAATTTTGAAAAATGTTTGAATGCAGAAAAGCTCCTGCCTTGTTATTTTTACCATGGTTGATCCACAAATCTAAATGGTTTGAATCCAACGGGCTTGGATTAAGCATTCCAGTACCTTTCTAACAAAATTGGTTTCATGCATTTTGGTTCAGTGAATCGAGCTGGGTTGATTTTTGAATCTAGGTATAGAACTGGGTTTGAAATTAAATGAATAAAACTTAATTTGAATTGTTGGGTCACGCGGGATGTTTTACTGGGCCGGCCCACTACGCACAGCGCACGCGCGGGCTGGTTAAGTGGTTGTCCCCATGCGTCAGTGAGATGGGGAGGGGCAAAGCGGTACGGGGCAATGTGGACCGTGGGATCTAGTTCTAATCGAACGGCTCTGGTTCATCGTCCATGTCGGGCAGCGCCGGCAAGATAGAACCCTAGCGCGGCAGATGGGGGTCGTGGGAGGCTCACTGGAGCTCAGGATAGGGTCGGCGACGGGGGAGAATGACGAAGTCGACGATGGCGGTTCTCCTGGTACCGACAGCTTCTCCTGGGGTGGCTCCAATCGACGGCTCCCTTCTCCTCCAGCAGCGGCGGGCTCCAGCCAAATTCTGGTGATGCGCTGCTCGCCTTGCTCCGGGAGTGAGGTGGGGTGGTTCTGAGTGAGAGGGGAGTGAACTGGTGTGAAGAAAACAAGCGGTGTAGGCCTCTATTTATAGTGGCTGAAGGGGACCGACGGGCGCGGGCTGAGCTCGTCGTGGTCGACGGCACAGAGGGCTACTAGCATGGGAGACGGTAGGGGTGGTGTTGTGCTCCCTGGAAAAGCTCAACGGCATGGTGGCGAGGCGTGGGGCGGTGCTAATCGGTCGGAATGCTTCGATGCTCTGGGCGGGTCCGACGACGATTTTAATGGCGCACAGTGCGCGTGGTGGGTGCGGAGGCGAACGAGCATGTCTGCGGGGTTGCCGGGACGGTGGTGATCACGCACGCACGCAGCGAGGGTGGCGCGTGGTCTGTGGGTGCTGGTCGAGGGTGGCGCACTGGCGCGCTCTCGGCTCGCATGCAGAGAGGTTTGGCATGGTTGTGTCGTGTGGTCCAGAGGCTGGCAGTGCTCGGGGCTGGGACAGGGTGTGGCGGTGGACGGTGGAGTGCCTGCTAGACATGCTGGCTAGGCTTGGTGCTGCTCCTAGCTTGCTGTCGACAATAGGGTGGCAAGGTGAGGCTCGGCCTGCTTGCCATTGATGTCATGGTCTATTTTACAGTGAGATAGAGGGGTTAAACAAGTTAGATGATCAACTGAGGGTGTAGTGTGAGCTAGATAGGGAACAAGTTAGGCCAAATTTACTACACACTATAGTGTTTGATGTTTGTTTGATTTGTATCTGCAAGGTGTTTGATGAAATGGCCGCAAGAACTTTGAATTTGAATTTTGGATTCAAACTTGGTGGTTTTGCTAGGCACATACTAGGGAGTGTCTGGTTAGTTGGATTAGTCAAGGGGCACTGGTTTGGTTGGGTTTTGAAAAAGGGTGATCTTCACATATGATAAAGATTCAATTTTGGAATGTGATTCAAATGAGGTTGCCAAATGTTTCTGTAAGTTTGAAAGGTGGGCTTTGATTCACTTTTACTTATTCTAGCAAGGGGTGAAAAGAATTGGGAAAGTTTCTGTTGGAAATCTTGGACTAGAAACACTCAAAGTGACCTAGTGAGCAAGATTGGCAAAAATGACCATTTGCTTTATTTGATTTGTTTTTGATTTTCTCTTGATTTGTTTCTGCATGGAAATGTTTTATATGATGTTATTTTCCTCTTTAAACCATTTCTTGCTATTTAGGTTAATCACACAAGTTCATTCATGCATTTATCAAATCATCTCATTCACACATGCATTCATATGATTTTAATTAATCAAAGTTTTTGTTAACCCTAATTTTAGTGATTTGAGTTTGGTGATCCTTGTTTTATATTTTTGGGATGTTACAATTGCGCATCCCTGTGAGAACGAAAATGAATTCCTATGAGATCAAATTCCTATATGAGAACAAATTCCTGTTTTTGCTCATTACCCATATAATTGGTAAACTCGTCTTGCCAAAGTCGAAAGGAGAGAAATACTTTCCTATATGGCAACATTAAAACACAAGTAAAGGAGCCAGGGTCTCGATATAAACAACTCCTTTTGGACCACCAAAACTTCAGCTGTTCAAATAAAGGTTTAGTGGTCGAGAGGAGTGGTTTTCGACCCTGATCTCTTTTCCTTATGTTTCTCTACGACCATGCTATATGAATCACAAACTTATTTGTCCCCTCTCGACTTTGGGGCTAGATAGTTTATTATTTCATTGTATCTCCAAAGATGAAAGGAAAGAAACCATTCCACGATTCATATAACAATGTCTCCCATGTTATACGAATAGTGAAGTAATGTCTTTGCTTTCAACTTTGGGGCTATAATAAAATATTTGAAACTATATAGTTCATAATTTCATTTAATTCACGCTATCTAATCTCTTCATATCGCCAAAGATGAAGAAGAGAAATACTTCCACTATTCATATAGCATGGGCATGATATATAAGTGGCAATGACTCATTTCGAGTTTGGTGTGTCGAAAGGAGTCATTACCGTGGACCCAGAATCCTTTCCTTGGCTTACCACTAGACATATCATGCCTATATATATGCTATATGAATCTCAAAAATATTTGTCCTCTTTCGACTTTACGTCTACGAGATGAAATAGTATTAACTAACACAATGTCGCCATGCTATATTAGTCGTGAAATCCCTCACATCTTGTGACTTTGGGGCTACGAGATGAGATATTTGAACTAAATAAAACAAGACAGACATCCGGCTAAACCCTAACACTAGAATGATATAGTTGAACTAGATTGTTACACCAATTGTCAGGATTTTTAAATTCTTTATAATCGTTTGCAAGTTTTAGGCTTTGAGGAATATAAGTGAGCCTAAATGCAAACTAGGTGAGGCAACCTAGATGATGAACAAGATACTTCAAGCTCGAAGGCTATCACAAGGTAAACAACACACGTAAGAGATCAGTTAAGGAATAACCGAAGCACGCAGAGACGAAGATGTATTCCCGTGTTCACCACATTTGGGAAGGGGGCTACGTCACGTTGGAGAGGTGTGAGGTTCCACGAAGGATTCCTCACGCGCCACAAAGGCTCACCTTCTTCTCCGAGCCTATCCCACGAAGGAATATCTCACTTACTCGTGGTAGACTTTTAAGGTAGTCTCCAAACCCTCACAAACTTTCCACGGAGCAAATCACAAGCCGAATGCCTCCGGGCGACCCTAGCCACCTAGGGTTTCCCACAAACCCAAGAGTAACAAGCTAACTCGACGAACTCAAGGGGGAATGAACTTTGTCTTGGTGGAAACGTAGATCGGGACCTTCTCTTCCTTTCTACCAAAGGGATTTGGATTTGGTTGGGCAGAATGGGAGATCCTAAAGCTTTTGTGTTTCAATAATGGGGAAGAGAGAGAGAGCTTCAAGAAATGAAATGTTTTCTCAAATGCTTAACATCACAGTGGATAATAAAGGGGTATATATAGTATGGGGAGAAAAATAGCCGTTTGGGGGTTCCTACGACAAAACCGGCAATAAGTCCGGTCGGACCGAGTTGCTCGCCGGAATTTCCGGCGACAGCTCTAGTGGACCGGACCACACGCCGGAATTTTCGGCGGCGGCTGAAATTCTCAGTGAACACCTGAAAGGCCATGCAGTAAGCCATATCGGTGTACACCGAGAATTTCTGGCGGTGACCGGAAATTCCGGCGACAGCACCGGCGCTCCTGGCGCTTTTGCCGATTTCGCAGTAGCCCCTTTGGACTCATTTATCAGGGCTATTTTTCTCTCTTTCTTCGAAAGGGTGTGTGGTGGTGGATAATGAGAAGTATTTTTGGTGTAGAACAACCCCAAAGAGCGCATCGAGATCACCCCTCTTAATAGTGCGGTGTTTCCTATTTGACTCAAGAGTAAATATGAGAGAATAATAAGTAACACCACGGGCTCTTCAAATAGAAATGAATGGGGGGTCACACATCTCCTTTCACAAACAACTGCGGACTCTCGCCTGTAGAGAAGCTAGTAGAAACATTAGTCCGCTCTCTAGCTCCGATGTCATGGTTAACCAAAATACTAGATAAGGACTATTTTCCCTTTCAATCTCCCCATTAATGGTTAACATGACAAACTGAGCTAGAGTCAAAAGATGATATTATGATAAGATTAGATCTAGCACATAATAGCAAGCACATAGTGATAGGAAATCCAAGTACAATAAGCGAACTACAAGGTTGTCCAGACACACACACAAATGGTTCGATAGAGCAAATAAAAACACAAGGCCATGAGAGACAAACGAACAAAGTAGGGCTTGTGCAAGAGGCAAGTCATGAAAGAAGTGACTCTACTCTTCCCCCCCTTTGGCATCGAGACCAAAAAGGAAGAAAAAGTGGAGAGAACGATCTAGCCAGCGAAGTTGTCCTCGTCGTCATCATCATCGTAGGCTTCTTCCTCCTCTTCGTCCTCGTCCTCACCATCATCATCATTCCCTGTAGGTGTAGCGCAACGCTAAGGGGAATGGAAGTGGCAAACCCGGGGAACATAGATGGATCAAAACCCCTAAACATGTCCTCATCCAGCGGGGGCTTCTCAAAGTTGACATAAGGGACAAGAGCTAGAGCATTGCCCAAGTCTGGCACTGGTCGACCACGTTCTGTCAAGAAAGCATTGTGCTGCCTCCTATTCTCCTGACTGAGCTCCAAACTGCGATGGGCAATATCATATGAGGAGCGACACATATCCCACAAGCTGTTGAAGAACCGGGCAAGACCTTTCTTGCGAGGAAGAGCACGGGGAAGGTCCCGACAAGAGCGCGAGCCACCAGCAGAAAGAGGATCATGAGCAAGCTTGGTTCGGCGCTCAGATGGCATCATCTGAGGGAGATCCACGTGAGAGCTCCGACGAGGTAAGGTGAACTCCATATCTTCACGCGGACCTTTGGGGATAGCATATGCAGGGACGGTTCTCAATCAGACGCTGAACATACTGACATAAATTGGGAGTCATGCGCTTCTCGATGGACCGCTGAATCTCACAGTAGATGAAATCACACCCATTGATCTTCTGGAGGCGACGAGGATCACAGTAGTACAGCAGGTTCTTGTGGTGACCATGGACATCAACTGCATCACCAGCCTTGCTCACAAGATTGTAGCGGAAGAACCGAGCAAGCACCATATAGTAGTAGTACATGCCTGACAAGCTGGGAGGTTCATGGCTGGGCTCACTGGAGTAGCATGAAAGGAGATGGTTGTCACTGAAAGCCTTCTCAGAGTGAATGCAGAAGCCAGATACATGGTCAGGAGGGTAACCTAGCTCGTTGCAGAAAGAATCAAAGGAAGCTGAGTACGGCTTGGAGCCGGTCATCCAAGTGGCAGTACGAGCATCATCAGTGTGAAAGTAAGCAGTGCAGAAGAACTGGCGAATGAGATCTGGCATAAGATTAACCTTGATAGTAGCAAGACCAATGACATCCATCTGCTTCAGGGCCACATCCACATGCTCAAAATCTGTAGAAAGGTAATGAGCATAGTGGTCCTCATTGAGATACTTGGGAGGAATAAAGAAACCCCGCCTCATACGAGTTGGCTCATTGTAAAAGTCATCCCAAAAGCACTTCTGAGTGTCAGTCCAGAACATCTTGTCAGCCCCAAGATAAGTGTGGTTGGGAAAGCGGTATGGATTCTGCCTCCTTAAGTCCATCCACTAATTCATAGAGATATCCGAAGCAGTATTGTAGTTGGGAGGAACTTCTTCTTTAGTAGGACCAAGACTGGACTTGCCCTTGGGAGCGGATCCTCCAGCAGAGGCTTTCTTCTTCTGTCCACTTGCAGAACCAGAACCCCCCTGCAATAGCAGCTGCTTGTTGACGCTGAGTGAGGCGAGGAGCAGGAGGAGGAGCCCGCTGAATAGTAAGATTTCTCTTTTTGCTGGTGTCTGGCTCAAAATCGATGTGGTCAGACGCTACACAAGAAGCACACAAGAACACAAGGCAAAGAAAAGCAAATGAGTGTATATGCCATAAGAGAGCTCATAAGAACACAGAGTGAAAGTTGGGCAAGTGCATGGACAGACAAACAAGCGAGAGAACAATTTCAGCTCCAGGTCTGACGGAACCGAACCTATCGCTGGAATTATCGGCAACGGTTCCGGCGAACCGTAAGCTCGACCGGAATTTCCGGTGAGCATTTCGGTCAACCGGAACGGTGACCGGAAATTTTGGTGGCGGTTTCGGCTCGACCGGGCCTGGGACCGAAAAGTTAGGGCAATCGATTGTGGTACTATCCATGACTTAGTACTTGCGCAAAAAACAACATGTGGGAGAACAGGGGGTGAAACTAGGGTGGTACTAGCCTAGTTACTCTACTAGGGGGTAGAGAGAACTAAGGGAGCACAAGTGACCATGAAAGCTAGGGTTTCACCACCAATAAGAAAGGTAAATAGGAAAGGAAAGAGCAAAATACCCTCGGAAGCCGAAGAAGAAGCCATGCCCCCCTTGCCAAAGATGGGAAAGAAGAAATCACCACACGAGAAAGAGGGAGAGCACTTCCCGATCTCTCAATGCGAGCAAGGAGAGAGCAAAACCTTCGGTGAGAAGACTTGTAGAGGCCCGATCTACAACTTGGTGGAGTAGGGAGGGATTTGGGTGGAAGGAAGGGCCTATGGGGGTGGGGAAGCTTGGGGAGGCAACCATCAAGGAGGGGAGGGCGTGGGGAAGAAAGAAGGAAGAGGGTGGAACTGCCCCACGCGCGGGCTATAAATACCCACCTCAGAAACTTTTTGGAGATAAGTCTGGTCGAACTGGTGCCCACGCCGGAAATTCCGGCTAGAACGTCGACGAACCGGCCTGGTGACCGAAATTTCCGGTGGCGACCGAAATTTTCGGCAGAGAACCGAAAACATGTACTATAAGTTTTTTCGGTTTGCTGCCGGAATTTTCGGCGGTCGCCAGAATTTTTGGTCGCCAGGCCGGCGAACCGAATTGTTGCCGGAAATTTTCTGGAGACGGCGTATGAGGAAAATTTTCTAGAGATTATGAGATGTGAGGAATCATATGAGCATATACACAATGTTCCAATGAAAACCAGATAAAGCACTGTCCATTTGACAAGGTTAGGAAGAAAAAAATGCAGAGCAACCATGGACACAGAATTTATCTTTGAACATCATGGCACCCAATACACAAAACCAACCATTTGGCAGAGGATTTCTCCCCCTATGTTTAAGCACACATGTCATGGTGCCTCAAAGATAGATGCTTGGACCCATATCATGACACGAGATCAATTTATGTTGCACACATAGGTAAGCATCAAACCAAGACATGGTAAAATGACTATCCCTACATGTGCTACACAACTAGGCTACATAGCACGTTAAGAGCAAGAATATAGTGCAAGAAGCAAATCAATCCAAGTTTTGGGGATCTGGGATACCGAGTTCTCGCCTCAACATGACAAACCGAGCTTCATCCAAAGGCTTCGTGAAGATATCAGCCAATTGGAACATCGTACCCACATGAGTGAGATTGATATCACCATTTGCGACATGGTAACATAGGAAGTGGTGGAGAATGTCAATATGTTTGGTGCGGCAATGTTGGACGGGGTTATTGGAGATCTTTATTGCGCTTTCATTGTCACATAGAAGAGGCACCATACCAAGAGACACACCATAGTCTTTCAAGGTTTGCCTCATCCACAACAATTGAGCACAACAAGATGTCGCGGATATGTATTCGGCTTCGGCGGTGGATAGGGCTGTGGAGTTTTGTTTCTTGGAAGACCAAATCACCAACGATCGGCCAATAAATTGGCAAGCCCTGGAGGTTGATTTCTGGTCAACCTTATCACCTGCCCAATCGTCATCCGAATAGCCAACAATCTCAAAGGTTGACCCCTTTGGATACCAAAGCCCGAGAGTAGGAGTGAGAACAAGGTACCTAAAAATCCGTTTGACTGCCATCAAGTGGCACTCCTTGGGAGCAGATTGAAAACAAGCACACATTCCAACACTTAACATGATATCCGGACTAGAAGCACAAAGGTAGAGCAAGGAACCAATCATAGCATGATATACCTTTTGATCCACGTCCTTCTCACCAACTCCAAGGTCAAGTTGTCCATTTAGTGGCATGGGTGTCTTCATGGGATTAGCCTTGGCCATCTCGAACTTATTGAGCATATCCTTAATGTACTTCTCTTGAGAGATGAAAGTGTCGTGAGGAAGTTGCTTTATGATGAATCCTAGAAAGAACTTCAACTCCCCCATCATGGACATCCTAAATTTCATAGTCATCAACTCGGCAAAAGCTTTGTTATGAGATTCGTTAGTTCCACCAAAGATAATATCATCAACGTAAATTTGAACAATAAATAAGCCACCCCATTTAACCCGTTTGGTGAAAAGGGTGGAATCGACCTTACCCACGCTAAACCCATCCATGAGTATAAAATCCCTAAGGTGCTCATACCAAGCACGAGGAGCTTGCTTTAGTCCATAGAGAGCCTTATGGAGTAGATACACATGGTTGGGATAGCGTGTGTTTTCGAAACCCAGGGGTTGAGCTACATATGCAACCTCTTTCAAGGGACCATTAAGAAATGCACTTTTCACATCCATTTGATAAAGCTTGAAGTTATGGAAAGATGCATAAGCAAGCAAGAGACGAATATCTTCAAGACGAGCAACAGGCGCAAAGGTGTCCTCATAGTCAATACCTTCTATTTGGGCATACCCTTGTGCCACTAACCTTGCTTTGTTTCTTTTGACGACCTTGTTCTCATCTTGCTTGTTCTTGAACACCCACTTGGTCCCAATGACATTGATGCGATGATCTTTAGGCCTCTCCACTAGAGACCAAACTTCATTGCGGGTGAAACACTCGAGTTCTTCTTGCATGGCAATGACCCAATCCGGATCTTCCAAAGCCTCATGAACCTTGAGGGGCTCAAATTTGGACACAAAAGCATGATTCCCACAAAAGGTTGTGAGGTTCTTCTTCTTGGCACGGGTCTCGATCCCTCTTGATATGCTTCCAAGGATATTGTTGACTTGAAGTCCACTTGCAATGGAGGTGGCCTTGATATTCCGAATTGTGCCTTCATGATCAACGAATTCATCTTTTGAGGGGCCTTGATCATTGACACCATCTTGATCTTGGCCTTGGGATGGAGGAGGTTGATCTTCTACTTGGTCTTGCTCAAGGGGTTGAGGGCTTGGTTCTTGTTCTTCGGTTTGCATGGCATCTTGAGAGATTTGTTGACCTTGTGGTGCATTTGATGGCTCAACTTGGGTAGAGCTTGGCTCTTCTTGAGTTGAGCTTGATTCTCCTCCATCATCTTGTTGAACCTGAATGTGAGACTCGGTGGGCAAGATATGCCCAATACCCATCAACTTGATGACTTGAGAAGAATCGCCATCACCTACACCACGAGAAGAAACTTGCCCCTCATGGGGGCCATTATTCTCCAAAAACTCCGCGTCACAAGATATTTCAACACAACCATTGGTTTTGTTGTAGTACCTATAGGCATGAGAGTTTTCTGCATAACCAACAAATATACCCTCTATAGTTCTAGATTCGAATTTACCGAGCTTTTCCTTTTTGTTCTTGATGAGGCACTTGCATCCAAAGACACGAAAGTAGTTGACATTAGGCTTCTTACTTGTGAGAATCTCGTATGGAGTCATGTCAAAGGGAGCTCGGAGGAAGAGCCGGTTCGTGTAGTGGACCACGGTAGCAATAGCTTCTCCCCAAAAATTGTGGGGGACTTGAATTCACTCAACATTGTTCTTGCCATCTCAATGATTGTCCGGTTCTTCCTTTCAATAACACCATTTTGTTGAGGGGTATAAGGAGTTGAGAATTCATGCTTGATACCCTCATCTTCAACAAATTCTTGCATGGTGTAGTTCTTGAACTCGGTGCCATTGGCGGTTCTAATGGTCTTGATCTCTACTCCATGAGTGCGTTGAGCTTGCTTGGCGAAGATCATGAATTCCTTGTAGGTCTCATCCTTTGTCTTGAGAAGAAATACCCAAGTATACCTTGAGTAATCATCAACAATGACAAGACCATATCTTCTTCCACCAAGAGAGTCATATGTTGATGACCCGAAGAGATCCAAATGGAGAAGCTCCAAGGGTCTTGACATGGCCACCTTGGTAACGGAAGGATGATGCTTCCCAGTTTGCTTTCCTGAAATGCAAGCACTACACACACGATCTTTCTCAAAGGAGACACCGGTTAGTCTAATAATATGCTCACCCTTTAGGAGTTGATTGAGATTTATCATGTTGACATGACCTAGGCGACGATGCCAAAGCCATCCCTTGTCCGCCTTGGCCATTAGACATGTAGGAAGAGATTGGCTCTCTTTTGAGAGGTCGAACACATAAAGGTCGTCTTCCACGTGTCCAATGAGAACCAAGGTGATATCATCACCTCTAAAGACATTCACAAAAGTTCTAGAAAAATAGGAGTCATAGCCGGAATCCGCAAGATTTTTAATTGAGAGCCAGTTGTAACCAAGGTTTTCAACATGTGAGACGGTCTCTAGAGTCAAAACCTTGGAGATTACCAACTTACCATAACCTAGTACCTTTCCTTTAGAGTTGTCTCCAAAAGTGATGCTTGATGTTGAGTTGACATCGTGAATGAATTGTTCAAGCCCACTTATACCTCTAGTCGTGTGATTGGTGCATCCACTATCAAACACCCATTTTGATCCACCGGAGGCATAACCCTACAAAATCAATTCTTTGATTTAGGAACCCATTGAGTAATGGGTCCCCTAGCATTAGCGACAAGATCCTTAGGTACCCAAATTGAGTACCACCTATAAGCACAACCATTTCGAGGGCCAACATATTTGGCATATACATCTCCTCGAGTGCCCTTACATAGCACATAGGAAGGATTAGACTTTCCCGCATACTTATGATTGGGATTGCCCCTTATGGCTCCCCCATTCACAACATTCCTTTTGACTTGGTCAACCACCTTGTCACCTTCTTTTACAAAGGTTATCTTCTTTGGTGGAATGGCATTGCTTGTGTTGTTCTTTGGATCAAAACCAACACCTTCCTTGGAAATTCTCGTCTTTTGACGGGATAAAATCTCATCTAGGATCTTTCCCTTTGAGGTAGGTGCACGACGCTCTTAATCAAGTTGCTCTTTCAACTTCTTATTTTACTCAATGAGGTGAGTTTGATCAAAGGTAGAGTTAGAGGCACAAGAATCATTTTCAACAATAATTGGATCCTTCAATGTACCAAGAGCCTTCTCATAGGACACCCAAAGTTGGTCATGGTTCTCTCCAAGTTTTATGAGCTCACGCTTGACAAGCAAACTAGCCTTTTCAAGGTGCTCAAGGTCCTTGGTAATATAAGCATGATACGTTGGAAACGTATCTATAATTTTTGATGCTCCATGCTTATTTAGTATCTACTTTGCTTTACTTGTCCACACTTTGAGGTGCTTTTTACATGTTTTCTGGTACTAACCTATTAACAAGTTGCAACAGTGCCAGATGCATGTTTTCTGCTATTTTTGGTGTTAGAAAAGTTAGTAAAGGAATATTCTCGGAATTAGACGGGATGAACGCCAAAGTCAATAACTTTCCGTGGGGAACAAGAAGTCCAGAGGAGAGCCGGAGAAGCTGGCCAGGGGGCCAGACCCACCCCAGGCGCGGGGTCAGGTGGACCCGCGCCTGGGTAGGGTTTGGCGACCCTGGTCACCTCCCGTACTCCCCCTTCTCCTATAAGAAGCCCTCGATACAGAAACTCTCGGTACCTGATCAGAAATCCACGAAACCATCTGTAGCCGCCACCACCATCGTCCCTACATCGGGGGGGGGGGGATCTGAAGTTCTTCCCGGCACCCTGCCAAAGGGGAGATCATCCCGGAGGCCTTCTCTCCGGTATGATTCGTGAGTAGTTCCACCTTGGACTATGGGTCCATGTAGTAGCTAGATGGTTGTATCTCCTCCTTTGTGCTTTCATGTATAGATCTTGTGAGATCCGTTCATGATCAAGATCTAATCTATTTGTAATCATGCATGTTGTGTTTGCAGGGATACGATGGATATTGAGATTATTATGTTGGTTTGATTAATGGTTCTATCTTTATGATTCTATCATGTCTGTGTTGTTTGTGATCTTGCATGCTCTCCGTTGCTAGTGGTTATCTTGGCCAAGTAGTTGCTAGTGACTCCAAGAGGGAGTATTTATGCTCGATAGTGGGTTCATGCCTCTAGTTTCCAAGGGAAGTGACAGAAATCTCTCCGGTTGTAGATGTGCTGTTGCTACTAGGGAGAAAACAACGGTCCCTTGTTCATGGAACATGTGGATTGTTTACCTTACACACTTTACTTAAAGCAGTTTTCTGTTGCTTGCAACTTAATACTGGAGGGGTTTCGGATGATAACCTGAAGGTGGACTTCTAGTCATAGATGCAGTTGGATTACGGTCTATGTATATTGTTGTATTTCCCAATCAACTTCATAGGATCTTTCTAGCTAGTAATTGCATTGTTATGCCTTGCTCAGTTCCTGTCAATTGCCCTGTTGTAATTTGTTTACCCTTCATGCCATGTTGTTATCTAAGGAGAGCACCTCTAGTGAACTATGGGCCCGGTCCAATCTTTACCATTGATACATCTTCCACTGTTACTTGTTTACTTGCTGCAAACCATTACCTTCCACACCATACGTTTAATCCTTTGTTACAGCAAACCGGTGAGCTTGACAACCTCACTGATTCGTTGGGACAGAGTCTTGATTTTGTGTTGTGCAGGTCTCCACGTTGCTTCCAACACCTGTGTGATGTTTCCTTCCTCCTTCTGGTTCGATAACCTTGGTTTCTACTGAGGGAAATCTTGCTGTTGTGCTCTTCATACCTTGCTCTTGGGGTTTCCAACGAAGCACTCTTCCTCCCTGTTGAGTGTAGCATCAAGTAATTTCTGGCGCCGTTGCCGGGGAGGCCAAGGACGTCTTCAATAGGGGAGTCCTTCACTTCCTTTCTCTTTACTTTGTTTTTAGTTTGCTTAGTTTCTTTTGCTTGGTTTTGTTTGCCTCTTTTCAAAAAAAAACCCAAAAAATTAGTCTAGTTTAGTCTGCTTGCTTTATTCAAAAACACAAAAAAATAGTTCCTACCTTAGTTACTACCATGTCTGGTTTTGATCCAATCTGGTTCTGAGCCTTCAAATTGGTTTCCCACAATTAAAGTCTCAATAAACACTACACTTTTTGATGCTCGCTGTGATATCATGTCTGAATTCTGTCTCATGCCTAAAGATATTTTTGATTCCTTGAGTCTTTGGGAGATTATTGAAGGAGGAGAGGAAATCTCTCTTACCAACAACTCCACTATATTTCCCATTGGAATAGCTGAAGGTGTGTTTACAAAAATCTCAGGGAAAATGGTGTCTACTGATTATCTTGTTATTGAATGTGTAGGCAAAGGACATATCGCACTTGGAAGATCTCTACTGAAATACCTTGGGGCAGTAATAGACGTGGGAGAAGGCATCATGCACTTTACTCCCCCGGTAAGCAATCATATCTTCCCTAATAAGAAAAAGAAAGGTAAGAAAATAAGGAACAAGAGGGGCAAATCTTCATTTGAAAATACTTGATTCTTCTTGCTTCTTGTGCCTAACTTAAAGGCGTTAAAGAAAATTACTTGTTGGGAGATAACCCAAGAGTTTCCTTGAGTCTTGGAAGTTATTACTACTGTAATGAACCCTTATTATCCTTTTTGTTTGCTTTTTGTGCCAAGAATAACCTCTAATGAGAGGGAACTAAGATTTGGGGAGTTGCTGTCCCGAAACAGATTTCTGTCCTCCACCAAAACAATCCGTGAGGAGTCTATGTAACTCGGATTGAGGTAAAAATTTACGAATAAATCCCCTAGTATGTTGGATAACTTTTGTTAGTTCAACACTTTTTTATTTGAGCAACATAAGATGTTCGAAAAAATTCATTTCTACCTGCTGGTCTGTTTTGACATATTTCTGCCATTATTTGCATTTGCTTCTTATTGATTCCTTTTTGAGCTCTCTTCAGGTAAATTGAGTTTCTTTGAAGGAGTTAATACAGTAGCTTGTGTTTTTAGTAAAAAGCCTTACTGTTCCAAAGCTTTGCCAAGCGGTCTAATATCTTTTGAATAAGCTAATGTTGCTAGTGAAGATTGTGTGAAGTTTTGTATGAAGGAAAAATTTCAGGTGTGTAGAGAGAATGATGCAATGAGATGAAGAATGGACAAAAGCTCAAGCTTGGGGATGCCACCATGGTGTCACCCCAAGAAATATCCAATAGGTACAAGCGTCAAAGCTTGGGGATGCCCAAGGCATCCCCTTCTTCATCAATAAAAAGCACAGGTCTGTCTAGAGACTTCACTTTTATTGTTTCATGCACAGTTGTGTTGTTCTTGGAGCATCTTAGTTTTTCGTTTGCTTTGCTTAGTTTGTTTAGTAGTTTGGACCCCCACTCTCGATGTGTTGTTTTACAAATAAGTTTTCTTGGTGTTTGGAAATGAGTAGTAAGTTCTTGCTTGAAGTGCAAGAGGAGCTTGCATTGACTATGACTTAGACTTTAGCATGACATGCTAGGTGTTTTTTTGAATTATGCTTAGTGATTATTGCTGTAGCATGTCTGGTTCCAAGCAATTGGGATTGCTTAGTGTGCCTTGAAGAAATTATGTGTTGTTTTAGCATGCAAAAGCATAGTATTGTGGTATTCTCCTTTGATGTTTTGCTTGGGTTGACTTGGCACATGCTTACACCATGTTTTGACTATGACAAGTCACCATTATCTTCTATTATAATTTAGTACTTGACTTGTAGTACCACTCTTTTCTTTGATTAGTTTGCGTTGTTGCATTGCATAATTATGGCCATTATTGCTCTCTTAGTTGGTTGCTCCCAGTCTTTTGCTAGCCTCCACTTGTATGAGTAAATTCTACTCATGCTTCCAACTACACTTGTATGAGTAATTATGGCCATAAGCATGAACAACTTCAAGCTCTTTCTTTGAGGCATCAAGCTCTTGGGACAAAGAGTTAGCCCTATCAATAGTGTCCATGCCTTTCGCTTTATCAATTTCAAAAATTTCAATTTGTAATTTAAGAAAAGAATTGGTATTCTTTTCCTCACAAAGCTCTTGCTCAAGAAGATTGAATCTTTGTTTCTCATCATCAATATGAGATTCCAAGCTATCAATGGCCTCATCACGTGGGCTAACAAGTTCCATCAATTGCTTGACTCTAGCACGAGCAATGGGAGGAAGAGACTTCATGATAGCATACATTTCTTTGATATATTCTTTACCAAATTCATCACTATCACTATCATGGTTACTCTCAAGATCATCCAAGACGCTAGATAGGGATGGAGGAGAGACAGTTACCTTGGAGCTTCTTACCATAAGACAAGAGCCGGTGATCTTGGGAATAGGATAACTCTTGATGTAGTCTTTGGCGTAGTCGTAGGTTAGAGGTGAACCAGGTTCGACATATGCCAAACCGGTCAAACCTACCACTTCCTCCGTATCCCCACACTCCATGTCAGACTCGTCCTTGGAGCTCCTTTCCATAAGGCAAGTTGCGGTGACCTTGGGAGTAGAAGAGTCGTCGGTGTAGTTGTCAACACCCGGATTTTTCAATCCTAGGTGCCTGTTATGCCATACATCGCAATCCCATGATTACCATTTTTGCGAGACATAACAGAATTGGATACCATAGTACATCATCTATTACAAACGATACATAAGTTCTTACACAAATAGGGATCTCATGATCCAGTTCTTAATACAACATCAAGCAGCGGAATACGTAATAATAACGGTAGCGTAGGCGAAGCTCCGTCTTCGGGGTCACAGGCAATGCTGACGATGGAAGATGATCCTAGTTTTCGTAACCTTCCTGGGGTCCATCCTCCAGGTACTCCTCTTCATAGTCTGGCCATGGGAATAGCCAGGGACAAAGCCATGAGTACTCTTTAAGTACTCGCAAACTAGTACTAACAGGTAAGGGGTTTTTGGATAATAGGACACTAGGCTCTAAGGTTGTTTTGCAAAAGCCAGGTTTATCTCTACTAAGTTCCAAAGCTAGTCACAATTTTATAACTCCTAAGTGGGATCTTGTAACTCATGTCACAACTCTATTGTGGTCAAGTCAAAGTCTCAATTCATTTCACAAGTCATTTTGAAAAGTCTGACGGGGGAACAGTATGGCCACTCCAACTGTCCATAACCGCGGACGCGGCTATTCGAATAGTTTGACACTCTGCAGAGATTGTACACTTTCACCACAACATTTAATACATCCGTCAGGAACAAATCCTGAATTCACCATACTCAGTATGCGGATAATCAATCCTAACCTTTCGATTACACGCCCTAGTATAAGCACCTCTCCTGTGAGTTTGGCCTCCCAACCATGACCAAGTATCATCTTGGGTACTGCACAGGTGGACAATCTTCACAAGGTAGCCTCAGCTCAGACCTTGGCAGTGAGGGAACTAATACTAAGGAATATAAGTTTCCAGTCAAGCCCTACCCAATATTCGGGTATTGTGGTTGTACGGTAAAATTGGAATGGTATCGCATCCAGACAACCATCAGTTTTATAAAGGGCTAAGGCTCATGCCTCAACATTTTCATCACCAAAATCATCAGGTGTTTTTGGAAACACATGTCCAAAACATTTCAATAGAATGATCCATCATTCCAAGGTTTTCATAACCATTTTTCCACCAAGTATTCCCATCTAAAAGTTGATCAAGTTTTATGCTTAGCACTAGCATCTACAGGTGGGGGTAGTACTAATGAGGGGTGGTAACTAGTGGAGTTTCAACTAAGTACAACCTCATGTCTCAGGCTGATGTCAAGGTTTCTAACTTAGGCCAAATTTTATGCTCTTTATGCAACCTTTAGCATCTTTCCAATATCTACCAGTCACTTAAGTAAACCCTAAGTAAGCTTTGATAAAGAAATAGAGTAAGGAGCTTGCACATAAAACTAGGATTGGTTTATCAAGTGGGTATGATCACATATGCTTAAGGCATATAGTAGTCATAGAACAAGTATGGGTTTGTTGCATCAGTAGGGTATCTTGCAAGGGTTAGCTTGCATAGGTATAGTATCAGCTTGCATCAATATCAGTATAAGCTTGCTAAATTGCAAGTGTTAGCTTGCAAGGTTAATAGCTTGCCTTGAGCAGAGCAGTGATTGAAGTTCTCCTCGGCTTCTTCTTCGTAGTATCCTCCTTCCTCCTCGTATCCTTGGTCGGTACTAGCGTCTATGAATAAATACGAGGTACACAATCACCAAACAATACTTAACTACTTGCAATCATCACACACAAGGGTCCTATAGATGATCTAGCATCATCTCTAACATTACAAGGTTAAGGCTTGATTTAATTCCTTTTATTTTTAGAAAAGTAATTTCTACTCATTGAAAAACTACTTAAGATTTAATATTCTCCAAACCAAGTATGCGATCATGTTGACACATGTCATCACCACATATTGTAGTCCATGGGAATGTGATTTAAAGTGGTGTCACAATTTAATAAGGTTTTACCCTTTTATTTTATTTAAATAAAGTGAATAGAAATGCCTATGTAGCATTCTTTTATTACTTGAACATTATTTCTGCAAGTAAACCTATATATTTTTATATATTCTGAAAGGTATGGTTAAATGTGATTTTTGAGAGTTGGAATCAACTCAAAAGCTATTATGGTTTAAATTTGAAAAATGTTTAAATGCAGAAAAGCTTCTGCCTTGTTATTTTTACCATGGGTGATCTATAGATCCAAATGACTTGAATCCAACGGGCTTGGATTTAGCATTCACAGACCTTTCCAACAAAATTGGTTTCATTCAATTTGGTGCACTGAATCGATCTGGGTTGATTTTGAAGTTGGGTACAGAAGTGTGTTTGAATTGAAATAGAAAAAGGTTTAATTTGAATAACTGGGCTGCGCGGGAAAAGTTACTGGGCCGGCCTGCTAAGCGCAGTGCTCCCGCGGGCTGCTTAAGTGGGTGTCCCCACTCGTCAGTGACACGGGGCTGGGCGAAGCGGTATGGGGCGACGTGGATCGTTCGATCTAGTTCTAATCTAACGGCTGGGAGTCATCGTCGACGCGAGACAACTCCGGCGAGAACGAAACCTAGCGCGACCAGTGAGGGTTGCTGGGGGCTCACCAGGGTACTGGCGAGGCTCGGCGAGGCGGGTGAACGATGAAGTCGATGATGGCAAACTCAGGGGTGGTTGCGGCAGCTCCTGGGGTGGACGAAATCGATGGCGCCCTTCTTCTCCGGCAGCGGCAGGCTCCAGTGAAATTCCGGCGAGGTGGTGCTCGCCTTTCTCTGAGAATGGTGTGGCACGATCAGTGAGGAGAGGGGAGTGAGATGGTGTGAAGAAATCGTGCAGGGGTGGCCTCTATTTATAGTCGAGCGAGGGGATCATCGGGGCGCACGGTGAGCTCGTCGGGGGCGAGGTTACAGGTGGCTAATGGCATGGGCAAGGGTAGGGGACGGTGCAGTGTCTCCTGGCGATGCTCAACGACATGGTCTCGAGGCATGGGGCGGTGTGGTTTGGTCTGGAATGGGCGGTGCTCTACGCGGCAGAGGCGGCGTCTTCGACGGCGGGCGGTGGCTGTGCGGCACAGGGCGGCAAACGGGGATGTCTGGTGGTCTCCTGGGTTGATGGCAATCATGTGTGCATGCGGTGAGGGCGGCGCGCGGTCTGTGGGTGATGGTCGAGGGTGGCGCTCTGGCGTATGCTCGACATGGTCTGGGCGCGGCTTGTGCGCGTGGTCCAGGGCTTGGCAACGCTCGCGGCTGGGACAGGGAGTGGCGGTGGACGGTGGGTTGCCTCCCAGACATGCTGGCTAGGCTTGCTGCTGCTCCTAGCTCGCTGTCGACTATGGGGTGACAAGAGGGTGCTCGGCTATTCACCATTGATGGCAATGGCAAGCTCACAGGGGTGCTAGTGCTGGGCTAATCTTTATAGATGATCTACTGAGCTGTGTGTGAGCTAACTAGGGAAGAAGATAGGCAAGAATCACTGCTCACAATAGTGTTTGATGTTTGTTTGATTTGTGTCTGCAACCTGTTTGATGAAATGGCCGCATAAACTCAAGTTTTGAATTTTGAAAAGATTTTTGGTGGGTTTGCTAGATTGGTGCTGGTGAGTCTGCAGATGCTTGGGTTTTGAAAGTTGAGCTTGTTTGAGTGGTTTTTGAAAAAGTGGGATCTTCCCATATGGAGAAGATTCAATTTTGAATTGTCATTTAAACTATGCATTTGAAAGTTTCTGGATGATCACAAAGTGGGCCTTGATACCTTGTTATGAGTACATTAAAGGGGTGCAAAGATCCAGAAAAGTTTCTGTTAGGTTCTGAAAGTTTGAGACAGCCAAAGTAGGCATGGGAGTTAAATTGGCCAAAATGACCATTCATTTCATATATGTGTTTTGATTTACTTGTCTTTAGGAAAAGTGCGGGAAATGTTTTAGATGATGTTTATTTCACCTAAGAAACATTTTACAAGCAATGGCTCACACAAACAAGGTGGTTTAAAAGAATTTCAAAATCAATGCATACACATATGCATGCATTCATGAGTTTATTTAGAAAAGTTTTTGTTAACCCTAAGTTTGATGATTAGAAATTGATGATCCAAGCTTAGTATTTTTGGGATGTTACAAACCTTCCCCCCTTAAACAAAATCTCGTCCTGAGATTTGAAAAAGGACGAAAAGATTACCTAGGATTTGAAGAGATCGGGAAACTCCGTCCTGATGTGATCTTCGCGCTCCCAGGTAGCTTCCTCTTCTGTGTGGTTGCTCCATTAAATCTTGAGAAACTTGATGCTTAGGGTTCGGGTAGTTCGAAAAGCTTCTTCCAAAATACGGATGGGTACTTCAGGATAGGTCAGGTCATCGTTGATCTCTATGGTCCGATGATCGATATTCTTGAACACTTCGGTCTTCTCGGGGACTTCGAGACACTTGCGAAGTAACGAGATATGGAACACATTGTGCACAGCTGACATCTCTTCAGGTAGTTCCAATTGATACGATACTTCTCCTTGACGGTTCAGAATTTTGAAAGGTCCGATATATCTGGGGGCTAACTTTCCTTTGAGTTGGAAACGCTGCATTCCCTTCAATGGCGACACTTTCAGATAAACAAAATCTCCTATATTGAAGGCGAGGTCTCGACGTCTCTTATCGGCATAACTCTTTTGTCGGTATTGGGCGGTCTTGAGGTGCTCATGAATCCTGTGAACCTTCTCCTCTGCTTCTCGTAGGATGTCGGGTCCAAAAATCTGACTCTCTCCTACTTTCGACCAGTTCAAAGGGGTGCGACACTTTCTTCCGTACATGAATTCAAATGGGGCCATTTGCAAGCTGGCTTGGTAACTATTGTTGTATGAAAATTCTGCAAACGGCAGACAGTCTTCCCACTTGGATCCATATTCTAGCATACATGCTCTAAGCATATCTTCGAGTATTTGATTTACTCGCTCCGTTTGTCCATCGGTCTGGGGGTGATACGCGGTACTGAAATCTAGGCGGGTTCCTAAACCTTCTTGGACTTTCTTCCAGAATCTCGAGGTAAACTGAGTTCCTCGATCCGATACTATGTTCTTGGGGACTGCATGCAAACTAATGATTCTAGCGATGTACAACTCCGCTAGCTTCGAACTCTGATATGTGGTCTTGACGGGCAAGAAATGGGCGACTTTGGACAACCTGTCCACTATGACCCAAATAGAGTCATTTCCCCTACTAGAAGTAGGTAGTCCAGTGATAAAGTCCATTCCTACAGAATCCCATTTCCATTCCGGAATCTGCAAAGGTTGCAACAATCCAGCGGGTCTTTGATGTCCTGCCTTGACTCGCTGACATATATCACACTTGGCGATATAGCTTCCGATTTCTCTCTTCATCTTATGCCACCAAAATTGCTCTTTCAAATCTTGATACATCTTAGTTCCTCCGGGATGGATAGAATAAAGAGTATCATGAGCCTCCTTCAAGATAACTTCTTCCAATTCTGAATCTGCTGGTACACAAAGGCGTCCTTTGTACCACAGAACTCCTTCTTCATCCTCGGTGAATCCGGGTACCTTGCCGGTACCGATACGACGCTTGATTCCGTCGATACTGGCATTTCCCTTCTGCGCCTCTTTAATCTGACTGATCAAAGTGGGCTGAAGTTCTATGCTAGCCAAAAAATCCTTCGCTCACTAATTCCATTCGAAAATCTTCCATCTCCTTGTGCAAACTTGGTTGCTCCTTCAAAATCATGGAGTTCAAGCGGCACGGCAATCTGCTAAGGGCATCGGCTACCACGTTGGCTTTACCAGGGTGATAGTGAATGTCCAGGTCGTAATCCTTGATTAGCTCAATCCATCTTCTCTGCCTCATATTCAACTCCTTCTGAGTGAATATATACTTTAGGCTCTTGTGATCCGAATAAATCTCACAATGGTTTCCCATTAGGTAATGTCTACATGTCTTTAGGGCTAGAACTACTGCTGCGAGTTCGAGGTCATGGGTTGGGTAGTTTTGCTCATGTTGCTTCAATTGTCGAGATAGATAAGATATAACTTTGCCTTCTTGCATTAGCACACATCCGAGACCAATCTTGGATGCGTCACAATACACATCGAAGGGCTTCGTGATATCCGGCATGATCAAGATTGGGGCTGAAATCAATCTCATCTTGAGTTCTTGAAAACTCGCTTCACATTTGTCGGTCCATTCAAACTTCTTGTCCTTCTTTAGCAATTGGGTCATGGGTCTGGCGATACTCGAGAATCCTTCTACGAATTTGCGGTAATATCCCGCCAATCCGAGAAAAGCACGAACTTGGGTTTGAGTGGTTGGGGCTTGCCAATCTTCTACATCTTTCACTTTGGCAGGGTCAACGGCAATTCCTCCGGCTGATACAATGTGACCGAGGAATCCTACCTCCTGTAAGCAGAATTCACATTTGCTAAACTTTGCATACAGCTGATGCTCTCTAAGGGTTCCAAGAATGGTCCTTAGGTGTAGCTCATGTTCTTCTTCTGATTTGGAATAAATCAGAATGTCATCAATGAAAACAACGACAAACTTATCCAGGAAGTCCATAAAAATCTTATTCATGAGGTTCATGAAATAAGCGGGGCATTGGTTAATCCAAAAGACATGACTGTATACTCATACAATCCATATCTGGTGGTAAAGGCAGTCTTTGGAATATCCTCTGCACGAATCTTGAGTTGATGATAGCCAGTTCTAAGATCAATCTTAGAAAACACCTGGGCACTGGTCAACTGATCAAACAAATCTTCTATCTTGGGCAAGGGGTACTTGTTCTTGATGGTGACATCATTCAACTTCCGATAATCCGTACACAAACGGTTACCTCCATCTTTCTTGTCCACAAATAAGACAGGTGATCTCCATGGTGACGCACTTGGTTGAATCAATCCAATTTCTAGCATGGAATCCAGTTGCTTCTTCAGTTCTGCTAGTTCTGACGGGTTCATACTATAGGGTCTCTGGGCTATGGGTCCTGTTCCGGGGATTAGTTCGATGATAAATTCGATATCCCGATCTGGGGGCATACCGGGCAAAACATCTGGAAATACATCGGGGTATTCACAGCCTATCCGGACTTGGTCAATGGTAGGTTGGGCTAGACTCTTGTTACACTTGAATTGGCGAGGTAAGGTTTCAGATATATGCTCGACTGATATTTCGGTGGTACTGGTCATGGTGATGGCTTTCTTGGCACAGTCAATCAATCCCTTATGTTTGGACATCCAATCCATTCCTAGTACTACTTCCAAACCTTTAGTTCCGAGTACTATTAGATTAGCATAAAAATCTATGCCATGGATTCGGATAGGGACGGCTTTGCAAATTTGCCTAGCCTTGGTGGTTGATCCAGGTATTTGCACAATCATAACATGCTTCAGTTTGGTTGGTTGAATTTTACTAGTACAGGCAAATTCTTCGGTGACAAATGAATGCGAGGCACCAGAGTCAAACAACACTCTTGCAAGTACTGAATTAACAGAAAACATACCCAGCACGACGTCTGGCGCTTCCTGAGCTTCTTCAGCATGCATGAGAAAAAGACGGCCATTACGGTTGAGTGAATTCCCTAGGGAAAATCTTCTCCCTGGATGAACACGACGCTGCTGCTGAGCTGGGGCATTGGCATTAGGGGTTGTAGCATTCTTCTTGTTGGGGCACTCGTTGGAATAGTGGCCTTTATTTCCACAGTCATAACAGGTCACTTGCGACTTGTCCTTGGCTGCGACAGGCACAGCATTGCTTCCAGTCCTCGGGGCAGTGTTGGTGTTGGCGGTAGCATTGTCGGTGTTGAACTTGGGTGGGGCATGGGTGAAATTGCTAGAGTTGCCGGGGTTGTTTTGATTTCCTCCGGGTCTAGGGTTTCCACGGTTGGGGTAGGTCGGACGGGTCATAGGGGGTCTGTTGGTTCTTGGGGCAAATCCTGGAGATGGGTTGGGGCGATACTTTGGGGTCTGATGGGTTCCTGGTTGATGCATCATGCGACGCTTGCGGTTTTCATTGGCTTGGTTGATCTTTCCTTCCATCTGGATGGCAGAGTCGACAAGGGCTTCAATATCAGCAAATGGGATATTGACTAACACCGTCTGCATCTCGTCATGCAGACCATTCAGGAATCTTTCTTTCTTCTTGGCTTCGGTGTCTATCTCGTCCGGGGCATACCTAGCTAATGACAAAAATTTGTCACGGTATTCCACTACAGTCATCCTTCCTTGCTTCAGCTCTCTGAACTCGTCTCTCGTTCTCTTTATCAAACCCGGTGGCACATGGGTTCTGCTAAACTTGACCTTGAATTCCTCCCAGGTCATCATCTGGCCTCCGGTCATTGCACGAACACTGTTCCACCATGCCCTGGCATCTCCAGGTAGATAATGGGTGGCGAACAGGACTTTCTCGTTGGCTTCCACTCCGGCGACTTCTAGGTTGTTTTCCATGGTTTGCAGCCAATCATCGGCGTCTAGGGGCTCTTCTGACTTAGTGAAAACAGGTGGGTTGGTATTCTGGAAATTCTTGAGCTTAGATCCATGGTTGTCCTGATTTCCGTGGCCTTGGTTGTTGTGGGCTAGTTGGGCTATCTGTTGCAGGGTGGCTAGGTTGGCTTGACGTTCCGCTCTTTCAGCTTCGCAGTCAGAAGTCAACATTTGCAGAATCTGCAACATCGGGTCCGGGGCTGAACCACTTCCTCCACGTGGCATCTGAAGATTGATATAGATGATGAGAAAAGAGGGAAATTTCTAAGGTTTTGGGTTTTTGAAAAGTTTTTAAAAGTTTGACTCAGGTTTTTCTAGCAACTTGCTTTTTTTTGTTTTCATTCATTCATAGCACACAGTATAACACACACCACAACAAAGAAAAACAGATGGTTTTAAGAACCATTCTGGAGACTACGATACAGTGGGACCGACTACTACTCACTACGCTAGTGCTCAGTGCTACTACTCCTCGGAGTCTGTGGCTTCATCATCTTCATCATCATCGATGAAGGCAAAATCATCTTCATCGGTGAAGAAGTCCATGGCCTAATCCTCCATAAAATCATCGTCATCGCTGAGATAGGAGTAAGGGTCTCCACGAAGATCCTCTCCGGCATTCTCCCTTTCCTCCAACTGCATGTCTCTCTCGTGGATGGTCTCCTCCAGAGATGAGATGCGGTGGCGAAGACGGGCAATAATGCGCTCCTTCTTGTCGAGCTGACGGCGGCGAGACTTGCGATCCTTTGCTAGCATGGCTATGGTCTGATCCTTCGTCTTGATGATGGCAGACTTGTGGTTGCAATAGTCACGGCAGTTGTCCAACTCCTGCTGACGATCATACATCATGAAGCTAAGGTGGTCCAATTGAGTCTTCAGCTCGGGGTGGTATGGGGCTTCCAGTGGTTGTCCATTTGCATCACGCCTTGGGAAAAACTCAAAGCGAGTACCCTTGATCTGATTGATGCTCTGCCCACATAGACGGGAAAGAGCTTCCTGCATTGCTCTGGCAAGTCCATCGAGCCAGTTGTTTTCCCTCAAGGTAAACTGAATTCCCTCCGCAGTGGGAGGTTCAATCTTTCCTCTGAGACTTGCAACAATTTGCCACTGCAGATCTTCTCCTCCTTGATCATTGAGCTGAGCTCCAAAGAACTCAGGGTGCGGACGCTCCAGAAGTTCTGAAAGCTGATCCAGATCCCTCTCAAAGATAAGGTCTCCTCCATTCCCAAGTTGGAAAAACTTGTTGTACTTCACGTCCATCTATAAAAATAGAGGATGAGTAGATTAGCAGAGTGATCAAGTGTGTCAAAATTTTATGTATTTTGCAAGAGTTTTTGAGGAACATGCATTTTTATGAAAGAATCAAAGAGATGAGAATGAGAATAAGTTTTTGTAAATATTTGTTTTCTTTGGTTTCGAAACTAAGTTTTTGGTTCAAACGTCCAGTCTAACTAGGGTCTCCTATGGTCAGGATGGCTCTGATACCAACTTGTCAACACCCGGATTTTTCAATCCTAGGTGCCTATTATGCCATACATCGCAATCCCAGGATTACCATTTTTGCGAGACATAACAGAATTGGATACCATAGTACATCATCCATTACAAACGATACATAAGTTCTTACACAAATAGGGATCTCATGATCCAGTTCTTAATACAACATCAAGAAGCGGAATACATAATAATAACGGTAGCGTAGGCGAAGCTCCATCTTCGGGGTCACAGGCAATGCTGACGATGGGAGATGATCCTAGTTGTCGTAACCTTCCTGGGGTCCATCCTCCAGGTACTCCTCTTCATAGTCTGGCCATGGGAATAGCCAGGGACAAAGCCATGAGTACTCTTTAAGTACTCGCAAACTAGTACTAACAGGTAAGGGGTTTTTGGATAATAGGACACTAGGCTCTAAGGTTGTTTTGCAAAAGCCAGGTTTATCTCTACTAAGTTCCAAAGCTAGTCACAATTTTATAACTCCTAAGTGGGATCTTGTAACTCATGTCACAACTCTGTTGTGGTCAAGTCAAAGTCTCAATTCATTTCACAAGTCATTTTGAAAAGTCTGACGGGGGAACAGTATGGCCACTCCAACTGTCCATAACCGTGGACGCGGCTATTCGAATAGTTTGACACTCTGTAGAGATTGTACACTTTCACCACAACATTTAATACATCCGTCAGGAACAAATCCTGAATTCACCATACTCAGTATGCGGATAATCAATCCTAACCTTTCGATTACACGCCCTAGTATAAGCACCTCTCCTGTGAGTTTGGCCTCCCAACCATGACCAACTATCATCTTGGGTACTGCACAGGTGGACAATCTTCACAAGGTAGCCTCAGCTCAGACCTTGGCCGTGAGGGAACTAATACTAAGGAATATAAGTTTCCAGTCAAGCCCTACCCAATATTCGGGTATTGTGGTTGTACGGTAAAATTGGAATGGTATCGCATCCAGACAACCATCAGTTTTATAAAGGGCTAAGGCTCATGCCTCAACATTTTAATCACCAAAATCATCAGGTGTTTTTGGAAACACATGTCCAAAACATTTCAATAGAATGATCCATCATTCCAAGGTTTTCATAACCATTTTTCCACCAAGTATTCCCATCTAAAAGTTGATCAAGTTTTATGCTTAGCACTAGCATCTACAGGTGGGGGTAGTACTAATGAGGGTGATAACTAGTGGAGTTTCAACTAAGTACAACCTCATGTCTCAGGCTGATGTCAAGGTTTCTAACTTAGGCCAAATTTTATGCTCTTTATGCAACCTTTAGCATCTTTCCAATATCTACCAGTCACTTAAGTAAACCCTAAGTAAGCTTTGATAAAGAAATAGAGTAAGGAGCTTGCACATAAAACTAGGATTGGTTTATCAAGTGGGTATGATCACATATGCTTAAGGCATATAGTAGTCATAGAACAAGTATGGGTTTGTTGCATCAGTAGGGTATCTTGCAAGGGTTAGCTTGCATAGGTATAGTATCAGCTTGCATCAATATCAGTATAAGCTTGCTAAATTGCAAGTGTTAGCTTGCAAGGTTAATAGCTTGCCTTGAGCAGAGCAGTGATTGAAGTTCTCCTCGGCTTCTTCTTCGTAGTATCCTCCTTCCTCCTCGTATCCTTGGTCGGTACTAGCGTCTATGAATAAATACGAGGTACACAATCACCAAACAATACTTAACTACTTGCAATCATCACACACAAGGGTCCTATAGATGATCTAGCATCATCTCTAACATTACAAGGTTAAGGCTTGATTTAATTCCTTTTATTTTTAGAAAAGTAATTTCTACTCATTGAAAAACTACTTAAGATTTAATATTCTCCAAACCAAGTATGCGATCATGTTGACACATGTCATCACCACATATTGTAGTCCATGGGAATGTGATTTAAAGTGGTGTCACAATTTAATAAGGTTTTACCCTTTTATTTTATTTAAATAAAGTGAATAGAAATGCCTATGTAGCATTCTTTTATTACTTGAACAATATTTCTGCAAGTAAACCTATATATTTTTATATATTCTGAAAGGTATGGTTAAATGTGATTTTTGAGAGTTGGAATCAACTCAAAAGCTATTATGGTTTAAATTCGAAAAATGTTTAAATGCAGAAAAGCTTCTGCCTTGTTATTTTTACCATGAGTGATCTATAGATCCAAATGACTTGAATCCAACGGGCTTGGATTTAGCATTCACAGACCTTTCCAACAAAATTGGTTTCATTCAATTTGGTGCACTGAATCGATCTGGGTTGATTTTTGAAGTTGGGTACAGAAGTGTGTTTGAATTGAAATAGAAAAAGGTTTAATTTGAATAACTGGGCTGCGCGGGAAAAGTTACTGGGCCGGCCTGCTAAGCGCAGTGCTCCCGCGGGCTGCTTAAGTGGGTGTCCCCACTCGTCAGTGACACGGGGCTGGGCGAAGCGGTATGGGGCGACGTGGATCGTTCGATCTAGTTCTAATCTAACAGCTGGGAGTCATCGTCGACGCGAGACAACTCCGGCGAGAACGAAACCTAGCACGGCCAGTGAGGGTTGCTGGGGGCTCACCGGGGTACTGGCGAGGGTCGGCGAGGCGGGCAAACGATGAAGTCGACGACGGCGAACTCAGGGGTGGTCACGGTAGCTCCTGGGGTGGACGCAATCGATGGCGCCCTTCTTCTCCGGCAGCGGCAGGCTCCAGTGAAATTCCGGCGAGGTGGTGGTCGCCTTGCTCTGAGAATGGTGTGGCATGATCAGTGAGGAGAGGGGAGTGGGATGGTGTGAAGAAATCGTGCGGGGGTTGCCTCTATTTATAGTCGAGCGAGGGGACCGTCGGGGCGCACGGTGAGCTCGTCGGGGGCGAGGTTACAGGCGGCTAATGGCATGGGCAAGGGTAGGGGACGGTGCGGTGTCTCATGGCAATGCTCAACGACATGGTCTCGAGGCATGGGGCGGTGTGGTTTGGTCTGGAACGGGCGGTGCTCTGCGCGGCAGAGGCGGCGTCTACGACGGCGGGAGGTGGCTGTGCGGCACGGGGCGGCAAACGGGGATGTCTGGTGGTCTCCTGGGTTGATGGCAATCGTGTGTGCACGCGGTGAGGGCGGCGCGCGGTCTGTGGGTGATGGTCGAGGGTGGCGCTCTGGCGCATGCTCGGCATGGTCTGGGCGCGGCTTGTGCGCGTGGTCCAGGGCTTGACAACTCTCGCAGCTGGGACAGGGAGTGGCGGTGGACGGTGGGCTGCCTCCCATACATGCTGGCTAGGCTTGCTGCTGCTCCTAGCTCGCTGTCGACTATGGGGTGGCAAGAGGGTGCTCGGCTATTCACCATTGATGGCAATGGCAAGCTCACAGGGGTGCTAGTGCTGGGCTAATCTTTCTAGATGATCTACTGAGCTGTGTGTGAGCTAACTAGGGAACAAGTTAGGCAAGAATCACTGCTCACAATAGTGTTTGATGTTTGTTTGATTTTTTTCTGTAACCTGTTTGATGAAATGGCCGCATGAACTTAAGTTTTGAATTTTGAAAAGATTTTTGGTGGGTTTGCTAGATTGGTGCTGGTGAGTCTGCAGATGCTTGGGTTTTGAAAGTTGAGCTTGTTTGAGTGGTTTTTGAAAAAGTGGGATCTTCCCATATGAAGAAGATTCAATTTTGAATTGTCATTTAAACTATGCATTTGAAAGTTTCTGGATGATCACAAAATGGGCCTTGATACCTTGTTATGAGTACATTCAAGGGGTGCAAAGATCCAGAAAAATTTCTGTTAGGTTCTGAAAGTTTGAGACAGCCAAAGTAGGCATGGGAGTTAAATTGGCCAAAATGACCATTCATTTCATATATGTGTTTTGATTTACTTGTCTTTAGGAAAAGTGTGGGAAATGTTTTAGATGATTTTTATTTCACCTAAGAAACATTTTACAAGCAATGTCTCACACAAACAAGGTGGTTTAAAAAAATTTCAAAATCAATGCATACACATATGCATGCATTCATGAGTTTATTTAGAAAAGTTTTTGTTAACCCTAAGTTTGATGATTAGAAATTGATGATCCAAGCTTAGTATTTTTGGGATGTTACAGTAGTCCTTGGTGTAGTCGTAGGTGAAGAGAGACCCGGGTTCGGCGAAGGCCAAACCGGCCACTCCAACAACCTTCTCTTCATCCTCTTCCTCCTTGTCGGATATGTATTCTTGACCTAAGGATCCCTTGCCATCACGCCTATTGTTCCTCTTGTATCTTTCGTTGATGGGATTGGGCTTCAATCTTGGTTTGGCACCTTCTTCATACTTGGGCTTGTCAATCCTCTTCTCATATGGACATTTATCGGCAAAATGGCTTGACTCATCACAATTGTAGCACGTCCTCTTCTTCTCACTTGATCCCATTGAACTTCTCCTTCTTCGGAACTTCATGTTCTTGGTGAAGAGAGCAAGTTGAGAGAGCATATCATCAACTCCATCAACATCGCTTTCTTCATCACTAGCAACATCATCTTGCACATGCTTGGCCTTTAGTGCTAGAGAGTGGGAAGACCCAATAGCACGGTTGATCTCCTTGATCTTTTGCCCTTCATCCGCCAGGTTATCTGTGGCAACAAGATAAGAGACTAGATCATCGGGAGTGAATTGATTAGCTCTATCAAGGAGTTGCAAGTTCAAGGCAAGCTTCTTATCGGTGACCACGATCATGGAGACAATCTTGGACTTGATAATCTCATCATTCAAAGTGAATCCATCATCATACTTCTCACATCCTAGGCCACCAATCTTCACGCGGAGGACATCAAGTCTCTTGTATGCTTCAGCGATAGTCTCACCATCATGGTTCATGAACATGTTCATCTCTGACTTCGCAGATTCATACTTGGATTTTTGGGTAAGATACGTTCCCTCTTGGATAATTAAAATCATATCCCAAAGATCCTTTATGGTGGGGATGTCACTGACTTGATGATGGAGAGTGCGGTGAATGGCACTCCTAATCTTGTCACAAGCCGTTGCATTTAGTTGACGGACGTAGTACTCTCCCGGAGTGAGGTTATTGGGATCATGAGGGTGGAAACCGGTGCACACAATCTCCCAAAGCTCAACACTGCAGCTGCGAAGATGAGATTCCATAGAAGCTTTCCAATGAGAGAAATGAGTTCCATCATAGTGAGGTGCAGGACCCGAACCATTAATATGAGGCATGATGTTCTTTTGCTTAGGATAAACATAAGGAAATTGATTAGGGGGCGTGGAAGTTTTTGATGAGCCGCTCTCATGAGCGGACTCAGCATCCTTATCCTTTCCGGTGTCCATTGGTGTCCCTTGAGGTACTACCAATGGGTTACCAAGAAAATCCCCATTGCCAATGGCCTTAAGTTGTCCTTCTAGGTAACTCATTCAAACAAGGAGATCGGAATCCGCCTTGGCCTTTTCAAGGGAACCCTTGGCTAAGATTTCACGAAGCTCCTTGACCGAATAAGTCTTATCCTCCTCATCATCGGAGAAAACCATCTTTTCTCTTAGGCAATAAATCCCTTAAAAGAGCCCTTGGCTCTGATACCAATTGAAAGTATAAGATGGTTAACCTAGAGGGGGGTGAATAGGTTTCTACAAAATTCTTTATAATCTTTTGCAAGTTTTAGGCTTTGCGGAATATAAGTGAGCCTAAATGCAAACTAGGTGAGGCAACCTAGATGATGAACAAGATACTTCAAGCTCAAAGTCTATCACAAGGTAAACAACACAAGTAAGAGATCGGTTAAGGAATAACCGAAGCACGCGGAGACGAATATGTATTCCCGTGTTCACCACCTTTGGAAAGGGTCTACGTCATGTTGGAGAGGTGTGAGGTTCCACGAAGGATTCCTCACGTGCCACAAAGGCTCACCTTCTTCTCCGAGCCTATCCCACGAAGGAATAGCTCACTTACTCTTGGTAGACTTTTAAGGTAGTCTCCAAACCCTCACAAACTTTCCACGGAGCAAATCACAAGCCGAATGCCTCCGGGCGACCCTAGCCACCTAGGGTTTCCCACAAACCCAAGAGTAACAAGCTAACTCGATGAACTCAAGGGGGAATGAACTTTGGCTTGGTGGAAACGTAGATCGGGACCTCCTCTTCCTTTCTACCAAAGGGATTTGGATTTGGTTGGGTAGAATGGGAGATCCTCAAGCTTTTCTGTTTCAACAATGGGAGAGAGAGAGAGAGAGCTTCAAGAAATGGAATGTTTGCTCAAATGCCTAACATCATAGTGGATAAGAAAGGGGTATATATAGTATGGGAATAAAAAGAGCCGTTTGGGGGTTCCTGCGACACAATCGGCAATAAGTCCGGTCAGACCGAGTTGCTCGCCGGAATTTCCGGCGACAGCTCCGGTGGACCGGACCACACGCTAGAATTTTCGGCGGCGACCGAAATTCTCGGCGAGCAACCGAAAGGCCATGCAGTAAGCCATATCGGTGTACACCGAGAATTTCCGGTGGCGACCGGAAATTCTGGCGACAACACCGGCGCTGCCGACGCTTTTGCCGATTTCGCAGTAGCCCCTTTGGACTCATTTTTCAGGGCTATTTTCTCTCTTTATTCGAAAGGGTGTGTGGTGGTGGATAATGAGAAGTATATTTGGTGTAGAACAACCCCAAAGAGTGCATCGATATCACCCCTCTTAATAGTGCGGTGTTTCCTATTTGACTCAAGAGTAAATATGAGAGAATAATAAATAACACCACGGGCTCTTCAAATAGAAATGAATGGGGGGTCACATATCGCCTTTCACCAACAACTATAGACTCTCACCTGTAGAGAAGCTAGTAGAAACGTTAGTCCGCTCTCTAGCTCTGATGTCATAGTTAACCAAAATATTAGATAAGGACTATTTGCCCTTTCAGATCCTTTAATTAATTAAGATACATAGACCTAAGGAGGGTATAGCTAGAGCCGTTTTTCCATTGACCTAAGGAAAAGGATAGTACTAGTTTTAGGATGTTGCTGAGTAGAATATATATCTCTTGTGTTGTCGAATTAGCTTGGATAAAAATAAAGACCCATAAATTGCAGAAACATGGAAGCTTTGAATTAGACAGTGCGAACTAGTACCAATTAACAATTGCAAAAAACAAACCTAGCATCCTTGTTCCCGACACTTGTCGCCGTCGGCAATTCATTATCTTCTCACTGTCCACGACAGTGCTTGATAAGAATACATCCAAAATTACACAAGTCATTTTCAGCATTTTCTTGTGCAATTCTAGACCATATATTTGCAGAATATATATTCACAATAAAACTGATACTCTATATTAAAAGAATACATATTCACAATATATCTACACAAACAAAGTGTAGCAAGCATGAGTACCCATGAGCAAGTACCCATGAGCCCAGTGCTAAGCATGTAATGCTATTGAAATTTAGACTGTATTTATTCAGAACCAAAAGAGAAGATTAAACATTGGTTCATGTTCATAAGCAAAAGGCATGCCTGTTTGGGGCAGAACAAAGTGAAAACTTGAAATAGTTTATGTCAAGAGAAAATGCCTCAAAGGTTATGATTGACGTTTACATTGCAAATGTCCATTTATAATAGGGGTTATCTTATTTCAATTGTTAAAAATTCGAATGCACTTCTATGGTTCAAAACTGGATTCAAAGGACTGAAGAATTACAAAGAAAAAAAAATATTTTTTCTCTTTTCATATATAGTACTGGTTCTCTCTTCGTTTGTCACTGGATTTTTTTGTTGACATGGACAATAGATGGCAAAGTAAAATGAACTAAATTAGTCTACAATGCTAACAGGTGTTCTGACTTCTGAGAGCTCGACCGATACCACATCTTCATACAATAGAAATTTGGCTCGATTGATTCTACATGGATTTTTGTTGACACATTACAGGTAGGGCTTCCTAGTGGCTCTGGATCTTGACAAGGAGGAGCTGAAATTTGGGTCCTACTGAGAGGGGAAAAGAAGAGAGAGGGAGTGGCATACCTAGGGATGGGGGAGGTGGTCGTCGACGAGGTGGCAGCGCGGTGCTCCTGCTATGGGACGGGCATGGGACTGTCTGGTGATAGCGAAGGGGACGTGGGACGACGATGGCCAGGTTGCGAGGGGGAGGTGCTTCTGATCCTAGGTCGTGCACGGGACGGTGCTCCTGCTCCTCCTTCCCTTCGGCTGACGCGGGACAGCGACAATGAGGGGGACTCGGGCCAGCCGGCGATGGCGAGTGGGACGCGTTGTCTCGCCATAGTGCTAGGTTATGGTGAATTGGGGACGCGTTGCGGGTCTCGCCAGATAACTATTTGAGACAGGGTCTTACAGGTGGGACTCGCATCCTGCTTACCCCAGTGCCTGCGGACTACATTCGCCGGGGATAATCCTTTTTTCAGCCCGGGTGGCCCATCCAGTGCACCATGTCCCTGGCGAGCAAGTCTAAAATTCGCCAGTGGTAAAGGCCAGCCCATCCGGGGGCACGTGGCCCACCATAGCCCCGACGCGCGCAAGCCCGTTTCACTGGTGGTACTTTGACTAGCCTCGGTGCTCCCTCTATGCTTTGGCTGGCGGTAATGCGAGGAAGGCCTAGAAAGCCTTACCACCAGCGACCCCAGGCCCACTTTGCCGGCGGTAAGGAATCCGGCTATAAGGTTTTCCCTACTAGTGGCGGCTGGCCATGGGCGCCTCGCTGGGAGCAAGTTTCTCCTCATTCTCCTTGGCGCCCATGAGAGCTCCCCGGGCCTCCTCGCGGAGGAGGAGTGACACCACCTCGGCCTAGCGCTCCGCCTCCATGGTGTCAAATAGTTTAGACCATGCCTCGTTGAGGCGAGCATGCTCGGCCTCCAACTCTTTCCCGGCTAGGCGCAAATCCTCGCCAACCTTAGCGAGGCTGGAAGTGGCGCCTTCAATGGAACGGACGGCAGAATCCATGATGATGTGGTGGCCTCCCTGCATCTGCAAAATCCATGCAGCCTGGTTAAGCACGGGCACCTCCAAAGCCGCACTTCCTGCCCCCGCAGTAGTTTCAGCGGCGCTCCTCGCCTTCACCAGCTAGGGCCTTAGCGGCAACATCAGCCACCTCTTTGAGAGGGGCCCATGCGATGGTGTGGTATGTAGATCTTCCTTCCTTAGGGAGCTGGGCACCCTTGGCGTTAACCGTCCACTACCGCTCCTCCGAGGCCACCTGAGCTCGGTGGGAGGCGCATCGGGAACCACCGTCGCCCCCTCATCCATGGTCTCTGTATCCTCTATGCCTTTTTTGAACCTCATGATAGTAGGGGGAAATCCCAACTACCTCATTTTTCTATATTAAAAATGGGGGCGTTACATTGTGGAGTTACAATAAGGGGATGCCAAGGAGGCATCAAAAGGATGGAGAACTACAGAGAAGCTACATAGAGGCTACTAAGTTGTGGATGGATGAGTGTAAATCCTCCCTAGTTCTATGCACCAGGAGAAAATAGTCAGCAATAAAGTTATCTCTCCAAGATTGGGTTGTGGGGGCAATTGCATTGAAATGAAGATATTCCTCTCTTTCCAGATATTCCAGGCCCTCGACATAAATTTCTCCATGAACATATTGTTATTCCAGTTTTCCTTAGCTGCAGATATTATGTCCAGTTTATTCCCTTGGTTCTACCAGCACATATCCAGTTTATTCCAGCATGCCTTACTGAAAGTGCAATGGAAGAAGAGATGATCCACTGTTTCCTTAGGAGGGTTTTGGCATAATATACATCCATATCCTGACTGTAGTGTCATATTCTTCCGTTTCAACATATTTCTATTGTTAAGCCTATCTGAGAAAAGCAGCCAATAGAAGAACTTCACTTTCGAGGTGCGTTTGGATTTCCATATACAATTAAAAGCTGCATGTGGGACAATATTTCAAAAACAAAACTCACAATATTTCTTAGAGGAGTATGAATCTGAGCCCCATACATACTTCCAGAAGTCTTGAGATGCTCCTCCAAAATAAATGTCTCTAGTCACCTGTTGAAGCTTCTTTATTTCTTCAAAAGCTTCAGTAGATACATGGAGAAAGAAGTTTGTAGAGAGACTTGTAGGTGTTACAAAGGAATTAACAGAGATCTTCATTTAATGCATAAGAATATGCTCTTAGGAATTTTTCAGTCACAATGCCTCCCATACAATCATCCTTACAAAACAGAGCAGTTTTCCAGTGCCAATATGACAAGATGAAATACCTCTGAAAACTGGCATAAGTTTGTCCACATCCTTCCACTAAAAAGAGCCACAAGGAGCAACAACATGTGGGTCCTTCCCTTGGTAATAGGATTTTCAGACTAGTGTCACCCAGGGAGTGTTAATATTGTTGTAGAACTTGTATAAGTATTTGAGTAGCAGAGCATCATTCTAGAGTTTGAAATTCAGAATACCAATTCCACCCTTGTTCTTTGGCCTACAAACCTTATCCATGCCACCAAGAAGTGACATTTGTCACCATCCTTTGTTTTTTATTCCAAAGTCAGTGTCTCATTATATTTTCAACATGTTCAATAATTTTTGGATGAATATGCAAGGAACACATTGGAAACATAAAAATAGAGGTCAACAAAGAATTTATGACAGTCGCCCTTCCACTATAAGCCATCATCATGAAATATGCAGTCATCCTTCTCTCAATCTTGTCAACTAGTGGCATTAGATCCATGGGGGGGCCTAAATATGTAGAAGGCATCTGTCCAATGGTGCAACCAAGGAGTGTAGCAAAACCTTGAGCTTGTTCATTTGTAATGTTGATAGGGATCAGAGAATATTTATGGAAGTTAATATGAAGACCAGTTGAGATTTCATACTGACTTAAAATTTCCTTCATCGCAGCAATTTTATTATGACATGCAGGCATTATAATTAATGTGTCATCAGCATATTGGATGACAGGGAAATCCATACCATAATCAGGTGTTAATGGCAGATTGGAGAAGGTCAGCTGCTAACACAAAAAGCATAGGGGAAAGGGGGTCGCCCTATCTGACCCCTCTTTTGCAATGGAACTGCCTGCCAGGTATACCATTCAACAGAACAGAAGATTTACCAGACTCAAAAATGATGGAAATCTAGTTTATCCACTTCTTGTCAAAGCCCATCTATTTCATGATTTTCAACATAGCACCATGATCAATGGTATCAAAAGCCTTGGCAAAGTCCAATTTGAGCAAAAGAATTTCTTTCTTAGATGATGCACATTGATGAATGAACTCAAAGGCCCAAGCCAAGCAATCATGTATTGTTCTTCCCTTAAGAAATCCATATTGGTTTTTATGAACAATCTTCAGCACCACCAGTTGTAACCTATTAGCCAGCAATTTGGCAATGATTTTCAAGCAGAAGTTCAACAGTGTGATGGGTCTATACTCATTAACTGTTTCAGGAGAATGCACTTTAGGGATAAGGGCAATATGAGCCATATTAATTCTCTCAAGGTCTAATGTTCCTTTATAGAAATCAAAACAAAGTTGATATATGTCCTGTTTGATGATGTGCCAACAACTTTTAAGAAACTGCCCATTAAAACCATTAGGGCCTGGAGCTTTATCAATAGGCATGAATTTAACCACATTATCTATTTCATTAGTAGTAAAACATTTAGATAAATCCTCCAAACCTCCAATCATTGTATGATGGATTGTAGATCAAAGATCATATGAGGGGATAAATTAGTGCCAAGTCTCTCCTTGAATGAATCATAGATAATCTTCTCTTTTCCCTCATGACTAGTTATAGTAGTTCCATCATTGAGTTTAAGCTAAGGGATAGAATTTATCCTGTATCTTTTAGTGGCAATATTTAGAAAAACACTTAGTATTTTCATCTCCAAAATTCGTCCATCTGATGGTACATCTATTTTTCCAGTATTGTCTCTGAAATTCCAGCAATTTCAAAAGGTGTTCTTTGAGAATTTTCCTAAAATTTGCCTCTGGTATAGTTAAACCTACGTTATCCTCCAGATTGTCTAGTTCCAAAAGTGCTTTGTTTGAATTTTCAATGCAAATAGATAATTTAGAGATGGATTTTCTCCAGAACTTCAGGTCATATCTCAACCTTTTAAACTTTGCATTTAATTGGCAGCACTATTATTCTTATGTGTTGGTTTATCCCAGATTTTAGCCACTATATCAAAGAAACCCTAATGGGCCACCCACTAGTTTTAAAATCTAAAAAATTTACTGGCAGGTATATGAGTCTGAATGGACACAACTAGAGGCGTATGATCAGAAGTTGGTTTTCCTTGTGGGTTTACCATAGTAGCTGGTAAGGAGCTTGTCTAGTGCAAGGGAGTGAAAAACCAGTCAAGCTGCTCAAGAAGGGATTTTCTTGCATATTCGACCATGTGAATTTTATTCCCTTAATTGGAATTTCAGTCAGGTGCTGAGACCTAATATAGTCATTAAATGTTAACATATCATTAGCATCTCCACCTCCCCTGTTTCTGTTATTTGGTGATCTAATAAAGTTAATATCACCCTGGATGAGCCAATCTTTAGTATCAGGAATATTTAGGTCATATAACCATTGTATAAAATCCTCCCTAGCCTCCCCCTGACAAGGCCCATATATGTTAACCAATACCCATTCTTGGGCAGACCGAGTTGTAGTAAAATGCACAAATAAAGCAAAGGATTCACAATGCATTACAATCCCAGAGAAAACTGCACTCTGCCAAATAATAAGTGAAAGAACATGTGGGCCCCATGTGTGGTTTTAGTAATTAATGACAATCTCTATGGACTAATGCTTGTATCAAGTTGTACTTGTAGGAATTGTCCATAGGCAATTCTTGAACCATTTGTTGGCTTCAAGGTTTGGAGAAGAAGTGAAGAGGATCATGTGGTGACCAAGGTGTTCAAATATTGATCCACAGATTGGTCATGTGAGAGTTAAACCTATGGCAAGTATGTCTTGAAGAATAAGATGGAGTAATATCTCTGGTGTATCTTCAAGGCATCAACATAATGAAGAAAAGAAGAAATGATGTGCAAGCTAAAGATGTGCAATATCTAGAAGATCTCATGCTTAAAGCTTTCCATCCTTGGTGATCATGGATCGATGAAGACAAGGTCAATGTAAAGGTTTCCCCATGTTGTATGGGGGAGTAACTTGCAAGTCTTCATCAAGCAAGTGCGTAAAAGAGCAATCAAGAAAGGTGTTCCATCTTGAGAAGGACAAGATCGTATACATCAAGATCAAGTGGAATATGCGCAAGGCAAAGGTATGATATTGATAGGGTTTCTTTCTTACCGGTCTCATGGTGTTAGTTGGGGAGACCGGTTTATAGGATAAACAACCGTACTATCAAGAGGGGCTCTCAAGTGAGTAACTCAATCATATCTTTCAAAGAGAGCTCAAACCTTTGCATACTTAGCATCATCCTTTCTTGGTTGATTATTTGGATCTTATCCATGTGAGGTTCTAGAGCTTGTGGTAATATTCATAACAAGCTCTAGTTCATCAAAAACGGATTTCCCTTTTATATCATATTGCGTTTTTGATCTTTGAGGTTTTTCGGTTTCTCACCAAGAGAGGTATCTCACATTATAATACATGAAATGTTCTCTCTTGGTGGTATCCAATATTTCCACTTTTTGTTGGGTAGCCCTTGTTGTCCTCTTTCCAACAAAATTGGTTTCGGGTCAATCGGAGTTTCCAAACTCTAGATATCGCCATTCGAAGTTTGCCTCTTATTTGGTCCTGACCGGAGTCTCCGGTCTGTGTGGACCGGAGTCTCCGGTGTAGTCCGGAGTTTCCGGATGTGTCTCCGGTGGTGACATCAGAATCTGGGCTGGGACATACTGTATGGGGGTCCGGAGCCAGGTCCGGAGGCTACCCCGGAGTCTCCGGTGTTTCCTCAGTCCGGAGTCTCCGGTGTTGGAAGACCGGAGTCTCCGGTCTTGTTGGGTCTTGGATGGCCCAGGTCATTCAGATGGGTGGTCCGGAGGCTGGTCCGGAGGTTGGGCCGGAGTCTCCGGTGTAGACCGGAGTCTCCGGTCTGACTTTTCCCCAACGGGTAGAAAACGGTCAGAAATCTGTGGGCCTATAAAAAGGGGCCCTTCTTCCCCAATGCAATGGCTCGAGTTTTTACAGGCTTTCTCCTCCATTCTTGACCCTCTTGAGCTTGCTCCCCCTTCAATCCCTCCCTTGATTCTTGCATATACTTTAGGGATTTGAAAGAGGAGATCTAGATCTACAATCCCACCAATCCATCTCTCCTCTAAGTGAGGGGAATATCTTGGGATCTAGATCTTGGAGTCTTTTATGGAATTCCTCCATTGTTCTTCCTCTCTTATTCCCCCACAAGATTTTGTAGCTTTGGTGGAATTTGGGAGAGAAGGATTTGAGCACTTCTTGTGTTCTTGCCATTGCATTTGGTGCATCGGTTTGAGTTCTCGGTGAGGATTCGTTTGAGTGAAAGGTGAGAAGATTTTTACTCTTGGGTTCTTGGAACCCTAGACGGTTTGTTGTGTTGCAGGTTGAGGCCTTGGTGGCGTTTGTTGGGAGCCTCCAATTAAGTTGTGGAGAAGTTCCCCAACCTTGTGAGAGGTTCCGTTTTCCACCGACAAGAGCACCGATAGTGGAAGCGTGGATCGATCCCGTTGGGGTGAGATTCACAGGAGAATAAGGGAGACCTGTTGTGGCGTTGGTGGTTTGATACCACCCCCTCTCCAAACGAGACGTACTCCATGTTGGGAGGAACTCGGTAAAATATCGTCGTCCCCGTGTGCCTTGGTTATCTCTATACCCGAGCTCTTACTTATATATCTTGTTATCACATGGTTGTTTGTCTTGCTTAGCATAAGTTGTTGGTGCACATAGGTGAAACCTAGATTGTTCTAGGTTTTGTGCTTAACAAAGTAAACATTAGTTTTATTCCGCCTTTGTTGAGCCACTCTCGGAAAAGTTTTAATTTCCTATTCACCCCCTCTAGGCAACATAAGTATACCACCAGAAGCTCCCACAAAAGTTACATAAACAAATTCATCAAAAGAGGGAGGACAACATTCCTTAATAAAATCCACATCAAAGTGTTCTTTCTTAGTCTCTTGGATACAAACCACTGCACATCCACTGGAGTGGATTGCATTTTTAAAGCTAATTTTTTGGATTTAGCATTTAAACCCCTAATATTCCAATACAAAACAAACCACTTTTTTAATGAATCCATTATTTGTCTTTAGCTTCCTTGACATCCTTCTCCCTCTCTTCTTCTTGCAGGTCTTTGAGAAACTGCTTGGGAGAAAGCTTTGATGGATGAACACCACAAAGGTTTACACATATGGCTTGAATAGGAGAAATTGGTGTTGGAAGAGGGCTAGGATTTACCACATGCCCAGTCTCATAATACGCATCCTCCTTGTACTCAAGTATAGCAGGAATCAGTCCGGGTTTAACTTTTGACTTAGCAGTCTTAGCGTCTGAGATCCCCTTAATTCTAAAGCCATTGTATTTGTTCTTCCTGGAGCTTCTCCTAACCCGATTTTCCAAAGTATGAGTCTCCAGTTTCCTCTTTTGTCCAACATCACCATCCTTAAGATTATCCAGAACATCACCTACCTTAACAACATCTAGGCCAGACATCTCCCAGACCTGCACAAAAGAGGCAACATGTCCTAGAGAGTTACAAAGCTTCCTAGCTTTCCTATTCTGCATCAGAAGGAAACTTTCCCCAACCAGTTCATGGAAATTTGCAGGAGACATCTTAATTGATGGGAACAGAGTGGCACAATACTGAAATTTTGGTACAAAGGAATTAAAGATCACTGCCTTTGCCACAGAGAATTTTGCCAAAAGTTCAGCATCAATACTGGGACTAAAATCAGCATGGACCATCATAATTAAAGTGAGATTAGTGCTCACATCTTGCATATGTTGATCTTGATTAGAAGAGGAGGATCCTGAGTGTTTAGAGATGCTATCATTCCAGGCTTGTGCAGGACTGTCTACAATATTAGTGATAGGGGTGCACACTAGCAGTAAAGTGCACACCTTGATCAGCAAGAATAGCCTAGAAGTTAATCAGAGGAGGATCCACCACCATATTCTCTAAAACCTCTTGATTAGCAATGTTCACTTGTTGATGACCCACATGATTCTAATTCTTGGGAGTAGCAAAGGGATCCCCATTCTATTGTAACCAGTTAGCCACCTGCTACTGATAAATCTGCTCTGCGGTCTGCTCAATTCCATACAGTGGATGAGGATCACCATCTTCAGGCTTTGGGTCTTTAGGTGGAGGTGGGACATAATGCACATGAGCATTCCAATCAGCAGACCTTAACATAACCACATACATTCCAGCTGCGTCTAGCACCACCAAGTTGCATCATAATAAAGCTTTTAGGTACAAACTTAGGATCAACAAGTCAGGCCTTAGCCAAGACATATTTATTATTTGATCTAGGCAGATGCCATTCAGAGAGCAGGGCAAAATCATCACAGGCTCTGTTAATGTAGAAGTTTGTCTGATAATCTAGAGGGAAACCCAAAAACATCACCCAAATCTCTCTACCAAATTTTGACAGTCTCATATTTCTAACCGCATCGTGCATGATAAAAGTGATAGTAGTTTCCTCATCTAATGCAAAGTTAAGACCAATAACAGTACTAGCAGAAAGTGTATTATGGAGAGTAAAAGTACCAATACCAAACAGATGATCATCAAGACGGCGAGGTGTATGTCCAGGTTCAACCAGCATATCAGCAATGTCCAGGAGAGTTTGCTCTCTTAGTTGAATCAGGATGAACCGATTGGTTTCCGTGATGACAACATTGTCATGCTGCAAAGGAGGCACCGGATTCACCACCAGATAAGAACGAATGTGATGATCTACTAGACCAGGATCAACTGACAGGCAATTAGGGATGAAACAAAGTGGATTGATAGGGAAGTTGGCCATGGCAGAAGAATCAACAGCGGCGGCGGTTGTAGATGTCAAGGTTTGGATCGTAGAACATGAATGAGGCGAAACGACAGGGGTAAAAAGTGGAGGCATAGTTCCTTTAGGATTTGTTACCTTTAATGCAGGTTATTTTTCTTTAACCATCCAGATTTTATGGCACCTTAAGTTTTCATGGTTAATATGTCGCTTAAGCCGCCAAATCTTAACAGAGTTCCATGTAGCGCATTCAATAGCCCAATTCCCATGACTACACTTCTTACAACGTAGCCCAATAGTGCAATCTCTAGCCAGATGGGCGGGGCCCAGGCATTTAGTACACATACCTCGAAAGTTGTCATGTCGCGAATTCCAGCATAACCCACAAACTAATCTGAAAGCACGGAAGGTTAAACAGAGTCCAAGATAGTTAACATCCAGATGATCCTTCAAGACACAAGAGCTGCAATGGCCCAAGAATTTGAAAATTATATCTATAGCCGGGATAAATGGGATTTGAAAAGAGTCCTTGATCTCATCCTCCGAATAATTAGAATCCAAGAGATCCAAAATTTCCTCCAGTTTATCATTCGAGAAAGAAGCACAAAAATTATGAGAGAAAATATTCCCACATAAGACCTTCTTCTCCTTAACTTTATCTTGCCGAACTATTGACTATGAACAATGAAAACTTCCAAAGAAAATGCCTTGTGAATAAACTCATGAGGCATCACAGAAAGGACCTCATATTTCTCTGCTGGAAATGGCCCCTTGTAAAAACCAAACTTTGATAATTCCAACATGGAACAAGAGGAGTGATCTCGAGCAGCACTTTCCTCAAGAAATTGGAGATTAGGCCTGAAGCGAGTGAAACTTCTGTCTGAAACCTCTAGCAATTCTTCATCAGAATGCTTGAGTGAATTATGAAGAAAACCATAGGCGGCAGGACGAGTTCCACGAAATAAACTAAAGTGACAAATAAAATCATGCCATACTCGATCCCGCAAACCATAGATGAAGTGCCCCACTTTGTTAGATGCCATAGAGAAGCGAAAGCGTCGATCACTTAATTTGGAAACCCGAAAACCAGATCACAAACCACCAATGAAACACTACATAGCTAGTCCCACTAATTCACCTGATAAGACAAATGCAGCCGAGGAGAAGGAAACGACCAGAAAGAATTCCCGAGAAGACTTCGAAGGCGAGAAATGAACAGATGAGCCAAATCCATGACATACCTGGGCTCCTAAGGCCAACCCTGGGGAGAAATATCAATGAAGCATATGTTCTATCTGGATGAGAAGAGAGCTAAGAGAAAGACGAGTAGATTGATTGCACAGGGTTTGAAAGGAGGACACCGACGAGGGAGATTGGTGGTGTTAGGGGCTGGGGGCGGTAGGGGCTAAGGTGGAGAGGGTGGAGCCATTGAGGGGGATCCTAAAAAAAATTAGCCTCTATGCCTCCCTTGACATCACCCGTCGTTGTGTCCCCAAGGAAAAGAACCTTTACTACTCTACATAACTACCACAAATCAGGTGGTCAGTACAATTTTGGTTGTTGAAAGACCCTAAGAAGGAAAAGCCCACGGTGTACAGAGGCCGGTATACTACCTTAGTGAGGTCCTCTTGCCATTCAAACAAAGGTACCCACACTACCAGAAACTCGTATATGGCATCTTCATGATAGCGCACAAGCTGCACCATTATTTCTCGGAGCACCCGATAGTGGTAGTCAATGAGGACCCTCTCTCCAACATACTCAACAATCCAGAAGTTACATGGTGTGTCTCTCTTTGGGGTATAAAACTATCCCCTCAAGATATCACATACGAGAAGCAAAAGGCGATAAAATCGCAAGTATTGCCTGACTTTATCACGGAGTGGACGGAACTTAAATACGCGTGTCCCCTAGACCTATCAAGTGCATGGACAATGTACTTCGACGGGTCCAAGCGGACAGAACGATCTGGAGCTGGCGTAATCTTGATTTCACCACAAGGCGACAAGATGTGGTATGTTTGCAGATGAGCTTCCCCAATGCGTCAATAATAAAGCCGAGTATGAGGCCCTGTTGCACGGGCATGGGTATGGCTGGAGCCCGCGGTGCAACTTGCCTCAAAATCTTCGGTGACTCAAAACTTGTGGCGCAACAAGTGATGAACAAGTGTGATGTTGTTAATGACAATATGGTTGCATATCAGGACATGTACAACATCATGGAGGCCTGCTTCGACGGGTGCGAGGTATCTCATGTAAGATGAGTGAGCAACGAGGAAGCCAACAATCTTGCAAACATTGGATCTCTATGTATTCCCATTCCACCTGGCATATTTTGGGAGGAGATAATGGAGCATTCCATCAAGCCCAAGAAAGTTATGGAAGTTGCAATAAAAACTACGGGCAAGAAGGCCAAATCTGCAAAAAACTTGGAGGCTGCATGAATGGAGGAACCCTAAGAAGAGGACCCCCAGTAAAAGGAGGAACCCGCAGAAGTAATGATGATAGAGTCCACATGGATGCAGCCGTATGTAGCATACATGATGCACGGGGAAATCCTCGAGGACACAGTCGAGGCGAGACGTATCACCTGACTCTCTAAGGCCTTCGGAATCGTCAATAACGAACTTTATAAGAGGAGCATCTCAGGAATACTGCAGTGATGCATCACACCCGAGGAAGGGAAGCTCATACTCAAGGACATACACAAAGAAATATGTGGCCATCACGCCAGCAACCCAGCAATCGTAGGAAAGGCCTTTCGGGCAGGATTTTACTGGCTCATAGCAGTCCAAGACACAAAGGATATTGTGAGGACATGTGAAGCATGACAGCGCTTCGCGAACAAGCCCAATGCACCAGCAGCGGAACTGCCCCCCACACACCATTGGCTTGGACATTCGCTCAATGGGGCCTCGGCTGTTGGAGATATGCCCAAGAGGCAATAATAAAGTGGTTATTATTATATATTTGTGTTTATGATAAATGTTTACATCCCATGCTATAATTGTATTAACCGGAAACATTAATACTTGTGTGTTTTGTAAACATAAAAGGGTCCCTAGTAAGCCTCTTGTTAAACTAGATTTTTGATTAATAGATGATCATGGTTTCCTGATCATGGACATTGGATGTTATTAATAACAAAATCATATCACTAGGAGAATGATATGATGGACACACACCCATAGTAAGCATAGCATAAGATCAAGTCATTAAGTTCGTTTTGCTACAAGGTTTTAGATACATAGTAACCTAATCCTTCGACCATGAGATCATGTTAATCACCATCACCAGATGAGTACTTTGACGACATCAAACACCACTTCCATAACTGGGTGGTTATAAAGGTGGCATTAGGAATTATGAAAGTATGTGTTGAAGCACATGGATCAAGAGTGGGATTTGTCCATCCATATGATGGATATATATACTCTAGGCCCTCTCGGTGGAATGTTATCCAATTTTCTTGCAAGCATGTGACTAGGTCACATGGGATGTCATATCACGGAACGAGTAACGAGTACTTATCAGTAACAAGGTTGAACTAGGTATGGAGATACCGACGATCGAACCTCTAGTAAGTAAAATATCGCGCGATAAAGGGAATTGGTATCGTATGTGAATGGTTCATTCGATCATGAAGTTATCTTTGAATATGTGGGATCCATTATGGATCTCCATATCCCGCTATTGGTTATTGATCGGAGAGGTGTCTGGATCATGTCTGCATAGTTCGTGAACCGTAGGGTGACACACTTAAGGTTCGATGTTGTTTAAGTAGATATGGAATATGAGTTGGAGACTAAATGTTGTTCGGAGTCTCGTATTGGCCAAGACATCACGAGGAGATCCGGAATGGTCCGGAGAATAAGTGGTTTTCAGGGGTTCAGAAAAGTTATTGGTATTTTGGCCAGAGCTTCTAGAATGTTGTAGAGGGACCACTAGTGGTTCCACCACCCCGGGAGGGGTAACTTGGGCTGTGGCATGCCGTGGGGGGGCCTAGGGGCCAGCCGTACCAAGCCCAAATGTCCCAACCGTCCAGCACTAGAAAAAATGGTCAAACCCTAATTTGGTAAGGGGGACTTGGAGGGAAAGTTCCAACCCCTCCCCCTTGGCCACCGAGTTGGGGGTTGATGACCCACAAGTATGGGGGATCGCACCAGTCTTCGAGGGTAGTATTACCCAATTTATTGATTCGACACAAGGGGAGCCAAAGAATACTTATAAGCCTTAACAACTGAGTTGTCAATTCAGCTGCACCTGGAAATAGTCTTGCTCACATAAGTTTATCAATAGCAATAGTTTTGTAGTAGCAATAGCAAAGAAACAACATCAGTAGAACAAAAGAAATAGTAACAACATTAGGAAATAGTATGGTATGAGTGCGATAGGCATAGGGATGGATCGACGGGCGTTGCATGGACAAGTTTATTCATGTAAATTCAAGATCTAGGGCAATTGCAGATAAAAATATAAACCATACAAGTACTAAACAATCATAGGCATGTGCTCCATAAATAGTCATATGTGCTCGCAATGAGAACTTGCACAACGTCTTTTGTCCTGCCAGTCCGTTGCAGCGGGGCCTCAAGGGAATCTACTGGCAATTAAGGTACTCCTTTTAATAGAGCACCGGAGCAAAGCATTAACACTCCATGAACACATGTGATCCTCACATCACAGCCATCCCCTCCGGTTATCCCAATTTCTGTCACTTTGGGGCCTTTGGATCCGAACAATGATATGTGTAGACAACTTGCATATAAGATCAGAAACAATACTATCATCATGAATCAATAATAAGTTCAGATCTGAGATCATGGCACTCGGGCCCTAGTGACAAGCATTAAGCACAACAAGTTGCAACAAAGTCAAATAGCACTAATAGAGATACTAGGCACCATGCCCTAACAATCTTATTCGATTACATGATAGAACTCATCCAATCCCTACCATCCCCATAGCCTACAGCGGGGGATTACTCACTCATGGATGGGGAAACATGGATGGTTGATGGAGAGGCGTCGGTGATGATGATGGCGATGATCCTCTCCAAATTCCCCGTCCCGGCAAGGTGCCAGAACAAAGTTTCTGATTCCGAATCGCAGATTCTGGTGGTGGCGGCACGGCGGAACTCTTTCTGGAAAAATGTCGACCCCCTGAGTTTTTAGGTCAGAAGACAGCTTATAGGCGAAGAGGGAGGCCGAGGGGGTGCCTGAGGCAGCCACACCCCTGCCAGACGCGGCCAGGCCCAGTCCGCATGGCAGGGGGTGTGGGCCCCTCATGGCCCACCTCCGCCTCATCTTCTAGCTCCGTGAGTCTTCTGGTGAAATAGGATTTTTTGCATATTTTCTGGGATTTTTCCTGATAGTTGATTTTCTGCATAAAAACTAGACACCAAGGTAATTCTGCTGAAAACAGTGTCAGTCCGTGTTAGTTGTATCCAAATCACACAAGTTTAGAGGAGAAACAATAGCAAAAGTGTTCGGAAAAGTAGATATGTTTTGGACGTATCAGGGGTGGACTCGACCAAGGATGGGAACCTAAGCCGCAACCCCCCATCTATATAAGGAGGGGTGGGGGCACCCCCTTTCCCCCTCACCCTGAACCCTAGCTGTCGGCTTCCTCCGTCGTCCACCATACTGCTCCGGCTTAGGCGAAGCCCTGCAGAATTCTTCTTCTCCTCCTCCACCACCACCACCATCATGCCGTCGTTCTATTGGGATTCCGAGGAGATCTACTACCTCTGTTGCCCGCTGGAACATGGAGAGGAAGGTCTTCATCGACTTTGTACGTGTGACCGAGTGTGGAAGCGTTGCCGGAACACGACACTGGAAGGATTGTCTACGCGGTCTTGAGATAAGATAGTGATCGACATTGTTCTTCTGGCGGCTTCTCTGAGAAGCTGCCCTACCCCCAGCTTCCTGGGGAAGCCGGTTCCAAAAAAAATTGAGGCTTCCAAATTATTATAGCCTTAACCACCTTGGAAGCCTTGTATTTTTTTGAACTGGCTTCTCTAGGAAGCCGGGGGTAGGGCAGCTTCTCGGAGAAGCCGCCAAAAGAACTAGGCCTACATCAACCACGAGATCCAATCTCGTTAACGCTTTGGATCTATGAGGGTTAGTTCTCTACAATCTCATTGTAGCAATCTCGTAGATTAGATCTTGGCTTCGCCATAGATTAGATCTTGGTTTTATGTGTTCTTGCGATAGAATTTTTTGTTTTCCATGCAACGAACCCTACATCGACATGGTGGGAAAACTCCACAAATCATCACATGTCAGCCACGTCTTTTTGCTAGTCGCAGTTGACAAATTCACTAAGTGGATTGACGTACTGCCCGTCACCAGCCAAGATGCAACCTCAACCGTCTGATACGTTGGAAACATATCTATAATTGTTGATGCTCCATGCTTGTTTTGTATCTACTTTTCTTTGCTTGTAGACACCTTGAGGTGTTTATTACATGTTTCTGGTACTAACCTATTAACAAGTTGCAACAGTGCTAGATGCCTGTTTTCTACTATTTTTGGTTTCATAAAAGTTAGTAAAGAAATATTCTCGGAATTGGATGGGACAAACGTCAAAGTCAATTACTTTCTGTGGGGAACAAGAAGTCCAGAGGAGAGCCGGAGGGGCCAGCCAGGGGGGCCAGACCCACCCCAGGCATGGTTGGGCCCAGCCCCGCACCTGGCTAGGGTTTGGGCACTCTGGCCACCTCCTTGGTCCCCCCCTTCGCCTATAAGAAGCCCTCGATGCAGAAACCCTAAGCACCCGATCAAATATCCACAAACCCGTCTGTAGCCGCCGCCACCATCGTCCCTAGATCGGGGGGATCTAAAGTTCTTCCTGGAACCCTGCCAGAGGGGAGATCATCCCGGAGGCCTTCTCTCCGGTATGATGTGTGAGTAGTTCCACCTTGGACTATGGGTCCATGTAGTAGCTAGATGGCTGTATCTCCTCCTTTGTGCTTTCATGTATAGATCTTGTGATCTCCGTTCATGATCAAGATCTAATCTATTTGTAATCATGCATGTTGTGTTTGCGGGGATCCGATGGATATTGAGATTATTATGTTGGTTTGATTAATGGTTTTGTCTGTATGATTATATCATGTCTGTGTTGTTTGTGATCTTGCATGCTCTCCGTTGTTAGTAGCTATCTTGGCCAAGTAGTTGCTAGTGACTCCAAGAGGGGGTATTTATGCTCGATAGTGGGTTCATGCCTCTAGTTTCCAAGGGAAGTCACAAAAATCTCTTCGGTTGTATATGTGCTGTTGCTACTGGGGAGAAAACAACGGTCTCTTGTTCATGGAACATGTGGACTGTTTATCTTACACACTTTGCTTAAAGCAGTTGTCTGTTGCTTGCAACTTAATACTGGAGGGGGTTCGGATGATAACCTGAAGGTGGACTTCTAGTCATAGATGCAGTTAGATGATGGTCTATGTATATTGTTGTATTGCCCAATCAACCTCATAGGATCTTCCTGGCTAGTAATTGCATTGTTATGCCTTGCTCAGTTCCTGTCAATTGCCCTGCTGTAATTTGCTTACCCTTCATGCCATGTTGTTTATCTACGGAGAGCACCTCTAGTGAACTATGGACTGATACGTTGGAAACGTATCTATAATTTTTGATGCTCCATGCTTGTTTAGTATCTACTTTGCTTTACTTGTCCACACTTTGAGGTGATTTTTACATTTTTTCTGGTAATAACCTATTAACAAGTTGCAACAGTGCCAGATGCATGTTTTCTGCTGTTTTTGGTTTCAATAAAATTAGTAAAGAAATATTCTCGGAATTGGACGGGACGATGGACAAAGTCAATAACTTTCCGTGGGGAACAAGAAATCCAGAGGGGAGCCCGGAAGGACAGCTAGGGGGGCCAGACCCACCCTAGGCACGGGTGGGCCCTAGCCCACGCCTGGCTAGGATTTGGGCACCCTGGCCGCCTCCCGGTCTCGCCCCTTCGCCTATAAGAAGGCACGGATGCAGAAACCATGAGTACTCGATCAGAAATACATGAAACGATATGTAGCCGCCGCCACCATCATCCCTAGATCTAGGGGGATCTGAAGCTCTTCCCGACACCCTTCCGGAGGGGAGATCATCCCGGAGGCCTTCTATCCGGTATGATTCGTGAGTAGTTCCACCTTGGACTACGGGTCCATGTAGTAGCTAGATGGTTGTATCTCCTCCTTTGTGCTTTCATGTATAGATCTTGTGAGATCCGTTCATGATCAAGATCTAATCTATTTGTAATCATGCATGTTGTGTTTGCGGGGATCCGATGGATATTGAGATTATTATGTTGGTTTGATTAATGGTTTTATCTTTATGATTCTATCGTGTCTATGTTGTTTGTGATCTTGCATGCTCTCCGTTGCTAGTGGTTATCTTGGCCAAGTAGTTGCTAGTGACTCCAAGAGGGAGTATTTATGCTCGATAGTGGGTTCATGCCTCTAGTTTCCAAGGGAAGTGACAATAATATCTTCGATTGTAGATGTGTTGTTGCTACTAGGGAGAAAACAACGGTCTCTTGTTCATGGAACATGTGGACTGTTTACCTTACACATTTTGCTTAAAGCAGTTGTTTGTTGCTTGCAACTTAATACTGGAGGGGGTTCGGATGATAACCTAAAGGTGGACTTCTAGTCATAGATGCAGTTGGATGACGGTCTATGTATATTGTTGCATTGCCCAATCAACCTCATATGATCTTTCTGGCTAGTAATTGCATTGTTATGCCTTACTTAGTTCCTGTCAATTGCCCCACTGTAATTTGTTTACCCTTCATGCCATGTTGTTTATCTAAAAACAGCACCTCTAGTGAACTATGGACCCCGGTCTAATCTTTACCATTGATACATCTTCCACTGTTACTTGTTTACTTGCTGCAAACCATTACCTTCCACACCATATGTTTAATCCTTTGTTACAGCAAACCAGTGAGCTTGACAACCTCACTGATTCGTTGGGGCAAAGTCTTGAGTTTGTGGTGTGCAGGTCTCCACATTGCCAGCAACACCTTTGAGACGTTTCCTTCCTCCTTCAGGTTCGATAACCTCGGCCTCTACTGAGCGAAACTTGCTGATGTGCTCATCACACCTTGCTCTTGGGGTTCCAACGAAGTGTCCCGCGTCAACACTGGGTGCACGCATCATGGACCCCGGTCCAATCTTCACCATTGACACATCTTCCACTGTTAATTGTTTACTTGCTGCAAACCATTACCTTCCACACAATACGTTTAATCCTTTGTTACAACAAACCGGTGATCTTGACAACCTCACTGTTCATTGGGGAAAATTCTTGAGTTTGTGATGTGTAAGTCTCCGTGTTGCTTGCAACACCTGTGTGACGTTCCCTTCCTCCTTCTGGTTCGATAACCTCGGTCTCAACTAAGGTAAAACTTCCTGCTTGTTGCTTCACACCTTGCTCTTGAGGTTCCCAATAGGCTGTGCGTAGACAGTCGTCAAGCTTTTCTGGCGCTGTTGCCAGGGAGGCTAAGGACGTCTTCACTAGAGGAGTCCTTCACTTCCTTTCTCTTTACTTTGTTTTTAGATTGCTTTGTTTCTTTTTCTTGGTTTTGTTTGCCTCTTTTCATAAAACCCAAAAAAAATTAGTCTAGTTTGGTTTGCTTTCTTTATTCAAAAACACAAAAAATTAGTTCCTGTTCTAGTTGCTGCCATGTCTAGTTTTGGACCAATCTTTATTTTACCTATGGTAGAAATCTCCACTTTTAAGCAAAAAAGTGAAGAAAGTTTTAAAGAAGCTTGGTCTAGAATCTCTGCTTCCTAGAGGGAAACTGAGCCTGAGGTGAGTCTCAGCTTGGTTATTGATAGTTTCTACCGCGGTATTGCTCTTCGTTATATATATACTTTGGATGCTGTGGCTGAGAAAGATTTTTTGCTATGTACTGAGGATGAAGCTTTTTATGCCATAAAGAAATTAATCATAATTTATGGTACACCTGGCAAGTTTGATTCCTCTTTCACAAATATTTTTGCTAGGTTGAACACTCTTGAGACTAGAATTGCTGCTATGAATAGTTGCTATCACACGCTTAGGGCTTACCATGATTATGTTACCATAAATTCTGAGCCTTCAAAGTGGTTTCCCACAATCAAAGTCTCTATAAATACTACACTTTTTGATGCTCGTTGTGATATCATGTCTGAATTTTTCCTCATGCCTAAAGATATTTATGATTCCTTGAGTCTTTGGGGGCTTACTGAAGGAGGAGAGGAAATATCTCTTACCAACAATGCCACTATATTACCCATTAAAATATCTGAAGGTGTGTTTACAAAAATCTCAGGAAAAATGGTGTCTACTGATTATCTTATTATTGAATGTGTAGGCAAAGGACAGGTCACACTTGGAAGATCTCTACTGAAACACCTTGGGGCAGTAATAGATGTGGGAACGGGCATTATGCACTTTGCTCCTCCGGTAAGCAATCATATCTTTCCTAAAGAGAAAAAGAAAGGTAAGAAAAGAAGGAATAAGAGGGGCAATTCTTCATTTGAAAATACTTGATTCTTCTTGCTTCTTGTGCCTAACTTAAAGACGTTAAAGAAAAGTACTTGTTGGGAGATACCCAAGAGTTTCCTTGAGTCTTGGAAGTTATTACTTCTGTAATGACCTCTCCTTATCCTTTTTGTTTGCCTTTTGTGCCAAGAATGACCTCTAATGAGAGGGAAGTAAGATTTGGAGAGTTGCTGTCCCGAAACAGATTTCTGTCCTCCACCAAAAAAATTTGTGAGGAGGCTCTGTAACTCGGATTGAGCTAAAAATTTACGAGTAAATCCCCCAGTATGTTAGATAACTTTTGTTAGTTCAACACTTTTTTATTTTAACAACAGAAGATGTTCAAAAAAATCGGTTTCTACCTGCTGGTCTGTTTTGACAGATTTCTGCCATTATTTGCATTTGCTTCTTATTGATTCCTTTTTGAGTTCTATTTAGGTGAATTGAGATTTTTGAAGGAGTTACTATAGTAGCTTGTGTTTTTAGTGAAGAGCCTTGCTATTTCAAAGCTTTGCCAGGGTCTAATATCTTTTGAATAAGCTAATGTTGCTAATGAAGATTGTGTGAAGGAAAAATTTCAGGTGTAGAGAAAGAATGATGTAATGAGATGAAGAATGGACAAAATCTCAAGCTTGGGGATGCCACCATGGTGTCACCCCAAGAAATATCCAATAGGTACAAGTGTCAAAGCTTGGGGATGCCCAATGCATCCCCTTCTTCATCAATAAAAGCTCAGGTCTGTCTAGACACTTCGTTTTTATTGTTTCATGCAAAGTTGTGTTGTTATTGGAGCATCTTAGTTTTTGTTTTCTTTGCTTAGTTTGTTTAGTTTTCTTGAGTAGTTTGGACCCCCGTTCTCGCTGTTTTGTTTTGCAAATAAGTTGCTCGGTGTTGGAAAGGAGTAGTAAGTTCTTGCTTGAAGTGCAAGAGGAGCTTGCATTGACTGTGACTTAGACTTCGGCATGACATGCTAGGTGTTGTTTTGACCTTATGCTTAGTGATTATTGCTGTAGCATGTCATGTTCCAAACAATTGGGATTGCTTAGTGTGCCTTGAAAAAATTATGCGTTGGTTTAGCATGCAAAAGCATAGTATTGTGGTATTCTCCTTTGATGTTTTGCTTGGGTTGACTTGTCACATGCTCACACCATGTTATGACTATGACAAGTCACCATTAGCCTCTATGATCATTTAGTACTTGACTTGTAGTACCACTCTTTGCTTCGATTAGTATGCTTTGTTGCACTAAATGATTATGGCCATTATTTCTCACTTAGTTGGTTGCTCCCAGTCTTTTGCTAGCCTCCACTTGTATGAGTAAGTTCTACTCATGCCTCCAACTCCCAAAAAACCAAGTTCTTCCAAAGTGTCCACTATAAACTCCTATGCATGGTGTGTTACACCATTCCAAGTATATTCTTGTTTTCAACTATCTTCCAATTAAAAACTCTTTTGTTATGTGAAAACTTAGTGATTAAAGCCCTCACGAACTTGATGGCACACTTTATTCTTTGCCCCTAATAAACTTGAACCATTGTGACAACTTTGTTGTATATGCTTGCACTTATAAGTTGGAATTAGCAGAACCGTGCTGTCACAGGGAACGTTTTCAACATTGCACTTGTACTTTGTACTCAGTTGATATCATGTTCTTTTGTATATGGATGTCACCGGTGTAAAATAAAGAGGGAATTTGTAAGTCCATGGAGTTGGTATCCTGTGTTAGAGAAACGTCTGGGCCACTAGCCTAAGCCATGCCTAATCATGGTGGAAACTTGCAGCATCACCATAGTGACATCTATGAAGCATTCTTCTTAAAAAAAGAGACACATTGAGAAAATAGAAAAGAGAGAAAAAAGAACCATATTCCCATGGTATATAAGAAGATTGCTGAGATGCTTATTGTCTGCTTGCCTTGTCATTTTGGTTATGGGAAAGCTCCTGTACCATGTGCAAGGGGTACCCCGTTGGCGGTTCTCAATGAAATGCAAATACTTATAGTGACAAGAACTTACCTAGACCCAAAGTTGAGTATGCATGAGGTGTGGCCCTCGTATTCAAGGTACATGCGATTGCCAACTTATACTTCGTCAAGCATATACTCCAGCTTTGCCACTTTAACCTTAACCACTTCAATATGCTTATGATAGGGGCAATGAGGGATGAAAGCTAACAAGTACCATAATTTTTGGAAGCTCTTTTTGAAACTTGTAATCACTGCTTCCTTTACAAAAAAGACCTTTCTTCCACCATTATTGAGTCTCCACCTTCTACCTTTAGGCACCATTAAGAGAGCATAGTTGTCAGTCTGTGTGTAGTGTTCCAAAGCTTATTAATTGATGCATATTGTGATATTACTTGTTCTTGTGCTACTTGTTTCTAGTCACCCTTGTGAACTTTGGAGGTGTCCTATGCATCTATTTTCTACTCTATGAGGGACAAGTTGATTGCCACTATGCTATGTTTTCTGTATGTGAAACAAACAAACGTTTTTCAATGCATGTTATTCATGATCTTTGTTTGTAGCTTGTCATGTTGCATGCATAGTTACTATGTCCTATTGTTAGAACTCCATCTTTCATGCACATGGTTAGAGTTCTTTGATCCCAGCTTTCAATGCTTGCAAATGGTTGGATCTTTATTGTGAGGGTGCATGTCACCTCAAAAATTATTCTTTTATCACTTACCTACTCGAGGACGAGCAGGAGAACCTTGAGGATGTTGATACGTTGGAAACGTATCTATAATTTTTGATGCTCCATGCTTGTTTTGTATCTACTTTGATTTGATTGTATACACTTTGAGGTGCTTTTTACATGTTTTCTGGTACTAACCTATTAACAAGTTGCAACAGTGCCAGATGCCTGTTTTCTACTGTTTTTTATTTCAGAAAAGTTAGTAAAGAAATATTCTCGGAATTGGACGGGACAAACATCAAAGTCAATTACTTTCCGTGGGGAACAAGAAGTCCAGAGGAGAGCCGGAGGTGCCAGCCAGGGGGGGCCAGACCCACCCCAGGCACGGGTGGGCCCAGCCCCGCGCCTGGCTAGGGTTTGGGTACCCTGGCCGCCTCCTCGGTCTCCCCCTTCGCCTATAAGAAGCCTCCGATGCAGAAACCCTAAGCATCCGATCAAATATGCACGAATCCGTCTGTAGCCACCACCACCACCATCGTCCCTAGATTGGGGGATCTGAAGTTCTTCTCGGCACCCTGCCGGAGGGGAGATCATCCCGGAGGCCTTCTCTCCGGTATGATGCGTGAGTAGTTCCACCTTGGACTATGGGTCCATGTAGTAGCTAGATGGGTGTATCTCCTCCTTTGTGCTTTCATGTATAGATTTTGTGATCTTCGTTCATGATCAAGATCTAATCTATTTATAATCATGCATGTTGTGTTTGCGGGGATTCGATGGATATTGAGATTATTATGTTGGTTTGATTAATGGTTTTGTCTTTATGATTCTATCATGTATGTGTTGTTTGTGATCTTGCATGCTCTCCGTTGTAGTAGCTATCTTGGCCAAGTAGTTGCTTGTGACTCCAAGAGGGTGTATTTATGCTCGATAGTGGGTTCATGCCTCTAGTTTTCAAGGGAAGTGACAATAATCTCTTTGGTTGTAGATGTGTTGTTGCTACTAGGGAGAAAATAACGATCTCTTGTTCATGAAACATGTGGACTGTTTACCTTACACACTTTGCTTAAAGAAGTTGTCTGTTGCTTGCAACTTAATACTGGAGGGGGTTCGGATGATAACCTGAAGGTGAACTTCTAGTCATAGATGCAGTTGGATGGCGGTATATGTATCTTGTTGTATTGCCTAATCGAATCTCATAGAATCTTTCTGACTAGTAATTGCATTGTTATGCCTTGCTCAGTTCCTGTCAATTGCCCTGCTGTAATTTGTTTACCCTTCATGCCATGTTGTTTATCTAAGGAGAGCACCTCTAGTGAACTATGGGCCCGGTCCAATCTTTACCATTGATACATCTTCCACTGTTACTTGTTTACTTGCTGCAAACCATTACCTTCCACACCATACGTTTAATCCTTTGTTACATCAAACCGGTGAGCTTGACAACCTCACTGTTCGTTGGGGCAAAGTCTTTGAGTTTGTGTTGTGCAGGTCTCCGCGTTGCTTGCAACACCTGTGTGACGTTTTCTTCCTCCTTCTGGTTCGATAATCTCGGTCTCAACTAAAGGAAAACTTGTTGCTTGCTGCTTCACACCTTGCTCTTGGGGTTCCCAACAGGCTGTGCGTAGACAGTCGTCACCGTCAATTTCATCAAATAGTTTTTCACTTTGGTATCCCCCACAGCATCATCACCGACAAACTTCACTTCCAATGAATTCATGAAGTACTGCAAGTACATGGACATAAGTGTCAGCTACGCTTTGGTATCCCACCCGCAAACAAATGGGCAAGTCGAGAAAGCCAATGGCCTTGTCACCGGTGGCCTCAAGAAAATAATACTTACCCCCTTGATAGAGAAAAAGGTGCCTGGGTAGACGAACTGACCTCCGTCCTATGGAGTTTACGCACAACCCTAAATACTGCCATGCAAGAGACTCCCTTCTTTCTGGTCCACAGCGCCGAGGCCATGCTTCCAGTCGAAATAACCCATGATTCTCCTCTGGTTTTTGCTTACGACGAAGAAGCTTCACAAGAATCACTCAAAGATGATGTTGATGCACTCGACAAAGCAAGAGAATTCAATCTACAATGAGAAACAACATATCAGCAGAACCTGCAAAACTACCATAGTCGTCGACTGCATCACATGTCCTTTGTCACGGGGGACCTGGTCCTTTGCCTCAAGCAAGATGGCCATCGGAAGCTAGAATCCCCCATGGGAAGGGCCTTTCATCGTCACTGAAGTAATCCACGAAGGTGTTGGAATTATGCCCTAGAGGCAATAATAAAGTTGTTATTATTATAATTCTTGTTCATGATAATGTTTATATTCCATGCTAGAATTGTATTAAGCGGAAACTTTAATACTTGTGTGGTTTGTGAACAACACCGTGTCCCTAGTACACCTCTCAGGACTAGCTCATTGATTAATGATGGTTAAGGTTTCCTAACCATGGACATGAGTTGTCAATTAATAATTAGATCATATCATTGGGAGAATGATATGGTGGACATACCCAAACTAAGCGAAGCAATTAGATCGTGTCATCGTGTTCGTCTTTGCGAAGCTTTTCTTATGTCAAATATTGTATTCCTTAGACCATGAGATAATACAACTCCCTGGTATCGGAAGAAAGCTTTGAGGTCATCAAACGTCATCCTATGAGAGGGTGATCATAAAGGTGTCTCTCAAGTGATCGGAAAGTATCTGTTGGGTTGTATGTATCGAGATGGGATTTGTCCCTCCCAAGTCGGAGAGATATACTTCGGGCCCACTCGGTAATCGATATCAACACCGCTTGCAAGCATGTGGTTAAGGAGTTAATCACAAAGTGATATCGGATTACGGAACGAGTAAAGTACTTGCTGTGAACGAGATTGAACTAGGTATGCCGGTACCGACGATCAAATCTCGGGCAAGTAAAATATCGCGAGACGAAGGGAATATATATATGGGATTGATTGAATCCTGACATCGTGGTTCATCCGATATGATCATCGATGAATGTGTGGGAGTCAATATTGGTGTCCAGACCCCGCTGTTGATTATTGACAGAAGATCATGTCTGCATATTCTCGAACCCGCAGGGTCACACACTTAACGTGTCTCGACGCTAGGATAGATTAGATAATTGGTTTATGAGTTTTTGTTCGGAGTCTCGGATGGGATCCGGGACATCACGAGAGGTTCCGGAGTGGTCCGGAGAATAAGATTCATATAAGGCAGTGCAGTTTTTGGAGTTCGGAATTGTTCCGGATTAATCGGTATTGTACCGGAAGCTTCTAGAACCTTTCGGAAGGGGACCAACGTGGCCCCACCTTCCGGGAGGGGGCATGGGCCTATGAGGGAGTGCCTTGGCCGCATTGGGCCAGGGGCACAAGGCCCCATAGGGCCCAGCCGGCCTAGAGAGGTTTAAACTCGAGATAGAGTTTCTAGAAGGGGGGTTTCCTTGCCCCCCACTCCTCCTCCTTTGGGGCCGCCGGCCTTGGATTGGGGGAGGGGCTAGGGCTGCGCCCACCCCTCTATATATAGAGGGCTGGGGCGCACCACCCCCCCACACCTTCCCCTCCAACCCTAGCTGCCCTGCTGCCCTCCTCTCTGCCTCCCGACTGTTTGTAGGCGAAGCCCTGCTGCAGAAATTCTCCACCATATACACCACGCCGTCGTGTTGTAGATCCAATCCGTCTCTCCACCATACTTGCTGGACCGAGGAAGGAGGAGACGTCGAGGTGCTTCACGTGTGCATCTCACGGAGGCACCGCCACTTGTGGTGCTAGATCGGATCGGATCGCGAGGAGGAGAAGCGAGTACGACTACATCACCCACGTTCCGACGAACGTTCCGCTATGCGAATCTTCAAGGGTATGAAGATCTAATCCAATCTCTCTCGTTGTTTGCATCTCCTAGATTAGATCTTGGCTTTCCCTCTGTTCGCATCCGTAGAAAATTTTGATTTACTATGCCACGAAACCCTTCAGTGGTATCAGAGCTAGATCTATGCGTAGATGTGTTTCACGAGTAGAACGCAACATGGTTGTTGCGGGCGTTGATGTTTTCTGTTGCAAGCCTCTTGTTTGTGTTCTTCTTATGACGCGGGATAGTGAGATTGAAGCGGTCCAGGCCAACCTTACGCGACGTCGTTCGCGAGACCGGCTCCGCACTTGACGTGTGGCTTGTTCCACACATGCGGCTGGTGGATGTCAGTTTCTCTCACTATAGTTGTCATGGGATCTACACCGGAGTTTGGCAACCATAATATCACTGTTGTGGCTTTCCGTAGGTAAGAATCGTTCTTAGCATCTACTCCCATAAGCCACGTAAAACATGCAACAACAAAGTAGAGGCGTCTAACTTGTTTTTGCAGGGAGTGTTTTCTGTGATATGGTATGGCCCAAGATGTGATGTGTATAATGTATGCGATGATCATGTTTTGTAATGTTTCACGACTTGCATGTCGATGAGTACACAACCGGCAGGAGCCATATGGTTGTCTTTATAATTGTGTATGACCTGTGTGTCAACTTCTTATGCGCCATGTAATAGTTTCACTTTATCGCTAAGTAGTTAGCAATAGTTGTAGTTGCTATTCGTGGTGGAGGCAATCATGGTGGAGTGATGGAGATCATGCCGGAAGGCACAAGATGGAGATCATTGCGCGAAGATTGGCTATACCATGTCACATTAAAGTTATATGCATGTGATGTTTATCCTTTTATGTATCTTATTATGCTTAGATCGCGACGGTAGCATTATAAGATGATTCCTCACTTAAAGATCAAGATAAAAACTGTGTTCTCCCCGAGTATGCACCGTTGTGAAAGTTCGTCGTGTCCAAGCATCACGTGATGATCGGGTGCTATAGACTCTACGCTCACATACAACGGGTGCAAGCCAGTTTTGCACACGCGGAAATACTTGGGTCTAACTTGACGAGCCTAGCATGTACAGACATGGCCTCGGAACACATGAACCGAAAGGTTAAGCATGAGTCATATGAATGATATGATCGACACTTTGTTGTCCACCATTTAAACCACATCTCTTCTCGTGAAGATCGGATTAGGTGTGGTGAATTTGGATCATGTTCACTAAACAACTTGAGGGATGTTGAATTTAGTGGGAGTTCATCTAGTAATTTGATTAAAAGTTGAACTAGTTATCATGAACATAGTCTAATTTGTACTTGCAAATATTGTAGATCACATGGCTAAGTCCAACTTCAACTTCAACGTTTTTGCTGAGAAAGAAAAGCTTAAGAACAATGGGTCTAACTTCACCAATTGGTTCCGCAATCTAAGAATCATTCTCTCTGGCGGTCAAAAGGACTATGTCCTTGGGAAAGCGTTAGGTGACCCCCCTGCTGCAACTGTGCCGGCTGATGAGAAAGCTGTCTATCAGTCACGCAAAGATGATTATGGTGTGATTAAGAGCACCATGTTGTTTGCTATGGAACCAGAACTTCAAAATCGTTTTGAAGACTATCCCGGGCCCTTTGAGATTCTCGAAGAGCTGAAAACCATGTTTCAGACTCAGGCCCGTTCTGAGAGATATGAGATCTCTGAGAAGTTCTTTAACTGCAAGATGGAGGAAGGGAGTTCCGTTAGTGAGCACGCCATTAAGATGACGGGCTACACTCAACGCCTTGAGCAACTGGAATGCACGATTCCAGAGGAGCTCAAGATTGACAGGGTTCTGCAATCACTCCCTCCTAGCTACAAAAGTTTTGTAGTGAATCATAATCAGATTGGTTCCACTGATATGATCACCGAGCTCTTCGCAAAGCTGAAGGCTGCGGAGGTGGACCTCAAGAAGGATAATCATGTGTTGATGGTCAACAAGCCCTCCTTTAAGAAAGGTAAGGGTGCAAAGAAGCCCTTCAAGAAAGGCGGCGGCAAGCGCGTTGCCCCTGCTGAGAAGAAGCTCAAGTCTGGTCCTAAGTCGGACACTGAGTGCTTCTATTGCAAGGACAAGGGTCACTGGAAGCGCAACTGTCCGAAGTACTTAGCGGACAAGAAGGCTGGCACCATCAAAGGTATATTTGATATACATGTTATTGATGTTTTCCTTACTAGCCCTCGTTGTAGTGCCTGGGTATTTGATACTGGTTCAGTTGCTAATATTTGTAACTCGAAACAGGAGCTACGGAATAGACGGCGGCTTGCGAGGGATGAGGTGACGATGCGCGTTGGCAACGGATCAAGAGTTGATGTGATGGCCGTCGGCACGCTCTCCTTAGTTTTACCTTCGGGGTTAGTTTTAAACCTTAATAAATGTTATTATGTGCCTGCGTTGAGCATGAACATTATTTCTGGATCGTGTTTATTGCAAGACGGTTATTCATTTAAATCGGAGAATAATTGTTGTTCTATTTATATGAGTAACATCTTTTATGGTCATGCACCTCTTGTGAATGGTTTATTTCTTCTAAATCTCGAAAGGGATGAAACACACATCCATAACATTGAGGCTAAGAGATGCAAAGTAGATAGTGATAATACTACTTATTTGTGGCACTGTCGTCTAGGTCATATTGGTGTAAAGCGCATGAAGAAACTCCATTCTGATGGACTTTTGGAGTCTCTTGATTTTGAATCATTTGACACATGTGAACCATGCCTCATGGGCAAGATGATCAAAACCCCGTTCTCCGGTATGATGGAGCGAGCAACGGACTTGTTGGAAATCATACATACCGATGTATGCGGACCGATGAGTGTTTCGACGCGCGGTGGATATCGCTATTTTCTCACTTTTACCGATGACTTAAGTAGATATGGGTATATCTATTTAATGAAACATAAATCTGAAACATTTGAAAAGTTCAAGGAATTTCAGAATGAAGTGGAGAACCATCGTAACAGAAAGATTAAGTTTCTACGATCCGATCGTGGGGGCGAATATTTGAGTTATGATTTTCTCACGCATCTTAAAGCAAGCGGAATTGTTTCGCAACTCACGCCACCCGGAACACCACAGCGCAATGGTGTGTCTGAACGCTGGAACCGAACCCTATTAGATATGGTCCGATCGATGATGTCTCTTACTGATTTGCCGTTATCATTTTGGGGTTATGCATTAGAAACCGCTGCATTCACTTTAAATAGGGCTCCATCTAAATCCGTTGAGATGACACCGTATGAACTGTGGTTTGGTGCTAAACCTAAGTTGTCGTTTCTTAAAGTTTGGGGATGCGAAGCTTACGTCAAGAAGTTGATGCCGGACAAGCTCGAACCCAAAGCGGAGAAATGCGTCTTCATAGGATACCCTAAGGAAACTATTGGGTATACCTTCTATCATAGAACCGAAGGCAAAGTGTTTGTCGCAAAGAACGGTTCCTTTCTTGAGAAGGAGTTTCTCTCGAAAGAAGTGAGTGGGAGGAAAGTAGAGCTATACGAGGTTATTGAACCTTCTCTTGAATTGGAGAGTAGCGCAGCACCTGAAATTGTTCCAGTGCCGCCTGCACCAACAATAGAGGAAGCTAATGACAAAGATCATGAAGCTTCGGACGATGCTGCTACTGAACGTCGCAGGTCGACAAGGTCACGTGCCCCTCCCGAGTGGTACGGCAACCCTGTCTTGACTATCTTGTTAGTAGAAGACAGTGAACCTACAAACTATGAGGAAGCGATGATGAGCCCAGACTCTGAGAAATGGCTAGAAGCCATGAAATCCGAATTGGGATCCATGAGCGAAAACCAAGTATGGACTTTGGTGGACCCTCCTAGCGACCGAAAGGCCGTTGAGTGCAAATGGATCTTCAAGAAGAAAACGGACGCGGATGGTAATGTTACCGTCTATAAAGCACGGCTTGTCGCGAAAGGTTTTCGACAAGTTCAAGGTGTTGACTACGATGAGACTTTCTCTCCCGTAGCGATGTTTAAGTCCATTCGGATTTTATTAGCAATTGCTGCATTTCATGATTATGAAATATGGCAGATGGATGTCAAGACTGCGTTCCTCAATGGAAATATTGATGAAGAGTTGTATATGATGCAACCCGAAGGTTTTGTCGATCCTAAGGATGCTGATAAAGTATGCAAACTTCAGCGTTCCATTTATGGACTGAAGCAAGCATCTCGGAGTTGGAACCTTCGTTTTGATCAAGTGATCAAGAGCTTTGGATTTGTTCCAAATTGCTATGAAGCTTGCATCTACAAGAAAGTGAGTGGGAGCTCGGTGACGTTTCTGGTACTATATGTGGATGACATATTGATTATTGGAAATGACATCAACATGCTTAACGATGTGAAGAGTTATTTGAACACGTGTTTTTCAATGAAAGAACTAGGTGAAGCTGCTTATATATTGGGCATCAAGATTATAGAGATAGACAAAGACGCCTGATAGCTTTAAGCCAGAGTACATACCTAGACAAAGTTCTGAAAAGGTTCAAAATGGATAAGGCAAAGAAAGGTTCAGTGCCTATGTTGTCAGGTAAGATATTGAGCAAGGCTCGGTGTCCAGCTACGGTAAATGATAGGGAAGCTATGAGCAAAGTGCCTTATGCCTCGGCCATAGGTTCTATCATGTATGTCATGCTGTGTACTAGACCGGATGTGTCCGATGCTCTTAGTTTGACGAGCAGATATCAAAGTGATCCAGGAGTGGAACACTGGACAGCCGTGAAGAACATCCTAAAGTACCTAAATAGGACTAAAGAAATGTTCTTAGTCTATGGGGGTGATGAATAGCTCGTCGTAAAAGGTTACGTCGACGCTAGTTTCAACACCGACAAGGATGATTCTAAATCTCAGACAGGATATGTGTATATTTTGAATGGAGGAGCTGTGAGCTGGAGAAGCCGCAAGCAAAGCGTGATCGCTGGATCTACAATAGAAGCGGAATACATGGCTGCTGCAGAAGCGTCAAGTGAAGGAGTTTGGATCAGGAACTTCATCACTGAGCTTGGCGTGGTTCCAAGTGCATTGGAGATATTGTGTGACAACACTGGCGCCATAGCACTCGCTAAGGAACCAAGATATCATCCAAAGACCAAGCATATCAACCGCAAGTTTCATATAATCCGAGATTATATAGCAGATGGAGATCTGAAGATTAGCAAAGTACATACAGATCTGAATGTCGCAGATCCATTGACTAAACCTCTTCCACGTGTAAAACATGATCAGAACCTCAGTGCCATGGGTGTGAGATTGTTGCCAAATGTAAACTAGATTATTGACTCTAGTGCAAGTGGGAGACTGTTGGAATTATGCCCTGAGGCAATAATAAAGCTGTTATTATTATAATTCTTGTTCATGATAATGTTTATATTCCATGCTAGAATTGTATTAAGCGGAAACTTTAATACTTGTGTGGTTTGTGAACAACACCGTGTCCCTAGTACGCCTCTAAGGACTAGCTCATTGATTAATGATGGTTAAGGTTTCCTAACCATGGACATGAGTTGTCAATTAATAATGAGATCATATCATTGGGAGAATGATATGGTGGACAGACCCAAACTAAGCGAAGCAATTAGATCGTGTCATCGTGTTCGTCTTTGCGAAGCTTTTCTTATGTCAAATATTGTATTCCTTAGACCATGAGATAATACAACTCCCTGGTATCGGAAGAAAGCTTTGAGGTCATCAAACGTCATCCTATGAGAGGGTGATCATAAAGGTGTCTCTCAGGTGATCGGAAAGTATCTGTTGGGTTGTATGTATCGAGATGGGATTTGTCCCTCCCAAGTCGGAGAGATATACTTCGGGCCCACTCGGTAATCGATATCAACACCTCTTGCAAGCATGTGGTTAAGGAGTTAATCACAAAGTGATATCGGATTACGGAACGAGTAAAGTACTTGTTGTGAACGAGATTGAACTAGGTATGACGGTACCGACGATCAAATCTCGGGCAAGTAAAATATCGCGAGACGAAGGGAATATATATATGGGATTGATTGATTCCTGACATCGTGGTTCATCCGATATGATCATCGATGAATGTGTGGGAGTCAATATGGGTGTCCAGACCCCGCTGTTGATTATTGACAGAAGATCATGTCTGCATATTCTCGAACCCGCAGGGTCACACACTTAACGTGTCTCGACGCTAGGATAGATTGGATAATTGGTTTATAAGTTTTTGTTCGGAGTCTCGGATGGGATCCGGGACATCACGAGAGGTTCTGGAGTGGTCCGGAGAATAAGATTCATATAAGGCAGTGCAGTTTTTGGAGTTCGGAATTGTTCCGGATTAATCGGTATTGTACCGGAAGCTTCTAGAACCTTCCGGAAGGGGACCAACGTGGCCCCACCTTCCGGGAGGGGGCATGGGCCTATGAGGGAGTGCCCTGGCCGCATTGGGCCAGGGGCACAAGGCCCCATAGGGCCCAGCCGGCCTAGAGAGGTTTAAACTCGAGATAGAGTTTCTAGAAGGGGGGTTTCCTTGCCCCCCACTCCTCCTCCTTTGGGGCCGCCGGCCTTGGCTTGGGGGAGGGGCTAGGGCTGCGCCCACCCCTCTATATATAGAGGGTTGGGGGCGCACCACCCCCCCCACACCTTCCCCTCCAACCCTAGCTGTCCTGCTGCCCTCCTCTCTCCCTCCCGACTGTTTGTAGGCGAAGCCCTGCTGCAGAAATTTTCCACCATATACACCACGCCGTCGTGTTGTAGATCCAATCCGTCTCTCCACCATACTTGCTGGACCGAGGAAGGAGGAGACGTCGAGGTGCTGCACGTGTGCATCTGACGGAGGCACCGCCACTTGTGGTGCTAGATCGGATCGGATCGCGAGGAGAAGCGAGTACGACTACATCACCCACGTTCCGACGAACGTTCCGCTGTGCGAATCTTCAAGGGTATGAAGATCTAATCCAATCTCTCTCGTTGTTTGCATCTCCTAGATTAGATCTTGGCTTTCTCTCTGTTCGCATCCGTAGAAAATTTTGATTTACTATGCCGCGAAACCCTTCAGGAGGGGCATATCGACTACAAGACAAGAAGACTAGAGTCAAATACTCCAAGCCGTGGAACGTTGCGCAGCTGTGATGTTTCTACTTTTAGGATCTTTTACGTTCCACAATTTACATTAAATAAGGCCTAATGCCAGGTTTTTCATCCAAAGACTCTTGTTTTATATTCAATAATGCCTATGACCATGTGATTACGCCACATGTACCTCCGTACCCTAAGATAAAAAAAACTAAGTTCCCAAAACTCAGCCTACATTTCCTAATGATATGACCATTTGTTGTCAATAACATCTCAATATTCATGATCGGGAAATCACGATCATCTATTCAACCAACAAGCTAGTATTACAAAGAGGCTTTACCAGAGACTCTAATTTAGTTTACAAATCACACAAGTATTAATGTTTTGGTTAATACTATTATAGCATAAATGTAAATATTTATCATAAACATAAAGATATAATAATAATAACCACTTTTATTATTGCCTCTAGCGCATATCTCCAACACTTCCACCACCACATCGTCGTGCTGTTGGAATCGAGAGGAGGATCTACAACCTCCGCTGCATGCTGGAACAAGGGAGAGGAAGGTATTCATCGAGTACCGTACGTGTGACCGACTATGGAAGCGCTGCCGGAACGTGGCGTCGGAAGGATCGTCTACACGATCTTGAGATAGGAAAGTGATCGACTACATCAACCACGAGAATCTGATCTCGTTAAATGCTTTGGATCTACAAGGGTTAGTTCTCTACAATCTCGTTGCATCGATCTCGTAGATTAGATCTTGGCTTGTGTGTGTTCATGCGATAGAATTTTTTTGTTTTCCATGCTACGAACCCCTACAAAAAAACCCACAAGCATGACAGTTTGTGGATCCAACGTCACAGTGTCTCCCTGCCATTTGAACTTCACGGCGACAATGGAGCGCCACTGATGCAACCACTGCGTGTAGCCGAGCGGGCCTAGCATCTTCAAGGCCCCTGTCCCTTCGCTCCAAGGAAGCGCGCAACCCAGATGCACGGGGGGTACTATCGAGACAGTGGCCACCAGGTTACCACAACCCATCTGCTACTGGGCCCTGGTGGTTGGCTTGATCATCACGCCTTGGAGATACCCCTCACGGAGGCAACGGCTATCGCAGAGCCACCGAAGGGCACCCCTCGCCAAGCTACACTTCTCGTACGCAAGAGGGAAAACCCTCCCCCGTCGAGTCATTCCTCGCCGAGGGGTAATGATGACTTGGAGCAAGACAGTTGTCCCTGCGTACGCTTTCCGCCCAAGAGAAGCATCTTCCCCTTCCGCATGCCAGAAATGGCCGACTACCACTTCCACCCAGAGGGGACCACCCCCTCTCTCTAAAGAGAGGAGGGCGCAACCACCATGATCAATGGCACCCTGACATGGATCATGCCCCACGGGAAAAGCACCTTTTTGCCTACCCGCTCACTTCTTTGTCGCCACGTGGGAATCCTTCCTACTGAGGGCGCGGGAAGAGGAAGGGACCTTCTTGCACCTCGGAAACCCTGGCTTCTTCCTCTTAGGAGCACTAGATATGATCGTCTGATCAGCCTTTCGTATATGTAACCTCGTCAAGCAATACAAGCAATACAATCAAGCATGAGTAGGATTTTACACCGCACGGTGGCTTGAACCTGGGTAAACTCACTGTGTCATCCTTTTCATGATTCCTACTATTTCTCACCAAGGTCACTCATAGATCTTGGAGAGATCGCGTTCAACCCATACTCTGACATGATCAACATCACATTCACAAGCCTCTCTTTAATTTCACACACTTCTCCTTACTCACACGATCACTCACCCAGGGCAAATGCAGCGGCATCAAAGGTCTCAGACAGACCTGTAGCGCCGGTCTTAAAGGTTACTTCCCCTGGAGTCTTCTTGTGAACATACACCTCCACCACGCCGAGCCACAAGAACAGCTCCTTGGCCTTCACGCCAACGATCTTAGTCAGCTTCCCGGCTCGACGAAGGCTATCACCTTGCCGGCGTAGGACACGGTCTGCTTGACCTTGTTGAACGTGTGCTCTTTCTTCTTGTGCACAAGTCAAATGAAGCCGGCATTGAGGTTGTACCCGAACTCCTCGGTGTCCTCCAGAGGCAGTAGGCTAGTGGGGAGGTCGAGCTCCTCCAGCACCTCCACCGACTTCTTCTTGCAGATTTTGTCGTCCCCCTTCACGATCTCCGCACCGTCAGGTTGAGTTGCACTTTACCCGCAAAAAAAAGGTTTGAGTTGCACTATGCAGGATTTTGGTGTCCCACAAAATGGTGTTGAAAGGAGCTAGTAGAGCTAAGCAGATGAAATATTGTTGTGATGGAGTGTGATATCCAAAGCGCTTCTTTTATAGGTGAAGATTACGGTAAGCTTCGATCACCAATCACTGTAATCTTGGAAGACAGAGAGACCACATATAGACTTATTTTAGAACTCATCAGTGTAGGTCCCGAAGAAGAGAGACACGTATGACCAAGTCCACATAAACTCACATGCTTGAAAGTCTCCAGAGCCTGGGTTGCATACAGTCCCTCGGCTGCACGGCATGACCATATTAAGAGAGTTTTGCCCAGTCAGACAGAGACCAAACTGGCCAATTGGATTATTAATTGGGCAGCATCATGGTCGCCGTCGTTCTTGTTTCCCCCTCTGGCTCTGGCTAGTCGGCTCTCCACCTCACCCTGGCTGGAGACAAGATGAAGGGCTCACAAATTTTGAGCACTCTGCACTCCTACATGCTAATTTTCGCTGAGACTCGCCAAAGTTTCCGTGGTAGTATATGCTATTGCTACCTAACCCTACGTATTGGATGGTAGCATATATGGTCAGGTTTAGGTCCCAATCAAGTAATCGGTTACTGCCTTCGTTTCAATTTTCGGAAATACTCAGTTACTGTCAGTGTAGCACGTACGCCGCAGTTTCAATCTTCGTTGAAGACCGAAGAGTTCTGCCAAATGGAATCAAGCAATGCAGTTTCCGTTCAATTACCGAATAACTGAAACGAATATCAAAAGGGGATGTAGCTCAGATGGTAGAGCGCTCGCTTAGCATGCGAGAGGTACGGGGATCGATACCCCGCATCTCCATTTTTCTAATCTCTACACACTTTTTTCCCTCGTTTTGTCTTCATCAACAAGATAATATAGTTTCTGCTTTCGTTTTTTACCATTACTTTATGCGGATGAAAAAAAAAAGAAGCTCTGAGTGTTGCACCAATCTCATCCTCGAGATACAGGAGAATGCACCGGACCCAACCAGCGCGGGCGTCTGTCGTCATCGCTTCATGCCCATGTTGCGAAAGGTTACTATATAAAGCGGTTGGAGTCATTGTAGTTAGGCGGTATGGTACTAAAGTTAGTGGTACTAGTGTGTTCACACTTCACAGCCAGACGGCTAAAAGGCAAACTGACAGTGACTCCATGCATGGGCTGGGCCTTTGAAATAGGCCTGGAAATGGACGATGCGGCCTGTTGCTACTTTGCGCTGCTAATTTACTTATTTCACTTTCGACATAACAACTAATCGTTTAATTGAATTATAAAAAATGTTTGTACCGTCAAAAGCCAGTTGTTCAACGGATTCCACGCATTGTCGTGAGCTGACTACAATTGCCGTCGCCCACGATCCACCAACTCCAACTTCACTGCAGACAACCATGAAGGGAGCGATCATCAAGAATTCAACATGTGGTTATCATAACACATGGTAGAGAGTGTATAGAGAAAGATGTACCAAGATTAGTTGAGAATACTACGCGCCTTTTAAGATCGAGCAAAAAACGCGAGCATAAATAGTTTAACCCTAACCAAGGACTTGATTGATTTTTATATTTTTTTCTAGGATCCTATTTATAATTTCTAAGGCCTTATCTTCAAATCTTAGGTTAGCAGTGCAAAAGATGTACCAAGGGCCTTAGTGTAATTTATACATGCATTTTTTTTAACGGAAGAGGGGTCTAGAAAGACCCCGGTGCAGCATATATTAATGCAGGTGGATTACAAATTACAGGAAGGACCTCCACAAAGTAATAAAGAACATATTGGCCCCTACAATTTGCACAGAAGACCCTGAGACAAAGAATGGAAAAGCAATCATGTCCAGGTCTTCGTCTAGCTCCAATTCCACCGCATCCTGCATGATGCATTCGACTGCGGCCAACTGCTTCACCACCGGGGACATAGCCACTTGGAGTGGAGCAGCGGGAGCACACCGCGTCGAAGCAAAAAGACCTCCACATCGGCAACAAAGCCTGGAGGAAGAACACCGGCCGACTCACCGGCGGCCAGGGAGGGAGTGGCTGCCCTACAGCCCTTGAGTTCGACATCTGGATAGCCTGAAGCTGTCGTCGATATGATGCCGAAGAAATACTCCCGAAGAAAAGGGGTGGCTGCCCTTCAGCCGAAGTAGTCAACGACGAGCTCGCCGTCGAGATAACATCCCCACCAGCTGCCACATCCGCGTCACCAGACCTCCAATCTCCAGATCTGCAAGGCAAGAAGTTGATCTTCTTATTCCCCCCGCCTCCACGGCCGGCCAGAAGAGAGATCACAACTCCTGTTTGCAGGATCCAGAGGTTCCTCCACCAAGAACTTGCAGCAGAGCACGACACGGCAGCCTGCGTCCTCTCCTCGCTACCACAGCCGGCCAGAGGATGCCCACCGACGCCATAAATCGACCACAGATCTTGGCCACCGAGCTCGAATTTATTTGAAAGAACGGTGCTCTTCACCCACACCTCCAACTCCGGCCAGAGAAGCAGGAGAACAGCGATGAAGAACCCTAAAGATCCCCAGATCCGCTCGCCTAGATCTGAGGCCCCGTTCTTGACTACAGGCATAAAGCCAACTACCGGCATAGAGCCAAAACTACACCTACCACTACTATTTACAGGTCGGCAGCCTCTCCCCTCCCCACTCCAGCCGGCGAAGCCGCCGGAGGAGAAGGAGAGAGACCCTAGGAAAGAGGAGAGAGCGGTCAGGTACTGTAGGGGGGGGGGGAATGAGTCAAGCGGCCAACTACATGCATTTTTGTTTATTGCAGCTCTAGGCCCTTCGGGGCCTTATCTGTTCAAAAAAAGAGAAGAGCTCATGTTTTTCGTTTGTGTTTCCGTTGATTTTCCTCGTCTTTCTTTTTCTCTTTGGCACCAGAATACCATGTAGAACCATGGATCAACGTCGTAATGCCACTTTAGTTTCTACCACAAGTTTTGTTTCCTCATAAGCAATGTCTCAAAGGATGAATACTACTTTCTCCATTTTAAAATATAAGATGTTTCAGCTTTTGTTAAATAAATATATCTAGAAATCTTTTAGTGTGTAGATTTAAAGTGAACCACACACTAAAAGACGTCTAGATATATTCGTTTCTTAAAAGCTAAAACATTTTATATTATAGAACGAAGGGAGTAATTAGTATAGAAAACGAGTTTCTCGACTCTAGTCCCTTCCCTTCCTAGGGTCTGTTTGATTCGTGAGATAGTAAAAACACAGAAATAGGAAAAACACAGGATTAGAATGTCATATCTAGTTGAATCCTATATGATTTGGAGCCTACGGGATTTTTTCTTAAAGAAGTGTTTGATTCATAGGAAAGTAAAGGAATTGTAACATGAGGTTGAATTGGATGAAAAGTTTCCTCTAAAACATAGTGCAATGTAATCCTATGGGAAAAATTCTTAAAGAGCCAAACCCTATGAATCAAACGACGCACATAGGAAAAATTCCTATGGATCAAAACCCTCCAAAATTCCTATAAAATTTCTTTAAATCAAACTAGCCCCTAGTTTGGCTGTTAAGACCACTACCGAAGATCATATGGGTGCCTTGGTCTCGTGGATCCATGCCTCTCAGTCATGCCTTTTTTCGTCTGCCACTACACCATATCTTGGCATTGTTGATGGATATCATGGTGTGGTATGGTTAGGTCTTTCTGATAATACGCCGCCAAGAAGGCTGCTGGTGTCATTTCTGTTGCTGTCACCGATGGCGGAGCTCCTCCTGTTTCGTAGTTGGTCCTACCATCGACGAACTCGTGTTTTCCCTTCTGATACCTTATGTTGATTATTAGTTATGCAGTATGCGTAGATGTGCTAGGTTTTTACTTTTTTGGAAAATAGTATGTATTAATATCGTGGAGATACCAATAACACCCAGCCTCTACAACAACGCATGCCCTAGAGGCTTACGGATGCACACAACTCAGAAAAAAATAAAGTCCTGCTACAGAGAATGGTTCCTCAAAGCAACGGCACTAACACCACTAGAACAACAGGAGTATTCCAACCACTCCAATAGAAACGTCTTCAAGAAGGAAACGGTGCACCAGCGCCGTCATCGCCCAATCAAATATCATAGCTTTTCACCCTGGAGAAAGTCCTCGCTCGCAAAACAATGCCTTCAACAAGGCCATTGTCAGGCACAACCATTTAAGGCTAGACCTTGGATTTTCACCCTGCAAGATAATATGTCAACACCCGGATTTTTAATCCCAGATGCCTGTTATGCCATACATCGCAATCCTAGGATTACCATTTTTGCGAGACATAACAGATTTGATATTACAGTACATCATCCATTACAAATCATACATAAGGTATTACACAAATAAGGATCTCATGATCCAGTTCTTAATACAACTCAAGCAGCGGAATAACGTAGGCGAACTTCATGGTCATAGGCAATGCTGACGATGAGAGATGATCCTAGTTGTCGTAACCTTCCTGCGGTCCGTCATCCTGATACTCCGCTTCATAGTTTGGTCACGGGAATAGCCAGAGACAAAGCCATGAGTACCCTTTAAGTGCTCGCAAACTAATAATAAGTGAAGGGGGGTTTTGTAGTAGGATACTAAGCTCTAGGGTTGTTTTGCAAAAAGCCAGATTTACCTCTACTAAGTTCCGAAGCAAAGATAGCTATTTGAAAGTTTTATAATACCTAAGTGGGAACTTGCATTTCATGTCACAACTCTGTTATGGTCAAGTCAAAGTCATAAATCATTTCATAAGTCATTTTGAAAACATCTGACGGGGAACAGTATGACCACTCCAACTGTCCATAACCGCGGACGTGGCGAAATAGTTTGACACTCTGCAGAGATTATACACTTTCATCACAACATTCGATACATATGTCAGGAACAATCCTGAATTCACCATACTCAGTATGCAGATAATCAATCCTAACCTTTCAATTACACGTCCTAGTATAGGCACCTCTCTTGTAAGTTTGGCCTCCCAACCATGACCAACTGTCATCTTGGGTACTGCACAGGTGGGCAATCTTCACAAGGTAGCCTCAACTCAGACCTTGGCCGCAAGGGAACCCATACTAAGGTATATAAATTTCCAGTCAAGCCCTACCCAATTTTCGGGTATTGTGGTTGTACGGTAAAATTGGAATGGTATCGCATCGAGACAACCATCAGTTTTATAAAGGGCTAAGGCTCATACCTCAACATTTTCATCACCAAAATCATCTGGTGTTCAAGAACAGATGTCAAAACATTTCAGTAGAATTACTCATCATTCTAAGGTTTTCATAACCATTTTCACCAAGTATTCCCATCTACAGTTGATCAAGTTTTATGCTTAGCCCTAGCATCTACAAGTGGGGGTAAGTACTAATGAGGGGCAATAAACCAGTGGGGATTTACCAAGTTCAATCTCATGCCTTAGGATGACATCAAGATTATCTAACTTAGGCCAAATTTTATGCTCTTTATGCTACCTTCGGTTATCTTTCTAGAATCTACAAGTCACCAAGTAAACTCTAAGAGAAGCTTTGATAGAGAAAATAAAGTATTAAGTTTGCAAGTAAAACTAGGATTGGATATCAAGTGGTGTAAGCTTGCTAAGTTGCAAGTATTAGCTTGCTAATTCAACTAGTAGTATTAGGCTTGCCTTGTGCAGAGCAGTGGTTGAAGTTCTCCTCGGCTTCTTCCTCGTAGTATCCTCCTTTCTCCGCGTATCCTTAGTCGGTACTAGCGTCTATAAATAAATATGAGGTACACAATCACCAATCAAAACTTAACTATTTCTAATCATCACACAGAGGTTCATACTAGATGATCTATTATCATCACTAACATTACAAGGATTAAAACACTTGTCTCATTTATTTTATTTTGAGAAAAGTAATTTCTACTCATTGAAAAACTACTTAAGATTTAATATTCTCCAACTCAAACATGGGATCATGTTGACACATGTCATCACCACATATTTCGGTACATGGGAACATGATTTAAAGTGGTGTCACAATTTAATAAGTTTTAACCATTTTATTTAATTTAATTAAAGTGACTAGAAATGCCTATGTGGCATTCTTTTATTACTTGATCATTATTTCTGTAGGTAAACTTATATATTTTTATATATTCTGAAAGGTATGGTCAAATGTGATTTTTTGAGAGTTGGAATCAACTCAAAAGCTTTTATGGTTGAATTTTGAAAAATGTTTGAATGTAGAAAAGCTTCTACCTTGTTACTTTTACCATGGGTGATCTACAAATCTAAATGGTTTGAATCCAACGGGCTTGGATTAAGCATTCCAGTACCTTTCTAACAAAATTGGTTTCATGCATTTTGGTTCAGTGAATAGAGCTGGGTTGATTTTTGAATCTAGGTACATAACTGGGTTTGAAATTAATTGAATAAAACTAAATTTGAATTATTGGGTTGTGCTGGATGTTTAACTGGGCCGGCCCACTACGCACAGCGCACGCGCGCGCTGGTTAAGTGGCTGTCCCTACTCGTCAGTGAGACAGTGAGTGGCAAAGAGGTACGAGGTGATCTAGGCCGCACGATCTAACTCTAATCGAACGACTCTGGTTCATCGTCCATGCTGGGCAGCTCCGGCGAGACAGAACCCTAGCGCAGCAGGTGGGGGTCATAGGAGGATTACCGGGGCTCAGGCAATGGTCGGTGACGAGGGTGAACAACAAAGTCGACGATGACGGTTCTCCTGGTACCGGAAGCTTCTCCTAGGGTGGCTCCAATCGACGGCGCCTCTCCTCCTCTGAAGCGGCGAACTCTGGTGAAATTCCGGACACCTGGTGCTCGCATTGCTCCGGGAGTGAGTGGGTGTGATCAGTGAGAGGTGGGGAGTGAACTAGTGTGAAGAAAACGAGCGGGGGAGGCCTCTATTTATAGTGGTTGAAGGGGATCGACGGGCATGGGCTGAGCTCGTCATGGTCGACGGTACAGAGGGATAATGGCATGGGCGACAGTAGGGGTGGTGCGTGCTCCCTGGCGAAGCTCAACGGTGTGGTCTTGCAGCGTGGGACGGTGCTGAACGGTCGGAACACGTCGACGCTCTTGGTGGGTCCGACGGTAATTTTAATGGCGCACATGTGCTCCTGGTCACGCAATGGCGAACGAGCATGTCCGTGGGGTTGCTGGGGTGCTGGCGATCATGAAGGGAATATGCCCTGAGAGGAAATAATAAAATGTTTATTATGTGTATTCCAAGTATATGATAGATGTTTATTTTGCATGCTATAATTGTATTAATACGGAAACGTTAATACATGTGTGTTTAATAAACAAACAGAAAGTTTCTAGTTATGCCTCTCATAAACTAGTTCGTTGATTAACAAGATGATCACGGTTTCCTGATCATAGACATTGGATGTTGTTAATAACGAGATCACAACATTAGTGTAATGGTGTGATGAACATTCATCCGAAGTATAGCATTACGATCAAAGTCATTGAGTTTATATTGCTATAAACAAACTACGAAGTAATCCTAATCCTTAGACCATGAGATCATGCCAATCACTAACACCGAAAGAGTTTCTTGTTGACATCAAACGTCACTCCGTAACTGGGTGATTATAAAGATGGCTTCAAAGCTTCTAAAGTGTTATGTTGAAAATCATGGATCAAGAGTGGAATTTGTTCATCCCGATGACGGATAGATATGCTCTGGGCCCTTTCGGTGATATCACATTGGTTAGCTTGCAAGCAAGTGATTTGATCATTAGAATGTTATATCACGGGAACGAGAAAAGAGTGCATGTCAGTAACGAGATCAAACTAGGTATGGAGATACCGATGATCGAATCTCGGACATGTAATATATCGTGAAACAAAGGGATTAAGATTCAAGCGTAAAAGATTCCGACGATCACAGGAAAAGTCATCGTTGAATGTGTGGGAGTCAGTATGGATCTCCAGGTCCCGCTACTGATTATTGATCGGAGAAGGGTCTCGATCATGTCCACATTATTCGCGAACCGTAGGGTGACACACTTAAGGGACACTGGCATCCAGTTGGAGCAAATGTTTCATGCCGAAAGAATAAACAAGCGCAGGAATTTATTTCACTAGATACCGAAACAGGTTTTCGGGTGAAATTGCATAAAGTGGTTATGCATGTGAAATGGAATTCTAGCAAGGGGTTATTTGTGAATGTTTGTCATTAAAGTAATTGACAAAATTCTGAATAAAATAAAAGAGTTTTATTTAATGAGAGTTTGCATTAAATTTGGTGGAAATTTAATGGGAATTTGAGTGGACTTTTGAGTGGAGGGAATTTGTAGCACCCCGGATAAACCCTAATTATATTAATGCTTGTTGTTTCTATTTTTCATCATCATGACATCATCATCTTGCATACCTTGTCTCTAAACTATTTTAGTAAAACCCTATATTATTTTGTACTTTACTTATCCTCTCCTTATTCAAATTATATCCCTTGTTCTTGAAATCATGTAAAAATATTTACCAAAATGATTTTTAAACAAAAGAACATAAAACTAAAAATATTTTAAATATAAATAAATAAAACCTATACCTAAACCGGCAGGCCCAAAGGCCCAACCGGTTGGACCAAACCCTAAACCTACTAGTCCCTAGAAACCCTAGCCATCTAACCTAGCCACACCAATCCCACCCGCCGCCAGCACCCCACCCAAGCGCCTGCGCCAGACCCACACAACCCACACTCCACGCTCCTCCCGGTCAAATCCCAATCCATGTCCCACTCCTAGCCCACACCTATCGACCGCCCACCCCGCACCTGCCCCATTTCCCGTTGCCTCCTCTCTCCCCCCCACGAAACCCAATCCCGCAAGCCACCAAACCCGCCTCTCTGCTCGCATCCGCCGCCGCCGGCCCCTACCCATGGCAAGCCGTCCGCCCCCTGCATCGCGCCCTCGCCGTCCTCTGTTGGGCCGCCTCTCTACGACCTCCGTACCCTTCTCTACAACCACCGCCAGCGCCACCGCGCCCCAAGCACCTTCTACCCCCATCGCTCGTGACCTCCCTGGTTTCCCGCGCGGCCATGCCCATCGTCATCTTCCTCCACGGGCCCATCGCCTTCGGCCGCGGCCACGTCCACCGTCGTTGGCCTTCCCTCATCGTGCGTCTACCTTGAGCCCGAGCTCCCCGCCGGCCGTCCGTGACCTCCGTCCCGCGCCGTCCGCCCTCTCCTCTCCTGCCGGCTGCCTGCAGGATCTCCCCGCCTGAACGCCCCGTCGCTGCCGCGTGGCCTCCTGGCCCGCGACCCCCTCCGTCCGGCCTGCGTCCTCGTCACCGCTGGCAGAGGCTGCCTTGGGCCCCTGAGCTTCGCAACCCTTGAGCCCTAGCCTCGCAGGCCTCTCCGACGACCAAGGCCCTGCCCTCGTGTATCTGCAGGGAGGCCTCCGGTGGTAGCAATCCTGTACCACGCGTGTCTACCAGGTGCTGCCACACGCGGAACCTAAGCATCTTTGTGCCACCAGGTTCTCAACTTCGCCCGCAAGATGCAGAGCATCCGCTCGGCCTGGTGATGTGTTGGATTGCCCTGTCGAGTCGGTGATGAATCCGTGACGTGTTGTGGCCCAACATTTAGCCGTGATGTTGTCAAGAAGGAAGATGGACCCGATGTACTTCTTACGCTGACACAAGTTCGATACTGACGTTCGATGCCGGAGTCCCAAGGTCGTCACAGAAGGTTGTCGAGCGACAAGGCCTCCTTCATGAAACTGACAAGATCTACCACACGGACGCACCACGGACTCGGAGAAACCCTCGGACGCCAAGATCGCCCACATGGAACCGAAGACCGATCCTGCAAAACCTCGGAACCCCAAGATCGTCGATTCTCGATGTGTGACCATTTTTCCGATACCTCTCCTATTTTACAATATATATGACATCTATTTGTTGCATATTAAATTAATCATGCTTGCATACATCGTGTCATGTGGTTTGAGGGTATTGTGTCGACTCAACTAATAATTAAATATAGAGACCATATGAGGGCGATTCTAGTCTTATATTGGCCCGTTTAAATTTGTGTAGCGAACCGAGTGCTATATCTTGCCTTGTTAATATAACATTTAAATTGCGGGGTATCTAAATAACTTGAACCATATAACTAATTGTCGTGCCCCCGATTCCGCTTAATATGGCCTAATTGCATCGCATCTTTGCCATGTCATACATCATAAATGCATCATGCTCGATCTTCTGCCGTAGTAATAAATAGTGTATCCGGTGTTTCTTCTAGTGCTTTGCTTCTTCACGGAATAGGCCGATGGTTGATGCGAGTGTCGACCCGATCTGCGGGTGAACCTTCAGCAATGTTTTTCAGGCGAGCATTCTCCCCCTTTCTACCTATCTTACTTTTATAGTCTTTATTTCCTCCTGTTGATCTATTGCTATCTGTGTTGCGATGCTCTAGTTTTCGTACCCGCGATATCCTTGCAGCCCTTATATTGCCATGGACACATACTATTATCTGTTGTTTGGTAGATAGTCGGTCTTGCGAGTCGTAGTTGCTTGCGTAGGTGTTTTGTCGCGTCGTCGATATTTCATAGTTGTTGGAGTAAGGCCGTATGTTTAATGTTGGAGATGATCATGGATTTAATTATCATTTAATAACTAAAATTGAAGTAGGTAAATGCAGAGGCACCGGTGGGTAATAGACAATATTTGGTTTTTAACCGCTCACTGGTGTCCCGTAGGACCCCGAGTTCTTGACACCTGTTCCGAGATCGAGCGCGCTAACCACAGGTGGGGTGTGTGGGCACCCCCATCGATTAGTACCTGATTTCAAAGTACTGTACCGAGGGCCACAACGTAGTTTGGGGCTTTATTACTATCCTGTACTTATGCCATGTTTTACTTCTTTATTTATGATTGCGCGTGGAGCGCCTGTACTGTTTTGGATCGCGGCACGACTTCGCGGTATCGACAAGCCCAGTCACACTTTCGGGTTCCCAGTCGTTTATAGCCGTTCTCGCAAACCCTGGGTCCGTCTCGGAGACCGGCCGACTTTGTTACGGGTAGCTTAGTGGGGTGGCCCCCCATGTGCTTGCTTTGGGTCTGGGAAACGTCGTGTCCGAAACCCCGTCGACATACCGTTGGGTGTATGTTTTGTGGTCTTGTACCTACCTGATCTGACAACAAGGGTGTAGGTGCGTGTGGAAACTTTGGTGCACCCCTGCAGGGTTAAATCTTTTCGAGAAGCCGTGTCCGCGGTTATGGATGACTTGGAGCACAATTCTCGATCATAGACAACTATAACTAAAGTTTACTATTATAATTTGACTTGTATCTGATATGACTAGTAATCAGCTTCACTACAACGGAATGGCTAAATAAAAGTACCAACAACTGCTGGGTTTGGGATATCTCATGCTTATTGTATCTGACTAGTAAGTGTTGCAACTACAACGGAATGGTTAACTAAAACTGCCCACTGCTTATTATATCAGGATGACTATCTATACCTGACTAGTAATTGCTGTAACGATAACTGAATAAATAAAACTGCCAACTATGTGAGTTCCTCGGTTGACTTCCTTGTTTGGTCTCGAGGGGGAAATACCAGGATGGGTATGTTTGGTGGTAGCATCAGGTTGGTTCCGAATAGGTCTTTCTTATCCCTCTCTGATAGCCGACAATTATATCGAGTCTCTATAGGTTGTTTAGTGCATGCTGCGCTGCCGCTTCAGTCCACCATACGTATGTAGGCGAGGACCGCCGAATTCTAGTCTCGCCGTGTACTGGCCTCAGTACTGACCGCTCTCTTTTTCCTTGGCCCTTTGTCGGCACCCCTTTTGTTTTAGCAGGTTTTGAGATCGACGTCGTTAGCAGGGTTACCCTTCCGGCTTGGCCTGGGCAGGGTTATGGACGTCATTGGTTATTCTTCAGGGCTCTTAGCTCAATTTGCATCTTGTCCGTACTCGGGCGCTGTATTGTTTTCAAGGTGATTTGGATCTTTGTACTCTATATTTGTATTCTTGACTCTTTGAGTCGCTGTTGTATATATCTGTTTTGTGGGTTCCATCGTGGACTAATGTGTAATGATATTACTTCGTTTTCCACCCGCACGCAAGTGCCTGGTGGGCACCTTTGAATCGTTTCGATGCGGGTTTGGCGGGGATCGCTGAGACTTGCATAGGGTCGATTCTGAGGGTGTTACAGAGTGGTATCAGAGCTCAGCAGTTACGATACCCCACTGGTCCAGCCTGTAGGATAACCTAGCTAATGGACGTTGTAGAGTGTCAAAACTATTTTGGAAAAATCGGTTGGATAGATCTGATTAGGTCTACTTTTACTCCTTATCCCTTTGCTATTCTTCTCTTACCTCGACGTGTTTTGAATCTTCTCTCTTATCTTTTCTTCGAGTCTAGGAATTCTCGTGGTTGGGTTTCCGTCGTACCTTCAGGGTTTCACTTCCTCCTCTTGTAACGGTGCTTCGACATTCAACCTTCACGCTATTTGATGAATCTTTCATCTGTTGTACCTTTCAGTGGACCGAAAATTCACTAAAAATTTTCTTTCTATCCTCCGGTGTTTTCTGATACGATGAAGTCATCTACATCAGATCTGATGAAAATCTCCATCCCACCTTTGTTTCGGAACCTTGCTTGTCGAGATCTCCAGTCTAAATTCCGAGAGTTGGTTGCATAGTTCGCTATTTGTGTATGGGGTAATGCTTTGAGTGCGGGATGGGGTCGCGACCATACCACTACTCTTATCATTTTCTTTTGTATGTTGAATGGTGGATCAATGCAATTTACTCCTTCCGTAGAAGTTAAAGGTGGCATTAGCCTTTGCGACCTCTACCTTCGCCCTTTGTCTCTCCGAAGTGTTCTCTCGATGAACGTGATCCACGCCCCTTTGTTGGTGGTGTCGCCGATTTCAAGATGAATAAAGAACCCTTGTTAGTGGTGTCGGGAAGATCTACTTGAAGCGAGGAGATTCAGATCGTCGTCCTTCTTCCCTATACCATGAGGCGGATCTCGAGGGCGAGATCCATTGTTAGTGGTGTCGAATTGTAGCACCCCGGATAAACCCTAATTATATTAATGCTTGTTGTTTCTATTTTTCACCATCATGACATCATCATCTTGCATACCTTGTCTCTAAACTATTTTAGTAAAACCCTATATTATTTTGTACTTTGCATATCCTCTCCTTATTCAAATTATATCCCTTGTTCTTGAAATCATGTAAAAATATTTACCAAAATGATTTTTAAACAAAAGAACATAAAACTAAAAATATTTTAAATATAAATAAATAAAACCTATACCTAAACCGGCCAGGCCCAAAGGCCCAACCGGTTGGACCAAACCCTAAACCTACTAGTCCCTAGAAACCCTAGCCATCTAACCTAGCCACACCAATCCCACCCGCCGCCAGCACCCCACCCACGCGCCTGCGCCAGACCCACACAACCCGCACTCCACGCTCCTCCCGGTCAAATCCCGATCCATGTCCCACTCCTGGCCCACACCTATCGACCGCCCACCCCGCACCTGCCCCGTTTCCCGTCGCCTCCTCTCTCCCCCCACGAAACCCAATCCCGCAAGCCACCAAACCCGCCTCTCTGCTTGCATCCGCCGCCGCCGGCCCCTACCCATGGCAAGGCGTCTGCCCCCTACACCGCGCCCTCGCCGTCCTCTGTTGGACCGCCTCTCTACGACCTCCGTACCCTTCTCTGCAACCACCGCCAGCGCCACCGCGCCCCAAGCACCTTCTACCCCCGTCGCTCGTGACCTCCCTGGTTTCCCGCGCGGCCATGCCCATCGTCATCTTCCTCCACGGGCCCATCGCCTTCGGCCGCGGCCACGTCCACCGTCGTTGGCCTTCCCTCATCGTGCGTCTGCCTTGAGCCCGAGCTCCCCGCCGGCCGTCCGTGACCTCCACCCCGCGTCGTCCGCCCTCTCCTCTCCCGCCGGCTGCCTGCAGGATCTCCCCGCCTGAACGCCCCGTCACCGCCGCGTGGCCTCCTCGCCCGCGACCCCTTCCGTCCGGCCTGCGTCCTCGTCACCGCTGGCAGAGGCTGCCTTGGAGCCCCTGAGCTTCGCAACCCTTGAGCCCTAGCCTCGCAGGCCTCTCCGACGACCAAGGCCCTGCCCTCGTGTATCTGCAGGGAGGCCTCCGGTGGTAGCAATCCTGTACCACGCGTGTCTACCAGGTGCTGCCACACGCGGAACCTAAGCATCTTTGTGCCACCAGGTTCTCAACTTCGCCCGCAAGATGCAGAGCATCCGCTCGGCCTGGTGATGTGTTGGATTGCCCTGTCGAGTCGGTGATGAATCCGTGACGTGTTGTGGCCCAACATTTAGCCGTGATGTTGTCAAGAAGGAAGATGGACCCGATGTACTTCTTACGCTGACACAAGTTCGATACTGACGTTCGATGCCGGAGTCCCAAGGTCGTCACAGAAGGTTGTCGAGCGACAAGGCCTCCTTCATGAAACTGACAAGATCTACCACACGGACGCACCACGGACTCGGAGAAACCCTCGGACGCCAAGATCGCCCACATGGAACCGAAGACTGATCCCGCAAAACCTCGGAAGCCCAAGATCGTCGATTCTCGATGTGTGACCATTTTTCCGATACCTCTCCTATTTTACAATATATATGACATCTATTTGTTGCATATTAAATTAATCATGCTTGCATACATCGTGTCATGTGGTTTGAGGGTATTGTGTCGACTCAACTAATAATTAAATATAGAGACCATATGAGGGCGATTCTAGTCTTATATTGGCCCATTTAAATTTGTGTAGCGAACCGAGTGCTATATCTTGCCTTGTTAATATAACATTTAAATTGCGGGGTATCTAAATAACTTGAACCATATAACTAATTGTCATGCCCCCGATTCCGCTTAATATGGCCTAATTGCATCGCATCTTTGCCATGTCATACATCATACATGCATCATGCTCGATCTTCTGCCGTAGTAATAAATAGTGTATCCGGTGTTTCTTCTAGTGCTTTGCTTCTTCACGGAATAGGCCGATGAGTTGATGCGAGTGTCGACTCGATCTGCGGGTGAACCTTCAGCAATGTTTTTCAGGCGAGCATTCTCCCCCTTTCTACCTATCTTACTTTTATAGTCTTTATTTCCTCCTGTTGATCTATTGCTATCTGTGTTGCGATGCTTTAGTTTTCGTACCCGTGATATCCTTGCAGCCCTTATATTGCCATGGACACATCCTATTATCTGTTGTTTGGTAGATAGTCGGTCTTGCGAGTCGTAGTTGCTTGCGTAGGTGTTTTGTCGCGTCGTCATCTTTCATAGTTGTTGGAGTAAGGCCGTATGTTTAATGTTGGAGATGATCATGGCTTTAATTATCGTTTAATAACTAAAAATGAAGTAGGTAAATGCAGAGGCACCGGTGGGTAATAGACAATATTTGGTTTTTAACCGCTCACTGGTGTCCCGTAGGACCCCGAGTTCTTGACACCTGTTCCGAGATCGAGCGCGCTAACCACAGGTGGGGTGTGTGGGCACCCCCATCGATTAGTACCTGATTTCAAAGTACTGTACCGGGGGCCACAAAATAGTTTGGGGCTTTATTACTATCCTGTACTTATGCCATGTTTTACTGCTTTATTTATGATTGCGCGTGGAGCGCCTGTACTGTTTTGGATCGCGGCACGATTTCGCGGTATCGACAAGCCCAGTCACACTTTCGGGTTCCCAGTCGTTTACAGCCGTTCTCGCAAACCCTGGGTCCGTCTCGGAGACCGGCCGACTTCGTTACGGGTAGCTTAGTGGGGTGGCCCCCCATGTGCTTGCTTTGGGTCTAGGAAACGTCGTGTCCGAAACCCCGTCGACATACCGTTGGGTGTATGTTTTGTGATCTTGTACCTACCTGATCTGACAACAAGGGTGTAGGTGCGTGTGGAAACTTTGGTGCACCCCTGCAGGGTTAAATCTTTTCGAGAAGCCGTGTCCGCGGTTATGGACGACTTGGAGCATAGTTCTTGATCATAGACAACTATAACTAAAGTTTACTGTTATAATTTGACTTGTATCCGATATGACTAGTAATCAGCTTCACTACAACGGAATGGCTAAATAAAAGTACCAACAACTGCTGGGTTTGGGATATCTCATGCTTATTGTATCTGACTAGTAAGTGTTGCAACTACAACGGAATGGTTAACTAAAACTGCCCACTGCTTATTATATCAGGATGACTATGTATACCTGACTAGTAATTGCTGTAACGATAACTGAATAAATAAAACTGCCAACTGTGTGAGTTCCTCGGTTGACTTCCTCGTTTGGTCTCGAGGGGGAAATACCAGGATGGGTATGTTTGGTGGTAGCATCAGGTTGGTTCCGAATAGGTCTTTCTTATCCCTCTTTGATAGCCGACAATTATATCGAGTCTCTATAGGTTGTTTAGTGCATGCTGCGCTGCCTCTTCAGTCCACCATACCTATGTAGGCGAGGACCGCCGAATTCTAGTCTCGCCGTGTACTGGCCTAAGTACTGACCGCTCTCTTTTTCCTTGGCCCTTTGTCGGCACCCCTTTTGTTTTAGCAGGTTTTGAGATCCACGTCGTTAGCAGGGTTACCCTTCCGGCTTGCCCTGGGCAGGGTTATGGACGCCATTGGTTATTCTTCAGGGCTCTTAGCTCAATTTGCATCTTATCCGTACTCGGGCGCTGTATTGTTTTCAAGGTGATTTGGATCTTTGTACTGTATATCTGTATTCTTGACTCTTTGAGTCGTTGTTGTATATATCTGTTTTGTGGGTTCCATCATGGACTAATGTGTAATGATATTACTTTGTTTTCCACCCGCACGCAAGTGCCTGGTGGGCACCTTTGAATCGTTTCTATGCGGGTTTGGCGGGGATCGCTGAGATTTGCATAGGGTCGATTCTGAGGGTGTTACAAAATTTAAGGGAATTTTGTGAGTGGAGTGTCCACCCACATGAAGAGGGGAGGGCAAGGGGAAGCCCCCATGCGCCGGCCACCCCCTTGGGGTTCCCCCTCCTCCTATAAAAGGAGCCCCCCCTCCTCACTTGTCTCTCACACCTCCTCGTGAAGGATCTCTCTCCCCCTCTAGAATTTATCCCCCATGGTCTCGGACTAGCGAGATACATGTTCCCGGTGGCTATTTGGCAAGAAAGGTTTGTACTTCCGCTGCATCGCTGGAGCGAGGAGGCGGAGGTTTCCCGGTGTCTTGTACGTGTGTGCGAGCACGGATGCGCTACGGCTTTGCGGTGCTAGGACTTCCTCTCGATCTTGAGATCGGCAAGAGATCGTCTACATCAACCACGAGTTGAACTCGTTAAGCTTTGTCGGTCTTCAAGGGTATGTTCTCTACGGATATACATCCGCCCGTTGTTTATATCTAGTAGATAGATCTTGGTACATAGTTCCCATCGTAGGAAATTTTTTGTTTTCTATGATGCGAACCCTACAGTGGTATCAGAGCCGGATCTATGCGTAGATACTTTACACGGGTAGTACACATATGAGTATGTGGGCGATAATGATCATGTTGTTGCTCCTTTGTTGTAATTTTGGATATTGGTGGCATAGTGGGATGAAGCGGCCCGGACAAACTTTACATGTCCTCGCACATGAGACCTGTTCCACGCTTGATATGCAACTAGTTTGCATAAGTGGCTAGCGGGTGTCTGTCTCTTCTACTATAGTCAATATCTATTTTGCAAGCGAGTTGTCAATAATTTGGTTATCCTCGTTGTGGTTCATGTTCGTAGGTAAGAACGGTTCTATCTCGAAAGCCCTAAGCCACGTAAAACTTGGAATGGATAAATTAGAGGCGTCTAGTTAAGATTGTTTCTAGGCTAGTGTTATGACACGGTGATGTTGTAAGTAGAAGTATGAGATGATACTCTTACAACATACATAACGTGTAATCCCATAGACCTTAGACTTACACATATAGGTATGATAGTGATCATACCACGGTGCACATGATAGAGATCATATGCGGGAACCATATCATTTCACTAATAAACATGTGATGTTTGATTGCATCTTATATTGCTTGTTTAGCACTTTGTTAGCTGTGGCGCCCCGCCAAAACCACTACTAGAAAATCGCGTTGTTTTTGTGCATTGCATCGTCGTGACTGCATGCTCATGTCATCATGCCATCTTGCATTTGAGGATCGTCATCATCTTGCATGGTTTGTTTAAAAACTATTTTTGAAAAATCTGTTTTTGTTTTCTAAACGCCCCGTCTTTATTCAAACACAAAACCCGGGTCTCCGGAATATTTGTTTTGTCTACCAACGGTTTTTAAAAGCCCCGAAAGCCTAGCCGGCCACCTCCAAATTAAAACCCTACCCTGTCTATCCCTAAACCCTTTTCTACCCCAAACCTAGTCTACCCAGCCCCTCCACCTCACCCCATCCAATCCCCTCCCTCCACCTCACCTCTCCACCTCACTCCCACCAATCGCCGCCTGCCACCTCACCCCAGCCACCACATCAGCCCACCTATCCACCACACCACCCGCCGCCTTTTCCCTGCCCCTGGGCCCCACCCGCACTGGACAGCCACTCCCTTGCCCGCCGCCTGGCACGCGCGCCCCGGTCCCACCGACCCCACCCTCCCAACGCGACCCAATCCTTCCACCCACCCCGCGTTTCTCCTTCCCCCGTTCTTCTCTGTGCCGCCCCCCACCCGATCAATCCGCCGCCGCCGCCGCCAGCGGTGCCTCTTCCCGCTCGCGAGCCTACCCCACCGCGGCCCCATCTTCCTCCTGCCCTCGCGTCGCTCGCATCCGGCCGCCCCGGAACTACTCCGTCCTCCGCTACACCTCGCCGTCGCCGCCTAGGTCCAACTCCGCCACCGCTTGGCACCGCCTTCGTCCTCCCGGTCACCCTCCTCTCTGGCCTCGCCTCGCTCGTCGCCTGCCCTGAGGCCGCGCCCCTCGCCGCCAACCACTCCTGCCCTCCTCCTCTGCATCGAGCCCGTGATGCCCCTGCGCGTGGCGCTCTCGCCCTGGCCGTCGTCGACCCTCGCCTCCTCCCCGTGCAGTTGTGTCTCCGGCCGCGTGCGGGCCTGCCGGAGCTCCTCTCCCTGTCGATGCGGCCACCATCTCTGTCGGCCTGCACAACTTCCGCCTCAAGCTCCTCGTCCTGGCCGCCCTCCTCCCCGGCCAGCAGCAACCGCCTGCGTGGCCGCCGCTGCCTCCTGCTTTGCGTCGGACCGCTGACCTGCGAGTAGGCTCTGCCCGCCTCCATCGCCTCGAAGCCCCCCGCGGCGGCCTCATCCCCACCTCCCCGTGTTACCCTCGGTCCTCCTTGCCTCGCCTTGTGCTCACCGCCGCCACGCTCGTGGCCACTGCAGCTGCGCATCCCGCGCATCCTCCTCGTGCCGCGTTCGTCTCCGGCCGCCGGGCCAGCGACCCCGCCTCCTTCTGCCTGCAGCGCCCCTGCAAGCCACACCCGATCGCGGCCAGCTTCCCCAACCCCGCGAGCCCGTGCGGTCACCTACCCTGCTTGTGTTTGCTTCTGAGGGTGCTCCTCGTGTTGCAGTTGTTGTGACTGCCACTAGTAATAAACATTCATGCTGGCTACTGCAGATGTTCAACATGCCCTATAGCGGTTTCAAAGCCCGTTGAAGAGGAAGTCTTCAATTTTGCTCTGTTGCATGGTGGAACACAAGCCCGTCTTCGCAAGATCTCCGTCTTCGCAAGTTCTCCGAGCCCGATGAACCACGTCAAGAACCCGCGTGCTCCGAAGACGGTGGCTCTAGACGAACCCCGTACAAGATCTTTGCCTCTTGTTGTTGCTTTGTACCGTGGCCGCCAAGATCGGCCGATAACCCCGTGATATAACAAAGATGTACCAATGCGACAAGAGGAGGTGACGGAGCCAAATCCGAGACCTCGACAAGGACTCCGACATGGAACAGATGATTGTCGGAACCCAAGATCTTCCTCACGGCACGCCAAGACCTCCGTCATGGAAACCGCAAAATCCATTCCCGGGCCCCGAAGACCGATCCCGGCGAGACCAAACCCGTCGAACCCTCGGAACCCCAAGATCGCCAACCCCATGTGTGATGCCCTTTCCAAGCCCCGTATTTTTTTTATAATATATGATATAAACTTGTTGCACTAAATCATTCATGTCGCGTACATATTTGTGTGGTTTGGGGGCCTTATGCCGATTCACCTGATAATTAAATATGGAGTCCATGTGTGGGGGGTTCTAGTCCTATTTTGGCTCCATTTAAATTTGTATAGCGAACCGGTGTCATATTTTGCCTTATTAATACAACATTTAAAATTGCAGGGTATCTAAACAACATCAACCACCTAAGTAAATGTCGGGACCCCGGTTCCGTTTAATATTGCCTAATTGCATCGCATCCTTGCCATGCCATACATCATACATGCATCATGCCCGATCTTCTGCCGTAGTATTAAATAGTGCATTCGGTGTTCTCTTCTAGTGCTTTGCTTCTTCACGGATTAGGCCGATGAGTTGATGCGAGTGTAGATCCGATCTTCGGATGAACCTTCGACAATGTTTTCAGGCGAGCATTCTTCCCCTTTCCACCTATCTTACTTTTATAGTCTTTATTCCCTCCTGTTGATCTATTGCTACCTGTGTTGCGATGCTCTAGTTTTCGTACCCGTGATATCCCTTGCAGCCCTATATTGCCTTGGACACATCCTATTACATGTTGTTTGGTAGATAGTTGGACTTGCGTGTCGTAGTTGCTTGCTCAAGTGCTGTTGCGTCTCGTCAAGTACCACAGTTGTTGGAGTATTGCCGCATGTTTAATGTTGGAGATGATCAAGACTTTAATTATTGTTTAATAACTAAAATTGAAAGTAGGTAAATGCAGAGGCACCGGTGGGTAATAGACAATATTTGGATTTTAACCGCTCACTGGTGTCCCGTAGGACCCCGAGTTTTTGACACCTGTTCCGAGATCGAGCGCGCTAACCACAGGTGGGGTGTGTGGGCACCCCCATCGATTTAGTACCTGATTCCAAGTACTGTACTGGGAGCCACAAAGTAGTTTGGGGTTTTATTACGATCCTGTACTTATGCCATGCTTTACTGCTTTATTTAAGATTGTGCGTGAAGCACCTGTACTGTTTAGGATTGCGGAGTGTTTTCGCGGTATCGACAAGCCCAGTCACACTTTCGGGTTCCCAGTCGTTTACAGCCACTGACGCAAACCTTGGGTCCGTTTCGGAGCCGGCCAACTTCGTTGCGGGTAGCTTAGTGGGGTGGCCCCCATGTACTTGCTTTGGGTCTGGGAAACGTCATGACTTAGGCCCCGCCGACATACCGATGGGTGTATGTTAACTGATCTGGCAAAAAGGGTCGAAGTGCGTGTGGATACTTTGGTGCACCCCTGCAGGGTTAAATCTTTTCGAAAAGCCGTGTCCGCGGTTATGGACGACTTGGAGCACAGTTCTCGATCATAGACAACTATAACTAAAGTTTACTGTTATAAATTGACTTGTATCCGGTAGGACTAGTAATCAACTCCACTACAACGGAATGGCTAAATAAAAGTACCAACAACTGCTGGGTTTGGGATATCTCATGCTTATTGTATCTGTCTAGTAAGTGTGTCAACTACAACGGAATGGTTAACTAAAACTGCCCACTGCTTATTATATCAGGATGACTATCTATACCTGACTAGTAATTGCTACAACGACAACTAAATAAATAAAACTGCCAACTGTGTGAGTTCCTCAGTTGACTTCCTCGTTTGGTCTCGAGGGGGAAATACTAGGATGGGTATGTTTGGTGGTAGTGTCAGGTTGGTTCCGAATAGGTCCATCTTATCCCTCTCTGATAGCCGGCAGTTATATCGAGTCTCTATAGGTTGTTTAGTGCATGCCGCGCTGCCACTCAGTCCACCATACCTATGTAGGCGAGGACCGCCGAATTCTAGTCTCGCCGTGTACTGGCCTCAGTACTGACCGCTCTCTTTTTTCCTTTGCCCTTTGTCGGCACCCCTTTTGTTTAAGCAGGTTTTGAGATCGACGTCGTTAGCAGGGTTACCCTTCCGGCTTGGCCTGGGCAGGGTTATGGACGCCATTGGTTATTCTTCAGGGCTCTTAGCTCAATTTGCAACTTGTCCGTACTCGGACGCTGTATTGTTTTCAAGGTGATTTGGATCTTTGTACTGTAAATCTGTATTCTTGAATCTTTGAGTCGCTGTTGTATATATATGTTTTGTGGGTTCCATCGAGGACTATTGTGTAATGATATTACTTCGTTTTCCACCCGCACGCAAGTGCCTGGTGGGCACCTTTGAATCGTTTCTATGCGGGTTTGGCGGAAAGCGCTGAAACTTGCATAGGGCCGATTCTGAGGGTGTTACATTAGCATAATAAGATGATCCCTCTTTTAAATATCAAGATAAGAATGTGTTCTTCCTTTAGTATGCACCGATTATGTTTTCGTCGCTCCAAGACATCACGTAATGATCGGGTGTTCTTGGATCCACGACCATATTTTGGGTGTAAAACAGTTACACACGCGAATACTAAGGTTCTAACTTGGCGAGCCTAGCATGTACAGACATGGCCTCGGAACACAGACCGAAAGGTTAAGCATGAGTCATATAGTTGATATGATGCCCATTTGATGCTCGCCTTTGAAGCTACACCGACTCACGTGATGATCGGACTTGGTATAGTGGATTTGGTTCATGTAATCACCAAAAAGGCACGAGGGATGTCGTTTTTGAGTGGAAGTTCATTCGTAATATGGATTAGTTGAACTCAATCTATCATACACTTAGTCTAAACTTTACAAATTCTGTTGTAGATGGCACCACCTGCTTTTAATTTCAATGTGTTCATGGAGAAAGAGAAACTTGCAACAAACGGTAGCAACTTTACCAAATGGGCCATGAATTTGAGGATTCTCCTCTCTGCTGCACAAAAGAAATATGTGCTAGAAGCGCCGTTAGGCCCCCCACCTTTTGAGGATGCCCCTGACGAGGATAAGAATGTCTATCAGACTCGTCAGGAGGACCACAACTTAGTTCATTGCGGCATATTGTATGGGCTAGAGCCGGAACTTCGAAAGCATTTCGAAAACGGCAATGCTTTTGATACAATGGGTGATTTGAAAATGATTTTCGACACACATGCTGCTGTAGAGAGCTACAACGCTTCAGAAAAGTTCTTTAGCTGCATGATGGAAGAGCACAGCTCGGTTAGTGAGCATGTACTCAAGATGTCGGGTTACTCCGATAAGCTTGTGTCCTTGGGAATATCGATTCCCATTGACTTAGGCATCCATCGTGTTCTGCAGTCTCTGCCACCTAGCTATAAGAGCTTCGTGATGAACTATAATATGCAAGGCATGAAGAAGTCTCTCCCCGAGCTTCTGTCAATGCTTAAATCTCCATAAGTGGAGATCAAAAAGGAACATCAAGTGTTGGTGATCAATAGGAACACTAGTTTCAAGAAAGACAAGAAGGGAAAACGGAAGGGAAGTAAGGGCGGCAAGCCGGTTGCCGCGCCTGAAAAGAAACCCCGAGTTGGACCTAAGTCTGATACCGAGTGCTACTATTGTAAGGGGACTGGCCACTGGAAGCGCAACTGCCCCAAGTTTTTGGCAGACAAGAAAGCCGACAAGGCAAACAAAGGTATATATGATATACATGTTATTGATGTGTACTTGACTAGTGCTCGCAGTAGCACCTGGGTATTTGATACCGGTTCAGTTGCTAATATTTGTAACTCGAATCAGGGGCTGCGGAACAAGCGACCGCTAGCAAGGGGTGAGGTCAAGATGCGTGTCGGCAATGGATCAAGCGTTGATGTGATCGCCGTCGGAACGCTGCCTCTCCACTTGCCGTCGGGATTAGTAATAAACTTGAATAATTGTTATCTGGTGCCTGCACTAAGCATGAACATTGTATCTGGATCGTGTTTGATGCGAAGTGGTTATTCATTTAAATCCGAGAACAATGGTTGTTCCATTTATATGAATGAAATCTTTTATGGTCATGCACCGATGATGAATGGTTTATTTCTTTTGGATCTCGATAATAATGTTACACATATTCATACTGTTGATGCTAAAGGGATTAAACTAAATGATTATATATCTGCATATATGTGGCACTGCCGTCTAGGTCATATTGGCGTTAAACGCATGAAGAAGCTCCATTCGGATGGACTTTTGGAATCACTTGATTATGAATCATTTGATACATGTGAGCCATGACTTATGGGCAAGATGACTAGAACGCCGTTTTCCGGTTCAATGGAACGGGCGACAGATTTATTGGAAATCATACATTCTAATGTATGTGGTCCAATGAGTGTTTCGGCGCGAGGTGGATATTGTTATTTTGTTACTTTCACGGATGATTTAAGTAGATATGGTTATATCTACTTGATGAAACACAAGTCTGAAACCTTTGAAAAGTTCAAGGAATTTCAGAATGAAGTGGAAAATCATCGTAATAGAAAGATCAAATTTCTACGGTCCGACCGTGGAGGTGAGTATCTAAGTTACGAGTTTAGCACTCACATGAAAGAGTGTGGAATTGTTTCACAACTCACACCTGCCGGAACACCACAGCGAAATGGTGTGTCGGAACGTCGTAATCGTACTTTATTAGATATGGTTCGATCTATGATGTCTCTGACGGACTTGCCGTTGTCATTTTTGGGTTATGCACTAGAAACTGCTGCATTCACTTTAAATCGGGCACCATCTAAATCCGTTGAAAAGACACTGTATGAATTGTGGTTTGGAAACAAACCTAAGCTGTCATTTCTTAAAGTTTGGGGATGCGATGTTTATGTGAAGAAACTTCAACCGGATAAACTCGAACCCAAAGCGGAAAAATGCGTCTTCATAGGATACCCTAAGGAAACTATTGGGTATTCCTTCTATCACAGATCCGAGGGCAAGGTTTTTGTTGCCAAGAATGGATCCTTTCTAGAGAAAGAGTTTCTCGCGAAAGGTGTGAGTAGTCGGAAGGTAGAACTCGAAGAGGTTATTGAACCTTCTCTTCAAAGTATGGCGAGTAGCGCAGCGCCGGAAGTTGTTCCGGAGTTGGCTCCACCTGTTGAAGAGGGAACTAATGATAATGATCATAAAACTCCGAAAGAGAATACTACCGAACCTCGCAGGTCTAGCAGGACGCGTCAGCTCCCGAGCTGTACGGAAATCCTGTCATGAATTTCATGATTGATGAAAATGATGACCCTGCGACATATGAAGAAGCGATGATGAGCCCGGATTCCAACAAATGGTTAGAAGCCATGAAATCCGAGATGGAATCCATGTATGAAAATCAAGTTTGGAACTTGGTGGACTTACCTCACGACCGAAAGGTCGTGGAGAACAAATGGATTTTCAAAAGGAAAATTGATGCTGATGGTAATATAACCGTCTATAAAGCTCGACTTGTCGCAAAGGGGTTTCGACAAATTCAAGGAGTTGACTACGATGAGACATTCTCTCCCGTAGCGATGCTAAAATCAGTTAGGATTATGTTAGCAATTGCTGCATATTTCAATTATGAGATATGGCAGATGGATTTAAAAACCGCGTTTCTCAATGGTAATATTGAGGAAGAGTTGTATATGATACAACCAAAGGCTTTTGTCGATCCTAAGGATGCTAACAAGGTGTGCAAGCTTCAGCGATCCATCTATGGATTGAAGCAAGCATCACAAAGTTGGAATATCCGCTTTGATGAGGTGATCAAAGAGTTTGGATTTGTCCAAACTTATGGAGAAGCTTGTATTTACAAGAAAGTGAGTGGGAGCAATGTGGCATTTCTGATATTATATGTGGATGACATATTATTGATCGGAAATGATATAGATCTTTTAAATAGTGTTAAAAGTTATCTAAACAACAAATTTTCAATGAAGGACCTAGGTGAAGCGTCATACATATTAGGCATAAAGATCTATAGAGATAGATCTAGGCGCCTAATAGGGCTATCGCAAAGTACATACCTTGATAAGATTTTAAAGAAGTTTAAAATGGAAAATAGTAAGAAGGGGTTCTTACCTATGACACAAGGCACGACATTGAGTAAGACTCAAAGTCCGGCTTCGGCGGAATAAAGAGAGATAATGGACAAGGTCCCCTATGCTTCAGCCATAGGCTCTATAATGTATGCCATGCTATGTACAAGACCGGATGTGGCACATGCTATTAGTTTGACTAGTAGGTACCAATCGGATCCAGGTTCAGAACACTGGAAAGCGGTCAAGAATATCCTTAAGTACTTGCGAAGAACTAAGGATATGTTTCTTATATACGGAGGTGAAGAAGAGCTCGTCGCTAAGTGTTATGTCGACGCTAGCTTTGACACCGATCCGGATGACTCTAAGTCTCAATCCGGATACGTATTTCTCATGAATGGCGGAGCGGTTAGTTGGAGGAGCTCCAAACAACCTGTGGTGGCGGGATCAACAACGGAGGCCGAATATGTTGCTGCTTCAGAAGCGGCTCAGGAAGCAGTTTGGATGAAGGAGTTCATATCCGAACTAGGTGTGGTTGCAAATGCGTTGGACCCAATGGTGATCTATTGTGACAACAATGGTGCCATTGCCAATGCCAAAGAGCCAAGGTCTCACAAGCATTCCAAGCATATTAAGCGCCGGTTTCACTCTATCCGCGAGCATGTCAAGGATGGAGATATAAAGATTTGTAAAGTACATACAGATCTCAATGTAGTAGATCCGTTGACTAAAACTCTCCCTAGAGAAAAACATGATCTACACCAGAACTCCATGGGTGTTAGATACATCACAATGTAACTAGATTATTGTCTCTAGTGCAAGTGGGAGACTGAAGGGAATATGCCCTGAGAGGCAATAATAAAATGTTTATTATGTGTATTCCAAGTATATGATAGATGTTTATTTTGCATGCTATAATTGTATTAATACGGAAACGTTAATACATGTGTGTTTAATAAACAAACAGAAAGTTCCTAGTTATGCCTCTCTCATAAACTAGTTCGTTGATTAACAAGATGATCACGGTTTCCTGATCATAGACATTGAATGTTGTTAATAACGAGATCACAACATTAGTGTAATGGTGTGATGAACATTCATCCGAAGTATAGCATTACGATCAAAGTCATTGAGTTTATATTGCTATAAACAAACTACAAAGTAATCCTAATCCTTAGACCATGAGATCATGTCAATCACTAACACCGGAAGAGTTTCTTGTTGACATCAAACGTCACTCCGTAACTGGGTGATTATAAAGATGGATTCAAAGCTTCTAAAGTGTTATGTTGAGAATCATGGATCAAGAGTGGAATTTGTTCATCCCGATGACGGATAGATATGCTCTAGGCCCTCTCGGTGATATCACATTGGTTAGCTAGCAAGCAAGTGATTTGATCACTAGAATGTTATATCACGGGAACGAGAAAAGAGTGCATGCCAGTAACGAGATCAAACTAGGTATGGAGATACCGATGATCGAATCTCGGACATGTAATATATCGTGAAACAAAGGGATTAAGATTCAAGCGTAAAAGGTTCTGACGATCACAGGAAAAGTCATCGTTGAATGTGTGGGAGTCAGTATGGATCTCCAGGTCCCGCTACTGATTATTGATCGAAGAAGGGTCTCGATCATGTCCGCATTATTCGCGAACCGTAGGGTGACACACTTAAGGGACACTGGCATCCAGTTGGAGCAAATGTTTCATGCCGAAAGAATAAACAAGCGCAGGAATTTATTTCACTAGATACCGAAACAGGTTTTCGGGTGAAATTGCATAAAGTGGTTATGCATGTGAAATGGAATTCTAGCAAGGGGTTATTTGTGAATGTTTATCATTAAAGTAATTGACAAAATTCTGAATAAAATAAAAGAGTTTTATTTAATGAGATTTTGCATTAAATTTGGTGGAAATTTAATGGGAATTTGAGTGGACTTTTGAGTGGAGGGAATTTAAGGGAATTTTGTGAGTGGAGTGTCCACCCACATGAAGAGGGGAGGGCAAGGGGGCAGCCCCCATGCGCCGGCCACCCCCTTGGGGCTCCCCCCTCCTCCTATAAAAGGAGCCCCCCTCCTCACCTGTCTCTCACACCTCCTCGTGAAGGATCTCTCTCCCCCTCTAGAATTTATCCCCCATGGTCTCGGACTAGCGAGATACATGTTCCCAGTGGCTATTCGGCAAGAAAGGGTTGTGCTTCCGCTGCATCGCTGGAGCGAGGAGGCGGAGGTTGCCCGGTGTCTTGTACGTGTGTGCGAGCACGGATGCGCTGCTGCTTTGCGGCGCTAGGACTTCCTCTCGATCTTGAGATCAAGAGATCGTCTACATCAACCACGAGTTGAACTCGTTAAGCTTTGTCGGTCTTCAAGGGTATGTTCTCTACGGATATATATCCGCCCATTGTTTGTATCTAGTAGATAGATCTTGGTACATAGTTCCCATCGTAGGAAATTTTTTGTTTTCTATGCTGCGAACCCTACAGATCACGCACGCAAGCGGTAAGGGCGGCGCGCGGTCTATGGGCGTGTGTCGCGGTTGGCGCACTGGCGCGCTCTCGGCTCGCTCGCAGAGAGGCTTGGCATGCTTGGGCAGTGTGGTCCAGGGGTTGGCAGTGCTCGAGGCTTGGACAGGGGGTGGCGGTGGACGGTGGAGTGCCTGCTAGACAAGGTTGGCGAGGCTAGTTAGGCGTGTAGTTTGCTGTCAAAGTTGGGGTTGGCAGTTGGGCTCGGCATGGTCACCATTAATGGCTATGCCAAGATCACAGTAGTGCTAAGGCTTGTTAATTGGGCTAGATCATCTACTAAGAGTGTAGTGAGAGCTAGGGAGGGAACAATGTTGGCCAAAATCACTGCTCCCTATAGTGTTTGTTGTTTGTTTGCTTGATGCTAGCAAGGTGTTTGATAAAATGGCCAAAAGAAATTCAAATTTAAATTTTGGATTCAAACTTGGTGGGTTAGCTAGGCACATACTAGGGGAGTCTATGGTTAGTTGGATTAGTCAAGAGGCACTGGTTTGGTTAGGTTTTGAGAATGTGTGATCTTCACATATGATGAAGATTCAATTTTTACTTGTGATTTGAATGAGGTTGCCAAATGTTTCTGCAAGTTTGAAATGTGGGCTTTGCTTCACTTTTACTTGGTCTAGCAAGGGATGAAAAGAATTGGAAAAGTTTCTGTTTGAAACCTTGGACTAGAAACACTCAAAGTGACCTAGTGAGCAAGATTGGCAAAAATGACCATTTGCTTTAATTGATTTGTTTTTGATTTTCTCTTTATTTGTTTCTGCTTGGAAATGTTTTAGATGATGTTATATTCATCTTAGAACCATTCCTTACTATTTAGTTGAATCACACAAGTCCATTCATGCATTTATCAAATCATCACATACACACATGCCTTCATATGATTTTAATAATCAAAGTTTTTGTTAACCCTAATTTTAGTGATTAGAGTTTGATGATCATTGTTTCATATTTTTGGAATGTTACATAATACTAGGAACTCCTCCTATGTTGTTACCCCCACAATTAGTCGCTGCTGCGAGTCACAGATTACACAACAGTTCCTCGTCGCCACCAAAACTCAAACCACCATCGCAGACCTCATGTTTCTGCTTTCTTGATATTCTCCTCCTCTAACTTTACCATGGATTGTCGAAGACATGACACATGATGGTAACAGATATCAGAGCTTCACAATACTCCCGCTAAAATCAAACAACCATAAAAACATGGGTACGCACGATAGAATACCTTCCGATCCAACAATCCCCAACATAGTCGCCCATGGGAGTTCGCCGACGGAGCCTTCCGAAACACGCCGATCCAGATCATATCAACAAGGGCAAGCAACAAGCATATTTTTGTCTTAGCTCTGAAGGAACCCTAGGACCGCCCGCCTTTATTCTCAAGACTCGCAGCCCCCATGCCGCCAGTCATCATCCAGTAGGAGAGGGCAACAATGGAGAGGCTGACAAGCACTTGGCTGCAGAATCACCGGCGTGACTACGGTCACCGCCAAAACCTGTGACCGAAGCCCTCGCTGGACCGATCGACCCAGATCATACCAGATCTTGGTCACCCAGGCCCAGATCAGGTCGCAGCCTCCTCCTCGCCTCTCCGATGGATGGCCTCAGGCCCCGGTCTCCCGGCTGCGCCGCCCAGTGCCCTCAGCGCACCACCTTCCCTCACGCAACGCCACCTCGGACACCTCCTCTTCCCACTGTCAGATCCGACGAGATGGGCGCCGCCACCGCCGCGGCGTCGACAACAACGATGACTAAGAGGACAGGGATCGGGGGGAGGTTTAGGGTTGAGAGAGGGAGCCTCCGGAGTCGCTCGAGGGAGGAGCGACTCGGGAGGGAGAGCTGGGAGATCGGGAAGGCCTATGTGAACTAATCAGGTCTATTATGTTGCATGTCTACTATGTATGTGCTAGTCAGTCTTAAAAATTATACTTTGATGTTTTATATTTCCATTAAATTAATACAAAAACTGCTAATAATTTTAACATCTTATTTATACGTACTCCATTTTTATCTTTTATCTTCTCCATTTTTTATAGTATATGGTCTCGAGATGCAAAAGGAGGAACTCGGGTTGAAGACTTGGAAACAGGACCCTGGACGAGTTGAGGTCTCAGCGTGGCACGTTGGCGCGACGATGACCTGGGCCGCCTGGAACGGTCACTCGGCCTGCGATGTGCCACCTGCGGCACGTAAGCTGCTATTCCACCCGTACGCGTCCGAACCTGAGCCACTCCTCTTCGCGGCCAAGTGGCCAGCTCAGTTGTCCACCACAAAAATTCTACGGCGATCCGTGCTGCTCTTTTGCTTGAGAGCACTACAGCAGCTTCGCGTGCTCGTCTCTTATCTCTCGCCGGCTGACCGTTGCGATGCTATAATTGACCGATTTAGTGACTACTTTAGTTTCCTCGACGCTCTGCTCGATTGATTGCCTCCTTGAGCTCAGCACGATCCTTGGTTTTCCCTGATTTTCTCCTCTACGTTAGAGGACCCAGCTCCATAGCGGTACCATCGGCTATGGCAGCGCCGTCATGGTCATCTTGCTGCGCCTCTACCTCCACTCGTCCTCTGCTTAGTCCTCCTTCCATCAGCAAGAGCAGGAAGCTATGGTGGACAAGCAGCGGTAGTGGAGGGAAGACACGGCAGCTGTCCATCCGCGCGGTGGCGGCACCGGCGGCCGTGGACTACGCGGACACCGGCGCCGGCGCCGGCGACGTGCCCTCGCTGAAAATCAAGCTGCTGGTGAGTGGCTTGATATTTGGAAGAATCCAGTCTCTGCCCCGGACATTCGTTTCTTGGCCGCTCGTTGATGGATTCTTGACTTGTTCGCGTGATTTCGTGGATGCAGAGCGCGGTGTCCGGGCTGAACCGGGGACTCGCGGCGAGCCAAGAGGACTTGGAGCGCGCCGACGCGGCGGCGAGGCAGCTCGAGGCGGCGGCTCCAGCCCCCGTGGACCTTGCCAAGGACCTCGACAAGCTGCAGGGGCGGTGGAGGCTCGTCTACAGCAGCGCCTTCTCGTCCCGGACGCTCGGCGGCAGCCGCCCAGGCCCGCCTACCGGCCGCCTTCTCCCCATAACCCTCGGCCAGGTCAGTAATCTTGAACTGGACCGAAAATTGTTTCGGAAATGTGACGCGGATCTCATCTGCATTTTGCGCATCCCAGGTGTTCCAGAGGATCGATGTGGTCAGTGAGGACTTCGACAACATCGTGGAGCTCGAGCTAGGCGCGCCGTGGCCGCTGCCGCCGATCGAGGCCACGGCCACCCTGGTGCACAAGTTCGAGATTACCGGTGAGCCAACGTGCCTGCTAGTGCCTAGGCTCTTCCATTCTGCCTGCTGTCTGTCGGAATTCTTCTGACGCCTGCCTTGCCACTGCCACTGCCAGGAACCGCGAGCATCAAGATCAACTTCGACAAGACGACGGTGAAGACGAAAGGAAACCTGTCCCAGCTGCCTCTGCTGGAGGTGCCCCGCCTCCCGGACAACCTCAGGCCGCCGACGTCCAACACCGGGAGCGGCGAGTTCGAGGTGACCTACCTCGACGACGACACCCGCGTCACCCGGGGGGACAGGGGGGAACTCAGGGTGTTCGTCATCTCATGAGCCCATTTTTGCTGAAATCTCACCTCTCCGCGCTCCCACGGTTTTGGCCCCTAACATGATACTGCGTCTTGTACTAGCACTCTCTGCGATCAATTCAGTGTAACTGGATATTGTTGGATTGTTTCTGTGTTGCTGAAAATTTTGTCACGAGACCATTTATTATACTCCTACTACTCTGTTCGGCCAGGTAAGACTGCCTTCTGTTGGATTCCATTGTTCATGTAGCGGCAAAGTTCCCATCTGTCAGAAATTAGGAGCGCGTCCTATGCTCTCGTACGAAACATTGCGGTAGCAGCAAAGTTCCCATCTGTCAGAAATTAGGAGCGCGTCCTATGCTCTCGTACGAAACATTGCGGTAGCATTAACCATGGGAAGCAATTAAGAACAAAACATAATAGACCAAAAATGGGGCATTCCGAGAATCGAACTCGGGACCTCTCGCACCCAAAGCGAGAATCATACCACTAGACCAAATGCCCTGTGCGAAAATTGTATGCTTACGGTTAATTGGAGAAACAAAACTCTCTTTACAACATCACGAATTTCTAAATGAGCTAAATACACCACTAGTCCTAAAAGTTGTCCACCAGGTGCACTTTGATCCCAATTATTGTAAAATGGGATGAAGTAGTCCTAAAAGTTGTCAACCGATGCACTAGTAGTCCCATTTAATCCCGAATTGAAAAACTATAGTGGCGAAAGGCATCTCGTCGACTCACATAAACGCCCTTGTATTTTCTGGCGTCTCACAACAAAGCACATCTGCAGATGTGGCCTCTCAATGAATGACAGGAGCACCCGTACGTAATGCGTATATTGTGTAGCACCTGAGAGGAGTTGTTTCCGGAGGCCATGATTGCGGCGCAGTTTTTACTATCGCAGTCGACCGTGCCGTCGATTTTGATGCGATGCCGTCGGAACCGTGGTACCGAGGATGGGAGGAGCAGCCGCCGGACTATGGTATGTTGTCTTTTTTCTCCGAAACTCGTTCAATCTCAGTTCTTCTGTTCGCGCTCATCCAATCTCAGTTCTCTGTCCGCGTACGTAGTGGACACCATGGTCTACAAGAGTGCAGATTATGGATTAGTTTGATCAAATAGATTGAACAGGTGCGGATTAAAGTATTTGATTCATATAGGTTGTGCTGTCCTAGTAAATCCTGATGATATATGCACTACATATATCAATTCTAAACATGGCATGTTTTTCTGAACTTTCACCGATTTAGAACATGGGTATGAACTTTCCATGTTTGTGTGAACTCTAAGTTACACTATTTGACTTATCTGAATATTGTACCGTAGGGTATTGTAGGTTAAATTTGTAATTGGTAAAGACATTTAAGTTACTCTCTCCGACTCATATTAGTTGACCTAGATTCATCTAGATACAAATGTATCTAGCCAAGTTTTAGTGCTAGATACATCTAAATCTAGACACATATGAGTCAACTCATATGGGTCATGGATGAAGGTTGTGTTTACATTCATCCCTGTTTAAATGCATCCCTGTTAACATCTAGTATGCAGTAGAAATAGTGTCCTATTTCTATGAAACAATTGGTTCCTTGTTACTCTTATTAAGAATACACCAGGTGCCCTTCACAGCCAACCTGACCTTGCCGTGCTCTGATCCGGCCAGCCCTCAATTTGAGAAAAAAAGCTCAGATGGAAGCTGCCAATTTGTGATAGAGACAAGAAAAAGATGGGGCCACTAGACAGGTGGTCGAACAAAAGTTAAAATAGCAGACATAGAGGGGTTTATTAGCAAAATTACCAGCTGTGATTTCTGAACTAATAGTGCACCCGTTGACAACTTTTAAGAATACCTCATTCCGTTTTGCAACAATTGTATCAAAGTGCACCTGGTAGACAACTTTTAGAACTAGTGATGTATTTAGCTCTTTCTAAATCAACCAACTACGAGCAAAACATGAGTTCTGTGTACAAATTATACCGTCAAATTCTCTTTCAGTGATGTATATTTTATAGCATATAACTTGGACGCTCTAGGGTTAGCAGATCGGATCCGACCGTGCACGTTCCGACATGACCACCTCTAGACAAGCGTGATGCATGCCAAAGCCCCGCTCGAGTGAAGTGAGGCTAAACAATAAAATTGATGATGTCATCATGATTAAATTTGAAAATCCAAAAATTTAAAATATTTTGTAGATCAAATTATTTATTCGATTTAATTTAAGATTCATTTTCACTTTTGGGCTTGTTGCGCTGAGATCTTTGAAATTAGATCTAATGTTTATACGTCTCAATGACTTATTTGGACCTAAAAAATACTCACGTGTGACTCGTGAGTTGTCCATGCAATAGTATTTAAGTTACCCGCCATATCAACGATTACATACACTATCAACGATAGTTTTAGGAATGAGCCTAGCTCAACTGGTTGGGGGAGTGGATGTACAAACCCGATACCTGAGTTTAAATCTTCACGGAAGCGAATTCAGGTTCCTATTTATACTTGAGACCAGGCTCTCCTGGTACTCATGCAATTTATCTTGAGGACCAAGCTCGGTGCTTAACCAAGTTTAAAAATCCTGGTACTCACTAGTAGAAAACATGTCTTCGGTTCGATCTACACAAAGCCAGCAGTCCCGGCCTGTCACGAACCGCGAGGCCTCCAACGGCTATAAATGGCCGTAGACACTAGTCCCGGGCCGGACCAGAGCTCTAGTTCCGGTCCGTAATACGGCCCGGGACTAATAACCTGGAGTGAGCCAGCTGCTCTTTTCGGGGACTATTAGTCTCGGATCGTATCACGGCCCGAGACTAGTTATCCATCAATATATATACAATTTCGTGTCCACCTGTCCTAACGATATGGTAGCCATTTTACTCAAAGAAGCAAGCCGAGTTCATGCCTTTTTTTCTCAAGATTTGTCAAGATTTAGTTTGCAACCCCTAAATCCAAAGTTTTAAAAGGTTAGAACTTCATTCTTTCATCTCTTGTTGCTACTTTAGCTCTATAATGCTCTAAAATTATAGAGATATGGATTAATGCATGCATGCTCTAGAAGTAGAAGGATTTTGATTGTAACAAATTTTGATTAGGCACATAGTTACTGAAAATTGAAATGTGTAATTTTAGAGTTTCAGAGCTTAGAATGGAATGAGTTTTTCACTGATAGAACAATAATAAAAAAAAATCCACATTTAGCATGTTAATTGTTTTCTCCAATTCACAAATTGGTGCATGTAAATTTTTCAAAATTCAAAATTAATGCTCTAGAAGCTCTCATTATAACTTGTAATAATTTTATCATGCTGTGTAATGGTTTTTGATATACTTTTACTATAATGCAGATGGTCCGGGAATGGATGTACGGTACTGACCGACGCTCTGACGAGTTCATTAATGGCGTGCATGAATTCATCCGTGTTGCTGATGTAAACAAGCGCAATGGTTTTGTATTCTATCCATGTAGTGAATGTAGGAATCAGAAGGATTAATCTGACTCAAAAACCCTTCACAGCCACCTGTTGAAGTCCGACTTCATGCCTAGTTATAATTGTTGGACCAAGCATGGAGAGAGAGGGGTCATAATGGAAGACAATGAAGAAGAGGAGGAGGATGACAACTATCATGGTTTCCCTGAGTACGGAGATACTTCCATGGGGGATGCTGAAGGGGAGGATGAAGAAGAGACACATGATGAACCCGCTGATGATCTTGGTCGGACCATTGCCGATGCACGAAGAGACTGTGAAAATGAAAAGGAGAGGGAGAAGTTCAATCACATGTTAGAGGATCACAAAAAGTTGTTGTACCTAAATAGCGAAAATGGTCTGAAAAAGCTGGGCAACACACTGGAATTGCTGCGATGGAAGGCTGAGTATGCTATACCTGACTCCTCATTTGAAAAGTTGCTGAAAATGATGAAGAATATGCTTCCAAAAGATAACGTATTGGCCGCTAGTATGTACGAAGCAAAGAAGGTTGTCTGCCCTCTATGTTTAGAGATTCAGAAGATACATGCATGCCCTAATGACTGCATCCTCTACCGTGGTGAGGAGTATGAGAATTTGGATGCATGCTCGGTATGCACTTCACTTCGGTATAAGATCAGACGAGATGACCCTGGTGACATTGAGGGCGAGCCCCCCGGAAGAGGGTTCTTGCCAAGGTGATGTGGTATGCTCCTATAATACCACGGTTGAAACGATTATTCAGAAACAAAGAGCACGCCAAGTTGTTGTGATGGCATAAAGAGGAATGTAAGTCAGACGGGATGTTGAGACACCCCGCTGATGGGTCGTAATGGAGAAAAATCGATAGAAAGTATCCGGACTTTGCATATGACGCAAGGAGTTTAAGGTTTGGTCTAAGTACAGATGGCATGAACCCTTTTGGGGAGCAGAGCTCCAGTCACAGCACCTGGCCCGTGACTCTATGCATCTATAACCTTCCTCCTTGGTTGTGCATGAAGCGGAAGTTCATTATGATGCCAGTGTTGATCCAAGGTCCGAAGCAACCCGGAAACGACATTTGATGTGTACCTAAGGCCATTAGTTGAAGAACTTTTACAGTTGTGGCACGAACCCGGCATACGCGTGTGGGATGAGCACAAGCAGAAAGAATTTGACCTCCGAGCATTGCTTTTCGTAACAATCAATGATTGGCCTGCTCTTAGTAACCTTTTAGGACAGTCAAACAAGGGATACAATGCATGCACACACTATTTAGATGAGACTGAAAGTATATATTTGGAACATTATAAGAAGAATGTGTACAATGAGCATCATCGATTTCTTTTGGCCAAGCAAAGAAAGAAAGGCAAGCATTTCAATGGTCTGGCATGTCACCAGACGAAGCCTAAGGAGCGTACTGGTGCTGATATATTTGATATGGTCAAAGATTTGGATCAAATAGTAACCTTTGGAAAGGGTCCTAGCGCAAAATCTATTCCGAAGGACGTTGATGGACACACACCCATGTGGAAGAAGAAATCTATATTTTGGGAGCTACCATATTGGAAATTCTTAGAGGTCTGCTCTGCAATTGATGTGGTGCATGTGATGAAGAATCTTTGCGTGAACCTGCTAGGCTTCTTGGGCATGTATGGGAAGACAAAAGATACACCAGAATCACGAAAGGACCATCAACGTATGAAAGACCCATATGGCCTGCATTCAGAATGGTTTCAAGGTCAAGGACTGGGCTCCGGCGGCATCTCCCTAAAACTGGCCGTAGTGGTATCCCTGCTCTCGCAAACCATCCATCTTGGAGATGCCTTAAACTGGCTGGAGGACTGGACTCACAAGGATGCCTATTTATAGTACAAGCAGGTCGGCATAGTGTCGACACTCATGACATAATTTCAACACTCACTCATGTTTTGTCCTGGTTGGTGTCTCCAACCGGGACTAAAGGTTCACCTTTAGTCCCGGTTGGCGACACCATCCAGGACAAGGTACAAGCCGCACGACATAATGTCGACACTCACCCCTATCATTAGTGACTACAACCGGGACTAAAAGCTCTGGTAAAAGAGAAAGGGCGGGAAAACTTGGCGGGAAGCGGTGGGAAATGGCGGGAAATATCTTTAGTCCCGGTTATTGACTACAACCGGGACTAAATGGATATTATATTAAGATTATTTATATTTTTCTGATAATAATAGACATATTATTTGTGAGGAGGAGTGCGCGAGGGCTTCTCTCCTTGTCACACCTTAGTGAGTGGTGCAACACTCTACTATATAAGGTGGTACAACTCCCCTTCAACTAGCAATGTGGGACTAAACTTTAGCACCACTAGCACATCCATATGCTTCCATATACAAGTGGGCCAAAGAGAATTTCAGAATTTGTCTAATGGGCCAGCAGCCCAAAACTCATCAAATTCCAACAATCCCCCACAAAGTCTCATTGGCACATCACATCACTTTTTATTCCAGAACATTGTTTTATATACCGGTGTGTAGTGGAGACTATTAAGTTGAACTTCCACGTTAAACTTCATGCTACACTAGCTAGCAACTTGAATAGTGGACTATGCCTTGAACTACAAGTTTCCTGCGCGCTAGTTTCACACAAAATTTAGACCGGTACAGGGCTGCCATCGGCTTCCCCGCGGTTTGGAGCTTATGCGTCATACTCTAGGGCCTTTCATGAGTTTATTAGAGAGCACCCAACTATCACGGACTGCGACGTTTGATAGTCAGACTCATATAGGTGTGTTCCTCAAGAGATGTTCTGCAGGACAACATCTCCGCTTATAAAAGCCACTTGGAACACATTAAGATAAATATCAACCTGCCATGCAGATTAAGAGAGTATTGCATATTTTTGGAGATGTAAATATAATATGGGAATACTCTCCTCTTAGCTGACCAACAGCTTGTCTCCCAGCTCTAATTCACGGGACCTCCGATCACATAGAGTGGGTTGCCACTGGGATCAACTCATAGCCTGGGTCTCAAACCCATCTCCCTCGATGCATTATCTATCACATTGCATGATAAACCCTTTGTGGAGGGATCTGCCAGGTTCTTAGATGTCTGGATATAATCCAACGCAATAACTCCGGAGTTTCTTAGTTTCCTGACAGATTTCAATCTCCTCTTCACATGCCTTGATGACTTCATATTATTCTTAGAACTGATTACTTTGACGATCACAGTTTGATTATCACAGTTCATCGGGATGGCGGGTATTGGTTTTTCAACCACAGGTAAGTCCATCAAGAGCTCACGAAGCCACTCTGCTTCAACAGTGGTTGTGTCTAATGCGGTGAGTTCTGCTTCCATTGTTGACCTCGTTAAGATGGTCTGCTTGTAAGACTTCCAGGAAACAACGCCACCACCAAGTGTAAACAAATAACCACTTGTGGCCTCAATCTCATCAGCATCAGATATCCAGTTTGAATCACTATAGCCCTCAAGTACCCGTGGATACCCAGTATAGTGAATACCATAACTCGCAGTGCCTTTCAAATAGCGCAAAACTCTTTCAAGAGCATGCCAATGATCATCTCCAGGATTTGACACAAATCGACTCAGTTTGCTTACAGCAAAGGAGATGTCAAGTCTAGTAGCGCTGGCTAAATACATGAGCGAGCCAATAATTTGAGAATATCTCAATTGATCTTTAGCAGTCCTTCGATTCTTTCGAAGTAGCACACTCGGATCATAAGGAGTTGGAGAAAACTTGCAGTCTCTATACCCGAAGCGACTCAATATCTTTTCCACATAGTGAGACTGAAGCAATGTAATCCCACCATTTTCATCCTTTAGTAGCTTGATGTTTAATATTACATCAGCCACTCCCAAGTCCTTCATCTCAAAGCAGCGAGATAGGAACTGTTTGACATCCTCGATGACAGTGAGGTTGGTCCCGAATATCAATATGTCATTGACATATAGACACATAATAACTCCATCGCCCCCGCCATGGCGATAGTACACACATTTGTTAGCTTCATTTACAACAAAGCCTTCAGCAGTTAAAGTTCTTTCAAACTTCTCGTGCCACTGCTTAGGAGCTTGCTTAAGACCATACAAAGACTTCACTAACTTACACACCTTTCCTTCTTGACCATATACTACAAATCCGTCATGCCGCTCCATATAAATTTCCTCATCTAGCTCTCCATTTAGAAAAGCCGTCTTAACGTCCATTTGATGAACAAGAAGACCGTGTGAGGCAGCCAAGGATAGTAGTACTAGAATAGTGGTCAATCTGGATACAGGTGAGTAGGTATCGAAGAAGTCTTCACCTTATTTTTGGGTATAACCCTTGGCCACAAGACGTGCCTTGTACTTTTCAATAGTACCATCAGGTCTAAGCTTTTTCTTGAACACCCACTTACATCCTACAGGTTTACACCCATAAGGACAATCAGTGACTTCCCAAGTACCATTAGCTAAGATGGAGTCCATCTCGCTTTGGACAGCCTCCTTCCAGTAGTCAGCATCTTGAGATGCATAGGCTTCTGAGATAGAAGTGGGAGTATCATCCACAAGGTACACAATAAAATCATCACCAAATGACTTTGCAGTCCTTTGTCTCTTGCTCCTTTTGGGAGCTTCATTGTCATCCTCCACAGGATCATCATGGTGTTCTATCGGCATAGTGGGTTCAGGAATTATAGGAAATTCTTGACTAGATGAACTAGTCATCTACTGATTTGATGAGCTAGACATACCTTTCATAGGAAAAACATCCTCGAAGAAAGTCGCATCATTCGACTCCATAATTGTACCAACATGCATGTCAGATACCTCAGATTTTACTATCAAAAAATCTATAGCCAATGCTATGAAAAGCATATCCCAGAAAAACACAATCAACGGTTTTTGGTCCAAGCTTTCGCTTCTTGGGTATTGGAATATTGGCTTTCGCCAAACAACCCTAAGTTCGTAAGTAAGAGAGTTTAAGACTTTTCTTTTCCCATTCCTCAAATGGAGTCATGGTTTTATCCTTTACAGGAACACGGTTTAGGACATGACACGCAGTCATTAGCAACTCCCCCCGCCATTCCTTGGAAAGACCCGATGTATCTAACATGGTGTTAACCAAATCAGTTAGAGTGTGGTTCTTCCTTTCGGCCACCCCATTTGACTGAGGTGAGTAGGGAGACGTCCTCTCATGTATAATACCATGTTCCATACAGAATAAATCAAATTCATTTGAAAAGTACTCTCCACCACGATCCGACCTTAGCCGCTTGATTTTAAGATCAAGTTGGTTTTCTGCCTCTGCTTTATAGATTTTGAAGTAGTTCAAAGCTTCATCTTTAGATTTCATAAGATAAACATAGCAGTATCTAGTGGAGTCATCAATCAACGTCATAAAGTATCGTTTTCCACCTTTTTTCAACACACCATTCATCTCACAAAGATCTAAATGTATAAGTTCTAGCGGTTCTAAGTTTCTCGGTTCCGCGGTCGTATGAGACTTGTGGGGTTGCTTTTCTTGCACACAAACTTGGCACTTAGAACCTTTGACAGTGGTCAATTTCGGAATTAAAATCATATTGGCTAGCCGCGTCATGCAACCAAAGTTAATATGACAGAGTCGTGAATGCCAAACATTGGACTCATTATCATTGCACACATGATTAATAACTTTAGTACATGAGTCTGACAAAGACAAGCGGAACAAACCTCCGCACTCATAACCCTTTCCAACAAATTGTACATACTTAGAAATTACAACTTTATTGGACTCAAATACCAACTTAAAGCCATCTCGACATAAAAGCGATCCGCTGACGAGATTCTTATTGATGGAGGGAACGTGCTGCACATTCTTCAGCTCTACGGTCTTCCCCGAAGTAAACTTTAGATCTACCGTACCAACACCATGAACAGAAGCACGTGAGCCGTTTCCCATCAGCACGGAAGAAGTCTTTGAGACCTGATAAGAGGAAAATTTGGAAATATCAGAACATACATGTGTATTAGCACCCGTGTCTATCCACCAATCAGGAGAATGACATACTAAAGGATAGTAGGTAAAATACCGTACCCAGCATCCTTTATCTCAGTATCGCTAATAACAACATTAGCGCCATTGCCGCTGTTTCCATGTTGACGCTTGTCAAAGCGATTAGGACATCTAGGAGCCCAATGATTAGGATCACCACAGACGTGGAAAGAGCCTTTCCTCTTATCATTTTTCTTCTTGAAGTTGGTTGAGTGCATGGCATTGTTCTTGCCATTGAACTTCCCTTTTCCTTCAGATTTTTTCTTGTTTTTGAACTTGTGGGATTGGAAGTTTTTCTTCTGTACCAAATTGGCACTAGAACCTCCCTCAAATTCTCGAGCAGTTTTGTACTTTGCTCTCGCCTTTTCTTCCACATGAAGAGACCCAATGATATCTGTAACAGAAAACTCTTGTCTCTTATGTTTCAGAGAATTAGAAAAATTCCTCCACGAGGAAGCTTGGCAATAATGCCACCGGCCACAAATTTGCCCGGCAAGGAACACTTGAACTGCTCAAGTTCTTTGGAAAATGATTGTATCTCATGAGCTTGCTCAATGATGGAGTGCTAATCAATCATCTTGTAGTCATTGAATTGCTCCATGACATACAACTCAGTGCCAGCGTCTCAGACCCCAAACTTGGCCTCGAGCGTTTCCCACGCGTCCTTGCCATTATCAAATGACATATACGTGTCAACAATACTGTCCCCAAGAACACTGAACAAATCCGCCATAAACATGGTATCGGCTTTCTTAAAGTTCGCTTCCTTCTCAGCAGAAAGATCTCCTCCAGGCTTGCCAAGAGTGGCGCTATAGCAGTTTAGCTTTTCAAACCAGAGAACTGCTCTCTTGCGCCATCTCTTATAGTGCATGCCATCAAAAGGAGGCGGCCTAGTAGCCGCGGCTACACCAGTGGAATTCAGTTGCCTATAATCAGGTTTTTGGATTGTTGGAAATATGAACAATAATCCATATGATTTAATCCGAATAATAAACTGATAAAGCATGATCATACAGACAGTAGTAAAGCCAATCATGCAGATCAACAAAGTAGATGAACAGATTACATCTATACAAGATAAACTTATCACATCTACACCAAACTCTAGAACAAAGAACTCTAGCATAATCCGAAAAAGACAATTGAAGATCACATACAGTGTAGGCTGAATATCAGCCGCAACAGCGTCGCCCATGTTGAGGTTGTCGAAGAGGTTGATGAAGTCCGGAAAGAAGTCGTCGTTCGGGAACTCGCCGTCGGACGACGTCGTGGTTGCCAGTAGTCGCGCTTGAGCGCTCCCAAAAAGCCTGATCGCCCCTCACCCGTAAAGGTTCACGAGAGGCGGGGTTCTGGAGGCCTACTGCCCCGATCTGCGGTGCACGCCGCAAGCCGGGATGGGAAAGACGGAAGCAGCGGCGCAAAATAAAGCTTGGCTCGGCGAGATTCCCGCAACCCGCGGCATGCGCACGCGTCGTGACGAGGCGTGGTGAGACGGGCGGCGTTGGAGGAGGAGTGCACGAGGGCTTCTCTCCTTGTCACACCTTAGTGAGTGGTGCAACACTCTACTATATAAGGTGGTCCAACTCCCCTTCAACTAGCAATGTGGGACTAAACTTTAGCACCACTAGCACAGCCATATGCTGCCATATACAAGTGGATCAAAGAGAATTTCAGAATTTGTCTAATGAGCCAGCAGCCCAAAACTCATCAAATTCCAACAGCTATTTGCAGATTACAAGGAAGGAAATCTAGGACTCGTTGCCATGTAACTTTTGATTTTTTTTTTGACAATTTTTTTTGACAATATGTAACTTTTGATCTTGGTTTTAAGCCACCATCGTTTATTGTACGTATAGAGATCCGACTGAGGACTCGCCATTTGGCTCTAAAGCCAGGGAGATTTTTGTCTAAACCGAGAGACATCTATAGATCTGCCAGTAGTTCGGTTAAGCATTACTTTTTATAAAACATTACTTTCTCAGACGATGTCTAGAACAATATTTTTTCTGAACCGGAGGGAATGGTTATATGATAGTATTTTTTTCGACAAAAAAGTTATATCAGACAGAAGGGAAAAATATCATAAGAAGATGATGCAGTTACTGATGAGGAGGAGATCTCGTTGTGCCATGACATCTAACGATTATACTGCTGGCATGTCTTGTACTACCACTGGTGGAAAAAGTGCTTGCAGTCTCGGGTCGCAACTGGCTTTAGTCCCGGTTTTGGGCCCGGGACTGCGAAAACGGGACTAGAGGCCCCCCTCTAGTCCCGGCTCGCTACGGCCCGCGACTGATAACAGCCACGTGGTTGTTTCAGCGCCGCGGGGGGCGGAAACCCTCTAGTCCTGGGTCGTAACACCACCCGAAACTATAAGTTTTCCTGCCGCGGCAGAGAATTGTGTGTTTCTCTGCCGCGGCAGAGATTGTGTATTTCCTTTTTTTTCCATTTCGTTCCTTTTTCGTTTTGTGTTTCACTATAATTTCAAACATATATTTAAGTACACATATTCTATGCTACTACATACACAGTATGTAGTCCGGCGAACATTGATACACATAATTTCAAGCATACATTGATGATATATATATCAAAAGGAAGAAATGTTTTGAAATTATATGGTCATTATGAATGTATATATATCATATCAGCTACATGGAGATCACTAAGGCAAATCGAGTTCCACGTCATCCACATAATGCTCTCCATGTACATCAAGGACTTCCTTTATCATAAATCCCGCCAGCTCCTCTTGAATTGCTCTTATGCGCTGATCTGGCTCTAGTTTCTCCCGCAAATCATAAATATAATGTGAGTCAACTTTCTGCTCACTGGTCAACTCACGAATGTACTCGCAGATGTAGTATCCACATAAATGAGTTTCCGGTGGCTGTTGTAAACTCTTCACCATTTTATAAGTTAACTCCTTTTTGAATGGACCTAGTATTTTCTGTCTGAACCGTGTCCAACACCTGCTCGGCAAATAAAATGAACAAAGGAGTTATTAGTTACTTGATATCAGGAAATGAATGAAAGAGGACGATATATTGCGATAATGATTGAAATTACTTATGGAGCATTGCTTTCATGTCGCTCCACTGCTCTTGGTCCTAGCTTAATGAGTCGTGGACTTCAACTAGGGAGTTGTCAACTTGAATGTTTAGCAAGATCCAGTGGAATCTACGGACGTTTACATAAGCATACATACATAGCTCATCAAGTAAGCAAAAATAAAATATGTACAAGATATAAACACTCACTTGAAGTTGTAAGTAAATAGTATTTTCTTAACAAAATTATTCTCGGTTAAGAACCTGCACAAGTCTTCCTCCACGTTCTTGGGGTGATTCTTTAACGTATATTCATTAACGATATATAGGTCAATGAACCCAACGTCGTATCTTCTAGCTCTTTTGCATTCAAGCATCTTCATTCTGCAGAATATAATATCATCATACAAAAGGATATATAGTTAAGATAATATATTAAATATAATGAACGAGCTGAGCTACAAACTTAATTATAGAAATAAATCACTTACAGATAGTAGAAACCAATGATAGATTTGTCGAGGGCGCGCTGGTTGTATAACTAAAACAGTTCGGTCATTTGAACCTGTACGAGTATGGTTTGAAGTGATGCTCCTTTTAAGTCCACCGGAAACCAATCTTTTTGATGCTTTTTTCTGCTTGCGACATGTACCATTCGTGTACCAATCTTTCTATCGATTTTTCTCCATTGCGACCCATCAGCGGGGTCTCTCAACATCCCGTCTGACTTACGTTCCTCTTTATGCCATCACAACAACTTGGCATGCTCTTTGTTTCTGAATAAGCGTTTCAACCGTGGTATTATAGGAGCATACGACATCACCTTGGCAGGAACCCTCTTCCGGGGGGGCTCGCCCTCAACGTCACCAAGGTCATATCGTCTAATCTTATACCGAAGTGAAGTGTATACCGGGCATGCATCCAAATTCTCATACTCCTCACCGCGGTAGAGGATGCAGTCATTAGGGCATGCATGTAACTTCTGAACCTCTAAACCTAGAGGGCAGACAACTTTCTTTGCTTCATACGTATTGGCAGGCAATACATTATCTTTTGGAAGCATATTCTTCATCATTTTCAGCAACTTTTCAAATGAGGAGTCAGGTATAGCACACTCAGCCTTCCATCGCAGCAATTCCAGTGTGCTGCCCAGCTTTTTCAGACCATTTTCGCAATTTGGGTATAACAACTTTTTGTGATACTCTAACATGTGATTGAACTTCTCCCTATCCTTTTCAGTTTCACAATCTCTTCGTGCATCGGCAATGGTCCGACCAAAATCATCAGTGGGTTCATCATGTGTCTCTTCTTCATCCTCCCCTTCAGCATCCCTCATGGAAGTATCTCCGTATTCAGGGAAACCATGATAGTTGTCATCCTCCTTCTCTTCTTTATTGTCTTCCATTATAACCCCTTACTCTCCGTGCTTGGTCCAACAATTATAACTGGGCATGAAGCCGGACTTCAAAAGGTGGCTATGAAGGGTTTTTGAGTCAGAGTAATCTTTCTGATTCCTACATCCATTACATGGACAGAATTCAAAATCATTATGCTTGTTTGCACATAGATGAATTCATGCACGCCATTAATAAACTCGCCAGAGCGTCGTTTAGTACCGTATATCCATTCCCGGACCATCTGCATTATAGTAAAAGTATATCAAAAACCATTACACAACATGATAAAATTATTAGAAGTTATATTGAGAGCTTCTAGAGCATTAATTTTGAATTTTGAAAAATTTACATGCACCAGTTTGTGAATTGGAGAAAACAATCAACAGGATAAATGTGGAGTTTTTTTTATTATTGTTCTATCAGTGAAAACCTCATTCCATTCTAAGCTCTGAAACTCTAAAATTACACATTTCAATTTTCAGTAACTATGTGTGTAATCAAAAAAAATTACACATATATATCAAAATCCTTCTAGCTAGCTACTTCTAAAGCATGCATGCATTGATCCATATCTCTATACTTCTAGAGCATTATAGAGCTAAAGTAGCAATCAGAGATAAAAGAATGAAGTTCTAACTTTTTAAAGCTTTGGATTTAGAGGTTGCAAACTAAATCTTGACAAATCTTGAGAAAAAAATGACATGAACTCTCATGCTTTTTTGAGAAAAATGGCCACCATATGCTTTAGGGCAGCAGGACAGGAAGCAGCATATATAGTGATGAACAACTAGTCCCGGACCGTGATACGACCCGGGACTAATAGTCCACAAAAAGACCAACTGACCTGCTCCAAGTCATTAGTCCCGGTCCGTATTACGGACCGGGAGTAAAGATCTGGTCCGGCTCGGGACTAGTGACTACGACCGTTTCTAGCCGTAAGAGACCTCACAACCCGGGACTAGTGCTCCCACTAGTCGCGGGCTGTGACAGGCCGGGACTGCTGGCCTTGTTCACGTCGAACCGAAGATGGTTTTTCCAGTAGTGTACAGACTTACAAACCGGAGTCCATAGCTGCCCGCAATGGGATGGTCTTCCATGAAGACCCTTTTGTGTCCACGGCGTAGAATTACAGACTTATAGTAGTACAAACTTTAGGTCCACATACACGTAGTAGCTAGTTGTCGGCCAGAATTACATACTTATACTAGTACAGTAGAAGCAGGAGTTTGCATGAAAATAAGGGGTACAAAATAAATAAAACAAGACTGAAATACGCAAACTCTCAAAGATACATCAACAGTTCAGCACCAACCGTACTGTGGTTGCCAGCCTTCACTGAACTTGTACTCCTTATCAAGCGCAATGGATTTCCATGAGGGAACATATGGAAGATACGGTTTGCGCCAAAATCCATCGTCTGGAGATACGAGAACACCCAGAACACGAGCTTCCCCATGATCCATGTCATACGACATAATTTTTTTATTTCCACTCACGGTGAAGAAGATGGTGTTACATTCGGGATGAATTGCAACCAACAAATATTGTTTGAAGTTCCTGAAGCTGTCTCCGAAATCTGGACAGTGCTGATGTTGTATCTGTTGATCCATTTGTCGTCATCCCGCACCCACAAAGACAGCGTGTAATCTTCTCCGGGCCTGTTGTTCACGTACTGCAAGCGTCCCTGAGATTCGCCGATGAAGGACGTTACAGACGTGTATATGGTGCGACGGAGTCCATAGCTGCCGGCGAGGGGATGGTCTTCCATGAAGATCCTTTAGTGTCCACGGCGACGATCGTGTTGTTGGTGGTGACAAAATGTATCATGTCATCCAGGAACACGCTATGCTGATGCGCCATGGCGTTTTGGGTCCAACCGTCCTCCTTGTGGCTCCAGGCTCCTGTTTCTGATGAATATATATCCACTGCGTCAATGTCATATCTCCTGTGGTGGTTCCTTAGGAGGGCAAAGAGGTGGAAGTGGCCGCAGGCGGAGGCGGGATCAAAGGCCAGATACAGCGGCATGCGCCACGGGTTGTGGTGGCCGTAGCTGGGCAAGGTGACATACTGCTGGGTGGCCGGGTTGCAGACCACGTAGTCGAATTCATAGCTCGCGGAAGCCTTCGAGCAGAGACAGAGTACAAGGCCGTTTGAGCTGTACTTGGGTAAGACGCTTCTGTATAAACCACGGGGCAATAGCAATACTGAGAAAGATGGGGAGATAGCCTGATGATATTCTCTCATGCTCAAGTAATCAGGAACTATGTCTTGGTCGGAGTCGTAGCCACTGTCCGCGTTGCCGTGGCTGTCCTTCTTCTCGGTGTGGCGGAAGAAGCCGGTGAGCGTCTGAGGAAGCTTGGCGCGGAGGTAGGGGTTGGATGATGAGGCTGTGGAGCCAGTGCCGAGAGACGCACTTGAAACGGCAGATCGACTTGGCCGGCGGACGGGAGAGGATCTCCACGATGAGGTCGTCGGGGAGGTCGACGGCAGGGTTGCTATCGCCATGTGTCTTCTCCGGCCATCCGAACGCAGAGCGCAGGGCGTAAACCAATCTGGAAAGGCAACGAGAAATCAATAAGAAGTGAAAATTGTCCGGCAGATCGGAGGGAAAATGATCTGCTACAGCTGGAAGACACGTACCGACATAGCATTTCGGCTAACGGCGCGGCAGTCCGGCGAAAATAAGACACGTACCGACGTAGCATCTTGGCTAGCGGCACGGCAGCAGTCCGGCGGAGATCGATCGATACCTATGTAGGATGGCTCAAGCAACCGCGGGTGGATGGAGGACTAATAAATAGCCCCGGTTGGATGCTACAGTACGTGATTGGCAAGAGGAAGTCGATCAGTACGTGCACAAATTACGCGAACGAATAAAAGGCCCCAATTCAATGAATAATAATTTTTACGTGACCGAATCAGCAGGAGGATATTTTGTTTCCTTCTCAACGCTGATCTGCCGCCATATTTTTTACTTCCGTATTTTGTTTCGTGCTTTTCTACTCTGGCTCCGCCGCGACAGAGGAGATCGATAGGCAGCCTATATTTTTTGGCAATCACGGGGTTCCATTGGTACAGAAACGAGCCGTTGAATTAGAGTTGGACGAGCGTTGGATCATCCTCCTGCCGCTCACGCGATTTGCCGGCGCAAATATGTGCCATGGGAGAGGGGCGTACGGGAAATAAATCCTATGAGACCGGGTCTATTTCTAGACCCTTTTCTATGTCTACCACGTATCTGTCTTTTCAGTTTTCTAGAATTCTTTTTATCTGTTAATTAGTCATTTTTTTAAACATCATGTATGAAGGTGGGTCTATCCTTCAGGAATATAGACCAGGTCTCGGAGGATTTTTTTTCCCGGGACGGGGGCGCCCGCGAAAATACTGCGCGTGAGTGTGTAGAGAGGTGCTGGTTCCCAGCCGCATCTAAGACCGACGCCTAAAAATTTAAAATCTCTCGAATCAGGCTTTCACTCAGCTATATAAATATAACAACTGTTTAAGACCGTTGCTAAGTCAGACAACACAACGTCCAAAAATATAAAGCAAAGAGAAAAAAAGAAAACAAAGCCGATAACAGTGGCTTGACGAAAAACAAGAATGACCCGCAACCGCTGCATCCTCCGAAAGATTACCACCACGCTCCTAGCGCTCCGAAGCACCGCGTCGGTGTCTAGACGACATGGATTTCTCCTGGCCTCTCAAAAAACCACACTCCCGGACACGAATTGCTCCACCATGCAGGCCGCCCACCAGCACACGCCACCACGGTCTTGCAGTGTCTCACCGTGAGCCACGGTGTGAGACTAGTACGACCGAAAGGTAGGATCTTCGGCGAGAGTCGGCGATACAGTCACACGAGGGAGAGGACTACCTCCACCGCCGGAGGGCGATAGCCGACCGGATGTACCAGCAGGGCAAACCAGGCCCTCACCGGTCCGGCCTTGCCCAAGTGGGCTCGTGAAGCCCCGTCGCCACACTGCAGCAAGGGTGTCACCGTCGCCGCTAACCCGAGCATCAGTTCCTACTTCTCTGTCCACCAGTGAATCCGTTGCCACCACGGATCCCCACCGCCAAGAAGCAGCATCGTCGCCACTGTGTTCACCCAGACTTGCCAAACCGCCATTAGTCTGTGGCACACCCTCGGGTTAACAGGGCCAGACACCACCTTGACGAGCAACGACGCAGGCCAAGACGACCGATAACATGCAACACAAAGGAGCAGGTGACCGACGCCCCCAGAAAACACGGCCCCTCCATGTCGCCGAAGAGGCGCGCCTAACAGGCCCACCATGGTCTGCCCAACAGCAACCAGCGCTGGGCCCGCCTAGCCCAGGGTTGTTCCTCGGCCACTCCCGGTCAGGATAGGAGCACCTGGCCACCCTCGCGGTAACCTAGGAATGGGCCGGCCAAGGCCCGCCAATCCCATATCGGGCCCATCCTGGCCCAGATATGGCTGACCGAGCCCCTCCGGCCGCTGCGCCAGCCCTCCGGCCATCCCTGTCATGCTCCGCCATCGTGGGAGTCCGCCCCTCCACCAGGACAGAACGACCCCAGGGCCCAACGCCACCGGCCGCCGCCACCACCGGATAGAGCCATCGCCGCACACGACCCTCGCCACCCCAGAACCAGGCGCGAACCGCCACTCCGCCGCCCGTCGCGCCGCCGCTGTCAACACCCAGATTTTTAATCCCAGATGCCTGTTATGCCATACATCGCAATCCCAGGATTACCATTTTTGCGAGACATAACAGAATTGGATACCATATTACATCATCCATTACAAACCGTACATAAGTTCTTACACAAATAGGATCTCATGATCCAGTTCTTAATACAACATCAAGCAGCGGAATACGTAATAATAACGGTAGCATGGGCGAAGCTCCATCTTCGGGGTCACAAGCAATGCTGACGATGGGAGATGATCCTAGTTGTGGTAACCTTCCTGGGGTCCATCCTCCAGGTACTCCTCTTCATAGTCTGGCCATGGGAATAGCCAGGGACAAAGCCATGAGTACTCTTTAAGTACTCGCAAACTACTACTAACAAGTGAAAAGGGTTTTTGATAATAGGACACTAGGCTCTAGGGTTGTTTTGCAAAAGCCAGATTTATCTCTACTAAGTTTAGGAGCAACGAATGCTAGTTGAAGGTTTATAACACCTAAGTGGGAACTTGTATTTCATATCACAACCCTGTTGTGGTCAAGTCAAAGTCTCAATTCATTTCACAAGTAATTTTGAAAAGTTTGACGGGGGAACAGTATGGCCACTCCAACTGTCCATAACCGCGGACGCGGCTATTCGAATAGTTTGACACTCTGCAGAGATTGTACACTTTCACCACAACATTCGATACATCCGTCAGGAACAAATCCTGAATTCACCATACTCAGTATACGGATAATCAATCCTAACCTTTCAATTACACGCCCTAGTATAAGCACCTCTCCTGTGAGTTTGGCCTCCCAACCATGACCAACTGTCATCTTGGGTACTGCACAGGTGGACAATCTTCACAAGGTAGCCTCAGCTCAGACCTTGGCCGTGAGGGAACTAATACTAAGGTATATAAGTTTCCAGTCAAGCCCTACCCAATCTTCGGGTATTGTGGTTGTACGATAAAATTGGAATGGTATCGCATCCAGACAACCATCAGTTTTATAAAGGGGCTAAGGCTCATGCTTCAACATTTTCATCACCAAAATTACCAGGTGTTCGGAAACACATGTCCAACACATTTCAATAGAATGATCCATCATTCCAATGTTTTCATAACCATTTTTCCACCAAGTATTCCCATCTAAAGTTGATCAAGTTTTTATGCTTAGCACTAGCATCTACAGGTGGGGGTAAGCACTAATGAGGGGTGGTAAACTAGTGGAGTTTTAACTAAGTTCAATCTCATGCCTTAGGATGACATCAAGATTATCTAGCTTAGGCCAAATTTTATGCTCTTTATGCAACCTTCACATATGTTTCTAGTATCTACCATTCACTTAGGTAAAATCTAGGTAAGAGCTTTGATAAAGAAATAAAGTAAGAAGCTTGCAAGTAAAACTAGGATTGGTTTATCAAGTGGAGATGATCATATATGCTTAAGGCATATAGATGGCATGGTAACAAATAGTGGTTTGTTGCATCAGTAGAGTATCTTGCAAGTGTTAGCTTGCACATTCACCAGTAGTATTAGGCTTGCATTGGTCAACTTGATTAGTAAAGCTTGCTAAATTGCAAGGGTTAGCTTGCCTTGTGCAGAGCAGTGGTTGAAGTTCTCCTCGGCTTCTTCTTCGTAGAATCCTCCTTCCTCCTCGTATCCTTGGTCGGTACTAGCGTCTATAAATAAATACGATGTACACAATCACCAAACAATACTTAACTACTTGCAATCATCACACAAAAGGGTCCTATAGATGATCTAACATCATCTCTAACATTACAAGATCAAAGCTTGGTTTAATTCCTTTTATTTTTAGAAAAGTAATTTCTACTCATTGAAAAACTACTTAAGATTTAATATTCTCCAAACCAAACATGGGATCATGTTGACACATGTCATCACCACATATTTTAGTCCATGGGAATGTGATTTAAAGTGGTGTCACAATTTAATAAGGTTTTACCCTTTTATTTTAATTAATTAAAGTGGATAGAAATGCCTATGGGGCATTCTTTTATTTACTTGAACATTATTTCTGTAAGTAAACCTATATATTTTTATGTATTCTGAAAGGTATGGTTAAATATGATTTTTGAGAGTTGAAATCAACTCAAAAGCTATTATGGTTTAAATTTGAAAAATGTTTGAATGCTGAAAAGCTTCTGCCTTGTTATTTTTACCATGGGTGATCTATAGATCCAAATGACTTGAATCCAATGGGCTTGGATTCAGCATTCCCATACCTTTCTAACAAAATTGGTTTCATTCAATTTGGTGCACTGAATCGATCTGGGTTGATTTTTGAAACTAGGTACAGAAGTGAGTTTGAAATAAAATGGAAAAGTTTTAATTCAAATAACTGGGCTGCGCGGGAAAAGTTAACGGGACGGCCTGCTAAGCACAGTGCTTCTGCGGGCTGTTTAAGTGGCTGTCCCCACTCATCAGTGAGACAGGGGGTGCGAAGCGGTATGGGGCGATGTGGGTCGTTCGATCTGGTTCTAATCCAACGGCTGGGAGTCATCGTCGACGTTGGGCAACGCCGGCGAGACAGAAACCTAGCGCGGCCAGTGGGGGTTGCTGGGGGCTCACCGGGGTGCAGGCGAGGGCCGGCGAGGCGGGCTAACGACAAAGTCGACAACGGCGAATCTCCTGGTACCGGTGGCTCCTCCTGGGGCGGCTCCAATCGCTGGCTCCCTTCTTCTCCAGAGGCGGCGGGCTCCGGTGAAATTCTGACGAGGTGTTGCTCGCCTTGCTCCGGGAACGGTGTGGCACGATCAGTAAGGAGAGGGGAGTAGAATGGTGTGCTCAATTCGGCTGAGGGTGGCCTCTATTTATAGTCGAGCAAGGGGACCGATGGGGCGCACGGTGAGCTCGTCGGGGGCGATGGTATAGACGGCTATTGGCATGGGCGAAGGTAGGGACGGTGCAGTGTTCCCTGGCGATGCTCAACAATACGGTGGCGAGACGTGGGGCGGTGCGGTTTGGTCTGGAACACGCGACGCTCTGCGCGGTAGAGGCAGCGTCTTTGACGGCGAGCGGTGGCTGTGCGGCATGGGGCGGCGAACGGGGATGTCTGGCGGTCTCCTGGGTCGGTGGTGATCGTGTATGCACGCGGCGAGGGCAGCGCGCAGTCTGTGGGCTTCGGTTGAGGGTGGCGCTCTGGCGCATGCTCGGCACGGTTGGCAGAGGCACGGGCGCGGCGTTCCTGGGTGCTCTGGTCGGTGTCTTCAAGGCATGGCTGGTCGAGAGGGGGCGGTGAGGCATGGGTGATCTTCCAGACAAGGTTGGCATGGCTAGTGCTGCTCCTAGCTTGCTGTGTCCACTGGGGTGGCAAGGGTGCACTCGGCTATTCACCATTGATGATATTGGCAAGCTCATAGTGGTGCTAGTGCTTGGTTAATCTTGCTAGATGATCTACTGAGATGGTTGTGAGCTATATAGGGAACGAGTTAGGCTCAAAACACTGCACACTATAGTGTTTTGATTTTGTTTGATTTGTGTCTGCCAAGTGTTTGATGAAATGACCGCATGAATTCAAGTTTTGAATTTTGAAAAGATTTTTGGTGGGTGTGCTAGATTGGTGCTGGTGAGTCTGCAGATGCTTGGGTTTTGAAAGCTGAGCTTGTTTGAGTGGTTTTTGAAAAAGTGGGATCTTCCCATATGATAAAGATTCAATTTTGAATTGTCATTTAAACTATGCATTTGAAAGTTTATGGATGATCACAAAGTGGGCCTTGATACTTTGTTCTGAGTACAATCAAGGGGTGCAAAGATCCAGAAAAGTTTATGTTAGGTTCTGAAAGTTTGAGACAGCCAAAGTAGGCATGGGAGTTAAATTGGTCAAAATGACCATTCCTTTATTTTATTTTATTTGTTTTGCTTTACTTGTCTTTGGGAAAAGTGTGGGAAAGGTTTAGATGATGTTTATTTCACCTAAGAAACATTTTACAAGCAAATAAACACACAAACAAGGTGGTTCAAAAGAATTTCAAATTAAATGCATACACATATGCATGCTTTCATAATTTTATTAAGAAAAGTTTTTGTTAACCCTAATTTTGATGATTAGAGTTTAATGATTTAAATTTAGTATTTTTAGGATGTTATAGGCGCCCTACCAGAACCGAGCGCTGCTACCTTTCTTCCCGATGGGAGAGGCAAGCTTCGGCCCGGGGAGGTGTTCCCGCGGCCACCCCCCGCCCGAGAGGACGCAGAGGGCCTCACCGCCGCTGGCACAGACCGGGCTTCGCTCGGACGCACCCCGTGGCAGTGGCGAGGGAGGAGTAGGGGAAGGGGAGAGGCTTAGTGGCGGTGACCTTGGGTTCCTCCAGGTTGCCGCACCAAATCGTGCAAATTTAAATGAAAGATAGACAGATTTATACTTACTTAGGCGAGCTTATTATACCATCTCCATTCCAAGGAATAAGGCGCACGCGTATTCCAAAGCAAAGTTTGATCGAATAAATAGAACAACTAAAATTTGATTATATTATGTATAATTATTATCGTTGGACTCGTAAGGGTGGGGATGAATAGGGATTGATTTGGCACCACATGAGAAATGAGAGAGAGAGAAACCAGAAAAGTTTTGTGTAACACCCGATGATGATCGGAGGGGTATAGAAGGAGTTACGGAGTGAAAGATATAATAATATATGTATTTTATATTAATTAATTGAATTAATATTAAAACATAATATTTTATTTTTATTTTATAGGGCAGTCCATGCCTAATGGGCCATCCCCGGAGGGAAGGCCCAAGAGGGCAAGGCGCCACATGAAGGAGGGCCAGCCGGCCAAACCCTAGTGGGCTCCCCGTGGGTCCCACCTAGGTTGGTGGCGGCGACTCCCAGGCGGTGGAGGCTGTGGGTGTAGTCCCACACCGCCCGCCCTTAGGGTTTCCCCCTCCCCTCCTAGTATAAATAGAGGGGCACCCCTCCACTTTTGACACACAACATTCTTTTCTCTCTCTCTCTCCGCAATATTGGGGAGGACTTTGAGGAAATTAGTTTCTCCACCTCCACACTACCATCATGCGTTGGATGGTCCAGCTTCTTTATTCTTCTGCTACTTGGCTAGATCGGAGTCTGAGATAAGTCACCTACACCGAATGTGTGTAGAACTTTGGAGGCGCCGCACTTGGAGCGCTAGGATCTACTTGTCTTCAACAACATACGCCTACATGTGTAAGGCGTACCTTAGTCTTCAAGGGTATAAATACCATCTCTTTGTGTTTATGATGAATGTTTGCATCCCAAGCTATAATTGTATTAAGCGGAAACATTAATACTTATGTGTTTTGTAAATATAAAAGAGTCCCCAGTAAAGCCTCTTGTTAGACTACCTTGTTGATTAATAGATGATCATGGTTTCCTGACCATGGACATTGGATGTCATTAATAACAAGATCATATCATTAGGAGAATGATATGATGGACACACTCCTATATTTAAGTGTAGCATAAGATCAAGCCATTTAGAAGTTCGTTTGCTATAAGCTTTCAAATACATAGTAACCTAAATCCTTTGACCATGAGATCATGTTAATCACCATCACCGAATTGATACTTTGATGACATCAAACACCACTTCATAACTGGATGGTTATAAAGGTGGCATTGAGTATTCTGAAAGTATGTGTTGAATGATGCAGCGCTAGGTTGATGTAGGAGCGCTTCGTTGGGAATCCCAAGAGCAAGGTGTGAAGCAGCACAACAACAAGTCTTCCCTCAGTAAGAAACCGAGGTTATCGAACCAGTAGGAGGAAAGGAGTGAGCCTAGATCATTTGATAGGGAAATGGATGTACAGCCCAAACGCCCAGGTTCAGGTCCTCACGGACATAGATTTGGGTTCTTATTATTCAAAAAAAACTCGCTGTAGGGACTTTCCCTACCGCATTCCTTTCAAAAAAAAAACAGTAGGAGTAAGGAAATGTCACATAGGTGTTGCAAGCAACGTGGAAACATGCACAACACAAACTCAAGACTTTGCCCCAACTAACAGTGAGGTTGTCAATCTCACCGGTTGCTGTAACAAAGGATTAACTGTATGGTGTGGAAAGTGATGATGGTTTGCAGCAAGTAAACAGTAACAGTGGAAGATGTATCAATGGTAAAGATTGGACCGGGGTCCATAGTTCACTAGAGGTTCTCTCCTTAGATAAACAACATGGCATGAAGGGTAAACAAATTACAGCAGGGCAATTGACAGGAACTGGGCAAGGCAATACAATGCAATACCAGCCAAAAAGATCCTATGAGATTCGATTGGGCAATACAACAAGATACATAGACCGCCATCCAACTACATCTATGACTAGAAATCCACCTTTGGGTTATCATCCGAACCCCCTCTAGTATTAAGTTGCAAGCAACATACAACTCCTTTAAGCAAAGTGTGCAAGGTACAATCCACTTGTTCCATGAAAAAGAGACTGTTGTTTTCTCCCTAGTGGCAACAACACATCTACAACCGAAGAGATTTCTGTCACTTCCCTTGAAAACTAGAGGCATGAACCCACTATCGAGCATAAATACCCCCTCTTGGAGTCACTAGCAACTACTTGGCCAAGATAGCTACTAACAACAGAGAGCATGAAAGATCACAAACAACACAGACATGATAGAATCAAATAGACAAAAACATTAATCAATCTGACATAGTAATCTCAATATCCATGGGTTCCCCGCAAACACAACATGCATGATTACAAATAGATTAGATCTTGATCATGAACAGAGCTCACAAGATCTATACATGAAAGCACAAAGGAGGAGATACAACGATCTAACAACTACATGGACTCGTAGTCCAAGGTGGAACTACTCACGCTTCATACCGGAGAAGAAGGCCTCCGGGATGATTTCCCCTCCGGCAGGGTGCCAGGAAGAACTTCAGATCCCCTCCCGATCTAGGGATGATGGTGGCGGCGGCTACAGATGGTTTCGTGGAGTTTTAATCGGGTGCCTAGGGTTTCTGCATCGGGGGCTTCTTATAGGCGAAGATGCGAGGCAGGGGGTGCCCAGGGGGCCCACACCCTGCCTAGGCACGGGCCAGGCTTGGCCGCGCCTGGGGGGTGTGGCAGCCCTGTGGCGCCTCTCCGTCTCTCCTCTGGACTTCGTGTCGCCCATGGTAAAATATTGACTTTGGCTTTTGTCCCGTCCAATTCCGAGAATATTGATTTTCTGCCTTTCTGGAACCAAAAACAGAAGACAACATGCAACTGGCATTGTGGCAAATTTTTAATAGGTTAGTTCCAGAAAACATATAAAAACACCTCAAAATGTAGACAAAGCAAAGCAAAATAGATACTAAACAAGCATGGAACATCAAAAATTATATATACGTTTCCGACGTATCAAGCATCCCCAAGCTTAACTCCTGCTCGTTCTCGAGTAGATAAGTGATAAAAAGAATAATTTTTGAGGTGACATGCACCTTCACAATAAAGATCAAACCATTTGCGAGCATTGAAAGATAGGATGAAAGAACTATAAACATGTGCATGAAAGATGGAGTTCTAACAATAAGGTTAAGTAACTATGCATGCAACATGAAAGGCTACAAACAAAGATCATGAATAACATGCATTGAAAAACGTTTGTTTGTTTCACATACATAAAACATGGCATAGTGGCAATCAGCTTGTCCATCATAGAGTAGAAAATAGATGCATAGGACACCTTCAAAGTTCATAAGAGTGACTAGATACAAATAGCACAAGAACAAGCAATATCACAATATGCATCAATCAATAAGTTTTGGGACACTGCACATAGAACTAAGAATGGCAACTATGCTCTCTTAATGGTGCCTAAAGGTAGAAGGTGGAGACTCAATATAATAGTGGAAGAAAGGTCCTTCAAAGGGAAGCAGGGATTTCATGTTTCAAAAAGAGCTTCCAAAAATTATGGTACTTGTTAGCTTTCAGCCCTCATTGCCCCTATCATAAGCATCTTGAAGTGATTAAGGTTAAAGTGAACAAACTATGGAGTATATGCTTGACAAAGTATAAGCTGGCAATCTCAAGTCCCTTGAATATGAGGGCCACACCTCATGCTACTCAACTTCAGTCACCTATAAGTTCTTGTCATAGTAAGTACATGCGTATCATAGAGAACCACCAGCGGGATACCCCTTGCACATGGTACAGAAGCTATCCCATAACCAAATGACAAGGCAAGCACACAATGATCATCTCAACGATCTTTTTATTTACTATGTGCATAGCTTTTTATTGAGGATGCTTCATAGATAGCTCACTATGGTGATGCTGCAAGTTTCCACCATGATTAGGCATGTCTTAGGCTAGCGGCCGAGGCGTTTCTCTAACACAAAATACATAACTCCATGGACTTACATGCAGGGTTCGCAGCATAGAAAACAAAAAATTCCTACGATGGGGACTAAGTACCAAGATCTATCTACTAGATACAAACAATAGACGGATGTATATCCATAGAGAACATACCCTTGAAGACCGATAAAGCTTAACGAGTTGAACTCGTGGTTGATGTAGACGATCTCTTGCCGATCTCAAGATCGAGAGGAAGTCCTAGCGCCACAAAGCAGCAGCGCATCCGTGCTCGCACACACGTACAAGACACCGAGCAACCTCCGCATCATCGCTCCAGCGATGCAGCGGAAGCACAACCCTTTCTTGCCGAATAGCCACCGGGAACATGTATCCCGCTAGTCCGAGACCATGGGGGATAAATTCTAGAGGGGGAGAGAGATCCTTCACGTGGAGGTGTGAGTGAGAGAGAGGGAGAGGGGGGACCCCAAGGGGTGGCCAGCGCATGGGGGCTGCCCCCTTTCCCTCCCCTCATTCATGTGGGTGGACACTCCACTCACAAAATTCCTTTAAATTCCCTCCACTCAAAATCCCACTCAAAATTGCTATTAAATTTCCACCAAATTTAATGCAAACTCTCATTAAATAAAACTCTTATTATTTATTCAGAATTTTGTCAATTACTTTAATGACAAACATTCACATATAACCCCTTGCTAGAATTCCATTTCACATGCAAAAACACTTTCTGCAATTTCACCCGAAAAATTGTTTCGGTATCTAGTGAAATAAATTCCTGCGCTTGTTATTCTTTCCGGCATGAAACTTTTGCTCCAATTGGATGTCAGTGTCCCTTAAGTGTGTCACCCTACGGTTCGCGAATAATGCGGACATGATCGAGACCCTTCTCCGATCAATAATCAGAAGCGGGACCTGGAGATCCATACTAACTCCCACACATTCAACGATGACTTTCCTGTGATCGTCGGAACCTTTTACGCTAGTATCTTAATCCCTTTGTTTCACGATATATTACATGTCCAAGATTCGATCATCGGTATCTCCATACCTAGTTTGATCTCGTTACTGACATGCACTCTTTTCTTGTTCCCATGATATAACATTCTAGTGATCAAAAACTTGCTTGCAAGCTAACCAATGTGATATCACCGAGAGGGCCCAGAGTATATCTATCCGTCATTGGGATGAATAAATTCCACTCTTGATCCATGAGCCTCAACATAACACTTTAGTAGTTTTGAAGCCATCTTTATAATTACCTAGTTACGGTGTGACGTTTGATGTCATCAAGAAACTCTTCCGTGTTAGTGATTGACATGATCTCATGGTATAAGGATTAGGATCACTTCGTAAGTTGTTTATAGCAATATAAACTTAATGACTTTGATCGTAATTCTATACTTCGGATGAATGTTCATCACATCATTACACTAATGTTGTGATCTCGTTATTAATAACATCCAATGTCTATGATCAGGAAACGGTGATCATCTTGTTAATCAACGAGCTAGTTTATGAGAGAGGCATAACTAGGAACTTTCTGTTTGTTTATTAAACACACATGTATTAACGTTTCCGTATTAATATAATTATAGCATGCAAAATAAACATCTATCATATACTTGGAATACACATAATAAACACTTTATTATTGCCTCTCAGGGCATATTCCCTTCAGTCTACCACTTGCACTAGAGACAATAGTCTAGTTACATAATGATGTATCTAACACCCATGGAGTTCTTGTGTAGATCATGTTTTGCTCTAGGGAGAGTTTTAGTCAACGGATCTACTACATTGAGATCCGTATGTACTTTACAAATCTTTATATCTCCATCCTTGACATGCTCGCGGATGGAGTGAAACCGACGCTTAATATGCTTGGAATGCTTGTGAGACCTTGGTTCTTTTGCATTGGCAATGGCACCATTGTTGTCACAATAGATCACCATTGGGTCCAACGCGTTTGCAACCACACCTAGTTCGGATATGAACTCCTTCATCCAAACTACTTCCTGAGCCGCTTCCGAAGCAACAACATATTTGGCCTCCGTTGTTGATCCCATCACCACAGGTTATTTGGAGCTCCTCCAACTAACCGCTCCACCATTCATGAGAAATACGTATCCGGATTGAGACTTAGAGTCATCCGGATCGGTGTCAAATCTAGCATCGACATAACACTTAGCGACGAGCTCTTCTTCACCTCCGTATACAAGAAACATATCCTTAGTTCTTTGCAAGTACATAAGGATATTCTTGACCGCTTTCCAGTGTTCTGAACCTAGATCCGATTGGTACCTACTAGTCAAACTAATAGCATGTTCCACATCCGGTCTTGTACATAGCATGGCGTACATTATAGAGTCTATGGCTGAAGCATTGGGGACTTTGTCCATTATCTCTCTTTCTTTCGCCATAGCCGGACTTTGAGTCTTACTCAATGTCGTGCCTTGAGTCATAGGTAAGAACCCCTTCTTACTTTCGTCCATTTTAAACTTCTTTAAAATCTTATCAAGGTATGTACTTTGCGATGGCCCTATTAGGCTCCTAGATCTATCTTTGTAGATCTTTATGCCTAATATGTATGACGCTTCACCTAGGTCCTTCATTGATAATTTGCTGTTTAGATAACTTTTAACACTGTTTAAAAGATCTATATCATTTACGATCAATAATATGTCATCCACATATAGTATTAGAAATGCCACATTGGTCCCACTCACTTTCTTGTAAATACAAGCTTCTCCATAAGTTTGGACAAATCCAAACTCTTTGATCACCTCATCAAAGCGGAGATTCCAACTTCGTGATGCTTGCTTCATCCATAGATGGATCGCTGAAGCTTGCACACCTTGTTAGCATCCTTAGGATCGATAAAACCCTTTGGTTGTATCATATACAACTCTTCTTCAATATTACCATTGAGAAACGCGGTTTTGACATCCATCTGCCATATCTCATAATCGAAATATGCAGCAATTGCTAACATAATCTTAACTGATTTTAGCATCGCTACGGGATAGAATGTCTCATCATAGTCAACTCCTTGAATTTGTCGAAACCCCTTTGCAACAAGTCGAGCTTTATAGACGGTCACATTACCATCAACATCAGTTTTCCTTTTGAAAATCCATTTATTCTCCATGGCCTTTCGGTCGTGAGGTAAGTCCACCAAGTTCCAAACTTGATTTTCATACATGGATTCCATCTCGGATTTCATGGCTTCTAACCATTTGTTGGAATCCGGGCTCATCATCGCTTCTTCATACGTCGCAGGGTCATCATTTTCATCAACCATGAAATTCATGACAAGATTTCCGTATAGCTCGGGAGTTGCACGCGTCCTGCTAGACCTTTGAGGTTTGGTAGTACTATCTTTTGGAGTTTCATGATCATTATCATTAGTTCCCTCTTCAACTGGTGAAGCCAACTCCGGAACGACTTCCGGCGCTGCGCTACTTGCCATACTTTGAAGAGAAGGTTCAATAACCTCTTCGAGTTCTACCTTCCGACTACTCACACCTTTCGTGAGAAACTCTTTCTCTAGAAAGGATCCATTCTTGGCAACAAAAACCTTGCCCTCGGATCTGTGATAGAAGGAATACCCAATAGTTTCCTTAGGGTATCCTATGAAGACGCATTTTTCCGCTTTGGGTTCGAGTTTATCCGGTTGAAGTTTCTTCACATAAACATCACATCCCCAAACTTTAAGAAATGACAGCTTAGGTTTGTTTCCAAACCATAATTCATATGGTGTCTTTTCAACGGATTTAGATGGTGCCGAATTTAAAGTGAATGCAGCAGTTTCTAGTGCATAACCCCAAAATGACAACTGCAAGTCCGTCAGAGACATCATAGATCGAACCATATCCAATAAAGTACGATTATGACGTTCCGACACACCATTTCGCTGTGGTGTTCCGGCAGGTGTGAGTTGTGAAACAATTCCACACTCTTCCATGTGAGTGCTTAACTCGTAACTTAGATACTCACCTCCACGGTCGGACCGTAGAAATTTGATCTTTCTATTATGATGATTTTCCACTTCATTCTGAAATTCCTTGAACTTTTCAAAGGTTTCAGACTTGTGCTTCATCAAGTATATATAACCGTATCTACTCAAATCATCCGTGAAAGTAACAAAATAACGATATCCACCTCGCGCCGACACACTCATTGGACCACATACATCAGAATGTATGATTTCCAATAAATCTGTCGCCCGTTCCATTGAACCGGAAAACGGCGTTCTAGTCATCTTGCCCATAAGGCATGGCTCACATGTATAAAATGATTCAAAATCAAGTGATTCCAAAAGTCCATCCGAATGGAGCTTCTTCATGCGTTTAACGCCAATATGACCTAGACGGCAGTGCCACATATATGCGGATATATCATCATTAAGTTTAATCCTTTTAGCATCAACATTATGAATATGTGTAACATTATTATCGAGATCCAATAGAAATAAACCATTCATCATCGGCGCATGACCATAAAAGATTTCATTCATATAAATAGAACAACCATTGTTCTCGGATTTAAATGAATAACCACTTCGCATCAAACACGATCCAGATACAATGTTCATGCTCAGTGCTGGCACCAGATAACAATTACTCAAGTTTATTACTAATCCCGATGGCAAGTGGAGAGGTAGCTTTCCGATGGCGATCACATCAACGCTTGATCCATTGCCGACACGCATCTTGACCTCACCCCTTGCTAGCGGTCGCTAGTTCCGCAGCCCCTGATTCGAGTTACAAATATTAGCAACTGAACCGGTATCAAATACCCAGGTGCTACTGCGAGCACTAGTCAAGTACACATCAATAACATGTATATCATATATACCTTTTTTTGCCTTGCCGTCCTTCTTGTCTGCCAAATACTTGGGGCAGTTGCGCTTCCAGTGGCCAGTCCCCTTACAATAGTAGCACTCGGTATCAGACTTAGGGTCAAATCGGGGTTTCTTTTCAGGAACGGCATCTGGCTTGCTGCCCTTACTTCCCTTTCGTTTTCCCTTCTTGTCTTTCTTGAAACCAGTGTTCTTATTGATCATCAACACTTGATGTTCCTTTTTGATCTCCACTTCTGCAGTTTTAAGCATTTACAGAAGCTCGGGGAGAGACTTCTTCATGCCTTGCATATTATAGTTCATCACGAATCTCTTATAGCTAGGTGGCAAAGACTACAGAACACGATGGATGCCTAAGTCAATGGGAATCGATATTCCTAAGGACACAAGCTTATCGGTGTAACCCGACATCTTGAATACATGCTCACTAATGGAGCTATGCTCTTCCATCATGCAGCTAAAGAACTTTTCTGAAGCATTATAGCTCTCTACAACATCATGTGTGTCGAAAATCATTTTAAACTCACCCATTGTATAAAATGCATTGCCGTTCTCGAAACGCTTTCGAAGTTCCGGCTCTAGCCCATACAATATGCCGCAATGAACTAAGTTGTGGTCCTCCTGACGAGTCTGATAGAATTCTTCTCCTCGTCAGGGGCATCCTCAAAAGGTGGGGGGCCTAGCGGCGCTTCTAGCACATATTGCTTTTGTGCAGCAAAGAGGAAAATCCTCAAATTCATGGCCCATTCGGTAAAGTTGCTACCGTTCGTTGCAAGTTTCTCTTTCTCCATGAACACATTGAAATTAAAAGCAGGTGGTGCCATTTACAACAGAATTTGTAAAGTTTAGACTAAGTTTATGATAGACCGAGTTCAACTAATCTACATTACGAATGAAATCCCAATCAAAAACGACATCCCTTGTGCCTTTTTGGTGATTACATGAACCAAATCCACTACACCAAGTCTGATCATCACGTGAGTTGGTGTAGCTTCAAAGACGAGCATCAAATGGGCATCATATCTACTATATGACTCATGCTTAACCTTTCGGTCCGTGTTCCGAGGCCATATCTGTACATGCTAGGCTCATCAAGTTAGAACCTTAGTATTTGCGTGTGTAACTATCTTACACCCGAATATGGTCATGGATCCAAGAACACCCGATCATCACGTGATTCCTTGGAGCGACGAAAACATAATCGGTGCATACTAAAGGAAGAACACATTCTTATCTTGATATTTAAATGAGGGATCATCTTATTATGCTAATAAAGTGCTAAACAAGCAATATAAGATGCTATCAAACATCACATGTTTATTAGTGAAATGATATGGTTCCCGCATATGACCTCTATCATGTGCATCGTGGTATCATAATGTCACATCCCAAAATTTTCCAAATTTTGAAATGTGAAAAATAAATAAACAAAAGAAATAATTGTTGAAATTTAGGGTGAAAAGAAACTTTTTGCTTCTAAATGGAAACATCAAAACCCTACTTGAACAAATTTGAATAAAATGGAATCCAACAAATTTCAATCAAGTGAAATACATTCATCAATGAAAGTATCTTGAAATTTAAACACTTGGAAAAGATAAACCAAAACCCTAAAACCCTAATGGAAGGAAATAATTTCCAAGATCTCTCTAAGACTATGGATTTGATCCATATAGAAATTCAGCAACAAACATTTATAAATGGTCAAAAATGATAAACAAAAATATTATAAAACCATAGAAATTGGTTTCATTTAATTTGGAGCCATGGATAAAAACTTGTGAATATAATAAGATAAAAGGAAATAATTTCCGAAGCTAATAAAGCTTCTATCTAAAAATCCATACCAAATTGTGAGAAAAATTAATTCTAAAAGGATAAACAAATATTAAATAAAATTATACAAATTGGAATCACCAATTTTGGATCTATAAATAAAAAGATATGGATTTTATAAGATAAAGAAAGAAAGAAATAAATAAGGAGTATTTAAAAGCCAAATTAAATCTTGGCCAAATCAATAAACAAATAAAATGAAGGGTTATTGAATAATAAATAAGGGTAAAAGATTACTAAAATAAAATCATAAGGATTGAACAATATTCAATTTTATTTAAATAAGGACAATTTTCCTAAATAATAAATCCCAATAAAATTATTTAGAAGTCAATTTAAAACTTGAATTAAATCCATAAGCAAATGGAATAAATATGATCCAAATAAAATAAAGGGATAAAGATTATCCAGATAAAATTATATGGCATTAAACCATATTCTAAATTATATTTAAGTGGGGACAAATATCTAAGATAAATGATTAATTAAATCATGAGAAAATAATAAATAGAAATTCCCATGGTGGATATAAAAGTTATTTAATTAACTTAAATGGAATAAAAGAATCATTTAAATAAAATTTATATGGAATTAAAACCATATTTGATTTTATTGGAATAAAGACAAGTGCCCAATTTAAATGATTAATAAACCATAATAAAATATTCTAAATAATTCAAAATGAATTATTTAACATACTAATGAATAAATAAAACCTACTAAAAAAGGTTTGATGAAAATTAGAATTCAAATAAGAGTTTGAAATTATAATTAAAATCTTATTTGAATAAAGGCAAGTGCCTATTATAAATAAATAATAAACCATGAATGAATAAAAGAATTATTCTAAAAATGGTCTTTAAAATACATGTTTAAACAGAATAGAAACCTACTGAAAGTTTGGTAAAGATCTGAATTCAAATGGTGTTTGAATTATTTGAACAAAAATCAAAACAGAAAAATAGAAAAGGAAAAATAAAAAGGAAACAGAAAAGTAAAATGAAATAGAGCCAGCCCAGCCCAGCAAAGCCCGAGGCCCAACTCGCAGCCCACTTCTCTCCCTCCCTGAAATGTTTTTCTCGCTCGCGTCTGCACCCGCGCCCTCACTGACGCTTGGACCCCACATTAACCCTTCTCCCTTGCTGACAACGTTGTCCCACTACGCCACCTCATTATCGTCAACCCTGCGACCCATTTATCCCCAAACCGCGCTGTTGTTTCTACCGTGATTGCGCGCTTTCAATTCGAGTTAAAGGTCGATTAATCCATCGCTGCAACGACGCCCTCTTAATTGCTCATGTCCCCTCCTTCTTTCCCCTCAAACCTCACTAGACCGGAGCCACCAGGCTGCGTGAATTGCTTCTCGCAACGCCACTGACCCTGACGAATTTTCCGGTGAATTCCGGCCAGACCTCGCGTCCCGTTGCTCCCTGACCTCCACGAACCTACTTCCCATTGTCTCGCGCACCCGTCAGTACCCTCGGCTCGCCCGCGCATGATCCACGGCGTCGGCAACAACCTCGACAGAACGCCACCGTGAACTCCTCCAACTCCGGCGACGCCCCTGGTAAAATTCCAACCACCCCTCTTCCTCCCGATGATACACGTACGCATCTAATGCCGCCGTTTCCGTGTCCTAGATCGCACCGTAGCTGTAACATCCGAAAAATATTAAACTAGAATCATCAAACTCTAATCACCAAATTTAGGGTTAACAAAAACTTTTCCAATTAAAATATGAAAGCATTCATATGTGTATGTATTAAAAGGTGGATTCTTTTGAATTGCCATGATTATGTGTTTCTTTGCTTGCAAAAGGATTCTTAGGTGAAATAAACATCATCTAAACAATCCCCACACTTTTCCCAAAGACAAATAAATCACAACAAGCAAAATAAAGGAATGGTCATTTTGGCCAATTTAACTCCCATGCCTACTTTGGCTGTCTCAAACTTTCAAAACTTAATAGAAACTTTTCTGGATCTTAACACCCCTTGATAGTACTCATAACAAAGTATCAAGGCCCACTTTGTGATCATCCAGAAACTTTCAAATGCATAGTTTAAATGACAATTCAAAATTGAATCTTTATCATATGGGAAGATCCCACTTTTTCAAAAACCACTCAAACAAGCTCAACTTTCAAAACCCAAGCATCTATAGACTCACCAGCACCAACCTAGCACACCCACCAAAAATCTTTTCAAAATTCAAAACTTGAATTCATGCGGCCATTTTATCAAACACCTTGCAGATTCAAATCTAACAAAATCAAAACACTATAGTGTGCAGTGTTTTGGGCCTAACTGGTTCCCTCTCTAGCTCACAATAGCCTCAGTAGATCATCTAACAAACTTAACTAATCACTAGCACCACTGTGAGCTCACCAATGCCATCAATGGTGAACAGCCGAAGCACACCATGCCACCCCAGTGTAGACAGCAAGCTAGGAAAGAAACTATCCGTGCCAACCTTGTCTAGGAGATCACCCATGCCTCACCGCCCCCTCTTGACCAGCCCTGCCTCGAAGACATCGACCAGAGCACCCAGGAACGTCACGCCCGTGCCTCTGTCAACCATGCCGAGCATGCGCCAGAGCGCCACACTCGACCGATGCCCACAGACCGCACGCCGCCCTCGCCGCGTGCATACACGATCTCCACCGTCCCAGGAACATGCTAGACATGCCCATTTCACCGACCGTGCCCCATAGCCACCGCTCGCGTCGAAGACGCCGCCTCTGCCGCGCAGAGCGTCGCGTGTTCCAGACCAAACTGCACTGCCCCTACGAGCGCATTAAAGACGTAGAGCATCGCCAGGAGACCACCAATCGATCGCCACCGCCGGCCATGCCTCTAGCAGCCCGTAGCCGTGTCACCACCGTCGCCTGCCTATGCCGTTCGGTCTCACCGTCGCGACTATAAATAGAGGCCTCCCCCGCTCGAATTCTTCACACCATTCCACTCTCCTCTCACCCAGAACCACCCCGCCTCAGTCTCGGAGCAAGGCGAGCAGCGCATCGCCGGAATTTCGCTGGAGCCCGCCGCCTCTGGAGAAGAAGGGGGCCAGCGATTGGAGCCGCCCCAGGAGAAGATGCCGGTACCAGGAGGTTTGCCATCGTCGACTTCGTCATTCGCCCACCTTGCCGACCCTATCCTGAGCCCCGGTGAGCCCCCAACGACCCCCACTGGCCGCGCTAGGTTTCTATCTCGCCGGCATTTCCCAACGTCAACGATGACCCTCAGCCGTTGGATTAGAATTAGATCGAACGCACCACATCGCCCCATACTGCTTCGCACCCCCTCGTCTCAGTGACGTGTGGGGACAGCAACTTAACCAGCCCGCGTAAGCGCTGTGCTTAGCAGGCCGGCCCAGTATCACTTCCCGCGCAGCCCAATTATTTGAATTTAACCTTTTCCATTTTATTTCAAACACACTTTTGTACCTAGTTTCAAAAATCAACCCAGGTCGATTCAGTGCACCAAATTGAATGAAACTAATTTTGTTAGAAAGGCCTGAGAATTCTGAATCCAAGCCCGTTGGATTCAAGTAATTTGGATCTATAGATCATCCTTGGTAAAAATAACAAGGCAGAAGCTTTTCTGCATTTAAACATTTTTCAAATTAAAACCATAATAGCTTTTGAGTTGATTACAACTCTCAAAAATCACATTCCACCGTACCTTTCAGAATATATAAAAATATATAGGTTTACTTACAGAAATAATGTTCAAGTAATAAAAGAATGCCACATAAGCATTTCTAGCCACTTTAATTAATTAAAATAAAAGGGTAAAACATTATTAAATTATGACACCACTTTAAATCACATTCCCATGGACTAAATTGTGACACCACTTTAAATCACATTCCCATTATTAAATTGTGACACCACTTTAAATCACATATGTGGTGATGACATGTGTCAACATGATCCCATGTTTGGTTTGGAGAATATTAAATCTCAAGTAGTTTTTCAATGAGTAGAAATTACTTTTCTAAAAATAAAAGGAATTAAACCAAGCTTTAATCTTGTAATGTTAGTGATGATGCTAGATCATCTATAGGACCCTTTTGTGTGATGATTGCAAGTAGTTAAGTATTGTTTGGTGATTGTGTACATTGTATTTATTTAAAGACGCTAGTACCAACCACGGATACGAGGAGGAAGAAGGATTCTACGAAGAAGAAGCCAAGGAGAACTTCAACCACTGCTCTGCACAAGGCAAGCCTAATACTACTAGTTGAATGTGCAAGCTAACACTTGCAAGACACTCTACTGATGCAAACAAACCACTACTTGTTACTATGCCCACTATATGCCTTAAGCATATGTGTTATACCCAATCCTAGTTTTATTTGCAAGCCTTCTACTTTATTTCTTTATCAAAGCTCTTACTTAGAGTTTACTTAAGTCAATTGTAGATTCTAGAAAGATAATTGAAGGTTGCATAAAGAGCATAAAATTTGGCCTAAGCTAGATAATCTTGATGTCATCCTAAGGCATGAGATTGAACTTAGCAAAAAACTCCACTAGTCTACCACCCCTCATTAGTACTCACCCCCACTTGTAGATGCTAGTGCTAAGCATAAAACTTGATCAATTGTAGATGGGAATACTCGGTGGAAAATGGTTATGAAAACCTTGGAATGATGGATCATTCTATTGAAATGTTTTGGACATGTGTTTCCGAACACCAGATGATTTATGGTGATGAAAATGTTAAGGCATGAGCCTTAGCCCTTTATAAAACTTATGGTTGTCTGGATGCGATACCATTCCAATTTTATCGTACAACCACAATACCCGAGAATTGGGTAGGGCTTGACTGGAAACTTATATACCTTAGTATTATCTCCCTCACGACCAAGGTATGAGCTGAGGCTACCTTGTGAAGATTGTCCACCCGTGCAGTACCCAAGATGACAGTTGGTCATGGTTGGGAGGCCAAACTCACAGGAGAGGTGCTTATACTAGGGCGTGTAATTGAAAGGTTAGGATTGATTATCCGCATACTGAGTATGGTGAATTCAGGAGTTATTCTTGACGGATGTATCGAATGTTGTGGTGAAAGTGTACAATCTCTGCAGAGTGTTAAACTATTCGAATAGCCGTGTCCACGGTTATGGACAGTTGGAGTGGCCATACTGTTCCCCCGTCAGACTTTTCAAAATGACTTGTGAAATGAATTGAGACTTTGACTTGACCACAACAGGGTTGTGATATGAAATACAAGTTCACACTTAGGAGTATAAACTTCAACTAGCTCTCTTGTTTCTGAACTTAGTAGAGATAAATCTGGCTTCTTGCAAAACAACCCTAGAGCCTAGTGTCCTATTACCAAAAACCCCTTTCGCTTGTTAGTATTAGTTTGCGAGTACTTAAAGAGTACTCATGGCTTTGTCCCTGGCTATTCCCGTGGCCAGACTATGAAGAAGAGTACCTGGAGGATGGACCCCAGGAAGGTTACGAAAACTAGGATCATCTCCCATCGTCAGCATTGCCTGTGACCCCGAAGATGGAGCTTCACCTACGCTACCGTTATTATTACGTATTCCGCTGCTTGAAGTTGTATTAAGAACTGGATCATGAGATCCCTATTTGTGTAAGAACTTATGTACGGTTTGTAATGGATGATGTACTATGGTATCCAATTCTGTTATGTCTCACAAAAATAGTAATCCTAGGATTGCGATTTATGGCATAACAGGCATCTGGGATGAAAAATCCGGGTGTTGACAAGTTGGTATCAGAGCCATCCTGACCATAGGAGACCCTAGTTAGACTGTACGTTTGAATCAAAAACTTAGTTTCAAAACCAAAGGAAGCAAATATTTACAAAAACTTATTCTCATTCTTACCCCTTGGATTCTTTCATGAAAATTCATGTTCCTCAAAAACTCTTGCAAAATACCTAAAATTTGACACACTTAATCACTCTACTAACTTACTCATCTTATATCCTTCTAGATGGACGTGAATTACAGCAAGTTTTATCAGTTGGGGAATGGAGGGGACCTTATCTTTGAGAAGGATTTGGACCAGCTTTCAGAACTTCTGGAGCGTCCGCACCCCGAGTTCTTCGGAGCTCAGCTCAATGATCAAGGAGGAGAAGATCTGCAGTGGCTAATTGTTGCAAGACTCCAAGGAAAGATTGAGCCTCCAACTGCGGAAGGAATTCAGTTTACCTTACGAGAGAACAACTGGCTCGATGGACTTGCCAGGGCCATGCAGGAAGCTCTTTTCCGTCTGAGTGGACAGAGTATCAATCAGATCAAGGGAACCCGCTTTGAGTTTTGCCCAAGGCGTGATGCTAATGGACAACCACTGGAAGCCCCATACCATCACGAGCTACAGGCCCAATTGTACCACCTTAGCTTCATGATGTACGATCGTTAGCAGGAGTTGGATAACTGTCGTGACTACTCCAACCACAAGTCCGCCATCATCAAGACGAAGGATCAGACCATCGCCATGCTAGCAAAGGATCGCAAGTCTCGTCGCCACCAGCTCGACAAGAAGGAGTGCATTATTGCCCATATTCGCCATCGCATCTCGTCTTTGGAGGAGACCATCCACGAGAGAGACATGCAAATGGAGGAAAGGGAGAATGCCGGAGAGGATCTTCGTGGAGACCCCTACTCCTATCTCAGCGATGATGATGATTTTCTGGAGGATCAGGCTATGGATTTCTTCACCGATGAGGATGATTTCGCCTTCATCGATGATGATGAGGATGATGGAGCCACAGATTCCGAGGAGTAGTAGCACTTGAGCACTAGCGTAGTGAGTAGTATTCGGTCCCACTGTATCATAGTTTCGAGAATGGTTCTTAAAACCATCTGTTGTTCTTTGTTGTGGTGTGTGTTGTATCGGGTGCTATGAATGAATGAATGAATGAAAAGCAAGTTACTCGAAAATTTGAGTCAAACTTCGAAAACTTTTCAACATCCCAGAACCTTAGAAATTTCCCTCTTTTCTCATGATCTATCTCAATCTTCAGATGCCACACGGAGGAAGTGGTTCATCCCCGGACCCGATGTTGCAGATCCTGCAAATGTTGACTTCTGACCATGAAGCTGAAAGAGCCGAACATCAAGCCAACCTAGCCACCCTGCAACAGATAGCTCAGCTAGCCCACAACAACCAAGGCCACGGAAATCAGGACAACCATGGATCTAAGCTCAAGAATTTCCAGAATACCAACCCACCTGTTTTCACTAAGTCAGAAGAACCCCTAGACGCTGATGATTGGCTACAGACCATGGAAAATAACCTAGAAGTCGCTGGAGTGGAAGCCAACGAGAAAGTTCTGTTCGCCACCCACTACCTAGCCGGAGATGCCAGAGCATGGTGGAACAGTGTTCGCGCAATGACTGGAGGCCAGATGATGACCTGGGAGGAATTCAAGGTCAAGTTCAGCAGAACCCATGTGCCACCAGGTTTGATCAAGAGGATGAGAGACGAGTTCAGAGAACTGAAGCAAGGGAGAATGACTATGGTGGAATACCATGACAAATTTTTGTCATTAGCTAGGTATGCCCCGGATGAGATCGACACCAAAGCCAAGAAGAAAGAAAGATTCCTGAATGGTCTGCACGATGAGATGCAGACAGTGTTAGTCAATATCCCCTTTGCGGATATTGAAGCCCTTGTCGACTCAGCCATCCAGATGGAAGGGAAGATCAACCAAGCTAATGAGAACTGCAAGCGTCGCATGATGCATCAACCAGGAACCCATCAGACCCCAAAGTATCGCCCTAACCCATCTCCCGGATTTGCCCCAAGAACCAATAGACCCCCGATGAACCGTCCGACCTATCCCAACCGTGGAAACCCTAGACCCGGAGGAAATCACAACAACCCCGGCAACTCTAGCAATTTCAACCGTGCCCCACCCAAGTTCAACAACAACAATGCTGCCACCAACACCAACACTGCCCCGAGGACTGGAAGCAATGCTGTGCCTGTAGCAGCAAAGGACAAGTCGCAAGTGACTTGTTATGACTGTGGAAATAAAGGCCACTATTCCAACGAGTGCCCCAACAAGAAGAATGTCGCAGCACCCAGTGCCAATGCCCCAGCTCAGCAGCAGCGTCGTGTTCAGCCAGGAAGGAGATTTGCCCCAGGGAATTCGCTCAACCGCAATGGCCGTCTTTTCCTCATGCATGCTGAAGAAGCTCAGGAAGCGCCAGACGTCATGCTGGGTATGTTTTCTATTAATTCAGTACTTGCAAGAGTGTTGTTTGATTCTGGTGCATCACACTCATTTGTCACCGAAGAATTTGCATGCACTAGTAAAATCCAACCAACCAACTGAAGCATGTTATGATAGTTCAAATTCCCGGATTAACCACCAAGGCAAGGCAAATTTGCAAAGCCGTCCCTATCCGTATCCATGGCATAGATTTTTATGCTAGTCTGATAGTACTCGGAACTAAAGGTTTGGAAGTAGTACTAGGAATGGATTGGATGTCCAAACATAAAGGATTGATTGACTGTGCCAAGAAAGCCATAACCATGACCAGTACAGCCGGAATATCAGTCGAGCATATATCTGAAACCTTACCTCGCCAATTTAAGTGCAACAAGAGTATAGCCCAACCTACCATTAACCAAGTCCGGATAGTCTATGAATATCCCGATGTATTTCCAGATGTTTTGCCCGGTATGCCCCCAGATCCGTATATCGAGTTTATCATCGAACTAATCCCCGGAACTGGACCCATAGCCCAGAGACCCTATAGTATGAACCCATCGGAACTGGCAGAACTGAAGTGTAAGATCCCTCCCTTTATAAAGGTAAGGATCCCTGTGATTGTAATGCTAGTTCCTGGATCAATGCTAGCATCCATAGTTTAAGATGAAGTACACAGAAACAAAGGTCATTATTACATATCATTCCAGAGACAAACATAGTCTTTTACAAACTCCATGGCCACAGGCCTAATACAAGAGTTCAATTATATAATAAGATAAATAAGTCTTCATCTTCATGTGCCACAGGCAAGCATGTTGAGTGTAGACTCATAACCCCTAATCATCATCAGAATAACCTGCAACATCACAAGTTACAGCCACAGTGGGTCAATACATTGGAATAGTATTGGCAAGTGATACCTTAGTAGAGTATTGGTAGACTAGATACTATATGCATTTTTGCTAAGTGTAGCTTAGGCTTGCTTTGCTCAAAATAGGTTTTACCTATTAGTTGAAAACACTAAGTTTTTCTTTAACAAAACTTTCCCAAGGAAATACCAATAAAAATTGGTGAACCTTCACCCTTGTTCAACCACAAGTTTTTACTTAGAAATTGGGATGAGGAGATTCTTGATAGCTTCCATGTCTTGATGCTCAAGTTGTCCAATACCAGGGACATGGCTAAGTACTTAGATTCTTCCATCTGCAGAGGTTGTGCACTTTCCCCACAAGACTTGATTTTCACCAAGACAGGACCTTTCAGAAGCCTTCCCTTAGACCAAATGGACGCGCTCCAACCTATCATCCCACTACCACCAACTGTCCAAATGGCTAAGTTATTGCAACCTATATAATCCAGGCAGAGCCCATAATGCCATGTGGCTGCACTAGAAGCTTCTTAACATTTGGCCTCTCAAATCCCTTTGTTCCTGGGTGGCTTTCCATAAGTGAGATACACAAGGTAAACCATAGAAATGGGCCTTATGTAACCACTCAACACAAACCATTCCTTCCATTCCACCCAGGTGTTTCATTCACTTAGTTGTTTTATTAAACAAAACACAAGTCCAAGACTTAGAAATATTTTCTCATAGCATGAATATATAACCACCCTTGGTTGCTACTAGCTAGGCTAAGCATGGCATTGATAAGACTTAGAAATATTTCTAGAAATTCTACAACTACTAGGATTTCCCAAGCATAGCATATAGATCAAAAATATCCATGCAAGACTAGCAAAATATTTCTAATGCATAGTTGAAAAACATAGGAATAAATTATGAAGCACCACTTGCCTTGGTAGTTTGGAGAGTAGGAACAATCCTCACAATCACAATCACTATTTGCACCAAAATCTACACATAAAATAATAGCACCAAAATCACATACAAAATATATATAAGCAAAAATATATGGATGCATGCAAAATGCCAAGTGGTGATTTTCTACACCAAACATGCCAAGTGCACAGTACTGAATCATAAACAAGTACAAAACAAGCCAAATAAACTTTATTTGAATAACAAATCATTTTCCAAATAATTACTATATTCAAATTATGCTTACAAATGTTTCTGCAAAAACAACCATTTTAACAGAGGCAAAACATTAAACACATTGCATAAACAGAAAGGTTTTTCTCTCCTGATTCCAATGTTATAAAAAATTTCAAATTTGGACGTGGGGATCAAAAGTTATGAATTAAACAAGTTTGACATCTAATGGATCTAAAACCAGGTTTTTAAATTTAAATCTTAGCCACGCGGCGCTTCCTGATTGGACAATACCGCTTCACTCAGGATCACGCTTCCATGTCGTCGGATCAAGTTAGATCCAACACGCCAGATCTAAAGAAAACGGTTCGCTCCAGATCTAATCTAAACCCTTCGATACAGATCTAACGGCGTGTGCTGCTTTGACCAAAGAGTGGCGGCGCAAATGGTTGCCGCGGCGGCTGCGCGTCTGCCGGCGATGTTCCGGCGAAACCAGAGGGGCAGGGGGTCGGGCGTGTGCTTACCGAGACCGCGAGAACATGGAGATGCTCAACTTGCAGACGGACAGGGTCGGGGCGCTCGGACACGGCAGCAGGAGCTCGTCGGAGTTCATCTGAGCGTAGGGTGCTCACTGTCGAAGTCGAAGACGACGTCCTGGGGCACAAGGATTCAAACAGAGAACGTTAATGGATGTGCGAGGCCCTGGAGAACATGATTGCGTGAACCAGAGGCAGAGGGGAACACAGGGCTCACTGGAATGGCTCGTTGGAGTTAAGTCAAGCTTCGGCCGTTTCCAGATGTCGACGAGGGCGACAACCTAGGGCGATTCAGGATGAAATGAAAGCATGAGAAGATGCACGAGATGATTGCGAAGCAACTCACATAGACCAGAAGGCAAGGGGCGCTCGATACCCACCGTGATGGCTCGCCGGAGTCTCTCGGTACAGCGGCGGCGCATCTCGAATTGCCGGTAGCCTGGTGGCGTGGTGACTGTGCTGAGCTAGGGTAAATGAGCGGAGAGGGGAGGGGATATTATAGCCGGAGCAGGGGCGGAGATTACGCACGCATTCATCGCCAAATAAGTGGATTAAAATCGCGACAGTGAAGGGGGAAGAAACGGGCGGCGACGACGTCTGCGCGCAGAATTTGGGGAAGAAGGAGCTGACGTGGAGAGGGTCCACTGATCTGTGACTGGGGGTGGGTCTGTGCCGCGTGAGAGAAGGAGGGAAAATCCCCGGGTGGGCTTGCTGGGCTGCGTCTGTTGCTGGGCTAGATTGGTGGCGCCAGGCCCAATTGGTTTTCTTAATTCCTTTTCTTTTTCTATAATGAATTTCAGGAATCAAATTCAAAAGCAACTGAATTCAAATTTTTCTGGATTTTTGTAAAGTGAAACTTGTATAATTTTGAGTATAGAATCATACTGTCTTGTTGGACTAGCATGGTCCTTTGAAGATTTTTAAAAATAACAGTGCCTTAGCACATGGTTGGATATAGATTTGAAAATGGTTTTAAAACCATATTTGTTTTGTAAATTTTACCCAAACTCTAGCATTCACCCTAAACAACAAGTAAACAAACAAAGTTTGGTTCAAAACATTTACACCCTCAATTGAGAGTGGCATTTGATTAATAGTTGCTCACATAAAATAATAGCACTAAGTGCATCTGTTTTCTTGAAATGAGTTGGAAAAATGGTCCCTAAATTATATGCATGCATGAATGATATGAAATCTTTGCAAACATGATTTTAGGGATGTTACAAATCTAAACCCCTTAAGGTGAATCTGGCCCTCGAGATTCGGGTTGGCTAGCAAATAGGTGAGGGTGGTCTTTCCGAAGATCATCTTCTCTTTCCCATGTTGCTTCTTCTTCGGAATGATGGTTCCATTGAACTTTGCAGAATTTGATAGTCTTAGTCCGAGTAACTCTTTCTGAAGTCTCAAGAATCTTGATAGGTTTCTCCTCATAAGTGAGGTCACTCTCCAATTGAACCTCTTCCAAAGGTATAGTATCCTTCAAAGAAGTCTCTTCCATTTCTGGATGGCATTTCTTAAGCTGACTCACATGAAACACATTGTGAATGGCAGACAATGATTCTGGTAATTCAATCTCATAAGCTACTTCTCCTTTACGACTCAGAATCTTGAATGGTCCAACATATCTTGGGGCCAATTTTCCTTTGACTCCAAACCTCTTCACTCCATGAAGTGGTGACACTCTAATATAAGCTCTATCACCTACTTCATAGGTGACTTCTCTACGCTTAGGATCTGCGTAGCTCTTCTGTCGGGACTGTGCTATCTTCAATCTGTCCTTAACTAGCTTGACTTTCTCTTCAGCCTCCTTGATAGTTCTGGCCCGAACAAACTTCTTTCTCCCACGCCATTCCATAGCAATGGGGTGGTACACTTTCTCCCATAGAGAAACTCAAATGGTGCCATCTCAATACTTGCTTGATAGCTGTTATTGTAAGAGAATTCTGCGTAAGGCATACTTTCATCCCAACTGGCTCCATAGTCTAGGGCACATGCCCTCAACATATCTTCAAGAATCTGGTTGGTCCTTTCTGTTTGTCCATCAGTCTGAGGATGAAAAGCAGTGCTGAATTCCAACCTCGTTCCTAATGACTCATGTAGTTGCCTCCAAAAATGAGAAGTGAATTGAGTTCCCCTATCATACACAATACTCTTGGGTACTCCATGTAGACATACAATCCTACTCATGTAGATCTTGGCTAACTTAGCACTTGTATAGGTTGTCTTCACGGGTATGAAATGAGCCACTTTAGTTAGGCGATCCACTACTACCCAAATAGAATCATATCCTGCCCTGGTCCTTGGCAATCCGGTAATGAAATCCATACCAATCTTGTCCCACTTCCAATCAGGTATAGGTAGTGGTTGTAACAATCCTGCTGGTTTGTGATGTTCTGCTTTCACTCTACTACATACATCACACAAAGCAATATGTTCGGCGATGTCCTTCTTGAGATTATTCCACCAAAATATTTCATTCATATCCATGTACATTTTGGTGTTACCTGGATGAATGGAATATGGTGAGTTGTGTGCTTCTTGTAATATCAGTTTCCGAAGCTCCGGATCTTGTGGAACACAGATACATTTTCCATGCCATAAAGTACCCTGTTCATCTTCATGGAATCCATTGGCTTTTCCCTTGCCAATATTTTCTTTAATCTCTTCAATTTCCTTATCTGTCTTTTGTGCTTCTTTGATTTTGTCCAACAAGGTGGGTTGAACATCTAATGACATGAGATGTCCTTCAGGCACAATCTCCAATCTGAGGTCTCTAAATTGGGCACACAGATCATCTGGAAATTCTCCCTTAGTAAGTCCATTCACAAAAACTTTACGGCTTAGAGCATCCGCTACAACATTTGCTTTACCAGGGTGGTATTGCAAACTCAAGTCATAGTCCTTGATGAGTTCTAGCCATCTTCTTTGTCTCATGTTAATTTCTTTCTGGGTGAAGATATACTTCAAACTTTTGTGATATGTGAACACTTCACATCGCTTTCCTAAAAGATAGTGTCTCCATGTTTTAAGTGCATGGACAACAGAGGCTAACTCTAAATCATGAGTAGGGTAGTTTACCTCATGAGTTTTGAGTTGTCTCGAGGCATAAGCCACAACTTTCCCTTCTTGCATAAGTACTGCACCTAATCCATGATGAGATGCATCACAATATACTTGGAAATCTTTCTCCAAATCTGGCAAACATAAGACTGGTGCTGTCACTAGTCTCTTCTTCAATTCTTGAAAACTGAGTTCACATCCTTCAGACCAAGCAAATTTCTTGTCTTTCTTTAGCAACTCTGTCATAGGCTTAGCAATCTTGGAGAAATTCTCAATGAACCTTCTGTAGTATCCTGCCAAGCCAAGGAAACTACGAATCTCTTTCACTGACTTAGGAGATTCCCATTCAGTTACAGCTGAAACTTTAGCAGGATCAACTGCTACAGCATCTCCCGACACAACGTGTCCAAGAAAACCAACTTCATTTAACCAAAATTCACACTTGCTGAATTTGGCATACAGCTTATGCTCTCTAAGCTTCTCGAGTATCAAACGTAGATGTCCTTCATGCTCTTATTTGCTCTTGGAGTAGATCAAAATGTCATCAATAAATACAACAACAAACTTGTCAAGGAACTCCATGAATACTTTGTTCATCATATTCATGAAATAAGCTGGTGCATTGGTCAAACCGAATGGCATCACGGTGTACTCATACAATCCATACCTAGTGGTGAAAGTTGTCTTAGATATGTCTTGTTCTCTTATCTTGAGCTGGAAATAACCTGATCGGAGATCAATCTTTGAGAACACACAGGCTCCTTCTAACTGATCAAACAAGTCATTGATTCTAGGCAAAGGGTATTTGTTCTTGATAGTCACCTCATTGAGTGAACGGTAATCTATGCATAACCTTTGACTTCTATCTTTCTTTTCCACAAACAAAATTGGTGCTCCCCAAGATGAAGAACTTGGTTGAATAAATCATTTCTACAACTATTCTCCAAGTTGTTTCTTGAGTTCTTTCAACTCATCAACTGACATCTTGTACGGTCTTTTTGCTATTGGTCTAGATCCTGGTAGCAAATCAATAAGAAACTCCACATCTCTATCTGGTGGCATTCTCGGCAATTCTTCTGGAAACACATCCGGATATTCACTCACAATTGGCACACTGTCTATGCTAACCCCCTTAAGAGAATTAAGCTTACTCCCTTTCGATTCAAAATTAGACTTGAATCTTATCCGTTTCTTTTCTAGGGTTGTGAGTGTGACAGTACGATTGGCACAATCTAGTACTCCTTCATATTTGGTCATCCAATCCATTCCCAAAATTACATCCAGTCCTTGGGAATCTAAGATTATCAGACTCACCGGAAACTTATGCTTTCCAAACTCTATCACTAGATCCCGGCATCCAAGACTTACTATCATATCTCCACCTGGAGAACTTACTTTTATTGGACACCCAATGTTTTCAGTTGAAAACCCATTTCTATCAACAAATGCTTTTGATATGAATGAATGCGATGCACCAGTATCAAAAAGAACAAGTGTTGGAATAGAATTGAGTTTGAACTTACCAGCCACAGCAGCTGACTCTTCATAGACTTCTTCCACATTGATGTGGTTCACTTTCCCCTTCTGGAAAGGGTTGGGCTTGTTGGGTCCTTCAACTTTCTTTTCTGGGCATTCATTTGCATAATTCCCCATCTTCTTGCACTTGAAGCATTCAACCTGACTAAGATCCTTCTTGGCAGGCTGGCTTCCACTACCACTTCCACTTCCATTGTGGTGGCTCTTATATCCACTCTTGTGATTCTTGTACTTGTCATTGTCATGACTACGATGGTGCTTGTTGTCATGATGACGGTTGTGGTTGTGGTGCTTGTTGTACTTCCCATGCTTGTGGGATCCAGAACTCCCACTATCATCATAATGGGAACGCTTGTGAGACGATCCCGAGTTGTGCTTGTCAGAGTGCTTTCTCTTCCTGCTTTCAACTTGTTTCATCTTGCTCTCCAAAATAGCAGCCTTGTCACAAAGAGACTGATAAGTGGGAACATAGGCCACAACTAACTACAGGTTCAGCTCATCGTTCAATCCTTCGAGGAACTTCTCTTTCCTCTTAGCATCAGTGTCAACTTCGTCCGGTGCATAACGCGCCAGATTGTTGAACTCCTCAATATACTCTGCCACGCTGCGGTGGCGTTGCTTCAGATTATGAAACTCCTTTTTCTTCAGACTCATCACTCCGGATGAGATGTGAGCGGTACGGAAACCATCTTCAAAGATAGCCCATGTCACATCCTCAATGGGAGTGGTGATCTAGAAGTTATCCCACCAAGTGGCTGCTGGTCCTTCCAACAAGTGTGCTGCAAATCTGACCTTCTCTTCATCAGTACAGCCAACAGTTACCAAGTCCTTGTTCACAGAGCGTAGCCAATCATTGGCCACCATAGGATCAGTAGTTCCTGAGAACTTTGTTGGCCTCAGTCTCAAGAACCTGGTAAGTATGTTAAAACCCGGTGGGTTGTTCTGATTGTTGTTGTTGTTATTATTATTATTATTATTATTGTTGTTGTTGTTGTTGTTGTTGTTCTGATTCTGGATGAACGTGGTCATCATTTGCATCAACTGAGTCTGAGCTGTCATCATCTGCTGCATCTTAGGGGTGATGTTGTTGTTGGGGTTGGGATTGGCACGTCGGGGAGGCATCTGTGGTTTTCAATAAGGATAAGAATGAGATACCCATAGATGCTAACATGCACAATACATCACATATCAAACCACAATACACAGACAACAAGTTTTTGAAAAAGTAAACACACCAATAGAAAGCCATCCACATGTTGGATGGTCATTGCGACTCAATAATCAAAAGCATGGTAAATAAATGGTAAATGAGTAGTCATCACTACTCCTCTGCATCAACCTCCTCATCAATAAGTGTAAGACATGCATTCTCCATAGCGGTCTTGTATTCCTCGACATTGGTGGTCAAGGTCTCTACTTTGGATTTGAGAGCCCTCTTTTGTGCACGAAGCCTCTCAATCACACCTTGCTGATGCTCGAGCTCGAAATCCTTGGCCTCTAGTTCTGCAGTCATGTCTCAAATCCTCTTGTTCCTATCTTGGACTCTCTTCTCTTGACTCTTGAACTTTCTATCCCGACTCTCAAACTTGGCCTCCATTTCTTTGACTATCTCATCTTGCTCCGCGAAGAGCTTGTCCTTCCTGCGAAGCTGCACCTGGAGTTCGTCATTACTGAGCATGACGTTGGTCCTATCAATATCTAGGTGCCTAAGAAGAACCTCTAAGTCCTGGAGGTATAGACGAATCGGCTCTGCCGTCTCTCTCGAAGCATCCTCGAAGTCAATGGCCTCACCATCTTCATCACGTCTACCGAAGGCGTGGAAGTGAGGGGAAGCATCATGATGGTAGGAAGTGGGAGATTGAGCAAACTAGTGAGCTCAATAATACGAGTGCCAAAACGAGTTCCCTTGAACTCTTCAGCTGTACTGATGGTAACATTAGGCATCTATTTTCTAAGATAGAAAAAGTTAGAATCAACATACATAGAGATAAATCACAAGACAAGTCATCACATGCATATCTTTGACAATCAACACATTCAAGTCATCGCATACATAAAACCATTACAAGCATCCAAGGTTCAACTTATTTTAAACAACATTTGAAAATAAATGAAAGTGGTGGTCCAACTAACAAAGTACGTTGCAATCCCATCTCACTTGCCAAGTTGGCTAACAAGGCATCCCTAGAGGCAATCTGTCTATCTAGATCACATGACTCCATTTATAAGTCTATGATGTCCTTCCTTAAAATTTGGTTGGTAGCCTCTAACTCTTGGGTATGCTTCTTTCCTTCCCTAAGGTCATTATGAGTATTGAGCATCCTGCACTTGATTCTATCACCAAGCTCTTTGATGCCTTTCCAAGCTGCATCCCTTGCTGAATCAAAGAATTTAGTGTGCATCACTGAGTTGGTGACCATGCAGAACCCTGATTCTCTATGGTTGTCTTCCTTGTTGTTATACAAGTGAAGTTGCACCCACCAGTACTCAACTCCTTCATCCATCACAGGAAATCCTTTGTACACAGCTGCACCATGTATTCCCATGGCAACCATGAGGTCCTTGAGAGCCTTGGGGAATTCTGTCTCACATTCTAAAGTCATAGTCATGAGTGGTCCCTTCTTCACGGCTTCATTGATGGAGTTCATCTACAAATAGAGATGAGAAAGAAGATTAGAAAACTTTACGAGAAGAAAAGACAAGTGTGGAAGTTAAAATAAATTCCTTAGTGGTTTCCAATCCTAGGGTCATAATCCTACAGGCAACACAGTGCTCTGATACCATCTGTAAGATCCCTCCCTTTATAAAGGTAAGGATCCCTGTGATTGCAATGCTAGTCCCTGGATCAATGATAGCGTCCACAGTTTAAGATGAAGTACACAGAAACAAAGGTCATTATTACATATCATTCCAGAGACAAATATAGTCTTTTACAAACTCCATGGCCACAGGCCTAATACAAGAGTTCAATTATATAATAAGATAAATAAGTCTTCATCTTCATGTGCCACAGGAAAGCATGTTGAGTGTAGACTCATAACCCCTAATCATCATCAGAATAACCTGCAACATCACAAGTTACAGCCACAGTGGGTCAATACATTGGAATAGTATTGGCAAGTGATACCTTAGTAGAGTATTGGTAGACTAGATACTATATGCATTTTGGCTAAGTGTAGCTTAGGCTTGCTTTGCTCAAAATAGGTTTTACTATTAGTTGAAAACACTAAGTTTTTCTTTGACAAAACTTTCCCAAGGAAACACCAATAGAAATTGGTGAACCTTCACCCTTGTTCAACCACAAGTTTTTACTTAGAAATTGGGATGAGGAGATTTTTGATAGCTTCCATGTCTTGATGCTCAAGTTGTCCAATACCAGGGACATGGCTAAGTACTTAGATTCTTCCATCTGCAGAGGTTGTGCACTTTCCCCACAATACTTGATTTTCACCAAGACATGACCTTTCAGAAGCCTTCCCTTAGACCAAATGGACGCGCTCCAATCTATCATCCCACTACCACCAACTGTCCAAATGGCTAAGTTATTGCAACCTATATGATCCAGGCAGAGCCCATAATGCCATGTGGCTGCACTATAAGCTTCTTAACATTTGGCCTCTCAAATCCCTTTGTTCCTGGGTGGCTTTCCACAAGTGAGATACACAAGGTAAACCATAGAAATGGGCCTTATGTAACCACTCAACACAAACCATTCCTTCCATTCCACCCGGGTGTTTCATTCACTTAGTTGTTTTATTAAACAAAACACAAGTCCAAGACTTAGAAATATTTTCTCATAGCATGAATATATAACCACCCTTGGTTGCTACTAGCTAGGCTAAGCATGGCATTGATAAGACTTAGAAATATTTCTAGCAATTCTACAACTACTAGGATTTCCCAAGCATAGCATATATATAAAAAATATCCATGCAAGACTAGCAAAATATTTCTAATGCATAGTTGAAAAACATAGGAATAAATTATGAAGCACCACTTACCTTGGTAGTTTGGAGAGTAGTAACAATCCTCACAATCACAATCACTATTTGCACCAAAATCTACACATAAAATAATAGCACCAAAATCACATACAAAATATATATAAGCAAAAATATATGGATGCATGCAAAATGCCAAGTGATGATTTTCTACACCAAACATGCCAAGTGCACAGTACTGAATCATAAACAAGTACAAAACAAGCCAAATAAACTTTATTTGAATAACAAATCATTTTCCAAATAATTATTATATTCAAATTATGCTTACAAATGTTTCTGCCAAAACAACCATTTTAACAGAGGCAAAAAATTAAACACATTGCATAAACAGAAAGGTTTTTCTCTCCTAATTCCAATGATATAAAATTTGTCAAATTTGGACGTGGGGATCAAAAGTTATGAATTAAACAAGTTTGACATCTAATAGATCTAAAACCAGGTTTTTAAATTTAAATCTTAGCCACGCGGCGCTTCCTGATTGGACAATACCGCTTCACTCGGGATCATGCTTCCGCGCCGTCGGATCAAGTTAGATCCAACGCGCCAGATCTAAAGAAAACGGTTCGCTCTAGATCTAATCTAAACCCTTCGATACAGATCTAACGGCGTGTGCTGCTTTGACCAAAGAGTGGCGGCGTGAATGGTTGCCGCGGCGGCTGCGCGTCTGCCGGCGATGTTCCGGCGAAACCAGAGGTGCAGGGGGTCGGGCGTGTGCTTACCGAGACCGCGAGAACATGGAGATGCTCAACTTGCAGACGAACAGGGTCGGGGCGCTTGGACACGGCAGCAGGAGCTCGTCGGAGTTCGTCTGAGCATAGGGTGCTCACTGTCGAAGTCGAAGACGACGTCCTGGGGCACAAGGATTCAAACAGATAACGTTAACGGATGCGCGAGGCCCTAGCGAACATGATTGCGTGAACCAGAGGCAGAGGGGAACACAGGGCTCACCGGAATGGCTCGTCGGAGTTGAGTCAAGCTTCGGCCGTTTCCAGATGTCGACGAGGGCGACGACCTAGGGCGATTTAGGATGAAATGAATGCATGAGAAGATGCGCGAGATGATTGCGAAGCAACTTGCATAGACCAGAAGGCAAGGGGTGCTCGATACCCACCGTGATGGCTCAACGGAATCTCTCGATACAGCGGCGGTGCAACTCGAATTGCCGGCAGCTTGGTGGCATGGTGACTGTGCTGAGCGAGGGGAAATGAGCGGAGAGGGGAGGGGATCTTATAGCCGGAGCAGGGGCGGAGATTACGCACGCATTCATCGCCAATTAAGTGGATTAAAATCGCGGCAGTGACGCGGGAAGAAACGGGCGGCGACGATGTCTGCGCGCAGAATTTGGGGAAGAAGGAGATGACGTGGAGAGGGTCCACTGATCAGTGACTGGGGGGTGGGTCTGTGCCGCGTGAGAGAAGGAGGGAAAATCCCTGGGTGGGCTTGCTAGGCTGCGTTTGTTGCTGGGCTAGATTGGTGGCGCCATGCCCAATTGGTTTTCTTAATTCCTTTTCTTTTTCTATAATGAATTTCAGGAATCAAATTCAATCAAATTCAAAAGCAACTGAATTCAAATCTTTTCTGGATTTTTGTAAAGTGAAACTTGTATAATTTTGAGTATAGAATCATATTGTCTTGTTGGACTAGCATGGTCCTTTGAAGATTTTTAAAAATAACAGTGCCTTAGCACATGGTTGGATATAGATTTGAAAATGGTTTTATAACCATATTTGTTTTGTAAATTTTACCCAAACTCTAGCATTCACCCTAAACAACAAGGAAACAAACAAAGTTTGGTTTAAAACATTTACACCCTCAATTGAGAGTGGCATTTGATTAATAGTTGCTCACATAAAATAATAGCACTAAGTGCCTCTGTTTTCTTGAAATGAGTTGGAAAAATGGTCCCTAAATTATATGCATGCATGAATGATATGAAATCTTTGCAAACATGATTTTAGGGATGTTACATGAAGAAGCAACTGGATTCCATGCTGGAAATTGGATTGATTCAACCAAGTGCGTCACCATGGAGATCACGTGTCTTGTTTGTGGACAAGAAGGATGGAGGTAACCGTTTGTGTACGGATTATCGGAAATTGAATGATGTCACCATCAAGAACAAATACCCCTTGCCCAAGATAGAAGATCTGTTTGATCAGTTGACCGGTGCCAAAGTGTTTTCTAAGATTGATCTTAGGACTGGTTATCATCAACTCAAAATTCGCGCAGAGGATATCCCAAAGACTACCTTTACCACCAGATATGGATTAGACGAGTATACAGTCATGTCTTTTGGATTAACCAATGCCCCCGCTTATTTCATGAATCTCATGAATTAGATTTTTATGGACTTCCTGGATAAGTTTGTCGTTGTTTTCATCGATGACATTCTGATTTATTCCAAATCGGAAGAAGAACATGAGCTACACCTAAGGACCATTCTTGGAACCCTTAGAGAGCATCAGTTGTATGCCAAGTTTAGCAAATGTGAATTCTGGTTACAAGAAGTAGGATTCCTCGGTCACATTGTATCAGCCGGAGGAATTGCCGTTGACCCTGCCAAAGTGAAAGATGTAGAAGATTGGCAAGCCCCAACCACTCAAACCCAAGTTCGCGCATTTCTCGGATTGGTGGGATATTACCGCAAATTCGTAGAAGGATTCTCGAGTATCGCCAGACCCATGACCCAATTACTGAAGAAGGACAAGAAGTTTGAATGGACCGACAAGTGTGAAGCGAGTTTTCAAGAACTAAAGAGGAGATTGATTTCAGCCCCAATCTTGATCATGCCGGATATTACTAAGCCTTTCGATGTGTATTGTGACGCATCCAAGATCGGTCTCGGATGTGTGCTAATACAGGAAGGAAAAGTTATATCTTATCTATCTCGACAACTGAAGCAACATGAGCAAAATTACCCAACCCATGACCTCAAACTCGCAGCCGTAGTTCTAGCCCTGAAAACATGGAGGCATTACCTGATGGGAAACCGTTGTGAGATTTATTCGGATCAAAAGAGTCTGAAGTATATCTTCACTCAGAAGGAGCTGAATATGAGACAGAGAAGATGGATTGAGCTAATCAAGGATTACGATCTGGACATTCACTATCACCCTGGTAAAGCCAATGTGGTAGAAGATGCCCTTAGCAGATTCCCGTGCCGCTTGAACTCCATGATTTTGAAGGAGCGACCAAGTTTGCACAAGGAAATGGAAGATTTCCAAATGGAATTAGTAAGTGAAGGATTTTTGGCTAGCATAGAACTTCAGCCCACTTTGATCAGTCAGATCAAAGAGGCACAAAAGGGAAATGCTAGTATCGACGGAATCAAGCGTCGTATCGGTACAGGCAAAGTACCCGGATTCACCGAAGACGAAGAAGGAGTTCTGTGGTACAAAGGACGCCTTTGTGTACCAGCAGATTCGGAGTTGAAAGAAGTTATTCTCAAGGAAGCTCATGATACTCTTTATTCTATCCATCCCGGAGGAACTAAGATGTATCAGGATTTGAAAGAGCAATTTTGGTGGCATAAGCTGAAGAGAGAAATCGGAAGTTATATCGCCAAATGTGACATATGTCAGCGAGTCAAGGCAGGACATCAAAGACCCGCTGGATTGTTGCAACCCTTGCAGATTCCGGAATGGAAATGGGATTCCGTTGGAATGGACTTTATCACCGGATTGCCTGCTTCTAGTAGGGGAAATGACTCTATCTGGGTCATAGTGGACCGATTGTCCAAAGTCGCCAATTTCTTACCCGTCAAGACCACATATCAGAGTTCGAAGCTAGCAGAGTTGTGAAGGGAATATGCCCTGAGAGGCAATAATAAAGTGTTTATTATGTGTATTCCAAGTATATGATAGATGTTTATTTTGCATGCTATAATTGTATTAATACGGAAACGTTAATACATGTGTGTTTAATAAATAAACAGAAAGTTCCTAGTTATGCCTCTCTCATAAACTAGCTCGTTGATTAACAAGATGATCAAGTTTCCTGATCATGGACATTGGATGTTGTTAATAACGGGATCACAACATTAGTGTAATGGTGTGATGAACATTCATCCGAAGTATAGCATTACGATCAAAGTCATTGAGTTTATATTGCTATAACAACTTACGAAGTGATCCTAATCCTTAGACCATGAGATCATGTCAATCACTAACACCGGAAGAGTTTCTTGATAACATCAAACGTCACACCATAACAGGGTGATTATAAAGATGGATTCAGAACTAATAAAGTGTTATGTTGAGGCTCATGGATCGATAGTGCAATTTGTTCATCCCGATGACGGATAGATATACTCTGGTCCCTCTCGGTGATATCACATTGATTAGCTTGCAAGCAAGTGATTTGATCACTAGAATGTTATATCACGGGAACGAGAAAAGAGTGCATGTCGGTAACGAGATCAAACTAGGTATGGAGATACCGATGATCGAATCTCGGACATGTAATATATCGTGAAACAAAGGGATTAAGATACTAGCATAAAAGGTTCCGACGATCACAAGAAAGTCATCGTTGAATGTGTGGGAGTCAGTATGGGTCTCCAGATCCCGCTTCTGATTATTGATCTGAGAAGGGTCTCGATCATGTCCGCATTATTCACGAACCGAAGGGTGACACACTTAAGGGACACCGACATCCAATTGGACCAAAAGTTTCATGCCGAAAGAATGAACAAGCGCAGGAATTTATTTCACTAGATACCGAAACAGGTTTTCGAGTGAAATTGCATAAAGTGGTTATGCATGTGAAATGGAATTCTAGCAAGGGGTTATTTGTGAATGTTTGTCATTAAAGTAATTGACAAAATTCTGAATAAAATAAAAGAGTTTTATTTAATGAGAGTTTGCATTAAATTTGGTGGAAATTTAATGGGAATTTGAGTGGACTTTTGAGTGGAGGGAATTTAAAGGAGATTTGTGAGTGGAGTGTCCACCCACATGAAGAGGGGAGGGCAAGGGGGCAGCCCCCATGCGCCGGCCACCCCCTTGGGGTTCCCCCCTCCTCCTATAAAAGGAGCCCCCCCTCCTCACTTGTCTCTCACACCTCCTCGTGAAGGATCTCTCTCCCCCTCTAGAATTTATCCCCCATGGTCTCGGACTAGCGAGATACATGTTCCCGGTGGCTATTCGGCAAGAAAGAGTTGTGCTTCCGCTGCATCGCTGGAGCGAGGAGGCAGAGGTTGCTCGGTGCCTCGAACGTGTGTGCGAGCACGGATGCGCTGCTGATTTGCGGCGCTAGGACTTCCTCTCGATCTTGAGATCAGCAAGAGATCGTCTACATCAACCACGAGTTAAACTCGTTAAGCTTTGTCGGTCTTCAAGGGTATGTTCTCTACGGATATACATCCGCCCGTTGTTTGTATCTAGTAGATAGATCTTGGTATGTAGTTCCCATCGTAGGAAAATTTTTGTTTTCTATGCTGCAAACCCTACAGTGGTATCAGAGCCGGATCTATGCGTAGATACTTTACACGGGTAGTACACATATGAGTATGTGGGCGATGATGATCATGTTGTTGCTCCTTTGTTGTAATTTTGGATATTGGTGGCATAGTGGGATGAAGCGGCCCGGACAAACTTTACATGTCCTCGCACATGAGACCTGTTCCACGCTTGATATGCAACTAGTTTGCATAAGTGGCTAGCGGGCGTCTGTCTTTCCTACTATAGTCAATATCTATTTTGCAAGCGAGTTGTCAACAATTTGATTATCCTCGTTGTGGTTCATGTTCGTAGGTAAGAACGGTTCTATCTCGAAAGCCCTAAGCCACGTAAAACTTGCAATGGATAAATTAGAGGCGTCTAGTTTAGATTGTTGCTGGGCTAGTGTTATGATATGGTAGTGTTGTAAGTAGAAGCATGAGATGATACTCTTACAACACACATAGCGTGTAAACTCCATAGACCTTGGATTTACACATATAGGTATGATAGTGATCATACCACGGTGCACATGATAGAGATCATCTGCGGGAACCATATCATTTCACTAATAAACATATGATGTTTGATAGCATCTTATATTGCTTGTTTAGCGCTTTGTTAGCATAATAAGATGATCCCTCATTTAAATATCAAGATAAGAATGTGTTCTTCCTTTAGTATGCACCGATTATGTTTTCATCGCTCCAAGACATCACGTGATGATCGGGTGTTCTTGGATCCACGACCATATTTCAGGTGTAAAACAGTTACACACGCGAATACTAAGGTTCTAACTTGGCGAGCCTAGCATGTACAGACATGGCCTTGGAACACGGACCGAAAGGTTAAGCATGAGTCATATAGTTGATATGATGCCCATTTGATGCTCACCTTTGAAGCTATACCGACTCACATGATGATCGGACTTGGTATAGTGGATTTGGTTCATGTAATCACCGAAAAGGCACGAGGGATGTCGTTTTTTAGTGGGAGTTCATTCATAATATGGATTAGTTTAACTCAATCTATCATACACTTAGTCTAAACTTTACAAATTCTGTTGTAGATGGCACCACCTGCTTTTAATTTCAATGTGTTCATGGAGAAAGACACACTAGCAACGAACGGGAGCAACTTTACCGAATGGGCCATGAATTTGAGGATTCTCCTCTCTGCTGCACAAAAGCAATATGTGCTAGAAGCGCCGTTAGGCCCCCCACCTTTTGATGATGCCCCTGATGAGGAGAAGAATGTGTATCAGACTCGTCAGGAGGACCACAACTTAGTTCATTGCGGCATATTGTATGGGCTAGAGCCAGAACTTCGAAAGCGTTTCGAAAATGGCAATGATTTTGATACAATGGGTGAGTTGAAAATGATTTTCAACACACATGCTGCTGTAGAGAGCTACAACGCTTCAGAAAAGTTCTTTAGCTGCATGATGGAAGAGCACAGCTCCGTTAGTGAGCATGTACTCAAGATGTCGGGTTACGCCAATAAGCTTGTGTCCTTGGGAATATCGATTCCCATTGACTTAGGCATCCATCGTGTTCTGCAGTCTCTGCCACCTAGCTATAAGAGCTTCGTGATGAACTATAACATGCAAGGCATGAAGAAGTCTCTCCCTGAGCTTCTGTCAATGCTTAAAACTATAGAAGTGGAGATCAAAAAGGAACATCAAGTGTTGATGATCAATAGGAACACTGGTTTCAAGAAAGACAAGAAGGGAAAACGGAAGGGAAGTAAGGGCGGAAAGCCTGTTGCCGCGCCTAAAAAGAAACCCCAAGTTGGACCTAAGTCTGATTCCGAGTGCTACTATTGTAAGGGGACTGGCCACTGGAAGCGCAACTGCCCCAAGTATTTGGCAGACAAGAAGGCCGGCAAGGCAAACAAAGGTATATATGATATACACGTTATTGATGTGTACTTGACTAGTGCTCGCAGTAGCACCTGGGTATTTGATACCGGTTCAGTTGCTAATATTTGTAACTCGAATCAGGGGCTGTGGAACAAGCGATCGCTAGCAAGGGGTGAGGTCAAGATGCGTGTCGGCAATGGATCAAGCGTTGATGTGATCGCCGTTGGAACGCTGCCTCTCCACTTGCCGTCGGTATTAGTTATAAACTTGAATAAATGTTATCTAGTGCCTGCACTGAGCATGAACATTGTATCTGGATCATGTTTGATGCAAAGTGGTTATTCATTTAAATCCGAGAACAATGGTTGTTCCATTTATATGAATGAAATCTTTTATGGTCATGCATCGATGATGAATGGTTTATTTCTATTAGATCTCGATGATAATGTTACACATATTCATAATGTTGATGCTAAAAGGATTAAACTAAATGATGATATATCCGCATATATGTGGCACTGCCGTCTAGGTCATATTGGCGTTAAACGCATGAAGAAGCTCCATTCGGATGGACTTTTGGAATCACTTGATTTTGAATCATTTGATACACGTGAGCCATGCCTTATGGGCAAGATGACTAGAACGCCATTTTCCGGTTCAATGGAACGGGCGACAAATTTATTGGAAATCATACATTCTGATGTATGTGGTCCAATGAGTGTGTCGGCGCGAGGTGGATATCGTTATTTTGTTACTTTCACGGATGATTTGAGTAGATACGGTTATATCTACTTGATGAAACACAAGTCTGAAACCTTTGAAAAGTTCAAGGAATTTCAGAATGAAGTGGAAAATCATCGTAATAGAAAGATCAAATTTCTACGGTCCGACCGTGGAGGTGAGTATCTAAGTTACGAGTTTAGCACTCACATGAAAGAGTGTGGAATTGTTTCACAACTCACACCTGCGGGAACACCACAGAGAAATGGTGTGTCGGAACGTCGTAATCGTACTTTATTATATATGGTTCGATCTATGATGTCTCTGACGGTCTTGTCGTTGTCATTTTGGGGTTATGCACTAGAAACTGTTGCATTCACTTTAAATCGGGCACCATCTAAATCCGTTGAAAAGACACCGTATGAATTGTGGTTTGGAAACAAACCTAAGATGTCATTTCTTAAAGTTTGGGGATGCGATGTTTATGTGAAGAAACTTCAACCGGATAAACTCGAACCCAAAGCGGAAAAATGCGTCTTCATAGGATACCCTAAGGAAACTATTGGGTATTCCTTCTATCACAGATCCGAGGGCAAGGTTTTTGTTGCCAAGAATGGATCCTTTCTAGAGAAAGAGTTTCTCGCGAAAGGTGTGAGTAGTCGGAAGGTAGAACTCGAAGAGGTTATTGAACCTTCTCTTCAAAGTATGGCGAGTACGCAGCGCCGGAAGTTGTTCCGGAGTTGGCTCCAGCTGTTGAAGAGGGAACTAATGATAATGATCATGAAACTCCAAAAGAGAGTACTACCGAACCTTGCAGGTCAAGCAGGACGCGTGCAGCTCCCGAGCTGTACGGAAATCCTGTCATGAATTTCATGGTTGATGAAAATGATGACCCTGCGACGTATGAAGAAGCGATGATGAGCCCGGATTCCAACAAATGGTTAGAAGCCATGAAATCCGAGATGGAATCCATGTATGAAAATCAAGTTTGGAACTTGGTGGAATTACCTCACGACCGAAAGGCCGTGGAGAACAAATGGATATTTAAAAGGAAAACTGATGCTGATGGTAATGTGACCGTCTATAAAGATCGACTTGTCGCAAAGGGGTTTCGACAAATTCAAGGAGTTGACTACGATGAGACATTCTATCCCGTAGCGATGCTAAAGTCAGTTAGGATTATGTTAGCAATTCCTGCATATTTCGATTATGAGATATGGCAGATGGATGTAAAAACCGCGTTTCTCAATGGTAATATTGAGGAAGAGTTGTATATGATACAACCAAAGGGTTTTGCCGATCCTAAGGATGCTAACAAGGTGTGTAAGCTTCAGCGATCCATCTATGGATTGAAGCAAGCATCACGAAGTTGGAATCTCCGCTTTGATGAGGTGATCAAAGAGTTTGGATTTGTCCAAACTTATGGAGAAGTTTGTATTTACAAGAAAGTGAGTGGGAGCAATGTGACATTTCTGATATTATATGTGGATGACATATTATTGATCGGAAATGATATAGATCTTTTAAACAGTGTTAAAAGTTATCTAAACAGCAAATTTTCAATGAAGGACCTAGGTGAAGCATCATACATATTAGGCATAAAGATCTATAGAGATAGATCTAGGCACCTAATAGGGATATCGCAAAGTATATACCTTGATACGATTTTAAAGAAGTTTAAAATGGACGGAAGTAAGAAGGGGTTCGCAAGGCAAGACATTGAGTAAGACTCAAAGTCCGGCTTCGGCGGAAGAAAGAGAGATAATGGACAAAGTCCCCTATGCTTCAGCCATAGGCTCTATAATGTACGCCATGCTATGTACAAGACCGGATGTGGCACATGCTATTAGTTTGACTAGTAGGTACCAATCGGATCCAGGTTCGGAACACTGGATAGCGGTCAAGAATATCCTTAAGTACTTACGAAGAACTAAGGATATGTTTATTGTATACGGAGGTGAAGAAGAGCTCGTCGCTAAGTGTTATGTCGACGCTAGCTTTGACACAGATCCGGATGACTCTAAGTCTCAATCCGGATACGTATTTCTCATGAATGGCGGAGCGGTTAGTTGGAGGAGCTCCAAACAACCTGTGGTAGCGGGATCAACAACGGAGGCCGAATATGTTGCTGCTTCAGAAGCGGCTCAGGAAGCAGTTTGGATGAAGGAGTTCATATCCGAACTAGGAGTGGTGGCAAACGCGTTGGACCCAATGGTGATCTATTGTGACAACAATGGTGCCATTGCCAATGCCAAAGAGCCAAGGTCTCACAAGCATTCCAAGCATATTAAGCGCCGGTTTCACTCCATCCGCGAGCATGTCAAGGATGGAGATATAAAGATTTGTAAAGTACATACGGATCTCAATGTAGCAGATCCGTTGACTAAAACTCTCCCTAGAGCAAAACATGATCAACACCAGAACTCAATGGGTGTTAGATTTATCACTATGTAACTAGATTATTGTCTCTAGTGCAAGTGGGAGACTGAAGGGAATATGACCTGAGAGGCAATAATAAAGTGTTTATTATGTGTATTCCAAGTATATGATAGATGTTTATTTTGCATGCTATAATTGTATTAATATGGAAACGTTAATACATGTGTGTTTAATAAACAAACAGAAAGTTCCTAGTTATGCCTCTCTCATAAACTAGCTCGTTGATTAACAAGATGATCAAGGTTTCCTGATCATGGACATTGGATGTTGTTAATAACGGGATCACAACATTAGTGTAATGGTGTGATGAACATTCATCCGAAGTATAGCATTACGATCAAAGTCATTGAGTTTATATTGCTATAACAACTTACGAAGTGATCCTAATCCTTAGACCATGAGATCATGTCAATCACTAACACCGGAAGAGTTTCTTGATAACATCAAACGTCACACCATAACAGGGTGATTATAAAGATGGATTCCGAACTAATAAAGTGTTATGTTGAGGCTCATGGATCTAGAGTAGAATTTGTTCATCCCGATGACGGACAGATATACTCTGGGCCCTCTCGGTGATATCACATTGATTAGCTTGCAAGCAAGTGATTTGATCACTAGAATGTTATATCATGGGAACAAGAAAAGAGTGCATGTCGGTAACGAGATCAAACTAGGTATGGAGATACCGATGATCGAATCTCGGACATGTAATATATCGTGAAACAAAGGGATTAATATACTAGCATAAAAGGTTCCGACGATCACAAGAAAGTCATCGTTGAATGTGTGGGAGTCAGTATGGGTCTCCAGATCCCGCTTCTGATTATTGATCCGAGAAGGGTCTCGATCATGTCCGCATTATTCACGAACTGTAGGGTGACACACTTAAGAGACACCGACATCCAATTGGAGCAAAAGTTTCATGCCGAAAGAATGAACAAGCGCAAGAATTTATTTCACTAGATACCGAAACAGGTTTTCGGGTGAAATTGCATAAAGTGGTTATGCATGTGAAATGGAATTCTAGCAAGGGGTTATTTGTGAATGTTTGTCATTAAAGTAATTGACAAAATTCTGAATAAAATAAAAGAGTTTTATTTAATGAGAGTTTGCATTAAATTTGGTGGAAATTTAATGGGAATTTGAGTGGACTTTTGAGTGGAGGGAATTTAAAGGAGATTTGTGAGTGGAGTGTCCACCCACATGAAGAGGGGAGGGCAAGGGGGCAGCCCCCATGCGCCGGCCACCCCCTTGGGGTTCCCCCCTCCTCCTATAAAAGGAGCCCCCCTCCTCACTTGTCTCTCACACCTCCTCGTGAAGGATCTCTCTCCCCCTCTAGAATTTATCCCCCATGGTCTCGGACTAGCGAGATACATGTTCCCGGTGGCTATTCGGCAAGAAAGAGTTGTGCTTCCGCTGCATCGCTGGAGCGAGGAGGCAGAGGTTGCTCGGTGCCTCGAACGTGTGTGCGAGCACGGATGCGCTGCTGATTTGCGGCGCTAGGACTTCCTCTCGATCTTGAGATCAGCAAGAGATCGTCTACATCAACCACGAGTTGAACTCGTTAAGCTTTGTCGGCCTTCAAGGGTATGTTCTCTACGGATATACATCCGCCCGTTGTTTGTATCTAGTAGATAGATCTTGGTATGTAGTTCCCATTGTAGGAAAATTTTTGTTTTCTATGTTGCGAACCCTACAGTGGTATCAGAGCCGGATCTATGCGTAGATACTTTACACGGGTAGTACACATATGAGTATGTGGGCGATGATGATCATGTTGTTGCTCCTTTGTTGTAATTTTGGATATTGGTGGCATAGTGGGATGAAGCGGCCCGGACAAACTTTACATGTCCTCGCACATGAGACCTGTTCCAAGCTTGACATGCAACTAGTTTGCATAAGTGGCTAGCGGGCGTCTGTCTTTCCTACTATAGTCAATATCTATTTTGCAAGCGAGTTGTCAACAATTTGATTATCCTCGTTGTGGTTCATGTTCTTAGGTAAGAACGGTTCTATCTCGAAAGCCCTAAGCCACGTAAAACTTGCAATGGATAAATTAGAGGCGTCTAGTTTAGATTGTTGCTGGGCTAGTGTTATGATATGGTAGTGTTGTAAGTAGAAGCATGAGATGATACTCTTACAACACACATAGCGTGTAAACTCCATAGACCTTGGATTTACACATATAGGTATGATAGTGATCATACCACGGTGCACATGATAGAGATCATCTGCGGGAACCATATCATTTCACTAATAAACATATGATGTTTGATAGCATCTTATATTGCTTGTTTAGCGCTTTGTTAGCATAATAAGATGATCCCTCATTTAAATATCAAGATAAGAATGTGTTCTTCCTTTAGTATGCACCGATTATGTTTTCATCGCTCCAAGACATCACGTGATGATCGGGTGTTCTTGGATCCACGACCATATTTCAGGTGTAAAACAGTTACACACGCGAATACTAAGGTTCTAACTTGGCGAGCCTAGCATGTACAGACATGGCCTCGGAACACGGACCGAAAGGTTAAGCATGAGTCATATAGTTGATATGATGCCCATTTGATGCTCACCTTTGAAGCTATACCGACTCACGTGATGATCGGACTTGGTATAGTGGATTTGGTTCATGTAATCACCGAAAAGGCACGAGGGATGTCGTTTTTGAGTGGGGGTTCATTCATAATATGGATTAGTTGAACTCAATCTATCATACACTTAGTCTAAACTTTACAAATTCTGTTGTAGATGGCACCACCTGCTTTTAATTTCAATGTGTTCATGGAGAAAGAGACACTAGCAACGAACGGTAGCAACTTTACCGAATGGGCCATGAATTTGAGGATTCTCCTCTCTGCTGCACAAAATCAATATGTGCTAGAAGCGCCGTTAGGCCCCCCACCTTTTGATGATGGCCCTGATGAGGAGAAGAATGTGTATCAGACTCGTCAGGAGGACCACAACTTAGTTCATTGCAGCATATTGTATGGGCTAGAGACAGAACTTCGAAAGCTTTTAGAAAATGGCAATGCTTTTGATACAATGGGTGAGTTGAAAATGATTTTCAACACACATGCTGCTGTAGAGAGCTACAACGCTTCAGAAAAGTTCTTTAGCTGCATGATGGAAGAGCACAGCTCCGTTAGTGAGCATGTACTCAAGATGTCGGGTTACGCCAATAAGCTTGTGTCCTTGGGAATATCGATTCCCATTGACTTAGGCATCCTTCGTGTTCTGCAGTCTCTGCCACCTAGCTATAAGAGCTTCGTGATGAACTATAACATGCAAGGCATGAAGAAGTCTCTCCCCGAGCTTCTGTCAATGCTTAAAACTGTAGAAGTGGAGATCAAAAAGGAACATCAAGTGTTGATGATCAATAGGAACACTGGTTTCAAGAAAGACAAGAAGGGAAAACGGAAGGGAAGTAAGGGCGGCAAGCCTGTTGCCGCGCCTGAAAAGAAACCCCGAGTTGGACCTAAGTCTGATTCCGAGTGCTACTATTGTAAGGGGACTGGCCACTGGAAGCGCAACTGCCCCAAGTATTTGGCAGACAAGAAGGCCGGCAAGGCAAACAAAGGTATATATGATATACATGTTATTGATGTGTACTTGACTAGTGCTCGCAGTAGCACGTGGGTATTTGATACCGGTTCAGTTGCTAATATTTGTAACTCGAATCAGGGGCTGCGGAACAAGCGATCGCTAGCAAGGGGTGAGGTCAAGATGCGTGTCGGCAATGGATCAAGCGTTGATGTGATCGCCGTCGGAACGCTGCCTCTCCTCCTCCTATAAAAGGAGCCCCCCTCCTCCTATAAAAGGAGCCCCCCTCCTCACTTGTCTCTCACACCTCCTCGTGAAGGATCTCTCTCCCCCTCTAGAATTTATCCCCCATGGTCTCCGACTAGCGAGATACATGTTCCCAGTGGCTATTCGGCAAGAAAGAGTTGTGCTTCCGCTGCATCGCTGGAGCGAGGAGGCGGAGGTTGCTCGGTGCATCGAACGTGTGTGCGAGCACGGATGCGCTGCTGATTTGCGGCACTAGGACTTCCTCTCGATCTTGAGATCGGCAAGAGATCGTCTACATCAACCACGAGTTGAACTCGTTAAGCTTTGTCGGTCTTCAAGGGTATGTTCTCTACGGATATACATCCGCCCGTTCTTTGTATCTAGTAGATAGATCTTGGTACGTAGTTCCCATCGTAGGAAAATTTTTGTTTTCTATGCTGCGAACCCTACAAGTTGTACATCGCTAGAATAGTTAGTTTGCATGGAGTCCCCAAGAACATCGTATCGGATCGAGGAACTCAGTTTACCTCGAGATTCTGGAAGAAAGTCCAAGAAGGTTTAGGAACCCGCCTAGATTTCAGCACCGCTTATCACCCTCAGACCGATGGACAAACGGAGCGAGTAAATCAAATACTCGAGGATATGCTGAGAGCCTGTGTGTTAGAATATGGATCCAAGTGGGAAGACTGTCTACCGTTTGCAGAATTTTCATACAACAACAGTTATCAAGCTAGTTTGCAAATGGCCCCATTTGAATTCATGTACGGAAGGAAGCGTCGCACCCCTTTGAACTGGTCGGAAGTAGGAGAGAGTCAGATTTTCGGACCCGACATCCTACGAGAGGCAAAAGAGAAGGTTCACAAGATTCGTGAGCACCTCAAGACAACCCGGTCCAGACAGAAAAGTTACGCCGACAAGAGACGTCGAGACCTCTCCTTCAACATAGGAGATTTTGTTTATCTGAAGGTGTCGCGATTGAAGGGAATGCAACATTTCCAACTCAAAGGAAAGTTAGCCCCCAGATATATCGGACCCTTCAAGATTTTGAACCGTCGAGGAGAAGTGTCGTATCAATTGGAACTACCCGAAGAGATGTCAGCCGTGCACAACGTGTTCCATATCTCGTTACTTCGCAAGTGTCTCGAAGTCCCAGAGAAGACCGAAGTGTTCAAGAATATCGATCACCGAACCATAGAGATCAACGATGACCTGACCTATCCCGAAGTACCCATCCGTATTTTGGAAGAAGCTTTCCAAACTACCCGAACCCGAAGCATCAAATTTCACAAGATTCAGTGGAGCAACCACACCGAAGAGGAAGCTACCTGGGAGCGCGAAGATCACATCAGGACAGAGTTTCCCGATCTCTTCAAATCCTAGGTAATCTTTTCATCCTTTTTTAAATCTCGGGACGAGATTTTGTTTTAGGGGGGAAGGTTTGTAACATCCCAAAAATATTAAACTAGAATCATCAAACTCTAATCACCAAATTTAGGGTTAACAAAAACTTTTCCAATTAAAATATGAAAGCATTCATATGTGTATGTATTAAAAGGTGGATTCTTTTGAATTTCCATGATTATGTGTTTCTTTGCTTGCAAAAGGATTCTTAGGTGAAATAAACATCATCTAAACAATCCCCACACTTTTCCCAAAGGCAAATAAATCACAATAGGCAAAATAAAGGGATGGTCATTTTGGCCAATTTAACTCCCATGCCTACTTTGGCTGTTTCAAACTTTCAGAACTTAACAGAAACTTTTCTGGATCTTAACACCCCTTGATAGTACTCATAACAAAGTATCAAGGCCCACTTTGTGAGCATCTAGAAACTTTCAAATGCATAGTTTAAATGACAATTCAAAATTGAATCTTTATCATATGGGAAGATCCCACTTTTTCAAAAACCCACTCAAACAAGCTCAACTTTAAAAACCCAAGCATCTGCAGACTCACCAGCACCAACCTAGCACACCCAACAAAAATCTTTTCAAAATTCAAAACTTGAATTCATGCGGCCATTTTATCAAACACCTTGTAGATTCAAATCTAACAAAATCAAAACACTATAGTGTGCAGTGTTTTGATCCTAACTGGTTCCCTCTCTAGCTCACAATAGCCTCAGTAGATCATCTAACGAACTTAACTAATCACTAGCACCACTGTGAGCTCACCAATGCCATCAATGGTGAACAGCCGAAGCACACCATGCCACCCCAGTGTAGACAACAAGCTAGGAAAGAAACTATCCGTGCCAACCTTGTCTAGGAGATCACCCATGCCTCACCGCCCCCTCTCGACCAGCCCTGCCTCGAAGACATCGACCAGAGCACCCAGGAACGTCACGCCCGTGCCTCTGTCAACCATGCCGAGCATGCGCCAGAGCGCCACACGACCGATGCCCACAGACCGCACGCCGCCCTCGCCGCGTGCATACACGATCTCCACCGTCCCAGGAACATGCTAGACATGCCCATTTCATCGACCGTGCCCCATAGCCACCGCTCGCGTCGAAGACGCCTCCTCTGCCGCGCAGAGCGTCGCGTGTTCCAGAACAAACCACACCGCCCCTACAAGCGCATTAAATCCGTAGAGCATCGCCAGGAGACCACCAATCGATCGCCACCGCCGGCCATGCCTCTAGCATCCCGTAGTCGTGTCGCCACTGTCGCGTGCCCATGTCGTTCGGTCTCACAGTCACGACTATAAATAGAAGCCCCCCACCCGCTCGAATTCTTCACACCATTGCACTCCCCTCTCACCCAGAACCACCCTGCCTTAGTCCCGTAGCAAGGCGAGCAGCGCATCGCTGGAATTTCACCGGAGCCCGCCGCCTCTGGAGAAGAAGGGGGCCAGCGATTAGAGCCGCCCCAGGAGAAGCTGCCGGTACCAGGAGGTTCGGCATCGTCGACTTCGTCGTTCGCCCACCTCGCCGACCCTCTCCTGAGCCCCGGTGAGCCCCCAACGACCCCCACTGGACGCGCTAGGTCTCTATCTCGCCGGCGTTGCCCAACGTCGACGATGACCCTCAGCCGTTGGATTAGAACTAGATCGAACGCACCACATTGCCCATACCGCTTCGCACCCCTCGTCTCACTGACGCGTGGGGACAGCAACTTAACCAGCCTGCGTAAGCGCTGTGCTTAGTAGGCCGGCCTAGTATCACTTCCCGCGCAGCCCAGTTATTTGAATTTAACCTTTTCCATTTTATTTCAAACACACTTTTGTACCTAGTTTCAAAAATCAACCCAGGTCGATTCAGTGCACCAAATTGAATGAAACTAATTTTTTATAAAGGTCTAAGAATGCTGAATCCAAGCCCGTTGGATTCAAGTCATTTGGATCTGTAGATCATCCTTGGTAAAAATAACAAGGCAGAAGATTTTCTGCATTCAAACATTTTTCAAATTAAAACCATAATAGCTTTTGAGTTGATTCCAACTCTCAAAAAATCACATTCCACCATACCTTTCAGAATATATAAAAATATATAGGTTTACTTACAGAAGTAATGTTCAAGTAATAAAAGAATGCCACATAAGCTTTTCTAGCCACTTTAATTAATTAAAATAAAAGGGTAAAACATTATTAAATTGTGACACCACTTTAAATCACATCCCCATGGACTAAAATATGTGGTGATGACATGTGTCAACATGATCCCATGTTTGGTTTGGAGAATATTAAATCTCAAGTAGTTTTTCAATGAGTAGAAATTACTTTTCTAAAAATAAAAGGAATTAAACCAAGCTTTAATCTTGTAATGTGAGTGATGATGCTAGATCATCTATAGGACCCTTTTGTGTGATGATTGCAAGTAGTTAAGAATTGTTTGGTGATTGTGTACATCGTATTTATTTATAGACGCTAGTACCGACCACGGATACGAGGAGGAAGAAGGATTCTACGTAGAAGAAGCCGAGGAGAACTTCAACCACTGCTCCGCACAAGGCAAGCCTAATACTACTAGTTGAATGTGCAAGCTAACACTTGCAAGACACTCTACTGATGCAAACAAACCACTACTTGTTACTATGCCCACTATATGCCTTAAGCATATGTGTTATACCCAAAAGATACCCAATCCTAGTTTTATTTGCAAGCTTTCTACTTTATTTCTTTATCAAAGCTCTTACTTAGAGTTTACTTAAGTGAATTGTAGATTCTAGAAAGATAATTGAAGGTTGCATAAAGAGCATAAAATTTGGCCTAAGCTAGATAATCTTGATGTCATCCTAAGTCATGAGATTGAACTTAGCAAAAAACTCCACTAGTCTACCACCCCTCATTAGTACTCACCCCCACTTGTAGATGCTAGTGCTAAGCATAAAACTTGATCAATTGTAGATGGGAATACTCGGTGGAAAATGGTTATGAAAACCTTGGAATGATGGATCATTCTATTGAAATGTTTTGGACATGTGTTTCCGAACACCAGATGATTTATGGTGATGAAAATGTTAAGGCATGAGCCTTAGCCCTTTATAAAACTGATGGTTGTCTGGATGCGATACCATTCCAATTTTATAGTACAACCACAATACCCGAGAATTGGGTAGGGCTTGACTGGAAACTTATATACCTTAGTATTAGCTCCCTCACGGCCAAGGTATGAGCTAAGGCTACCTTATGAAGATTGTCCACCTGTGCAGTACCCAAGATGACAGTTGGTCATGGTTGGGAGGCCAAACTCACAAGAGAGGTGATTATACTAGGGCGTGTAATTGAAATCTTAGGATTGATTGTCCGCATACTGAGTATGGTGAATTCAGGAGTTATTCCTGACGGATGTATCGAATGTTGTGGTGAAAGTGTACAATCTCTGCAGAGTGTCAAACTATTCGAATAGCCGCGTCCGCGGTTATGAACAGTTGGAGTGGTCATACTGTTCCCCCGTTAGACTTTTCAAAATGACTTGTGAAATTAATTGAGACTTTGACTTGACCACAACAGGGTTGTGATATGAAATACAAGTTCACACTTAGGAGTATAAACTTCAACTAGCTCTCTTGTTTCTGAACTTAGTAGAGATAAATCTGGCTTCTTGCAAAACAACCCTAGTGCCTAGTGTCCTATTACCAAAAACCCCTTTCGCTTGTTAGTATTAGTTTGCGAGTACTTAAAGAGTACTCATGGCTTTGTCCCTGGCTATTCCCGTGGCCAGACTATGAAGAAGAGTACCTGGAGGATGGACCCCAGGAAGGTTACGAAAAATAGGATCATCTCCCATCGTCAGCATTGCCTGTGACCCCGAAGATGGAGCTTCGCCTATGCTACCGTTATTATTACGTATTCCGCTGCTTAAAGTTGTATTAAGAACTGGATCATGAGATCCCTATTTGTGTAAGAACTTATGTACGGTTTGTAATGGATGATGTACTATGGTATCCAATTCTGTTATGTCTCGCAAAAATGGTAATCCTGGGATTGCGATGTATGGCATAACAGGCATCTGGGATTAAAATTCCGGGTGTTGACAGTAGCGTTGCCTCCGTCTTCAACAGAGATCACCCGTCGCCAGAAGGAACTCCAGCGAGGAATTACCATCGTCTCCGAGCACCCCTTCACCTGCAATGACCACCTTGAGCATCAGCACTTCGTGGCGAACCCAGTGAGCATTTTCTCCCTCTCTCGCGCTTCCTAAATCATCGGCAACGCCACCACCAGAGAGCTCCGTCGCTCGCCACCATCCCAGCGCCGCCCATCTGTGGTCGCCACCGTTTGAGCCGTTCGATTAAGATCTGATGGATGCGATAGATAACTTAACGAAGGGGTACGTAGCACTCTGAGCCGCACGATTTTATTTAGATCCAACGCTTTGTGTTAGTCGATCCAACCGAAGCGGTACCGTCTAATAGTATTGCTCCACGTGGCCAGTGTTTTGATTTAAAAACAGAAATGAATCTATTAGATGTTTGATTTTGTAAAATTCATAACTTTACACGTCCAAATTTTGCAAATTATATATTATTGGAATCAGGAAAAAGAATACTTTCCAACCATGTCCTTTTTAGTGTTTTTACATCTGTAAAGTTGTTTTTTTTGCAGAAACATGTTTAGGCCTATTATGAGTATAAAATTTATTCTAGAAATATTTTTCGGGTAAAATATTTTGTAAATGGATTGTTTTGAACCTACTGACCATAAAAACCAACTTGTAGATTTAAAAGTATATTTTGTGACACTAAGGAATTAATCTTTGAATAAAAGCATTTCTAGTTAAATAAAAATATTGATTATGGTTTAAAAATGCTTTTTGAGTAAAACACTTTGAAAATAGTTTGATTTAAACTCTCTTACCCTAAACACCAAGTTTTTGGATTTAAAAATATATTTGGTGAACCCTAGAAAATTATTACTTTGTTTAAAGGTATTTCCAACAAAATAAAATATTGCTTTGATTTAAAAATGGTTTATAGGTAAAACCTTTTGCAAATGGTTTTAATATTAAACACTTGACCTTAAAACAATAACATTTGTGTTTAAAAATATATTTGTCAAACACTAGAAATTATTACTTTGATTTAAACCATTTCTAGCAAAACAAAAATGATTTAAATGTCCATTTTCACTAACTTGTTATCAAATGGTTTTGCCACTTTTATAAATGACCAATAGGTGTTTTAAAATGTTTATAACCTATTAGAAACCACCCTTTCCAAATAAAATAATATTTTGCATGCTTGCATGCATTGTTTTCTTTTCTTTATTTTATGTGGTGAATTGTTTGAATGCTAGATTGAATTTGTGCCTTGATTGAATTGTAGTGAAATTTGAAGAGTGTGACTATTGCAAGATCAAGGATTGAACTTATATTATCTACCAAAAAGTCAAGTGGTGCTTCATACTTTTGTCCCATTATTTTCACTATGCATTAGTGATATTTATAAGTAGGACTTGCATGGAATTTTCTATGTGTTAACTATGCCATGGGAAATCCTAGTAGATGAAGCCTTAGTAGAATTTTCCCTAAGTTAAAATCCCTACTACTATCATGCTTAGCTTAGCTAGTAGAAAACAAGGGTGGATTATATTCATGCTGTGAAATATTTCTAAGTCAATGACTTGTGTTTTGTTTAATAAAACAACTATGTGAATGAATCACCTGGGTGGAATGGTTATGAATGGGTTATGTTGCGTGGTCACACAGGGCCCATATTTATGGCCTACCCTAGTGTATCTCACTTGTGGAATGCCACCCAGGAACAAAGAGATTTGAGATGTCAAATGTTGAGAAGCTTCAAGTGCATCCACATGGCATTATGGGCTCTCCCTGGATCATACAGGTTGCAATAGCTTAGCCAGATGGACAGTTGGTGGTAGGGGGTGATAGGTTTGGAACGCGTCCATTATGGTCTAAGGGAAGGCTTCTGAAAGATCTTGTCTCGATGCATGTCGAGTCTTGTGGGGAAAGTGCACCACCTCTCGAGAGAGTAAAATCTAAGTACTTAGCCGTGTCCCCGGCAATGGATAATTTGAGCATCAAGACATGGAAGCTATCAAGGATCTCCTCATCCCAATTTCTAATAAAAGCTTGTGGTTGAACAAGGGTTAAAGGATCACCAATTTCTATTGGTAGATGCCTTGGGTGATTTTTGACAAATAAAAACTTAGTGTTTTCAAATGATAAGGAAAATCTATTTTGAGCAAAGCAAGCCCAAGCTCCACTTAGCCAAATGCATATAGATGATAGATACCACTATTTTACCATAGTATCACTTGCCAATACAATTCAAATGTATTGACACTTGTGGCTGTAACTTATTATGTTGCAGGTTTGTTTGATGTTAGTGAAGTGTGTTGAATAGGATTATAAGTCTACAACCAACATGATTGCCTATGGCACTTTGAAGATGAAGGACTCCATGCTATATAGTTATTTCTGCTACATTGTAATGAGATAGCCAAATGAGCTATGTAATATGTAATGAAATTATTTTATTCCTGGTTATAAAGTTGTACTATGACCTTGTTTCTTGATATTACATCTTATACTGTGGATGCTAGCTATTGATCCAGGGACTAGCATTGTAAACATAGGGATCTCTACCTTATTAAAGGTTGGGACCTCTACAGATCACTATCATACCTTTATGTGTAAGGCCAAGGTCTATGGAACTTACACGTTATGTGTGTTGTAAGAGTATCATCTCATACTTCTACTTACAACAACACCATATCATAGCACTAGCCCAGCAACAATCTAAACTAGACGCCTCTAATTTATCCATTGCAAGTTTTACGTGGCTTAGGGCTTTCGAAGATAGAACCGTTCTAACCTACGAACATGAACCACAACGAGGATAACCAAATTGTTGACAACTTGTTGCAAAATAGATATTGACTATAGTAGGATAGACAGACACCCGCTAGCCACTTATGCAAACTAGTTGCATGTCAAGCATGGAACATGTCTCATGTGCGAGGACATGTAAAGTTTGTCCGGGCCGCTTCATCCCACTATGCCACCAATATCCAAAATTACAACTAAGAAGCAACAACATGATCATCATCACCCACATACTCATATGTGTACTACCCGTGTAAAGCATCTACGCATAGATCCGGCTCTGATACCACTAAAGGGTTCGCAGCATAGAAAACAAGAATTTTCCTACGATGGGAACTAAGTACCAAGATCTATCTACTAGATACAAACAACGGGCAGATGTATATCCATAGAGAACATACCCTTGAAGACCGACAAAGCTTAACGAGTTGAACTCGTGGTTGATGTAGACAATCTCTTGTCGATCTCAAGATCGAGAGGAAGTCCTAGCACCGCAAAGCTATAGCGCATCTGTGCTCGCACACACGTACAAGACACCGAGCAACCTCCGCCTCCTGGCTCCAGCGATGCAGCGGAAGCACAACCCTTTCTTGCCGAAAATCCACCGGGAACATGTATCTCGCTAGTTAGAGACCATGGGAGATAAATTCTAGAGGGGGAGAGATATCCTTCACGAGGAGGTGTGAGTGATAGAGAGGGAGAGAGGGTGCCTTTTATAGGAGAGGAGGGAACCCCAAGGGGGTGGCTGACACATGGAGGCTGCCTCTTGCCCTCCCCTCATTCATGTGGGTGGACACTCCACTCACAAAATTCCTTTAAAATCCCCTCCACTCAAAATTGCTATTAAATTTCCACCAAATTTAATACAAACTCTCATTAAATAAAACTTTTTTTATTTCTTCAGAATCTTGTCAATTACCTTAATGACAAACATTCACATATAACCCCTTGCTAGAATTCCATTTCACATGCAAAAACACTTTCTACAATTTCACCCGAAAACCTGTTTCGGTATCTAGTGAAATAAATTCATGCACTTGTTATTCTTTTCGACATGAAACTTTTGCTCCAATTGGATGTCAGTGTCCCTTAAGTGTGTCACCCTACGATTCGCGAATAATGCAGACATGATCGAGACCCTTCCCTGATCAATAATCAGAAGCGGGACCTGGAGATCCATATTGACTGCCACACATTCAACGATGACTTTCCTGTGATCGTCGGAACCTTTTACGCTAGTATCTTTGTTTCACGATATATTACATGTCCGAGATTAGATCATCGGTATCTCCATACCTAGTTTGGTCTTGTTACCGACATGCACTCCTTTCTCGTTCCCGTGATATAACATTCTAGTGATCAAATCACTTGCTTGCAAGCTAACCAATGTGATATCACCGAGAGGGCCCAGAGTATATCTATCCGTCATTGGGATGAATAAATTCCACTCTTGATCCATGAGACTCAACATAACACTTTAGTAGTTTTGAAGCCATCTTTATAATCACCCAGTTACGGTGTGATGTTTGATGTCATCAAGAAACTCTTCCGTGTTAGTGATTGACATGATCTCATGGTCCTAAGGATTAGGATCACTTCTTAAGTTGTTTATAGAAATATAAACTTAATGACTCTGATCGTAATGCTATACTTCGGATGAATGTTCATCACATCATTACACTAATGTTGTGATCTCGTTATTAACAACATCCAATGTCTATGATCAGGAAACGGTGATCATCTTGTTAATCAACGAGCTAGTTTATGAGAGAGGCATAACTAGGAACTTTCTGTTTGTTTATTAAACACACATGTATTAACGTTTCCGTATTAATACAATTATAGCATGCAAAATAAACATCTATCATATACTTGGAATACACATAATAAACACTTTATTATTACCTCTCAGGGCATATTCCCTTCATTACAAGCTCCCTCTTTATTTCACACCGGTGACATTCATAGACAAAAGAGCATGATATCAACTGTGTACAAAGTAGAAATGCAATGTTGAAAACGTTCCCCATGACAACATGGTTCTGCTAATTCCAACGTATAAGTGCAAGAATATACAACATAGACGATACAATGATTCAAGTTTATTAGGGGCAAAGAATATAAAGTGTGCCATCAAGTTCGTGAGGTATTTAATCACTAAGTTTTCACATAACAAAATAGTTTTTAATTGGAAGATAGCTGAAAACAAGAATATACTTGGAATGGTGTAACACCCCATGCATAGGAGTTTATAGTGGAAACTTTGAAATAACTAGGTTTCTTGGGAGTTGGAAGCACGAGTAGAGCTTACTCATACAAGTGGAGGCTAGCAAATGACTGGGAGCAACCAACTAAGAGAGCAATAATGGCCATAATCATGCAGAGCGACAAAACATTACTAATCAAAGCATAGAGTGGTACTACAAGTCAAGGGCTAAATGATCATAGAGGCTATGGTGACTTGTTTATAGTCATAACATGGTGTGAGCATGTGCAAATTCAACCCAAAAAAACATCCAAGGAGAATACCACAATACTATGCTTTTGTATGCTAAAACAACGCATAATTTCCTTCAAGACACACTAAGCAATCCCAATTGTTTGGAAAAATACATGCTACAACAATAATCACTAAGCATAAGGTCAAATCAACACCTAGCATGTCATGCTAAAGTCTAAGTCACAGTCAATGCAAGATCCTCTTGCACTTCCAAGCAAGAACTTTCTACTGCATTCCAACACCAATCGACTTATTTGAAATAACACGGCGAGAATGGGGGTCCAAACTACTTTATTCAATCAAACTAAACAAACTAAGAAAATCAAACAAAAACTAAGACGCTCCAAAAATAACACAACTGTGCATAAAACAATAAAAACGAAGTGTCTAGACAGACCTGAGCTTTTTATTGATAAAGAAGGGGATGCCTTGGACATCCCTAAGCTTTGACGCTTGTACCTCTTGGATATTTCTTGGGGTGACACCGGGGTGGCATCCCCAAGCTTGAGCTTTTGTCCATTCTTCATCTCATCACATCATTCTCTCTCTACACCTGAAATTTTTCCTTCATACAAAACTTCGCACAATCTTCATTAGCAACATTAGTGTATTCAAAAGATAATAGACCTTTAGGCTTAGCTTTGGAACAGCAAAACTTTCACTTAAACACAATCTACTGAAGCAACTTTCTTTAAAAAGCTCAATTCCCCAAAAGAGAACTCAAAAAGAAATTGATAAGAAGCAAATGCAAATAATGGCAGAAATCTGTCAAAACAGACCACCAGGTAGAAACCGATTTTTTCTAAAATCTTCTGTTGCTCAAATCAAAAAGTTTTGAACTAATGAAAGTTAGCTAACATACTGGCGGATTTATTCGTAAACTATCAGCTCAATCCGACTTACAGAGACTCCTCACTAATTTTTATGGTGGAGGACAGAAATCTGTTTCGGGACAGCAACTCCCCAAATCTTCCCTCTCATTATAGGTCATTCTTGGCACAAAAACAAACAAAAAGGATAAGGAGAGGCCATTACTGAAGTAATAACTTCCAAGACTCAAGGAAACTCTTGGGTTATCTTACAATAAGTACTTTTCTTTAACGCCTTTAAGTTAGGCACAAGAAGCAAGAAATCAAGTATTTTCAAATGAAGAAGCATTAACATCAATACTTGCAAAGTATTCAACTACGAAAGGTATCTCATCCAAATGAGTTTTGGAGGATCCCTTCTCATCTCTCTTTGGTTTACTACTTTCATCAAAAAGATTTTCAGGAGCAATCCAATCAAAATTCTTTTCAAATGCCTCATGCATTCCAACAAGCTTAAAGGGTATGGGTATCTTGAATTCTTCTCTAGGTTTGGTTTTATTTGAAGTACCCACAACATCTACACATGAGCCTAGCATATTGAAGCGCTCAAAGACCTTTTTGGCTTCCCTAGAAACATCATTGAACTCTTTTAGTAAAGTTTCAAGAATGAATTCTCTCTTTTCAGCATTCTTTTCTTCTTTTAGTTTTAGGAACAAAAATTGTATCATGGGGTTAAGGCTAACAATCCTAGCCTCCAACATATGAACTAAAGAAGCTGCAGCAATCTCATAATTAGTAGCAAGTTCTACTATAGATCTATCCTCAATATCCTCATGCTTGCTAATATGATTAAATAATTCTTCAATATTATCTTTCCCAATTATGGAGCCACTACCTATCGCAAGATCCTTCAGGGCGAATTTGGGGAACAACATGGTTTGCTAGGGCAAGGTGGCGACTAGAGAAGGAACTATTTTTTATGTTTATGAATAGAGAAATCAAACTAAACTAAACTAATTTTTTTGGAGTTTTTGATAAAAAGAGGCAAAAAACCAAGCAAAAGAAACTAAGAAAACTAAAAACAAAGTAAAGAGAAAGGAAGTGGAGGACTCCCCTTCTGAAGACGTCCTTAGCCTCCCCGGCAACGGCGCCAGAAAAGCTTGATGCAGCACTGGGTTGATGTAGGAGAGCTTCGTTGGGAACCCTAAGAGCAAGGTGTGAAGAAGCACAACAGCAAGTCTTCCCCCAGTAAGAAACCGAGGTTATCGAACCAGTAGGAGGAAGGAAACGTCACACAGGTGTTGCAAGCAACGTGGAAACCTGCACAACACAAACTCAAGACTTTGCCCCAACTAACAGTGAGGTTGTCAATCTCACCAGTTGCTGTAACAAAGGATTAACTATATGGTGTGGAAAGTTATGATGGTTTGCAGCAAGTAAATAGTAATAGTGGAAGATGTATCAATGGTAAAGATTGGACCGGGGTCCATAGTTCACTAGAGGTGCTCTCCTTCGATAAACAACATGGCATGAAGGGTAAACAAATTATATCAGGGCAATTGACAGGAATGAGCAAGGCAATACAATGCAATACCAGACAAAAAGATCCTATGAGATTCGATTGGGAAATACAACAAGATACATAGACCGCCATCCAACTACATCTATGACTAGAAGTCCACCTTTGGGTTATCATCCGAACCCCCTCCAGTATTAAGTTGCAAGCAACATACAACTGCTTTAAGAAAAGTGTGTAAGGTAAACAATCCACTTGTTCCATGAACAAGATACCATTGTTTTCTCCCTAGTGGCAACAACACATCTACAACCGAAGAGATTTCTGTCACTTCCCTTGGAAACTAGAGGCATGAACCCACTATCGAGCATAAATACCCCCTCTTGGAGTCAGTAGCAACTACTTGGCCAAGATAGCTACTAACAACGGAGAGCATGCAAGATCACAAACAACACAGACATGATAGAATTAAATAGACAAAACCATTAATCAATCTGACATAGTAATCTCAATATCCATGGGATCCCCGCAAACACAACATGCATGATTACAAATAGATTAGATCTTGATCATGAACAGAGCTCACAAGATCTATACATGAAAGCACAAAGGAGGAGATACAACCATCTAACTACTACATGGACCCGTAGTCCAAGGTGGAACTACTCACGCTTCATACCGGAGAAGAAGGCCTCCGGGATGATTTCCCCTCCAGCAGGGTGCCAGGAAGAACTTCACATCCCCCCGATCTAGGGACGATGGTGGCGGCTACAGATGGTTTCGTGGAGTTTTGATCGGGTGCCTAGGGTTTCTGCATCGGGGGCTTCTTATAGGCGAATAGGCGAGGCAGGGGTGCCTAGGGGGCCCACACCCTGCCCAGGCGCGGGCGAGGATTGTCTGTGCCGGGGGAAGGGGGGACATACTCCTATTGATAAGCGTAGCATAAAGATCAAGTCATTTCAATAGTTTGTTTTCTATAAGCTTTCTGATACATAGTAACCTAATTCCTTCGACCATGAGATCATGCTAATCACCATCACTGGAAGGATGCTATGATGACATCAAACACCACACCGTAACTGGGTGGCTCTAAAGGTGGCATTGAGTGTTAGGAAAGTATGTGTTGAGGCACATGGATCAAGAGTGGGATTTATCCATCCATATGATGGATAGATATACTCTGGGCCCTCTCGGTGGAATGTCATCCAATTAGCTTGCAAGCATGTGACTGGCTCACAAGGGATCACATATCACGGGAATGAGAAAAGAGTACTTATCGGTAACGAGGTTGAACTAGGTATGCAGAGATACCGACGATTAAACCTCGGATAAGTAAACTGTCGTGAGACAAAGGGAAATTGGTATCGTATGTAAGTGGTGTAGGGTTCGCAGCATAGAAAACAAAAAATTCCTACGATAGGAACAACTATGTACCAACATCTATCTACTACATACAAACAACGGGCGGATGTATATCTGTAGAGAACATACCCTTGAAGACCAAAAAAGCTTAACGAGTTAAACTCGTGGTTGATGTAGACGATCTCTTGCTGGCCTCGAGATCGAGAGGAAGTCCTTAGCACCGCAACTTAGCGGCGCATCCGTCCTTGCACACACGTCCGAGGCACCGAGCATCCTCTTCCTCCTCGCTCCAGCGATGCAGCAGAAGCACAACTATTTCTTGCCGAATAGCCATCGGGAACATGTATCTAGCTAGTCTGAGACCATGGGGAATAAATACTAGAGGGGGAGAGAGATCCTTCACGAGGAGGTGTGAGTGAGAAGTGATGAGGAGGGTGCCTTTTATAGGAGGAGGGGGCACCCAAGGGGGTGGCCGCCAGCCATGGGGGTTGCCCCCTCCCCTCCTTCATTCATGTGGGTGGACACTCCACTCACACAAATCCTTTCAATTCACTCCACTCAAAATCCCACTCAAATTCCCATTAAATTTCCACCAAATTTAATGCAAACTCTCATTAAATAAAACTCCTTTTATTTATTCAGAATTTTGTCAATTAATTTAATGACAAACATTCACATATAACCCCTTGCTAGTATTTCATTTCACATGCAAAAACACTTTCTGCAATTTCACCCGAAAACCTGTTTTGGTATCCGGTGAAATAAATTCCTGCGCTTATTATTCTTTCCGGCATGAAACTTTTGCTCCAATTGGATGTCGGTGTCTCTTAAGTGTGTCACCCTACGGTTCACGAATAATGCGGACATGATCGAGACCCCTCTCCGATCAATAATCAGAAGAGGGATGTAGAGACCCATACTGACTCCCACACATTCAACGATGACTTTCTTGTGATCGTCGGAACTTACGCTAGTATCTTAATCCCTTTGTTTAACGATATATTACATGTCCATGATTCGATCATCAGTATCTCCATACCTAGTTTGATCTCGTTACTGACATGCACTCTTTTCTCGTTCCCGTGATATAACATTTTAGTGATCAAATCACTTGCTTGCAAGCTAACCAATGTGATATCACCGAGAGGGCCCAGAGTATATCTATCCGTCATCGGGATGAACAAATTCCACTCTCGATCCATGGGCCTCAACATAAAACTTTATTAGTTTTGAATCCATCTTTATAATCACCCTGTTACGGTGTGATGTTTGATGTTATCAAGAAACTCTTCCCGTGTTAGTGATTGACATGATCTCATGGTCTAAGGATTAGGATCACTTCGTAAGTTGTTATAGCAATATAAACTCAATGACTTTGATCGTAATGTTATACTTCGGATGAATGTTCATCACACCATTACACTAATGTTGTGATCTCGTTATTAACAACATCCAATGTCCATGATCAGGAAACCTTGATCATCTTGTTAATCAACGAGATAGTTTAGGAGAGAGGCATAACTAGGAACTTTCTGTTTGTTTATTAAACACACATGTATTAATTTCCGTATTAATACAATTATAGAATGCAAAATAAACATCTATCATATACTTGGAATATACATAATAAACACTTTATTATTGCCTCTTAGGGCATATTCCCTTCAAGTGGTTCATTCGATCGCAAAGTAATCGTAGAAATATGTGGGAGCCATATGAATTTCCAGATACCTCTATTGGTTATTGATTGGAGAAGAGTCTCGATCACGTCCGTGTAATTCACGAACTGTAGGGAGACACACTTAAGGATTCGATGTTGTTTAGTAGATATGGAATGTAAGTAGGGAGACCGAATGTTGTTCGGAGTCTCGGATGGGATCCGGGATATCACTAGGAGATCCGAAATGGTCTGGAGAATAAGATTCATATAAGGAAAGTCCAATTCCAGAGTTCGGGAATGATTCCGATGATTTCATCGGAGAGGTTCTAGAAGGGTCTAGAAGGTTCACCGAACCAGAAGGGGAAGGGTACATGAATGTGTCATGGATAAATAGAATGATTGAATCATGTCCTAGGTCACTTGGTTGGGCATTAGCAATAAAGAAATCAAGCTCCAAATTCAATGTCAAAAGGCAAGTTTGAAAAGTCAAACTGGGACAATGTATCCTGGTGGAGGAAGCAAAGAATCCTTCTTTCCCTCCACCACAAGCCAACATGGAGAGGGAGTTGGGGAAGGATTCAAACTCCCCTCTCCCAAGCTGCCCTCCCTCTCATAAATAGAGGGGAGGGGGTGCCCCAAGGCCACACAACACCACCCCCTCCCCACCTAGCCGTCGCCGCCCCACAGCGCCGCTGCTCGCCGTCGCCAGCCGCTGCCGCCGTCGCGCCGCCGCCGCCCTAGCCACCACCAGCCATGCCTCCTCTCCGGCATTCTAATCCCTAGATTTCTGGAAACCCTAGATCCACCATATCCTGCTCCGGCTAAGGCGATGCCCTGCAGGATTTCCCCTCTACTTCCGACACCACGCCATCATGCTGCCGGAATCGCGAGGGGAGAACTACAACCTCCGCTGCCTGCTGGAACAAGGGAGAGGAAGGTTTTCATCGAGTAACGAACGTGTGACCGACTGTGGAAGCGTTGCCAGAACGCAACGCTGGAAGGATTGTCTACGCGATCTTGAGAACGGCAAGTGTACGACTACATCACCCACGAGAATCTGCTCTCATTATCCACTTTGGAATCTTCGAGGGTGAGTAATCTAATCGTCTTGTTGCTGCAATCTAGTAGATAGATCTTGGCTTGTTTGTGTGCATGCGGTAGAATTTTTTTGTTTTCCATGCTACGAACCCCTACAACCGCCTCCGCCCCTCCTGTAAATAACCGAAAATATGGTGATGACAAAGATGTTGAGGATTCAGACGGGAGCTCGGACGATGACCGCAGGGATGGCCGTCGCCGAAACCGCAGTAGCGACAATACCACGGTGAAGGTGGCTCCCATCCCCAAAGCTGGCAACTCCTTGGGGCATTGTTTGGTGGTGGATGGGTGTGATGGTGCTCCGTCGTGTATGGAGCCATCTGCCCATCTCCTAAGGCATATTCGGCCCCTCCCTTTCTCCTCCCGCCTTCGTCGCTGTCCCAATATGGTTCCAACCTTCTTCCGCGCGTAGACATCTTCCCCTCGCTAGACCTGATGCTACCTAAGGAGGCGCCGCAGTTCGAGACAACGCTTATCCTCTCCAGTGACCCCTCGCCCCCTTTTCCCTCCCTGACAATGGATGCTTATGAGGGTGGGGTGGGGGTGGACCAACGCTTCTCCACGCCTGTCAAGACCTTCGCGCGGGCCAGTGGAGAAGACAGTGCAGCCAAAGCAAGGGAGGGTGAAAGGAGAAGCAAGAGCAATGCGGACTGTCTGGCCAGAGTCAGGGAGGTGCCTGAGGAGATTCTGGAGGAGGCCTCGGGCGAATCCTCCTTAGGTTCCAGCGGTAGAAGCGCCAACCAGGGACCGCTAGGGCTGGCGGTCCAGGATCTTATGCCCACCATCATCGGGGCACCAAGGAGCAAAGAGATCCCGGCCGAAACTCAGCACAAAATATTGCGGGGCGCTGGGCTGACGGAAGGTTCCGCCGCGGAGCGTTCCATCTGCCTCACTAAGGAAAAGAACAACCCATGTACGTCTTCCCTTACACTTGGTAATTTCGTGATTCTTCAAGATCATCCCATTCAGAACCTGTTGTCTGTGGCTCGTGACTCTCGCGTCTTGTTCGCCTTGGCGGAGGGGGCGTCTTACGAGGCGGTGTCAATGATTCAAGCCAGAGAGCGTGCCCAAGCAAAGCTGGCAATGGCCCGAGAGAAACTAGAGAAAGAGAAAGCAGAGAAAGAGCGCGCAGAGTTGGTAGAGAAAGAAAAGGCCTTGGAGCTGGTTGCTGAGAGAGCATTAGAGGGATCCATTCAGGGGTCAATGGTGCTCCAAGAGCCAGCTGCTCCAAAGCAAAGGAATCTGCGTTCTAAGAAACATATTTCTGAGGGGAGGAAGTCGGTTACCTGCCAAGCACGGGTCGTTACAGTGTATAAATGAGAGGCATATTATGGAACATAAGGGGGTTCGGACGACGGGGGCGCCGCACTCTCCTAAAATGTTTCCTCCGCAAGCATAGGATTGAGTTCATCTGTCTCCAGGAAACTATCAAGCAAAAGTTCACGGACGCGGAATTGCGGAGCCTAGAGGTGGGGGACAAGTTCTTCTGGAGCTACCTTCCAGTGAGGGGTCGCTCGGGATAGCGTCTTTGAAGTGGACACCATGGAGCTTGGCCAATTCTTCATTAGCCTGAATGTGCTGGTCCGTGAAACTAGGCTCAAGTTTTCGCTCATAGTGTTCTATGGGTCGGCTGATCACGCGCATTCTGCCGAGTTCCTAGGGGAGATCTCGAATAAGATGGCGCGATGCGAGCTTCCGGTATTGATGGGCGGGGATTTTAACCTGATTCGCAGCACCCAAGATAAGAACAACGATAGAATTAATTGGCCTAGGCTGGAGGTGTTCAACGCCCACATTGATGACTGGGCGGTTAGAGAGCTATCTCGCTCGGGTGCGAGGTACACCTGGACAAATAGGCAGCTTAATCCGGTGCGGTGTGTGCTGGACCGAGTGTTCCTGTCCTCGGAGCTTGAGGTGTCATTTCCCCTCTGCTCCGTGGTGGCAGAAACGATCCTAGGGTCAGACCACATCCCTCTCATTTTTTATTCTAGGCATGACACCATCGTTCGATCCAACCGCTTCTTCTTCGAATCGGGCTGGTTCGAAGTAGAGGGTTTTACTGAGTGGGTGTGGGCTCTGTGGGAATGGATCATGCAGAAATCTCAAGGAAGAGACATTATGGACTGGTGGCACTTTATGTCCGTGAAGCTGAGGCAGGGGATCCATGGATGGAGTCTCAATCGAGGGAAAAAGGTCAGGGTTAGGAAGGCTGCTATCCTCTCGCAAATCCAGGGGCTGGATTTCCAAGCGGACGAAGATGGCCTCGAGGAGGACCGTTGGGCTCTTCGCTATTTCTTAGAGGAGCAGCTACTGCAGATCCTGCGGGTGGAGGAGGAATATTGGCGGCAACGGGGAACAGTTAGGTGGGCCTTGCAAGGGGATGCAAATACGGCATACTTTCATGTTGTGGCCAATAGCAGGTATCGCAAATGTGCAATATACTCCCTCTCCTCCCCTTCTGGCACAATCTTCGGCAAAGCAGAGATTCAGGACCACATATACGGGTTCTATCGGGAGCTGCTGGGCACTGCGGCGCCTAGAGTGTGTGGTCTTGCGCCTACTGCTTGGGGTGCTGACAGGAAGGTGAAAAAGGTTGAAAATATAGGGCTGGTCAACACGTACACTGAGGAGGAACTACAAGCTATTGTTGAGGAGATGAAGACCGACACTGCACCAGGACTGGATGGGTTTCCTGTGATCTTCTTTAAGAAATTCTGGCCGTTAGTCAAGCTGGGGCTGCTGCATATTTTGAACGACTTCGTCCTGGGACGATCGATGTCGCACGGCTGAACTTCGGGGTGCTCTCTCTTATCCGCATAGTACCGGACCATCGTGCTGATCAACGTGATCTTCAAGATAGTCTCCAGGGCGTTCACCACTCATCTGGATCCAATTGCGCACAGAATTATCAGTCCCAACCAAACGGTGTTTATCAAGGGGCGGTTTATCCATGATGGCACGTTGACCCTTCAAGAAATTGTCCACGGCATTAAGACAAGCAAGCACAATGAAATCTTGCTTAAATTGGACTTTGAGAAATCATATGACCGGGTGAACTGGGAGTTTCTTGCGGAAGTTCTTAGATGTAAAGGTTTTGAGGACGGGTTCATTCATAGGGTTAGTCAGCTGGTGGAAGGGGGCCAAACATCCATCTCGATCAACGGGGAAATGGGCCCCTTCTTCAGAAATATGCGAGGAGTGCGTCAAGGTGACCCGCTTTCGCCGCTTCTCTTCAAATTTATCGGAGAGGCTCTGTCTATCATGTTGTCATCAGCGGCGGCTGGTGGTCACATCCACGGGCTGGTTCCGCATTTGATTCGACGACACGCTGATCATGATTGAGAACAAGGAGCGGGATATTGCCAATCTAAAATTTCCCCTCATGTGCTTCGAAGACATGCCAGGCCTCAAGATCAACTATCATAAGAGCGAGATATATGTCATGGGGGAACCACTAGAGGAACAACAGAGTGTCGCACATATGTTGAACTATAAACTGGGCGTCTTCCCTTTCATTTAATTGGGTCTTCCGATTTCGGACCGCAAGATCATAGTTGAACAATGGTCCTTCCTGGTTCAGAAGCTTGCTGGAAGAATCGAGAGCTGGTTGGGGAGATTCCTGTCTTCGGGAGGGAGACTGATTCTCTCCAACTCGTGCCTGGCCAGCTTGCCAATGTTTGCCATGGGTGTGTTCTTACTCCAAGACGGGGTGCATGCCGGCTTTGATTCTCATAGGGCCCATTTCTTTTGGGAAGGAGACGTGCCGCAAAGGAAATACCACATGGTTAACTTGCCAGCCGTCTGCCGTCCAAAAGAGTGTGGGGGTTTGGGTTTGCTCAACTCCAAGGAAATGAATATTGCACTAATGTTGAAATGGGTTTGGAAGCTGTATGAGAATGAAGACTCGATATGGGCCTCGATCATCAGAGCTAAATACCAGGATGCACATGACATCTTCGCAGGAACGGGCCAAGGGGGCACGCCTTTCTGGAAAAGCATCCACAAAATCAAACAGTTTTTCAAACATGGGGCGAGCACAAGGTGGGAGATGGGAGACGGACCAACTTCTGGCCGGATCGGTGGCATGGGGAGGGACCGATCAAAGACAGGTTTCCTGGGCTGTTTTCTATCTACAAGAGTGACCAAATTTCAGTAGCGCAAGCCCTGGGTGGGCTTCGCTTCATACGCTCTCTTGATCAGGCGGCAATGGCCCAATGGAGGTCTCTAGCTTCAATCTTAGAGGGGACAGTGCTCTCGGATTCGAGGGATGTGATCTCCTGGAGTTTGGAGCCCTCTGGGCAGTACACGGTTCGTTCTATGTACAGGCAACTCTCGCAAGGGGCGTCGGTTGCCCACTTCAAGAAGGTTTGGGAGGCTAAGTTGCCACTGAATATCAGGATCTTCTCTTGGCAGATGATTTTAGATAGACTCCCTTCTAGCCTCCATATTGCCTCGAGGCACGGACGTGCCTCCGAAGATTGTGCGTTGTGCGGTTAATTGGAAAATGCAGTCCATATCTTCTTTTCTTGCTCTCTGGCCAAATTTGCGTGGAGCATGCTGCGCAAGCTGCTGGGGAGCGGCTGGTGCCCGGCTAACTTCCCACGGTTCTTTGCCATCATCTCTAACTTCTTGAGCAGGGAGCGTAGGGTCATTTGGTCACTTTTTCTCGCTCAGCCCTAGGCCCTTTAGAACATTAGAAATAAACTGACGTTGGAAGCAAAGGTCATCCGCCGCCCCGCTGATGTTATTTTCAAAACTATGCTCTTTTTACAGCTTTGGACGCTGGTGGCAAAGGTGCATGACAAGGAAAGGTTGGTGGACTTGGCACACGACCTTAGAAGACCACATGCAGCGAATCTCCAACAACCGTCGCAAGATCCTGGGTAGTAGCTGTGAGCAGGGGGCTCCTTCTCCCGTTTAGTCGGTAGCTTGTGGCTTCTCTCTGCCCTGTGGGCGCGTGTTTTGTTTCGGGCATTTTTTTTGGAAAGGAGCATATATTAATATTAAAAGATACCAATTATACCTGACCTATGCAACAACGCAATACCCTATTGGTATTACGGATGCACTAAGAAAACTAAGAAAATAAAAGACCTGCTACAGTGTTCCGGTCCTAGCAGCAACAGTACAACCACCACCAATACAACATCTGAACTCTAGGCTCTTCAAAAGCGACGTCTCCAAGAAGGGAACAGTGCACAAGCGCCGTCGTCGCCCGATCAAAGATCTAGATTTTCACCCTTAAGATAATCATCACTCTCAAAACAATGCCTTCAACAAGGCCATTGCCAGGCACAACCAGCTAAGGCCAGACCTTGGGTTTTCACCCTGAAAGGTAAGATTCTGAAATTCACCTGTGTTGCCGCCCCCACTTACATACGCCTGCTGTTTAGCCCAGAACACCAAGCAAGTCCCTCAATTGTACGGCAACTCAAACCTCCATAGATAGATCTTCAAACCTGGCCTGCATGAATTCTCCACCTCTGACTTCACCATGGATCGACAGTCGCCTGGTGGCAACAAAGGACAGAGCTTCGCGGCGCTCCCTCCTGAACCAAACGGTTGGAATAAAACATGGGTGCACACGACCGAATACCATCCGATCCAGCGAACTGCAGGCATAGAAGCGCTGGTACATTCGCCGACGGAGCCTTACGGAACTCCCCACTCCGGCCAAATCAAGAACCATCCTCAGGAAGGTGATTATCTTCACACAAGAGGGACCCTAGGCCGATCCACCTTTATTCGACCGGCACCAACTCCGACGGGGGAGAAAGGCCACCACCACCATGCCCGGGCTCGCAACCCTTGACCTCGTGAAGCCGGACGAACCCAGAAGCCATCCTGCTGCAACAAATCTGACAGGAAACGGTCGAGATCGGACTCGACACAACTCCTGCCATCACCATCCGGAGGTTGAGGCCGGGAGGACAGCGCCGCCCCTACCTACGACCTCCCTCTAGTTCTTGTTGGCTAAGCTGTATGCCGTACCATGTGTGGATCTAGTTTGTTGTTTTTTATTAAGTTAAGACGGGGCACTTTGTGCCTATTATCCAAAAAAAAAAAAAACTTCACCAACGAAGGAAGGGATGAACTGACCATTAGCGTGGCATACAACTCCTATTCTTCTGTCAAGTAGTGAGTTTTTACGTGGTTGTAACTCGGTAGATCACACGTACGTGTTTGTACATCATCACGTTACAAAGGGGAAGGAGAAGATGACAAGACCCATAAAACAAAACAAAGAAACTGGCGCGCGCGTGCCAGGCGGCCGACGCCGTCGAGAGACCTGCCTGCTCGGCCGGCCGAGCTGCCAGCGCATGAATGCGGCCTATCAGGGGAGGCGCCCCAGCTCCTGTTCCGGCCGTCTCGGGCTGCCGTGGTGATGCAGAGGGTCCGGCCCGGCCGGCACGGACCGCAGCTCCTCCTTTCCGTCTGCCGGCGGTGCGCGCGGCCACCACGACGCCCTGTCGACGACGCGCTGCTGCTGCTCCTCCTTGGACTATAGCAGTCGCACCACCAGCACAATGTGGGGATGAGTACTGGACGAATGTAGACAAATACGTGAAGGGAATGCAGAGTTGAGAGCCACCATTACCTCCGATCCCGCACGAAGAAACCCCGCGGCGGCCGGCCTCTCATGACCACCCAATCGACCCACCAGCCCTGAAACAAGAACACCACACAATCTTGAGACTCGCAGGCAAAAGGATAGAGAAGGAAGAGACAAAAGGAACATGAAAGAATCGAAGGAAATGTTTGTCATACGGCGTACACATACCATTACCAAGAACACGTGCCTGCGCCGGAGGGGCAAGGAGGAGAGCCGCGCAGAAGCATGCAGCCGCCAAGCACACCAAGAACCGGACCATGGCCACCATGACTCGCAGAGCTAGCTACCTACTCAGGAACCGCGGTGTAAAACTAAGAACCAGAGGACAATCTCAAGAGACCTTCAGTCTCAGAACCAAATAAACTCCACTTGCCCATGCCCCTGGGAGATCCAGGGCTTCTTATAGAAAAAAGGAGCTTGCAGGATAGTACTAGGATAAACAGGGGGGTTCTGGTCAGAGGGTGAACGGAGTAAATTCCGGGAGGTTGGATACAGTTAAGGCTTGACAAGATGGCCGCCATCCTGTCCGAGAACTTCTCTGGGAAAAGGGAGCTAGCATAGCTTATCTAGCAAAAGATTGTGTGGGAGAACTGGAGATCCGGAGGATCCAAGTACAGTGCTAGTAGAGAGCTCTCTCTCCCCGGGGGGATGGCATGGCGTCTTTTGCTGCTAGCCTGCTAACTAGGCTAGGTTCCCCTGACGTGTGACGCTCGGGTGTCATGTATAGGTCACCGATGGGTGCAATGCAACTGATGTTCTGCCACTGCAGCGTGCATGCGTGGATCCCTGTGCCAACAGAAAGAAAAAGAAGGAGGGACAGCGTAATCTTTCTTGCTAGTCTATCCTCTGGCGCTCTTGGCATTGGGACTCTGGATCTTCTCGTTATAATGAGACGAGACGGCGTCGCAGCCGGAGGGCCTGGTTGGTTTGACGCCAGTACCTGTCAGAATTCAGTACTGGACTAGTATATTGTTTTTCACCGGAAAGTGTAGTTGAAAGATAGTATCTCTCACAAGATTCGGCTGGATTTCCGTTGGCTAACTAAAATTCCAACTTATATGCCTTTTACAGTGGGTGTTTATTAGGCTACTCACACAGACAAAAAAAAAATGATGTGACAAATAATTAATAAGGAGAGAGAGGCAAATGGAATAACATATGTAATACAACATGAGTACATATTGTTTGCACGTAGAAGATCTCAGTTATTTTATTTTCTTACTATTATATATTCAGTAATCTGTAAAGCCTTATTCAGTAATATGTAAGGCCTGATTTAAGACGATCTATGTAGCGTCTCAATACATCCTGTAGTGATACTATTCTATATAAGGCCTAATCTGTATTGATAATGGATCATGATTATTTTCTCGTATTTGATATTTGTAACAGGAAGCCAACTGTCCGAGGGCTTGCTAAGTTTTGGAAAATTCCCACCAATGCATCCTTATAATTTGGAAAACTTTCACTTTGTTGGTGCTACCCCACATGATTCACATGCACAAGGGGTGATTGAGATATTCAGTGATGACTATATGTGAAGACCCAATGTCGACGATGTGCAACATTTACTTGATGTTGGCGAGAAACGTGGCTTTCCTGGAATGTTAGGAAGCCTCGATTGTATGCACTGGCAGTGGGAGAAATGTCCCTTGTCTTGGAGGGGTCAATTCACCAACGGGTATAAAGGTGTTCCTACTCTTATTCTAGAGGTCGTTGCTTCACAATCTTTGGATATGACATTTGTTCTTTGGTCTTGCTGGATCAAACAATGATGTCCACGTTCTTAATAAATCCAAGTTGTTTGTCGAGGAACTAAAAGGGAACGCTCCTAAGCTATCGTGTCAATGAGAAGGAATACCAACATGTCTATTACCTTGTTGATGGAATATACCTTGAATGGGCTTCATTCGTGAAGTTGATACCAATGGCACAAACTGGCAAGCACAAGTTATTTGCCGCACATCAAGATGGAGCAAGAAAGGATGTGGAACACGCATTTGGTGTGCTCTAGGCACGATAGTACCTTCTACGCTAACGGCGAGTCTATATGACCGAGGCGGTATTCATAATATCATGATATCCTGCATCATTCTGCACAACATGATAGTCGAAGATGAAAAAGATGTGGCAGCCAATATTCTTGATTTGAATGAGGAAGTGGGCTCATCTACCGTCCTCCCATCGTTATTTACCCACGGTGACATCCATGTATTTGCCGAGGTACTTGAAAGAGATGCTAGAATCCGAGATCGGCCAACACATAAAGCTCTAAAAATGATTTGATTGAGCATATTTGGAAAAAGTTTATGGCACAATAGATTATTTCCGTGTCTTGGTCCATGTAATGCTAAATATCTTTATATGATAAAATAATATTTTATTTGGATTTATTAGTTATTTTTGGATTTATTCAATTTTATGTTCATCTATTAATCCCTATGTACTAACAAGCAAATTCTAGATTGGTACATGCCCCAAATAGATCACAAAGTTTAAAAACTACTATGGATCCGACAAAGAAATAAATGTAGGTCTCTATGTTATCTCATTTATGTTACTATCCACTATTGAGGTAGTAACTTAGACTAGTTACTAGTCCAAGTAATTTTGCACTATAACCAGCCTTATGCCATGTACAATGGCGTGACGTCACTCTTTCCTTATAGTTATCATGTTGGATTTTCGCTTTGTTGGAGGTGAGACAATTAAGAAAGAAAAGGTTATCTTTCGTTAGTTAAGGGATGATCCCTTAAAAATAAAATAAGACTATCTTCTGTCTTTCCTTATCAACACAATTACTTACTATAATTAGTCAATTCATACTAATTCTTAAAGATGAAAATAAGAGATGAATCATTATACAACTTATTCTTATTGCCTTCTCTATTGACGGGCTCAGAGCATACATGCCTTCTCTATCGTTTTACATGCCCTTAGCAAGATATCCTAGGTATTTTGATTATGTGGCATATCACTTAATGAAGAGATATATGGTTTCCGTATTTTAGCTAAGACATAACACTTGCACGCTACCATAGGAAAAAAATCTAGTCCAATCACACACATGCGTGAGCACAAAATCATTAAATACTACATATTTAAGAAACAACATCTAAGATACACCCCATTATAATAGTTGTTTCTTAAGTTATCATAGCTTCTATGAAAACATGCTAGCATATACCCCATTGTGAAAGGCCCTTAAAGTATCTCCACCGTCGCACCAAAGGAAGGCCGACAAGATTGCCGACAGTGACTTTGGGACCGACGCCGAAACTGCCGGCAGTTTGGGGAAGCCGCGCCACACCTGGGACCCCCAATGATATTCCGCAAAATATTTTTGATACTAAAACATTTTTTTGATCACACATAATTCCTAGTCTAAATACATTGGGGAAATCTACATGTCGGCGTTATCCTTTGCCCGCATCTCCCTCTCATGGTCATGGTAGGCTCTCCGCCTCGGCCTGGCGCCACTAGTTTTGTCAGTTGACCGCACGGTCTCAACTAAAGGAGAGATCACATACAAGTCTCACCCCAACGGAATTCTCACCCCCTCCCCCCCACTACACACACCATCACAACCCTGATACCATCCATAGGACATCTGATCTATTAGCAGATGATATATCTACATATAAAACCTTGTATCTTACAAATATCCCAGTACTCCAACTCATAGAGGTTTTATACATGTTTCGTTGAGGATTCATACATGTTTCCAGAATCATTAAAGTTTTCGAAATTTTCAACAAGGTTTCACTATTTTCTGCAAGGAATATCACTAGAAGTAAAAGCTACTAGATAAATTATGAAACTTTTAGTGAAACCTCCCCATAGGTGGATTATCTATTGGTTTTGATAAATATGAAGTTTTGTTTTTGTAAATGTACCATACCAGGATCAAATGAAAGGGATGCCACAATCATTTGACACCATACTCAACACATATTTCTTGTTTGTCCACTTTCTTTGCATTCTAAGTTCACAAGACTGTTAGAGGACATCAACAACTATTAAAGTTAGTGCTCAACAAGTTTTGCCCCTATTGGTCCTAAAGTGTTTGTCCCATTTTCTTTGCATTTGAAGACCATGTTTTATTTAAAGACAATATGCATGGCATTCCAAGGACTGATCCAGGGTAAGTTGATGCTCAACTACTTCATATGAGAAATTGTTGTTTGCTAGCTACAAATATTTCACACATGTTTCTGCATTTTTGTGAAACATGTCAAATGATGAAAAAACCTTTGAAATGGTATCGTGGATAATTCACACATTAGCTAAATAGATTGCAATACCCTACTTTTCGCATTTTTCTTGGCAATATTGTGGTGATGTTTTCAAGGTGAATTATACGCTTCAATATTTTTTACCTCCAAACATTGACAAGAACATTCATCGAGCAAGAACTAACCGTTTCCAAGATTGTATGATTGTGCTGACAAGCTTACTTTTACATATTCCTATAATATATCTCACCAAAACTAGGGGTCTCAAAGAGAAATCGGCTGAAGGTCAAATATGTTCAAGCGATTCTGCTAAGGTGGTTGGATAATTCCACGATAGTCATTTATGGTATTGTTGTATAGAAATTTGTAAGATTTTTTGACATCCAAAGATAATCCATTCTAAAATAAGTCCCAATGAGAGGATATGGTATCTCCAATATACAAGGATACAAGATAATTGTTATTCTTGAAGGGAATATGCCCTGAGAGGCAATAGTAAAGTTGTTATTATGTATATTCCAAGTATATGATAGATGTTTATTTTGCATGCTATAATTGTATTAATACGGAAACATTAATACATGTGTGTTTAATAAATAAACAGAAAGTTCATAGTTATGCCTCTTTTATAAACTAACTCGTTGATTAACAAGATGATCAAGGTTTCCTGATCATGGACATTGGATATTGTTAATAACAAGGTCACAACATTATTGGAATGGTGTGATGAAATTCATCCGAAGGATAGCATTACGATCAAAGTCATTGAGTTTATATTTCTATAACATCATACGAAGTCATCCTAATCCTTAGACCATGAGATCATATCAATCACTAACACTAGAAGAGTATCTTAATAATATCAAACATCACACCGTAACAGGGTGATTATAAATATGGGTTCAGTGCTACTAAAGTGTTATGTTGAGGCCCATGGATCAAGAGTGTAATTTGTTCATCCCGATGACGGATAGATATACTCTGTGTCCTATCGGTGATATCACATTGGTTAGCTTGCAAGAAAGTGATCTGATCACTAGAATGTTATATCACAGGAACAAGAAAAGAGTACATGTCAGTAACAAGATCAAACTAGGTATGAAGATACCGATGATTGAATCTCAGACATGTAATATATCGCGAGACAAAGGGATTAAGTTTATATTGTAAAAGGTTCTCACGATCACAAGAAAGTCATCGTTGAATGTGTGGGAGTCAGTATGGATCTCCAGGTCCCGCTTCTGATTATTGATCCGAGAGGGGTCTCGATCATGTCATTATTCGGGAACCATAGGGTGACACACTTAAGAGACACCGACACCATTTGGAACAAATAGTTTCATGCTGAAAAGATTAACAAAGCGCGGGAATTTATTTCACTAGACACCGGAACTATTTCGGGTGAAATTGCTGAAAGTGTTTCTGCATGTGAAATGAAATACTAGCAAGGGGTTATATGTGAATGTTTTTCCATTAAAGTAATTGACAAAATTCTTAATAAATAAAAATAGTTTTATTTAAAGAAAGATTGCATTAAATTTGGTGGAAATTTAATGGGATTTTTGAGTGGGATTTTGAGTGGAGAAATGAAGGGGCTTATTTGTGAGTGGGAGTTCCACCCACATGAATGGAGGAGGGGAGGGGGTGGCCGGCGCATATTGGGGTGCCCCCTCCCTCCTATATAAAGCCCCCTCTCCCTCTCTCACACTTACACCTCCTCATGAAGGATCTCTCTCCCCCTCTAGTTTTATTCCCATGATCTCGGACTAGCGAGATACATGTTCCTAGTGGCTTTTTGGCAAGAAAGAGTTGTTGCTTCCGCTCCGTCGCTGGAGCGAGGAGGCGGAGGTTGCTCAGTGTCTTGGACGTGTGTGTGAGCACCGATGCGTTGCTGATTTGCGGCGCTGGACTTCTTCTCGATCTTGAGATCGGCAAACGTTCGTCTACATCATCCACGAGTACAACCTCGTTAAACTTTGTCGGTCTTCAAGGGTACGTTCTATGGATGTATATCCACCCGTTGTTTGTTGATGCGCCTAGTTGATGTAGGTGCCCTTCGTCAGGAAACCCCAAGAGCAATGTGTGATGCAGCATAGCAGCAAGTCTTCCCTCAGTAAGAAACCAAGGTTATTGAACTAGTAGGAGGAAGGAAACGCCACACAAGTGTTGCAAGCAACGTGGAAACCCGCACAACACAAACTAAATACTTTGGCCCAACGAACAGTGAGGTTGTCAATATCACCAGTTGTTATAACAAAGGATTAACGGTATGGTGTGGAAGGTGATGATGGTTTGCAACAAGTAAACAGTAACAGTGGAAGATGTATCAATGGTAAAGATTGGACCGGGGTCCATAGTTCACTAGAGGTGCTCTCCTTAGATAAACAACATGGAATGAAGGGTAAACAAATTACAGCAGGGCAATTGACAGGAACTGAGCAAGGCATAACAATGCAATACTAGAAATAAAAAAGTTCCTATGAGATTCGATTGGGCAATACAACAATATACATAGACCGCCATCCAACTGCATCTATGACTAGAAGTACACCTTCAGGTTATCATCCGAACCCCCTCCAGTATTAAGTTGAAAGCAACAGACAACTGCTTTAAGCAAAGTGTGTAAGGTAAACAATCCACTTGTTCCATGAGCAAGAGACCGTTGTTTTCTCCCTAGTGGCAACCTTACATCTACAACCGAAGAGATTTCTGTCACTTCCCTTGGAAACTAGAGGCATGAACCCACTATCGAGCATAAATAACCCCTCTTGGAGTCACTAGCAACTACTTGGCCAAGATAGCTACTAACAACGGAGAGCATGCAAGATCACAAACAACACAGACATGATAGAATCAAATAGACAAAACCATTAATCAATATAACATAGTAATCTCAATATCCATCGGATCGCTGCAAACACAACATGCATGATTACAAATAGATTAGATCTTGATCATGAACGGAGCTCACAAGATCTATACATGAAAGCACAAGGAGGAGATACAACCATCTAGCTACTACATGGATCCGTAGTCCAAGGTGGAACTACTCACACTACAGTAATGACCTCTCGTTATCCTTTTTGTTTGTTTTTTGTGCCAAAAATGACCTCTAATGAGAGGGAAGTAAGATTTGGGGAGTTGCTGTCCCGAAACAGATTTCTGTCCTCCACCAAAAAAATTCGTGAGGAGTCTCTGTAACTCGGATTGAGCTTAAAATTTACAAATAAATCCTCCAGTATGTTATATAACTTTCGTTAGTTCAATACTTTTTGATTTAAGCAACATAAGATGTTCTAAAAAATCGGTTTCTACATGCTGGTCTGTTTTGACAGATTTCTGCCATTATTTGCATTTGCTTCTTATTGATTCCTTTTTGGGTTCTTTTTGGGAAATTGAGCTTTTTGAAGGAGCTGCTACAGTATCTTGTGTCTTTAGTGAAAGTTTTGCTATTTTTAAACTAAACCCAATGGTCTATTATCTTTTGGATACACTAATGTTGCTAATGAATATTGTGTGAAGTTTTGTATGAAGGAAAATTTGCAGGTGTAGAGAAAGAATGATGTAATGAGATGAAGAATGGAGAAAAGCTCAAGCTTGGGGATGCCACCCCGTGTCACCCCAAGAAATATTCAAGAGGTACAAGCGTCAAAGCTTGGGGATGCCCAAGGCATCCCCTTCTTTATCAATAAAAATCTCAGGTCTTTCTAGACACTTCGTTTTTATTGTTTCATGCATAGTTGTGTTGTTCTTGGAGCGTCTTAGTTTTTGTTTTTGTTTTTGTTTGATTAGTTTTGTTGAGTAAGTTGGTTGGTTACACCACACTTATTTTGGAGAGAGACACACTCTGTTTGCATTGCCTAGAACACTCTAGTTTTCACTCTTATTGTTTTGTGAGTGTTCACTTTTGCTAGCACTGTGTTCAGCCTTAGTTTTTCTTGTGCTTTTAGCTTAGAACTTTTTAATTCTTATTTTTGGATTTGTGAGACAATATCACTGATCTTTATTGATTATTATCTTTGTGAGTTGTTTCAAATAAGTCGATTGGTGTTGGAAAAGAATAGAAAGCTTCATGCTTTAGTGGTACAAAAGGGAGCTTGCTTTGATTATGTCTTAGACGCTATCATGACATGCTAGGTGTTGTTTTGACCTTATGCTTAGTGATTATTGTTGTAGCATGTCTTGTTCCAAACAATTGAGATTGCTTAGTGTGCCTTGAAAGAATCATGTGTTGTTTTAGCATACAAAAGCATAGTATTGCAGTATTCTCCTTTGATGCTTTGTTTGGGTTGACTTGGAACATGATCACACCATGTTATGACTATGAACAAGTCACCATAGCCTCTATGATCATTTAGTCCTTGACTTGTAGTACCACTCTATGCTTTGATTAGTAATGTTTTGTTGCTCTACATGATTATGGCCATTATTGCTCTCTTAGTTGGTTGTTCCTAGTCTTTTGCTAGCCTCCACTTGTATGAGTAAGCTCTACTTATGCTTCCAACTCCCAGGAAACCAAGTTATTCCAAAATGTCCACTATAAATTCCTATGCATGGTGTGTTGCACCATTCCAAGTATATTCTTGTTTTCAACTATCTTCCAATTAAAACTATTTTTTATGTGAAAACTTAGTGATTAAAGCCCTCACGAGCTTGATGGCACACTTTATATTCCTTGCCCCTAATAAACTTGAACCATTGTGTCATGTATGTTGTATATGCTTGCACTTATACATTGGAATTAGCAGAACCGTGCTGTCATGGGGAACGTTTTCAACATCGCACTTGTACTTTGTACTTAGTTGATATCATGCTCTTTTGTCTATGGATGTCACCGGTGTGAAATAAAGAGGGAACTTGTAAGTCCATGGAGTTTGTATCCTGTGTTAGAGAAACGCCTGGGCCACTAGCCTAAGCCATGCCTAATCATGGTGGAAACTTGCAGCATCACCATAGTGACATCTATGAAGCATTCTTCTTATAAAAAAGAGACACATTGATAAAAGAGGAAAGAGAGAAAAAAGCACCATATTCCCATGGTAAATAAGAAGATTGCTGAGATGCTCATTGTCTGCTTGCCTTGTCATTTTGGTTATGGGATAGCTCCTATACCATGTGCAAGGGGTACCCCGTTGGCGGTTCTCAATGATATGCAAATACTTACAGTGACAGGAACTTACAGGTGAACAAAGTTGAGTAGCATGAGGTGTGGCCCTCATATTCAAGGGACTTGAGATTGCCAAATTATACTTCATCAAGCATATACTCCATCTTTGTTTACTTTAACCTTAATCACTTCAAGATGCTTATGATAGGGGAAATGAGGGCTGAAAGCTAACAAGTACCATAATTTTTGGAAGCTCTTTTTGAAACTTGAAATCCCTGCTTCCTTTATGAAAGGCCTTTCTTCCACTATTATTTGAGTCTCCACCTTCTACTTTTAGGAACCATTAAGAGAGCATAGTTGTCATTCTTTGTGCAGTGTCCCAAAACTTATTGATTGATGCATATTGTGATATTACTTGTTCTTGTTCTACTTGTTTCTAGTCACCCTTGTGAACTTTGAAGGTGTCCTATGCATCTACTTGCTACTCTATGAGGGACAATCTGGTTGCCACTATGCTATGTTTTCTTTATGTGAAACAAATAAACGTTTTTCAATGCATGTTATTCATGATATTTGTTTGTAGCCTTTCATGTTGCATGCATAGTTACTTTGTCTTACTGTTAGAACTCTGTCTTTCATGCACATGTTTAGAGTTTTTTGATCCCAGCTTTCAATGCTTGCAAATGGTTTGATCTTGGTTTCGATGGTGCATGTCACCTCAAAAATTATTTTTTTATCACTTACCTTCTCGAGGACGAGCAGGAGTTAAGTTTGGGTATGCTTGATACATCAGAAACGTATCTATAATTTTTGATGCTCCATGCTTGTTTTGTATCTACTTTGCTTTGCTTTGTCTACACTTCGACATGTTTTTATATCTTTTTTGGAACTAACCTATTAGAAAGTTGCCATAGTGCCAGTTGCCTGTTTTCTTCTGTTTTTGGTTCCAAAAAGGCAGAAAATCAATATTCTCGGAATTGGACGGGACTAAAGCCAAAGTCATTATTTTCTCGGAGCAACACGGAACCACGAAGCAGAGCCGGAGGGGGGCCACAGGGTGGCCGCATCCCCTAGGCGCAGGCAAGCCCTGAAGGCGCCCACAGGGGGTGTGGGCCCCCTGGACCCCCACCGACCTTGGCTCCTGCGCCTATAAGAATCCTCTGACCCAAAAACCCTAGGGCATCCAGAAGAAATCCACGAAAACCTCTACTCCGTCACCGCCACCGAAGGGGAGATTCGGGGGACAGAAAGTCTCTGTTCCGTCACCCTACCGGGACGGGGAAGTGCCCCCGGAGCCATCTCCATCGATCTCCACCACCATCTCCATCACAGTTGCTTATTCCCATGATGAGGAGGGAGTAGTTCTCCTTCGAGGCTAAGGGCCCTACCGGTAGCTATGTGTTCATCTCTCTCTCTCGATGCATGATCTTGTGGTCATGAGCTTTGTAATCAAGTAGATCTACCTTGCTACTCAAGTGCTTCATTAGATATTTGCTCTCCCCATGTGTGTGAAAGTGACAGCATGCACGCCATGGTGGCACTTAGGTTTGAGTCTACATAAATACTCTTTGTGCTTTAATATATATATGCTTTTCCCCACGTGTGTAAAAGTGACAGCGTGCATACCGTGTGTGGCACTTTGGCTAGATTGAATATTTATTATGAGTTATATTTGGAGTTGGATGTCTCTATGAAATTGTGATGTTTGTTGGAACCATCTAGCGCTCAAGGTGACAGTGTGGGGTTATCTAGATTGGGGAAGGCGGACTTTGAGGAGTGCTGTTATAGCCCTACCATGGATTAGAGTGTCCAACCGGAGAGTAGTTAAGGGTAGTATCATGAAGAGAGGATATTTATATGAGAGAGTGTTCACTAGTGAAAGTATGATCCCTAGGCCTTGTTTCTAAACATTGAAACACCGTTTGCATCTAGATCTGTTGCATGTTTGCTTGCTTTAGTCTTTACCTCCATGTCAAGCTCCATCAAAGTATTTTCTGGCACTCACACACGTTCTCCCATGTCAACAACAAGTCATAAGCTCTTTTTTGGCACCGTTACCACTTGTATTTCACTATCTCTTCGCCGAACTAGTGCACCTATACACCTGACAAGTGTATTGGGTGTGCTGGGGACACAAGAGACTTCTTGTATCTTGATTGCAGGATTGCTTGAGAGGGAATACCTTTGACCACTTCCTCCTCGAGTTCGATAAACCTTGGGTAATCCACTTAAGGTAAACTTGCTGCTGTTCTACAAACCTCTGCACTTGGAGGCCCAACAACTGTCTACAAGAATAGAAGTGCGTAGACATCAAGGGGTATCAGAGCCAGATCTATGCGTAGATGCTTTGCACGGGTAGTACACATATGAGTATGTGGGAGATGATGATCATTTTATTGCTTCTTGGTTGTACTTTGGATATTGGTGGCATAGTGGGATGAAGCGGCCTGGAAAAACTTTACATGTCCTCGCACATGAGACCTGTTCCACGCTTGACATGCAACTAGTTTTGCATAAGTGGCTAGCGGGTGTCTGTCTCTCCTACTATAGTCAATATCTAATTTACAATGAGTTGTTGATAATTTGGTTATTCTCATTGTGGTTCCATGTTCGTAGGTAAAACGGTTCTATCTTCGAAAGCCCTAAGCCACGTAAAACTTGCAATGGATAAATTAGAAGTGTCCAGTTTAGATTGTTGCTAGGCTAGTGTCATGATATGGTGTTGTTGTAAGTAAAAGTATAAGTCGATACTCTTACAACACACATAACGTGTAAGTTCCATAGACCTTGGCCTTACACATAAAGGAATGATGAAGATCATACCACGGTGCACATGATGATGATCAAGTGCAAGAACCATATCATTTCATTTTTCACATATGATGTTTGTTGCATCTTATATTGCTTATTTGACATTTTATTAGCATAATAAGATGATACCTCATTTAGATATCAAGATAAAAATGTGTTCTCCCTTAAGTATGCACCGATTATGTTTTGCCTCTCCAAGACATCACGTGATGATCGGGTGTTCTTGGATCCACGATCATATTTTGGGTGTAAGACAATTTTACACACGCGAATACTAAGGTTCTTACTTGGCAAGCCTAGCATGTACAGACATGGCCTCGGAACACGGAACGAAAGGTTAAGAATGAGTCATATGTAGATATGATGACCATATAGATGCTCGCCTTTGAAGCTACACCGACTCACGTGATGATCGGGCTTGGTGTAGTGGATTTGGTTCATGCAATCACCAAAAAGGCACGAGGGATTTCATTTTTGAGTGGGAGTTCATTATTAATTTGGATTAGTTGAACTCGATCTATCATAAACTTAGTCTAAACTTTACAAATTCTATTGTAGATGGCACCACCTGCTTTTAATTTCAATGTGTTCATGGAGAAAGAGAAACTTGCAATGAATGGTAGCAACTTTATCGACTGGGCTATGAATTTGAGGATTCTCCTCTCTGTTGCACAAAATCAATATGTGCTTTAAGCGCCGCTAGGCCCCCCACCACTTGATGATGCCCCTTACAAAGAAAAGAACGTCTATTTGACTCGTCAGGAGGACCACAACTTAGTTCATTGCGGCATATTGTATGGGCTAGAGCCAGAACTTCGAAAGCGTTTCGAAAAGGCAATGCCTTTGATACAATGGATGAGTTGAAAATGATTTTTGACACCCATGCTATTGTAGAGAGTTATAATGCTTCAGAAAAGTTCTTTAACTGCATGATGGAAGAGAACAGCTCCGTTAGTGAACATGTACTCAAAATTTCGGGGTACGCCGATAAGCTTATGTCCTTGGGAATATCGATTCCCATTGACTTAGGCATACATCGTCTTCTCCAATCTCTGCCACCTAGATACAAGAGCTTCGTGATGAACTATAACATGCAGGGCATGAAGAAGTCTCTCCCCAAGCTTATGTCAATTCTTAAGACTGCAGAGGTGGAGATCAAGAAGGAACATCAAGTGTTGATGATCAATAAGACCACCGGTTTCAAGAAAGATAGAAAGGATAAACAGAAGGGAAAGAAGGGCGGCAAACCGGTTGCCGTACCTGAAAAGAAATCCCGAGTTGGCCCTAAGTCTGATACCGAGTGTTATTATTACAAGGGGACTGGCCACTGGAAGCACAACCGCCCCAAGTATTTGGCAGATAAGAAGGCCGGCAAGGAAAATAAAGGTATATACGATATACATGTTATTGTTGTGTACTTAACTAGTAATCGCAGTAGCACCTGGGTATTTGATACCGGATCGGTTGATAATATTTGTAACTCGAATCAAGGGCTGCGGAACAAGCGACTACTAGCAAGGGGTGAGGTCAATATGCGTGTCGACAACGGATCAAGCGTTGATGTGATCGCCGTCGGAACGCTACCTCTCCACTTACCATCGGGATTAGTTATAAACCTGAATAATTGTTATTTGGTGCCTACACTGAGCATCAACATTGTATTCGAATCATGTTTGATGCGCAGTGGTTATTTATTTAAATCCGAAAACAATGGTTGTTCGATTTATATGAATGATATCTTTTATGGTCATGCACCTATGATGAATGGTTTATTTATGTTGGATCTCGATAATAGTGTTACACATATTTATAATGTTGATGTTAAAAGGATTAAACTTAATGATGATATATTCGCATATATATGACACTGCGGTCTAGGTCATATTGGCGTTAAACGCATGAAGAAGCTCCATTCGGATGGACTTTTGGAATCACTTGATTTCGAATCATTTGATACATGTGAGCCATGCCTTATGGGCAGGATGACTAGAACGTCGTTTTCTGGTTCAATGGAACAAGAGACATATTTATTGAAAATCATACACTCTGATGTTTGTGGTTAAATAAGTGTGTCTGCGTGAGGTGGATATCGTTATTTTGTTACTTTCACAAATGATTTGAGTAGATACGGTTATATCTACTTGATGAAACACAAGTCTGAAACCTTCGAGAAATTCAAGGAATTTCAGAATAAAGTGGAAACTTATCGTAATAGAAAGATCAAATTTCTATGGTCTGAATGTGGAGGTGAGTATCTAAGTTAAAAGTTTAGCACACATATGAAAGAGTGTGGAATAGTTTCACAACTCACACCTGCCGGAACACCACAGCGAAATGGTTTGTCGGAATGTCGTAATTGTACTTTACTAGATATGGTTCGATCTATGATGTCTCTGACGGACTTGCCACTGTCATTTTGGGGTTATGCACTAGAAACTGCTGCATTCACTTTAAATCGGGCACAATCTAAATCCGTTGAAAAGGCACCACATGAATTGTGGTTTGGAAAGAAACCTAAGCTGTCATTTCTTAAAGTTTGGGGATGCGATGTTTATGTGAAGAAACTTCAATCGGATAAACGCGAACCCAAAGTGGAAAAATGTGTCTTCATAGGATACCCTAATGAAACTATTGGGTATTCCTTCTATCACAGATCCGAGGGCAAGGTTTTCGTTGCCAAGAATGGATCCTTTCTAGAGACAGAGTTTCTCACGAAAGGTATGAGTAGTCGGAAGGTAGAACTCGAAGAGGTTGTTGAACCTTCTCTTCATAATATGGCGAGTAGCACAGCGTCAGAAGCCGTTCCCGAGTTGACTTCACCAAATGAAGAGGGAACTAATGATAATGATCATGAAGCTCTGAAAGAGAATACTACCGAACCTGGCAGGTCTAGCAGGATGCGTGCAACTCCATAACTGTACGGAAATCCTGTTATGAATTTCATGGTCGATGAAATTGATGACCCTACGACGTATAAAGAAGCGATAATGAGCCCGGATTCCAACAAATGGCTGGAAGCCATGAAATCCGAGATAGAATCCATGTACGAAAACCAGGTTTGGACCTTGGTGGACTTACCTCATGACCGAAAGGCCGTGGAGAATAAATGGATTTTCAAGAGGAAAACTGATGCTGATGGTAATATAACCGTCTATAAATCTCGAATTGTCACAAAAGGGTTTCGAAAAATTCAAGGAGTTGACTATGATGATACTTCTCTCCCATAGTGATGCTAAAGTCAGTTAGGATTATGTTAGCAATTGCTGCATATTTCGACTATGAGATATGGCAGATGGATGTCAAAACTTCATTCCTCAATGGAAACATTGAAGAAGAGTTGTACATGGTACACCCAAAGGGTTTTGTCGATCCTAAGGATGCTGACAAGGTATGCAAGCTTCAGCGATCCATCTATGGACTGAAGCCAGCATCCCGGAGTTGGAATCTCCGCTTTGATGATGTTATCAAAAAATTTGGATTTATCCAAACTTATTGAGAGGCTTGTATTTACAAGAAAGTGAGTGGGAGCAATGTGGCATTTCTGATATTATATGTGGATGACATATTACTGATCGGAAATGATATAGATCTTTTAAACAATATTAAAAGTTATCTAAACAGCAAATTTTCAATGAAGGGCCTAGATGAAGCGTCATACATATTAGGAATAAAGATCTATAGGGATAGATCTAGGCGCCTAATAGGGCTATCACAAAGTACATACCTTGATAAGATTTTAAAGAAGTTTAAAATGGACAGAAGTAAGAAAGGGTTCTTACCTATGTTGCAAGGCAAGACATTGAGTAAGACTCAAAGTCCGGCTACGGCGGAAGAAAAATAGATAATTGACAAAGTCCCTATGCTTCAGCCATAGGCTCTATAATGTACGCCATGCTATGTACAAGACCGGATGTGGCACACGCTATTAGTTTGACTAGTGGATACCAATCTGATCCAGGATCGGAACACTAGATAGCGGTCAAGAATATCCATAAGTACTTAAGAAGAACTAAGGATATGTTTCTCGTGTACGGAGGTGAAGAAGAGCTCGTCACTAAGTGTTATGTCGACGCTAGCTTCGACACCGATCCAGATGACTAAGTCTCAATACGGATACGTATTTCTCATGAATGGTGAAGCGATTAGTTGGAGGAGTTCCAAACAACCCATGATGGCAGGATCAACAGTAGAGGCCGAATATGTTGCTGCTTCGGAACTGGCTCAGGAAGAAGTTTGGATGAAGGAATTCATAACGAAACTAGGTGTGGTTGCTAGCGCATTAGACCCAATGGTGATCTATTGTGACAACAATGGAGCCATAGCCAATGCCAAAGAACCAAGGCCTCACAAGAATTCCAAGCATATTAAGCGCCGATTTCACTCCATCCGCGAGCATGACAAATATGGAGATATAAAGATTTGTAAAGTACACACGGATCTCAATGTAGCAGATCCGTTGACTAAAACTCTCCCTAGAGCAAAACATGATCAACACCAGAACTCCATGGGTGTTAGATTTATCACTATATAACTAGATTATTGTCTCTAGTGCAAGTGGGAGACTGAAGGGAATATGTCCTGAGAGGCAATAATAAAGTTGTTATTATGTATATTCCAAGTATATAATAGATGTTTATTTTGTATGCTATAATTGTATTAATACGGAAACGTTAATGCATGTGTGTTTAATAAACAAACAGAAAGTTCCTAGTTATGCCTCTCTTATAAACTAGCTCGTTGATTAACAAGATGATCAAGGTTTCCTGATCATGGACATTGGATGTTGTTAATAACTAGGTCACAACATTATTAGAATAGTGTGATGAACATTCATTCGAAGTATAGCATTACGATAAAATTCATTGAGTTTATATTGCTATAACATCATACGAAGTAATCCTAATTCTTAGACCATGAGATCATGTCAATCACTAGCACTGGAAGAGTATCTTGATAACATCAAACGTCACACCGTAACAGGGTGATTATAAAGATGGGTTCACTGCTACTAAAGTTTTATGTTGAGGCCCATGGATCAAGGGTGGAATTTGTTAATCCCGATGACAGATAGATATACTCTGGACCCTCTCGGTGATATCACATTGGTTAGCTTGCAAGCAAGTGATTTGATCACTAGAATGTTATATCACAGGAACGAGAAAAGGGTACATGTCAGTAACGAGATCAAACTAGGTATGAAGATACCGATGATCGAATCTCGGACATGTAATATGTCGCGAGACAAAGGGATTAAGTTTCTATCGTAAAATATTCTCACAATCACAAGAAAGTCATCGTTTAATGTGTGGGAGTCAGTATGGATCTCCAGGTCCCGCTTTTGATTATGTATCCAAGAGGGGTCTCGATCATGTCCATATTATTCGCAAACCGTAGGGTGACACACTTAAGAGACACCGACACCATTTGGAATAAATAGTTTCATGCTAAAAAGATTAACAAAGCGGAGGAATTTATTTCACTAGACACCGGAACTGTTTCGGGTGAAATTGCTAAAAGTGTTTCTGCATGTGAAATGAATACTAGCAAGGGGTTATATGTGAATGTTTGTCCATTAAAGTAATTGACAAAATTCTGAATAAATAAAAGGAGTTTTATTTAAAGAGAGATTGCATTAAATTTGGTGGAAATTTATTGGGATTTTTGAGTGGGATTTTGAGTGGAGAAATGAAGGGGCTTATTTGTGAGTGGGAGCTCCACCCACATGAATGGAGGAGGGGCGGGGGCAGCCCCATGCGCCGGCCACCCCCTTGGGGTGCCCCCCTCCTGCCTATATAAAGCCCCCCTCTCCTTCTCTCACACTTACACCTCCTCGTGAAGGATCTCTCTTCCCCTCTAGTTTTATTTCCCATGGTCTCGGACTAGCGAGATACATGTTCCCGATGGCTTTTCAAAAAAAAAAGTTATTGCTTCCGCTGCATCGCTGGAGCAAGGAGGCGGAGGTTGCTCGGTGGCTTGGACGTGTGTGCGAGCACGGATGCGCTGCTGATTTGCGGCGCTGAACTTCTTCTCGATCTTGAGATCGGCAAGCGTTCGTCTACATCATCCACGAGTACAACCTCATTAAACTTTGTCGGTCTTCAAAGTTACGTTCTCTATGGATGTATATTCACCCGTTGTTTGTATCTAGTAGATAGATTTTGGTACATAGTTGTTCCCATCGTAGAATTTTTTTGTTTTCTATGCTACGAACCGTACAATTCTGTCGGGATAGTCCGACCTTCTTACTATGGTTATATGATTTGGTGGTTAAGATTGTTTAGTATTAACCATGAATATGTAGGTGCCATATTTGTCTATGAGATGGCACACATGCTTGTTAGTGTTTTATCTCGATTTTTAAAACCTTCTAACCTTTCATATGTGCTTAATGCGTGCAAATATTATGACTTGCTCATTTGTCTGCATAACTTTAGTTTAGAGAACATGTGAATTGTACTTTGTATATCCATATCAGTTTGCTAAAATATATTGTCTGTGCATACAAATCTTGTAAGATGTAACTATATAAATATGCTAGTAGTGTAATGTGACATTTGAGTCTTTAGACCACATATTTGTTGATAATACATTCCTCGTGCGTGCGTAAGGTATATGCTGGTTTTCCATTCGAGTCCAGTCATTTACGTGCCATGTATGAATCCGACATAAACCAATATATCTGTTATTCAAATCAGCATCCGTTCTACTTCTGAATACTAGAAAAAATTGAAATAGGATGCTGTTTGAATTTTCCTATATAAACGTTTAAGCTCCCTGGGTTACGAACGAAAATCCACTTCGGCTCATAGGCGTGACCAATGAAAACTCGAACTTTCCTAAAATAAGATAATATAATAGCAAAATCGCTAGACATTTAGATAATTATCATGGGCACATTTATTGCAACTAATTAATTCGCCATGCCCCCATATTTTCCCTCATATTTTTTATTTCTTAATTACATGTTCTAAAAGATATGAAGTAGTCTATGAATGTAATTAATACTATATCAAGCACAGTTGAAACTTTATTGCTAACTAGTTCTTCGCAAGAAATCATTTTCCCTTATGAGTTTGTGCAAAATCACATGATCCCCATCCACAGTTCCACACTGACAGTAGCATTACACATTTCCCTGCTGAGCTGCGACTGCGAGCGTGGCACATGCGGCCTGACTGATACCTGGATTCTGAACGTACATACCTGGAGATGGGGCGACGAGGGACAAAAGCTGGAGCGTATGACGTCGGCGCGCGGCATGCTCGCCGCGGCGTTATCCAAAATAGGCCTCGCCGTCGCCTCTCGCAACAGCAGTTGGCCCCGGCGCCCGATGCAACCGCAGTCCAGCCATGCACTGGCCGCAGCTGGCTGATGACCGGCATGACGTGCGTTCCTGTACGAACTATTACAGGCACTGGCAGCTTAGCTAGTCTAGCCAGCCAGCCAGCAGAACGGAGTCACCGCGCGGCAATGATGCCGCCGGGGCTGTGCAGGTGGAGTGGCGTGGCCGATTTGATGCAACTGAGACTCGCGTCGCCCTCAGAGGGGACGTGCGAACTCGAGTGCGCCCTGCGCCTGCCACTGGGACTGCAAGTTTTTACAGCTTTGTCGCCCGCGTCCGCCCCCTTGTCTTATCTAGCGACTCACCGGGTCGTCCACTGAGGGCATCTCCACACGCGGTCACGCGGGTCGACCCGTAATTCCAAATGGTCCGTTTATGTCTATTTTAGTCGGCCCTTAGTTAGTATGAGTGGGGTCCGGCCTGTTCGGCCAGTCGAAACATAATCTAAACTACTAGCATTAGCTACCGATCTTCGCGTGCCGACGCCGCCTCGTCTATCTACGGGTCGAGGTTGATGTACTTCAGCGGCGTCCAGAGGTTGGGTGGCGGCAGGACCGGAGTGGGAGCGGGCCTCAGGCGGGTTGATCGCCTGCACAGGCCACGGCTCCCACTGCTGGAGGTGCGCCAGCTCCATCCCCACCTCCGACGTGATCGGAGGCGCCTAAACCGGCAGCGGCGGTGGTGGTGTGTAACATCCCAAAAATACTAAACTTGGATCATCAATTTCTAATCATCAAAATTAGAGTTAACAAAAACTTTGTTAAATAAAATTATGAATGCATGCATATGAGTATGCATTAAATTTGAAATTCTTTTGAACCACCTTGTTTGTGTGTTTCCTTGCTTGTAAAATGTTTCTTAGGTGAAATAAACATCATCTAAACATTTCCCAAACTTTTACCAAGGACAAATAAATCAAAACCAATAAAATAAAGGAATGGTCATTTTGACCAATTTAACTCCCATGTCTACTTTGGCTGCCTCAAACTTTCAGAACCTAACAGAAACTTTTCTGGATCTTTGCACCCCTTAAATGTACTCATAACAAAGTATCAAGGCCCACTTTGTGATATCCAGAAACTTTCAAATACATAGTTAAATGACATTTCAAAATTGAATCTTTATCATATGAGAAGATCCCACTTTTTCAAAAACCACTCAAACAAGCTCAACTTTCAAAACCCAAGCATCCGCAGACTCACCAGCACCAATCTAGCAAACCCACCAAAAAACTTTTCAAAATTCAAAACTTGATTTCATGCGGCCATTTCATCAAACAGGTTGCAGACACAAATCATGCAAAATCTAAACACTATTGTGAGCAGTGATTCTTGCCTAACTGGTTTCCTCTCTAGCTCACAACCAGCTCAGTAGATCATCTAGCAAGATTAACTAAACACTAGCACCACTGTGAGCATGGCATTACCATCAATGGTGAACAGCCGAAGCCAACCTTGTCACCCCCATGTCGACAGCAAGCTAGGAAGAGAAGCAAGTCTAGCCAGCATGTCTGGGAGGCAGCCCACCGTCCACCGCCACTCCCTATCCCAGCCGCGAGCGTTGCCAAGCCCTGGACCACACACACGGACCGCGCCCAGACCGCTAGCGACCATGCCGAGCGTGCACCAGAGCGCCACCCTCGACCGAAGCCCACAGACCGCGCGCCACCCTCGCCGCGTGCATACACAATCCCCACCGACCCAGGAGACCGCCAGACATCCTCGTTCGCCGTCCCGTGCCGCACAGCCACCGCTCGCCGCCGAAGACGTCGCCCCTGCCGCGCAGAGCGTCGCATGTTCCAGAACAAGCCGCACCGCCTCACGCCTTGAAACCATGTCGTTGAGCATCGCCAGGGAACATCGCACCGTCCCCTACCTTCGCCCATGCCAATAGCCGCCTGTAACATTGCCCCCGACGAGCTCACCGTGCGCCCCGTCGGTCTCCTCGCTCGACTATAAATAGAGGACTCTCCCGCTCGAATTATTTACACCATTCTACTCCCCTCTCATCACTGATCGTGCCACACCGTTCCCGGAGCAAGGCGAGCACCACCTCGCCGGAATTTCACCGGAGCCCGCCGCCTCTGGAGAAGAAGGGCGCCATCGATTTCGTCCACCCCAGGAGCTGCCGCGACCACCCCTGAGTTCGCCGCCGTCGACTTCGTCATTCGCCCGCCTCGCCGACCCTCGGCTGCAACCCGGTGAGCCCCCAGCACCCCTCACTGGCCGCGCTAGGTTTCTTTCTCGCCGGCATTGTCTCGCGTCGATGATGACTCCCAGCCGTTGGATTAGAATCAGATCGAACGACCCACGTTGCCCCGTACCGCTTCGCCCCTCCCTGTCTCACTGACGAGTGGGGACACCCACTTAAGTAGCCCGCGGGAGTACTGCGCTTAGCAGGCCGGCCCGTTAACTCTTCCCGCGCAGCCCAGTGATTTGAATTAAACTTTTTCCATTTCATTTCAAACACACTTCTGTACCAAACTTCAAAAATCAACCCAGATCGATTCAGTGCACCAAATTGAATGAAACTAATTTTGTTAGAAAGGTCTGTGAATGCTGAATCCAATCCCGTTAGATTCAAGTCATTTGGACCTATAGATCACTCATGGTAAAAATAACAAGGCAGAAGCTTTTCTGCATTCAAACATTTTTCAAATTTAAACCATAATAGATTTTGAGTTGATTCCAACTCTCAAAAATCACATTTAACCATACCTTTCAGAATATATAAAAATATATAGGTTTACTTGCAGAAATAATGTTCAAGTAATAAAAGAATGCTACATAAGCATTTCTAGACACATTAATTAATAAAAATAAAAGGGTAAAACCTTATTAAATTGTGACACCACTTTAAATCACATTCCCATGAACTAAAATATGTGGTGATGACATGTGTCAACATGATCCCATGTTTGGTTTGGAGAATATTAAATCTTAAGTAGTTTTTCAATGAGTAGAAATTACTTTTCTAAAAATAAAAGGAATTAAACCAAGCTTTAACCTTGTAATATTAGTGATGATGCTAGATCATCTATAGGACCCTTGTGTGTGATGATTGCAAGTAGTTAAGTATTGTTTGGTGATTGTGTACCCCGTATTTATTTATAGACGCTAGTACCGACCAAGGATACGAGGAGGAAGGAGGATTCTACGAAGAAGAAGCCGAGGAGAACTTCAACCACTGCTCTGCACAAGGCAAGCTTACACTGATATTGTGCAAGCCTAATACTACTAGTGAATGTGCAAGCTAACCCTTGCAAGATACTCTACTGATGCAACAAACCACTATTTGTTACCATGCCCACTATATGCCTTAAGCATATGTGATCATACCCACTTGATAAACCAATCCTATTTTTACTTGCAAGCTTCTTACTTTATTTCTTTATCAAAGCTCTTACTTAGAGTTTACTTAAAGAGTTTGGTAGATACTAGAAAGATATGTGAAGGTTGCATAAAGAGCATAAAAATTGGCCTAAGCTAGATAATCTTGATGTCATCTTTAGGCAGGAGATTGAACTTAGTTAGAACTCCCCTAGTTTACCACCCCTCATTAGTACTCACCCCCAATTGTAGATCCTAGTGCTAAGCATAAAACTTGATCAACTTTAGATGGGAATACTTGGTGGAAAAAATGGTTATGAAAACCTTGGAATGATGGATCATTCTATTGAAATGTTTTGGACATGTGTTTCCGAACACCTGATGATTTTGGTGATGAAAATGTTGAGGCATGAGCCTTAGCCCTTTATAAAACTGATGGTTGTCTGGATGCGATACCATTTCAATTTTATCGTACAACCACAATACCCGAAGATTGGGTAGGGCTTGACTGGAAACTTATATACCTTAGTATTAGTTCCCTCACGGCCAAGGTCTGAGCTGAGGCTACCTTGTGAAGATTGTCCACCTGTGCAGTACCCAAGATGACAGTTGGTCATGGTTGGGAGGCCAAACTCACAGGAGAGGTGCTTATACTAGGGCGTGTAATTGAAAGGTTAGGATGGATTATCCGCATACTGAGTATGGTGAATTCAGGATTTGTTCCTGACGGATGTATCGAATGTTGTGGTGAAAGTGTACAATCTCTGCAGAGTGTCAAACTATTCGAATAGCCGCGTCCGCGGTTATGGACAGTTGGAGTGGCCATACTGTTTCCCCGTCAGACTTTTCAAAATGATTGGTGAAAGGATTTGAAACTTTGACTTTACCACAACAGAGTTGTGATATGAAACACAAGTTCCCACTTAGGTGCTATAAAACTTTCAACTAGCATTCGTTGCTTCTAAACTTAGTAGAGATAAATCTGTCTTTTGCAAAACAACCCTAGAGCCTAGTGTCCTATTATCCAAACTCCCCTTTTTCCTGTTAGTGTTAGTTTGCGAGTACTTAAAGAGTACTCATGGCTTTGTCCCTGGCTATTCCCATGGCTAGACTATGAAGAGGAGTACCTGGAAGATGGACCCCAGGAAGGTTACGACAACTAGGATCTTCTCCCATCGTCAGCATTACCTGTGACCCCGAAGATGGAGCTTCGCCTACGCTACCGTTATTATTACGTATTCCGCTGCTTGATGTTGTATTAAGAACTGGATCATGCGGTCCCTATTTGTGTAAGAACTTATGTACCGTTTGTAATGGATGATGTACTATGGTATCCAATTCTGTTATGTCTCGCAAAAATGGTAATCCTGGGATTGCGATGTATTGCATAACAGGCATCTAGGATTGAAAAATCCGGGTGTTGACATGGTGGCAGCTGTGCGTTCGTGTCAGCCACCATGCGGGTGAGCGCGAGCGCCTCCTCGTAGCCGTGCCACTATGCCTCCTCCTCCTGCGCGCTGGCCGCAATGGCCTGCTCGATGAAGGCGTCCTCGTCGTAGCCCCGCGCCAGTATCTCGCGGTACTCCGGGGGCAGGTTGGCGGCAACGTCTTCCACCGCCTCCTTCTTGACGACGATGTCGTCTTTGCCGCCCTCGTCATTGCCGTCCTCGCTTCCGAGCTCGGCGTAGAAGTGGTTGACGGCGCCCTCCTCGTCCGAGTCAACATCGGGGACGTCGTAGACCTCCCCCTCGGCTGCGGGTCGCGGCGGATGGTGGTGGCGCGCGGCACCTTGTGCTCCCAGGCGAGCCACTGCTTCCACTAGGCCACACTCTGGTAGGCAGGGTCATAGCGATGGACCAGCGGGAGGCCCCTGATCCGGCAGCGGATCTCCTCCTCCGGCCCTTTGCTCTCCTTGGACACGGGCGGCACCGGGACACGGTCCCGGTTGAGGTGCCAGACGGTAGGGAGGGACAGGTCGTTGTGCTGGATGCCCTGTCCCTCCCTCCAGCGGTGCTCGCACTCCGCGATGTGGAAGTACTGCGGTCGCGGCGTCCTCCCTCCGGCCGAGATGGCGGACGATCCTCCACGCGGCGTCCCAAGAAATCCTCCGGCCGCGGCGGAGGCGGCAGGGATGTGCTGATACGTCGGGAACGTATCTATAATTTTTGACGCTCCATGCTTGTTTAGTATCTACTTTGCTTTACTTGTCTACACTTTGAGGTGCTTTTTACATGTTTTCTGGTACTAACCTATTAACAAGTTGCAACAGTGCCAGATACCTGTTTTCTGCTGTTTTTTGTTTCAGAAAAGTTAGTAAAGAAATATTCTCAGAATTTGACGGAACAAACATCAAAGTCAATTACTTTCCGTGGGGAACAAGAAGTCCATAGGGGAGACAGAGAAGCGGGCCAGGGCAGCCAACGCCCCCCCAAGGCGTGGCCAGGGGTGGGCTCGCGCCTGGGTAGGGTTTGACCCCCTGGTCACCTCCTCAGCCTCCCCCTTCGCCTATAAGAAGCCCCCGATGCAGAAACCCTAAGCACCTGATCAAATCTCCACGAAACCGTCTGTAGCCGCCACCACCATCGTCCCTAGATCGGGGGGAATCTGAAGTTCTTCCCGGTACCCTGCCGAAGGGGAGATCATCCCGGAGGCCTTCTCTCCGGTATGATGCGTGAGTAGTTCCACCTTGGACTATGGGTCCATGTAGTAGCTAGATGGTTGTATCTCCTCCTTTGTGATTTCATGTATAGATCTTGTGAGCTCCGTTCATGATCAAGATCTAATCTATTTGTAATCATGCATGTTGTGTTTACGGGGATCCAATGGATATTGAGATTATTATGTTGGTTTGATTAATGGTTTTGTCTTTATGATTCTATCATGTCTGTGTTGTTTGTGATCTTGCATGCTCTCTGTTGTTAGTAGCTATCTTGGCCAAGTAGCTGCTAGTGACTCCAAGAGGGAGTATTTATGCTCGATAGTGGGTTGATGACTCTAGTTTCCAAGGGAAGTGACAATAATCTCTTCGGTTGTAGATGTGCTATTGCTACTAGGGAGAAAACAACGGTCTCTTGTTCATGGAACATGTGGACTGTTTACCTTACACACTTTGCTTAAAGCAGTTGTCTGTTGCTTGCAACTTAATACTGGAGGAGGTTCGGATGATAACCTGAAGGTGGACTTCTAGTCATAGATGCAGTTGGATGACGGTCTATGTATCTTGTTGTATTGCCTAATCGAATCTCATAGGATCTTTCTGACTAGTAATTGCATTGTTATGCCTTGCTCAGTTCCTGTCAATTTCCCTACTGTAATTTGTTTACCCTTCATGCCATGTTGTTTATCTAAGGAGAGCACCTCTAGTGAACTATGGACCCCGGTCCAATCTTTACCATTGATACATCTTCCACTGTTACTTGTTTACTTGTTGCAAACCATTAACTTTCACACCATATGTTTAATCCTTTGTTATAGCAAACCGGTGAGCTTGACAACCTCACTGATTCGTTGGGGCAAAGTCTTGAGTTTGTGTTGTGCAGGTATTCGTGTTGCTTGCAATACCTGTGTGATGTTTCCTTCCTCCTTCTGGTTCAATAACCTCGGTCTCTACTGAGGGAAGATTTGCTATTGTGCTCATCACACCTTGCTCTTGGTGTTTCCAACGAAGTGCTCCACATCAGCACTATCAACAAGTTTTCTGGCGCCGTTGCCGGGAAGGCTAAGGACGTCTTCACAAGGGGAGTCATTCACTTCCTTTCTCTTTACTTTGTTTTTAGTTTGCTTTGTTTCTTTTGCTTGGTTTTGTTTGCCTCTTTAAAAAAAACCAAAAAATTAGTCTAGGTTGGTTTTCTTGCTTATTTCAAAAAACACAAAAAAATTAGTTCATGCTCTAGCTGCTGCTGCTGTGTTTGGCTTGCCCACCTTTGCCAAAATGAACTCTGGTGAGAACACCAAGTTGTGTGACTTCACTAGCACCAACAACAATGATTTCCTTAGCACACCTATTGCTCCACCTACTCCTGATGCTACCTTTTATGAAATTAAGCCTGCTTTATTGAATCTTGTGATGAGAGAGCAATTTTCTGGTGCTGGTTCTGATGATTCTACTGCCCATCTCAATAGCTTTGTTAAACTTTGTGAGATGCAAAAGTATAAGGATGTAGATGGAGATATTATTAAGCTCAAGCTTTTTCCTTTCTCCTTGAGAGGAAAAGCTAAAGAATGGTTGTTTTCCTTGCCTAAAAATAGTATTGATTCTTGTACTAAGTGCAAAGATGCTTTTATTGGAATATACTATCCTCCTGCTAAGATTATATCTATGAGAAGCGACATTATGAAATTTAAACAACTTGATAGTGAACATGTTGCTCCAGCTTGGTAAAGAATGAAGTCTTTGGTTAAGAGTTTCCCTACTCATGGACTCACTGCTTGGATGATTATCCAGACTTTTTATGCAGGTTTGAACTTATCCTCAAGAAATCTGTTGGATTCAGCTGCTGGAGGTACTTTTATGGGGCTCGCTTTGGGTGCTGCAACAAGGCTCCTTGATAATATGATGGTTAACTACTCTGAATGGCATGTTGAGAGAGCTCCACATGGTAAGAAGGTAAATTCTGTTGAGGAAATTTCCTCTTTGAGTGAAAAGATTGATGTTATTATGGCTATGCTTGTTTATGGGAAAGCTCCTCTAGATCCTAATAGTGTTCCCTTAGCCTCTTTGGTTGCTCAAGAAGAACAAGTTGATGTGAATTTCATTATAAACAACAATTTTGGCAACAATACTTATGGTAATTATAGGCCTTATCCTCCTAGTGGAAATGTTTATCATGGTAGATCTGGAATGCCTAGTGAAGAAAGGATTTTAGAAGTAGAGAGATCCACTAAGAATTTTATGAAAATGCAATATGAGCAAAATAATATTTTCACTAAAACCATGGAGGAACAATCTATTATCTTGAAAAACATTAGTCATCAGCTTGAGAATTTGAATAGAGAAATTCCTAGTTTACAGTCAAAAAATTTGAGTGCTGAAAAAAATATATCCTCTTTATCTGAAGCTCAGTCCTCCTTGATTAATAAAATGGCTGCTAAACCTGAAACTATGGAAAACATCTTTGCTACTGCTAATGCCATACAAGTTACTATTGATGAAAATGTTAGGCTGCTAGCTCAACTCCATGCTAGGTAGGAAAGGGAAGCTGAAATAGATAGAAACAACAGTGTATGCACCATCACCACTAAAGCACAAGTAGTCCCTATTCCTCCTTCTACTATGCCTAAGCCTATTGAGCCTACTACTAGTGATGCTAAGTTTGATATTGATATTGATGGTTGCAATATTTCTAAAGTGATTATGTTTCTACAAAAGCTTGCTAGAAGTCCTGATGTTAGTGATATGCATGTTGCTTTCCTAAACGCATTACAGATGCTCTTGTTAAGATTAAGGAAGAGAATCTAAAACACAAAGCTTCTATTCCTAAGAAAGTAGAAGATAGTTGGAAACCCATTATTAGTATGCAAGTGAATGACTTTGATCTCAAAGCTTCATGCGATCTTGGTTCTAGTGTCTCTATTATGCCTAGGAAGATTATGAAATGCTTGATTTGCCACCATTTGAAGATTGTTATTTGGATGTCCCACTCAATGATAATGCTAAGAAGAAACTCATGGGGAGTATTAATGATGTTCTCATTATGGTTAACAATTCTTATGTCCATGTTGATTTATATGTTTTGGATGTTGAATACAATGCTTCTTGTCCTATTACTTTGGGAAGACCTTTTCTTAGAACAGTTGGTGCCATCATTGATTTGAAGGAAGGCACCATTAAATATCATTTTACATTCAATAAAGGTATTGAACACTTCCCTATGAGGAGAGAGAAGTTGCTTTCTGCTCCTCCTTTGAAAGCAAGGTTTGATGTTAATGCTTCATCATTTGAAAATACTTGATTATTCTTGCTTCTTGTGCCTAACTTAAAGGCGTTAAAGAAAAGTACTTGTTGGGAGATAACCCAAGAGTTTCCTTGAGTCTTGGAAGTTATTACTTCAGTAATGACCTCTCCTTATCCTTTGTGTTTGCTTTTTGTGCCAAGAATGACCTCTAATGAGAGGGAAGTAAGATTTGGGGAATTGCTGTCCCGAAAAATATTTCTGTCCTCCAACAAAAACAATTGTGAGGTGTCTCTGTAACTTGGATTGAGCTCAAAATTTACGAATAAATCCCCCAGTATGTTATCTAACTTTTGTTAGTTCAAAACTTTTTTGTTTGAGCAACAGAAAATGTTCGAAAAAATTGGTTTCTACCTTCTTGTCTGTTTTGACAGATTTCTGCCATTATTTGCATTTACTTCTTATTGATTCCTTTTTGAGTTATATTTAGGTGAATTGAGCTTTTTGAAGGAGTTAATACAGTAGATTATGTTTTTAGTGAAAAGCCTTGCTGTCCCAAAGCTTTTCCAGGGGTCTAATATCTTTTGAATACACTAATGTTGCTAATGAAGATTGTGTGAAGTTTTGTATGAAGGAAAAAAATTAGGTGTAGAGGGAGAATGGTGCAACGAGATGAAGAATGGACAAAAGCTCAAGCTTGGGGATGCCACCATGGTGTCACCCCAAGAAATATCCAAGAGGTACAAGCTTCAAAGCTTGGGGATGCCCAAGGCATCCCCTTCTTCATCAATAAAAAGCTCAGGTCTGTCTAGACACTTCGTTTTTATTGTTTCATGCACAGTTGTGTTGTTCTTGAAGCGTCTTAGTTTTCGTTTGCTTTGCTTAGGTTGTTTAGTTTGCTTGAATAAATTAGTTTGGACCCCAGTTCTCGTTGTGTTGTTTTGCAAATAAGTTGCTTGGTGTTGGAAAGGAGTAGTAAGTTCTTGCTTGAAGTGCAAGAGGTGCTTGCATTGACTATGACTTAGACTTTAGCATGACATGCTAGGTGTTGTTTTGGCATTATGATTAGTGATTATTGTTGTAGCATGTCTTGTTCCAAACAACTGGGATTGCTTAGTGTGCCTTGAAGAAATTATGCGTTGTTTTAGCATGCAAAAGCATAGTATTGTGGTATTATCCTTTGATGCTTTGCTTGGGTTGACTGGGCACATGATCACACCATGTTATGACTATGACAAGTCACCATTAGCCTCTATGATCATTTAGTCCTTGACTTGTAGTACCACTCTATGCTTTTATTAGTAATGCTTTGTTGCTCTGCATGATTATGGCCATTATGCTCTCTTAGTTGGTTGCTTCTAGTCTTTTGCTAGCCTCTACTTGTATGAGTAAGCTCTACTCATGCTTCCAACTCCCAAGAAACCAAGTTATTCCAAAGTGTCCACTATAAACTCCTATGCATGGTGTGTTACACTATTCCAATTATATTCTTGTTTTCAGCTATCTTCCAATTAAAAACTATTTTGTTATGTGAAAACTTAGTGATTAAAGCCCTCACGAACTTGATGGCACACTTTATATTCTTTGCCCCTAATAAACTTGAACCATTGTGACAACTTTGTTGTATATGCTTGCACTTATACGTTGGAATTAGCAGAACCGTGCTGCCACGGGGAACGCTTTCAACATTGCACTTGTACTTTGTACTCTGTTGATATCATGCTCTTTTGTCTATGGATGTCACCGGTGTGAAATAAAGAGGGAACTTGTAAGTCCATGGAGTTTGTATCCTGTGTTAGAGAAAAGCCTGGGCCGCTAGCCTAAGCCATGCCTAATCATGGTGGAAACTTGCAGCATCACCATAGTGACATCTATGAAGCATTCTTCTTAAAAATAGAGACACATTGAGAAAAGAGGAAAGAGAGAAAAAAGCACCATATTCCCATGGTACATAAGAAGATTGCTGAGATGCTCATTGTCTACTTGCCTTGTCATTTTGGTTATGGGAAAGCTCCTGTACCATGTGCAAGGGGTACCCTGTTGGCGGTTCTCAATGATATGCAAATACTTACAATGACAAGAACTTACCTGGGCCCAAAGTTGAGTATGCATGAGGTGTGGCCCTCGTATTCAAGGGAGATTGCCAACTTATACTTCGTCAAGCATATACTCCATCTTTGCCACTTTAACCTTAATCACTTCAAGATGCTTATGATAGGGGCAATGAGGGCTGAAAGCTAACAAGTACCATAATTTTTGGAAGCTCTTTTTGAAACTTGTAATCCCTGCTTCCTTTACAAAAAGGCATTTCTTCCACCATTATTGAGTCTCCACCTTCTACCTTTAGGCACCATTAAGAGAGCATAGTTGTCATTCTATGTGCAGTGTTCCAAAGCTTATTGATTGATGCATATTGTGATATTACTTGTTCTTGTGATATTTGTTTCTAGTCACCCTTGTGAACTTTGAAGGTGTCCTATGCATCTATATTGCTACTCTATGAGGGACAAGATGATTGCCACTATGCTATGTTTTCTGTATGTGAAACAAACAAACGTTTTTCAGTGCATGTTATTCATGATCTTTGTTTGTAGCCTTTCATGTTGCATGCATAGTTACTATGTCCTATTGTTAGAACTCCATATTTCATGCACATGTTTAGAGTTCTTTGATCCCAGCTTTCAATGCTTGCAAATGGTTGGATCTTTATTGTGAGGGTGCATGTCACCTTAAAAATTATTCTTTTATCACTTACCTACTCGATGACGAGTAGGAGTTAAGCTTGGGGATGTTGATACGTCGGAAACGTATCTATAATTTTTTATGCTCCATGCTTGTTTAGTATCTACTTTGCTTTACTTGTCTACACATTGAGGTGCTTTTTACATGTTATCTGGTTCTAACCTATTAACAAGTTGCAACAGTGCCAGATGCATGTTTTCTGCTGTTTTCGGTTTCAGAAAAGTTAGTAAAGAAATATTCTCGGAATTGGACGGGACAAACGTCAAAGTCAATTACTTTCCGTGGGGAACAAGAAGTCTAGAGGGGAGAAGGAGAAGCGGGTCAAGGCAGCCACCCCCCTAGGCGCGGCCAGGGGTGGGCCCACGCCTGTGTAGGGTTTGAACCCCCTGGTCGCCTCCTCGGCCTCCCTCTTTGCCTATAAGAAGCCCCCAATGCAGAAACCCTAAGCACCCGATCAAATCTCCACGAAACCATCTGTAGCCGCCGCCACCAACGTCCCTAGATCGGGGGATCTGATGTTCGTTTTGGCACCCTGCCGAAGGGGAGATCATCCCGGAGGCCTTCTCTCTGGTATGATGCGTGAGTAGTTCCACCTTGGACTATGGGTCCATGTAGTAGCTAGATGGTTGTATCTCCTCCTTTGTGCTTTCATGTATAGATCTTGTGAGCTCCGTTCATGATCAAGATCTAATCTATTTGTAATCACGCATGTTGTGTTTACGGGGATCTGATGGATATTGATATTATTATGTTGGTTTGGTTAATGGTTTTTTCTTTATGATTCTATCATGTCTGTGTTGTTTGTGATCTTGCATGCTCTCCGTTGTTAGTAGATATCTTGGCCAAGTAGTTGCTAGTGTCTCCAAGAGGGGGTATTTATGCTCGATAGTGGGTTCATGCCTCTAGTTTCCAAGGGAAGTGACAATAATCTCTTTGGTTGTAGATGTGTTGTTGCTACTAGGGAGAAAACAACGGTCTCTTGTTCATGGAACATATGGACTGTTTACCTTACACACTTTTCTTCAAGCAGTTGTCTGTTGCTTGCAACTTAATACTTGAGGAGGTTCGGATGATAACCTGAAGGTAGACTTCTAGTCATAGATGCAGTTGGATGACGGTCTATGTATCTTGTTGTATTGCCCAATTGAATCTCATATGATCTTTTTGACTAGTAATTGCATTGTTATATCTTGCTCGGTTCCTATCATTTTCCCTGTTGTAATTTGTTTACCCTTCATGCCATGTTATTTATCTAAGGAGAGCACCTCTAGTGAACTATGGACCCCGGTCCAATCTTTACCATTAATATATCTTCCACTGTTACTTGTTTACTTGCTGCAAACCATTACCTTTCACACCATACGTTTAATCCTTTGTTACAGCAAACCGGTGAGCTTGACAACCTCACTTATTCGTTGGAGCAAAGTGTTGAGTTTGTGTTGTGCGGGTCTCCGCGTTTCTTGCAACACCTGTGTGACGTTTCCTTCCTCCTTCTGGTACAATAACCTCGGTCTCTACTGAGGGAAGACTTGCTGCTGTGCTCATCACACCTTGCTCTTGGGGTTTCCAACGAAGTGCTCCACGTCAGCACTATCACGTGTCGCGGAGGATGGCCAACATCCGGCCGGAGCGCTGGCTGCTAGAGTCAGACGCCTCGTGGTTGTTCTTGCTCCTCCCCTTCTTCAGCCACGACGGTGTTTTCATCGTTGGCGGTGGTAGTGGTGACGGTGGCTAGGGTTTGCGACGGCGAGAGGTGAGGAGTGCGGCACCGATGGGCGCAGGGTTAAATAGTCCCTTCGCCCACGAACACGCGCAGCTTCCAGCTCCTTCGCCATCAATGCCGGTGCGGGAACGCAGGCGGCGCCCAGTGGGTCAGTGTGCCGTCGTGTGGCGCAGGATGCCGCCGGTCAGCCTTTCGCGCAGCGCCTCTGAATCGATGTCGCGGTTGCGTCTGAATCGCTGCTGCTGACCGCGTCCAAAATCAATGCCGCGTGTGGCTCGCGGGTGGGCCAGTGGCACGCGCCGGAACAACGTCTGCGCTGTCCGCGCGCGTCCGGGCCGACGCAGCCGAGCCCTAGATTAGATGCATGGATGAGTCGGGCCGGACGCGTTTCTCCGGATGGGTCGCCCCGCTAGGGCGCCGTGCACACCGCGCGTGTCCGCGCGAACAGTTTCGGACACGCGCAGACCGTTTGGGTGGGATATGCCCTGAGGATGCGTTTGGTTTGTGGGTATGAAAAGATGGCTATGGGTACCACTAACCACGTGGTTGTGGTTAACCAATTTTTCTGTTTGGTTAATGGGTTGGGAAAGTGGTTAGGGATAGCCATATCTGTGTTTGGTTTGAGGGCTAAAAGATGGCTGGAGTGATATAGTCACCTTTTTGTTATGATGGTGAGAATACCCCCATAACATGAACTTTTGGTTAGTACATAGATCAATCAAAGTTCAAATATATCATGACAATAATAATAGACTAAATATTATGTAGGAAATTTGTAAATAGTACATGTCATTGTGTCATAAAAACATAGTAAACACATGAATTGCACAAGTTATACAACCCATAGTTCGAAATATTCTCTTCTCGTTCAATCTCTGTCATCAATTGGGGCATATGTGATGGAGAGAAACATATGTGCCACTGCCATAAATATTAAAATCTTTGTCTTGTTGTCCATCTACAACGCAAAATTACATAATATATATAACTTCCACATCATTATCAGTACTAGCAGATTTCCATCTTCAGATAATATCTCTATGACCATGCAGATTCTCTATGTCAAATATTTCAGTCTGCGGAAAAAATCACCTCAAATCTTGTAGCAAAGTGTCCTCTCGTCTTTATTATAGTACCTGTCCATTGCATGAAGAGATATTAGATCCGAGAGAGAGGAATTTCATTACATAGATGTAAGTGTGTTGTGTGCTATAAGGAAAAGCAATCGATCAGAATATACTAGCTAGCTAAAGAAAGCTAGCTGCAGCGAGACGGACTCGAGCGCGCTCTGCCTCAGGCGACGGAACTAAGCGCGCGCTGTGCTGTAGGAAAATGAATCATGCACAGCTGCCGCTAATATACGGGTCTTGACAACAACATGATTAACAACACCCAAAAACAGCAAACCCTTAAAATAACCGCTAATGTACGGGTTTTGACAAAAAAAAGGCGCAAATAAGAACCCTCAAATCATGCTATCGGCAAAAAAAAACTAAGGACCGGAGCGAAAACCGTCTGTCGGCTTATACATACACGGGTTGCACGGCCGACCCGAACGCCGGCATGCACTCGGAAAAACCCTAGGACGCGCTGAAGTTTCACGACGCAACTCGCATACTTTCTCTGCGCCCTTCCACGCGCACCACCCCTAGCCGCCTCCGTCGCCGCCACCACCAGCCACCCGATTCGGCCTCCCCCGCCCACATGTAGCTGCTCCCGAAGGCCCGGCCTCCTTCCCGGCCGTCCTCTCTCCCTTCCGCGCCCCGCCTCCACGCGCCGCCGCCGCCGTGCTCCTATTCGAGGATGAACTCGTGCGAGCACCAAGATCTTCTCGATTGGTCGTCATCGAACCATTCCAACATCGATGATCTGATCCAGATGACAACTGCGAGACGACCATTCTCCTCCTCGCCGTCAGGGAGCACGAGGACTGCGCCAAGCTACTGGATCAAAGGCGCGGGCCGGTGATGGTGTAACATCCCATATTTTTAAAATGGGAAAGTTCCTAGGCTTCATGTGCATTGCATCATGGCATCTTGCAAAATTTTCAAATTCAAAACCATATGTCGAAAACCCTATTTGAAAATCCTATAAGCATCTATTAGGGGTTTTTGTAAAAATTATGTTTGTATTTTCTTTTGGACAGGATTATGTATCCCTAGTAGTCCATATTGATATTTTGACTTTTAGAAAATTTTAGGAAAAAGTTTCACTCCATTTGAAGTTAGTATGGAAAAGATATTGAAGAAATAAGAAATACAAAATGAATAAAAACAAATGAAAAAAATAAACTGACCTAACCTACCGGGTTGAGCCGGCCCACTCCTCTCTGCCGCTCGCCCGCGCGCGTAGCGCATCAGCTTGCGGCCCAGCGCCAGCCTAACTAGCGCACATCAGTAGCCCGCGCCGGCCTCCCTCTCCCCTCTCTCACTGACAGCAGGGCCTGCATGTCAGCATCTTCCTCCGGCCGAAGGCCGACCTGACCATGGTTCTGATTCGATTTCCCCGCGAATGCACACATCAGTTCGCGATTCTTGCCCCGCCCTCTGCACAAAATCTCTCCATATAAGCCCCTCCTCTCCCCTGTCTTGTTCTTTTTCCGAAACACCGATTAACCTAGCTCTCCCGAGTTCGAATCTGATCCCGCCGCCACCGCCACTTCAGGTCGAGCACGAATCTTCCGCCCCCATCCTCTCCTTCATCTCTATTTCTCCTTCCCGTCCTTCGATGCGTCCCCTCACCCTTCCATATCTTCCTGCAGCACAATAGAGGAGCTACCCGAGGCCACCAAAGTTCACTGTCGCCCGTACGCCTTCGGTCGCACACCGCCGTCGCCCGACGAAGCAAACCACCACGACGAGCCCACCAGCGATCCCGTAGTCGCCCACCGCATCTCCTATGACACCTCACCACCTCTGGAGTCCACCAGGACGCTGCCACCATCACCGCCTGAGCCGCCGCCGCCGCTACCATCGGTGAGCTCATCACGGTCTACATGGACCGTCTGATTGCCATCTCATCCAACGGCCCATGTTCTATTTAGTATCAAAGAGGTACCAGCCAATTAAAGAGCGCCGCGTGGCAGTCCAGTCACCGCCGGTCCGCAGAATATTCTGGGAATATTCTCTCCTTAAATTTCTGGAATAAGAAAATAGTCAAAAAATGTAATAAACTTGTAAAATTCATATAAACAGAATATTCATTAGAAAAATGCAAATGATATATGCTTGGATTCATAATAATGTGTAGAATTTTATTATGCAATAAAATGTTCACTTTGCCCAATGAATATTTTCTATAATATTTAAACTAACTAATGTTATATAATTCATGGGAAAATATCCACATCCCCCAAATTGGCAAATTTGGTATCTATGGATTTAGAAAATTGTAATCTACGTCACTATAGCGTTAGTTGATTTTGTTACAGTAGAAAATATTTATATATGATTAAATCAATTAAATGAGTATTTTGGCTATAACTTTTATTCTATAAATAATTTTGAGGTGAAACTGGTGATAAATGAAAGCCGTGAACATTACCTATCCAGTAGCATGGTCTACAAAAAAATGAGACTATTTAATATTGAAATTATTCATATTTCAATAATGCCTATTAAAAACCTATTTGTTTAATAGGAAATGTTTATAGAAAGCTTTTGATCTTGTTTCACTACAAGAAAAATATCCTTCTACACAGACGATTTTTGTGGTTGAAGGCCCAATTTTCGTGGTTGAAGAGCCTTCTATAACGGATGCCTTTCATGTTAAAAGCCCCATCACAAATGAATCTACCACGGGTTTTTTTTCGATCGTGGAAGATCGCACCCTTCAGCCATAAAAATTCGTTCCGTCGTAGATCAGTTTGCCAGCTGCGTTGACTGCTGACGTCATGCAAACAGTCACGTGACGAATATCGTTAACATGCAGTTAACATTATTAACTGTTAATGAAACCGTGTAAAAGTCAGACCCAGCCAAGGCCTGATAATTATTAAGTGGGCTGACCTATTATGGGTGCCCGTTACTATGGGCCCATTAAGTGGGCCATCCCAACAAAAAGGCGGCCTGTTATTGTTTCGTTCTGCACTATTTGAATTGGGCTTATTTGTGCTGTCAGATACGTCCCTTAAACTTTCCGGGCCATTACTGTTTTGACCAGTGCTGTTTGAAACAGGCTCATCTGTGCTGCCTGTAACCATCTTTTTGTTCTTTACTGTTTAAAATAGGCTCATTTGGCCAGCACACTTGGATCCGTAAATTTTAGGACCCATTACTGTACAATCCTGCACTATTTAAAATGGCCCATTTAAGTTTCCCACGATGACCCATAAACTTTTCGGCCTGTTACTATTGCGACCTAAAGTAGGCTAGCCTGGCTCAATACCGCGTGGCCCATTATCCGCCCGCTATAGTCGGTCAGTTACTGTTACGGCCTGTGGTCAGCCCGTTACTGTTCTGGCCTATTATTGTTCTAGCCATTTTATTGTTCGGGCTCTTTACTGTTTGAGCCTCTTACTGTTTAGGCCTCTTATTATTCGGGTTTTTTACTGTTCTAGACTTCTATTACAGTAAGTTACTGTTCTGGCATTTTACTATTTAACGGATACAGGTAACACCCCGCTACTACATGGCGGCATAGAAGGCCGTCATTGTTGATTGGTGGCCCATGAAGGGGATCGCAACAGTCTTCGCGGGTAGTATTACCCAATTTATTGATTCGACACAAGGGGAGACAAATAATACTTGCAAGTCTTAACAACTGAGTTGTCAGTTCAGCCGTACCTAAAAATAGTTATTGCTCACAGAAGTTTATCAGTAGCAACAGTTTGTAGTAGAAACAGCAAAGCAACAGTAGCAGTAACAGTAATAGTAAAGCAGTAGCAATAGTAACAGTAACGGTGACAGTAGGATTCGAGTGCGGTAGGCATAAGGATGGATGGACGGGCATTGCATGGACGAGTCTAAACATGTAACTTCAAATAACTAGGGCATTGCAGATAAATAATAATACGCATCCAAGTACTAAACAATCCTAGGCATGTGCTCCAAATATAGTCACACGTGCTCACAATGAGAGCTTGCACAACATCTTCTGTCGAGCCAGCCCGTGGCAGCGGGGCCTCTAGGGAACTACTGGAAATTAAGGTGCTCCTTTTAATAGAGCACCGGAGCAAAGCATTAACCCTCCGTGAACACATGTGATCCTCACACAACAGCCATCCCCTCCGGTTGTCCCAATTTCTGTCACTTTGGGGCCTTTGGATCCGGACAATGATATGTGTACACAACTTGCAGATAAGACCATAAACAATACTATCACAATGATTCAATAATAAGTTCAGATCTGAGATCATGGCACTCGGGCCCTAGTGACAAGCATTAAGCATAACAAGTTGCAACAAAGTCAAATAGCACTAATAAAGATACTAGGCACTATGCCCTAACAGATCTTATTCGATTACATGATAGAACTCATCCAATCCCTACCATCCCCAAGCCTACAGCGAGGTATTACTCACTCATGGATGAGGGAAACATCGGTGGTTGATGGAGATGCGTTGGTGATGACGATGGCGATGATCCTCTCCAAATTCCCCGTCCTGGCAGGGTGCCGGAACGGAGTTTCTGGATCCGATTCTTGGTTTTTGGTGGCAGCGGCGGAGGGGAACTCTTTCTGGAAAACTATCAAACCCCCCCTCAGTTTTTAGGTCGAAAGGCAACTTATAGGCGCAGAGGGAGGCCGAGAGGCTGCCTGGGGTGGCCAAACCTCCCCCAGGCGCGGCCAGTGGTGGGCCCGCGCCTAGGGTGGGTCTGGGCCTCCTAGGGCCCCTCTCTGTCTCCCCTTCTGGCTCCGTGGATCTTCTGGTGAAAAATTGTTTTTGGCATATTTTCCGGGATTTTTCCTGATAGTTGATTTTCTGCACAAAAACAAGACACCAAAGTAATTCTGCTAAAAACATCGTCAGTCCATGTTAGTTGCATCCAAATCACACAAGTTTAGAGGAGAAACAATAGCAAAGTGTTCGAGAAAGTACATACGTTTTGGATGTATCAACTTCCCCCAAGCTTAGCTTATTGCTTGTCCTCAAGCAATTCAGTTGAAAACTGGGTGCGATAAAAGAACTTTCACGAACACATTGCTTCATATGATGTAAATATTCTCAGCACAGGAGTATATGCTTAGACAATTCATAATAAAGAGTATGCAACTAAATATACTCAATAGTCATTGCAAGCTATGAAGAGAAACCAACTCAAGAATAATAAGTAGCATGAAACATAAACATAAGCAACATTGCAATGCTCATAATAAGGTATGATAGAGTGGTATCTCGCTTGCCTTTGTTTGAAGAGCACAATATAAATGCCAAGGCACCTCTGAAGTTCACATGAAGACTAGAGATAAAGATATCAGAGATACAAGCATCAAAGTCATGACATATTTAACCAAGTTTTGAGACAAACACAAGAATGACAACTATGCTCTCAAGAAGGTGCTCATAGAATAAGTTGTGACTCAACAAGGTTGTGAAAACGGTTTTGAAAGTTTTGAAAGGCTTCCAAATGCTGAAAGGAAGGTACTCATTAGATTTGAGCTCTCATTGCCCCTATCATAAGCATCTTTATGTGGTTAAGGTGAAAGTGAGGTCCACTCTGAATTATATGCTTGACAGACCATATACTGAAAATCCCAAGTCCCTTGAGTGCGAGGGCCACTCCGCATACTACTCAACTTTGGTCCAGGCAAGTTCTTTTCATTGTAAGTATTTGCATATCATCGAGAACCCCCAACGAGGTACCCCTTGCACATGGTACAGGAGCTTTCCCATAACCAAAATGACAAGGCAAGCAGACAATGAACATCTCGGCAATATTTTTATTTACTATATGCATAGTTTTTTTATTGAGGATGCTTCATAGATTACTCACTATGGTGATGCTGCAAGTTTCCACCATGATTAGGCATGGCTTAGGCTAGCGGCCCACGCATTTCTCTAACACAGAATACAAACTCCATGGACTCACAAGTCCCCCTTTCATTTCGCATCGTTGACATCCGCAAACAAAAGAGCAAGGTATCAACTAGATATAAATATATCTAAAAGGTGTTGAAAGCGTTCCCCATGACAACACAGTTCTGTTGACTCCCAGCATATAACTTTCATGGACTAGTCACAATGGTTCAGGATTATTAAGTGCACAGAATAAAGTGTGCCATCAAGTTTGTGAGAGCTTTACTAACTAACTTTCTCAACACAGACAAACATTTTATTTTGGAAGAAAACATTGCATATAAAATATGCACTGAAGTAGCAAATGATGCTAATAGGTAGGTATGGTGGACACAACTGGTAATATTGGTTTTGGGGAGTTGGAAGCACAGGTAGAGCACATACTCAGTGGAAGTGAAGGCTAACAATAGAGAGGGAGCGACAAACGAGAGAGTAGTAGCAGTCATAATCATGACTAATTATGGCATGAAAGTGACACAAGAACTATGAGGCAAAATAAATCATCGAGTCTTATTGACTATTGATCAGTCATATGCATGCGTGAGCATGTGCCAAGTCGATTCACATGAATAGTCAGAGGAGGATACCACAATATCATACCAAAGTATGAATAAAACAATGCAAGCAAACATTCATATGCGATGCTATAAACTATTAGCAAGCTGGAGCTAATCATAGACAAGCAAGAACTACTAAGCATCCATAATGACATACACCTTACACAAACAGGCTAAGCTTGCTGTAACATCCCAGCATTAGAGCTTAGAAATAAGCTGAACACAGATGTGTGCATTGCATTCATACATAGAAAATCTGAATAATTTTCGCGCTTTTAAATAAAAACTTGTCAAAGTGATTGAAGCTTCTCTTAACTTGATGGAATTGAAGTAGATCATCAAGTTGACTGCGATAAGTTTCACTATGACCTTTGTTAAAACCTTATTTTGGGTAAACATGATTTGATCTAAGGGTAGATCAAATGGAATAAAATTAAACCCTAACACATTACTTAATGATTTATATTTGATCCTTAGGTGATCATATCATAATATTCATTATAATAACTCATGAATACCAAATTATAAATATAACACAAATAATAAGAATGTAACAACTATATCTTAATCTCATCTACTTATACCATGAGTATCATGGAAATACCTAACTTTAACTCTCTAGTGAGATTGAGTAGGAAAGAAACCAAAGTCTAGATCATTCACCATATATCTTTCTTTCCATATCAATTCTTATCATTTCTATTAAATCCTATCTTTATATTTGTTGTTCATCAATGTTGAGTAATCAACTATTGATTCACCAAATCTTAACCTATCAACTCTTGTCCTTATTATAGCATTCACTTAAGGCTTATAAAGCAAGAAGTAAGAAGAGGTAAATAGTGAAGCTAGTTTTATATATCATCTTTAGGATGGGAGTGATGGAAGAAAATCAAATCAATATGGTAACAAAGAAGATTACAAGGATGAAGTCTGAAGATAGTTACCAGGAGTATTCCTATTGGATCAAGTAGGTATAGTCAATGAATTATATCTCTTAATCCAATAGAGCTAAACAGAAGATAATTATAATACAAATGTAATGTTGTATGGATGGAAGCCTTGATTAGCCAACTGGAAACATAAACTATAAAGGATCAAAGGATTATAATGATCATGCCTTACTCACCAATATTGAATGCTTATACCATGTATAAGTGACATTGGTGGATAAAACATGATTGAACCATCCTAGATTAGTCATTACAAGTCACATTAATATAATGTGAGGTTGGAGCATAAGATACTGGAATCAAGTAGAGATAAGATAGTATGATTAAAATGATGTTAGAGCAACATTGGATTAAAGAAGTAGTATTTTCCTCTTTGGAAATACTAAGCACTTGAGGTGAAGTAGAATTTGATGTATACATCTATTGAAGTGATATTAGTGAAGGATGATTAAGGAAGAGTATGAATTTAGTTAGAGGTAACCATATGTTGGATTAGAGGTTATCAACAGAAAAGTAGTTGATATAACCAAGTATGCAAATTTAAAGGATAAAAGGTGGATAAGAATATTCTTGTAAAGTAAAGCTCATCATGTTAGCACATGATGATGGATATAAAGAAGTAATATATATAGGAAAGGAATTCCTTAATTAGAAGTCTAGAATTATAAAGTATGGAAGATAGGAATCCTTAGTAAACCCTAAACCCTAAATATATAATAAATCTTAACATCCATCTCATTTGATGGATAAATCCTTCTGTAGGAATATTTTCCTATATCAAAACACTTAAGCACATCCTTATCATTTCCAATTATCATAACTATATGTGCTTAGAAGTTATCTCTATCAATTCTTTTCCATATGCCATTCCAGAAAATAACTTTCTGTTTTAAAGGGATGATATCACTAAAGATCTCAAACATAAAGACAATATGATTAACCATTCATCTTTATTCACACCAATAAAATAAACTTGAGAATATTAAATCTTCTAAGAACTTATGGTAAAGCATTTTCAATTCAAACTTTAACTCATATGTGAGTTGTAATAAAATATATATTACTATTTCCTAAATCTATGAGAATAATATTAACCATATTAATTCTTTTGAATATCATGTATCAAAGAATGATATATGATCATTATATAAAATGTTCTCCAAACTATAAATTAACAATAAAAAGTTAAATTCTATCATTAAATAAAGAAATATCATCTAATAAATCCATGGTTTATCATGGAAAGAAAATAAATAACAAAGTCTCTTAACAAATATTTAAATGATCTATATATAAACAAAATATATACAAATGTATAAGAAAATAAAGAAGTGATAACTCAATATAATAAAAGTTTATTTATAATTCTTAATAATTTTATCGTTGCTGCAAGTATTTAGCAAATAAAATTCCAAAAAGAAAAGTTTAAACCAAATATAAAAATACAAACCTGAAAACAAAACAGAAAATGAAAAAGGAATAAAACCAGGAAAAAACAGAGGAAACACCAAATCTGTCCCACGGCCCATTTCCTCTTCTCTCTATTCGTCGTCCGCAGGTCACAGCCAAACTCCACCGCTCGCTTCGCTGCAGCCCAGCAACGGCCGAAGCCCGCATACCTTTTGGAACTCTAATCCGTCGTCTTCCTCCCCTGGCAAGCTGCTCGGTGGAGGGTCTCCGACCACCCGATGCCACCGTCGACGTCACGCCGCCACCGAGGCCTTCGCGAGGATAAGAACGACGCGGTGACGCCCTAATCCTCATCCTGGTCATTCCATGCGTGCTCTCTCTCAGTCCTCCCGATTTCTTCCCCTCTTTGACTGAACCCTAGCCACCAGAGTTGTTCACCGTCGTCGTCTGAGACCTCCTCGAGACCAACTGAAGATGCAACAAGCTTCTCCGTGGTGGACACTATCTTTTTGCGGAAGGAATCGAGCTAGGGGGCCTAATCGTGCACATCCACCTTCTCTGACCGCCGCTTGCCGCCGACCAAGGCGACGTTGTCCGAGCTCGCCTCCCCTCACCATAGCCTCCACAAGCTTCCTGGTAAGCCACTGAGCCTCCCAGTGCTCTTACTTTCCTGAATTGCTTCCGGAATGGTCCTCCCGACGTGCGCTGCCCGTAGCCGCCGCACAAACTCGCTGTCGTAGATTCTCCGATAGCCAATAACCAGCGGCGCCGCTCAATTATCGTTTACACGCCCATGCATCCTATGCGTGTAACCAGGCAGCCTCGCGTGCGCTAGCTCGCCGTTACCGTGCTCGACTGGGGAGGATTCCGACGAGGTGATGTCATCATGACGGCAGGGTGATGTCACTCTTGACCGGGTTAGCTCTTTGACTGGTCTTTGCTGAGGTGGCTTATGATGTGGCCTAAGCCCCACCTTTCTGTGACTTGGGTGGATCCCATCTGGGTGTAAAAAGGTTTAATATTTGTTTAGGAATAATTAAAACATTATAAATCCAAATTCCAATATTCCGGAAATAAAATAAAATGATTAAATCTTGTAAATTTAATATCTTTTGTTTTATAATTCAGAAAAATACATATAATATATGAAAATATTTAGAAAAATAAAATCTATAACTTAAAACTATTATAAAATATTATTATGATGATTATTTAAATAAATATTATTTAATAAAGATTTTATAAGTAATAAAATTTAGATAATTCATATTTAAATATTGATAAATACTAAAAATAGAAATAAAATACCAAAAATCTTAGAAAAATAAAAACAATCATTCAAAACTATAACCATACATTTTTACTTCCCTTAATTAAATATTTATTGTTTATTAAGTGTTTATAAAGTAATAAACTTTATTAAAATCATATCTTATTATTTATAAATCACAAAAATAAATGTAATATACCAAAATGATCACAAAAATAATACGTACATGTTAAAAATGTGATATTCCACTTTTGAGTTAAAAAAAACTTAAACACTTTCATAACTTGAATTTGAATCTATTTCCTTAATTAATAATTCATATAAAGGTAAATAAAATTTGTTAATAATTCTAAAATTAACTAATTAAAGTCTAATAAATAGTATTAGTCTTGAATATTCATAATATAAAGTCAAATTGGTCCAACACATTTTAAATACAATCTTATTGAATGATCCTTCAATTATATGTGTAATTTATATTTTAAAAGAACCTTTAAAAATTATAAAATCTCCAAGGCTAATTTGTAGTAAAATAAAACCTATTCTTTTATATTAACCGCAAGTTTATAAATAAATCAAAACACTACACATGAGTTCATAAGTAATAAATAATGTTGTTTACTTATTCACAAACCTTAACCACACCCTTATAGGGAGATAAATTCCTTTATACAATTATAATGTAAAGAAACCACTACTCCAATAGAAGTAATGCCATTCTTAAGTAACTCTAAAGAAACGATATAAAGTGAACAAGATACAAATATCATAAGTAATACAACTTAAGTCTATCTACATCCTTAAAGTTACCTTTAATTTGCAAAGCTTTAAGTATGATACTAAATACTTTATTACATGTTTTATAGTTAATTTTGGTATTTTATAATTAACTTATAAAACATCTTAAGTCCAAACTATTCAAGCAAGAACAAACAACATCAATCACATTTAATTAACCACAAAGATTGTTTAAATCTTCGTAAGGAAATATTTTCTTCAAATATTATTTTTCTTGCCACTTAGAAAAACAAATAACAACTAATCACAATCACATTACTTTATACGTTACTTGTATAATAAGATTGTTAATACTTAAATTCTTTACAAGTGACATTACTTGTAAAGTAAAACTTGAAGATAAACAATTAAGATGTAAGCAACCTTGAGTAGCATCCCATATGTGTGTATTTTATTGTTGTATAAATACATGTTGTTTTCCACACACTCCCAAGCCTTAATAAGAAGCACATATATGAAACTTAATCTAAAAGGGCAACACATTCCAAGGAAACCCTTTCTAGTATCCAAACCCTAAAATAACGTTATTCTCGGGATTCGTGTTTATCAACTTGCATTACATTACTTATGCATAAAAGCATCTTGCTTCTTTAAACATTAGTCCTTACCGGACCAATGATGCTGATTTCAGATATTGAATCTTATATTGTCTTGAAGACCGTGAGTGCATAATCTTGCAATCACAAAAGGAAAGTTCACACTTGCTCATGTCCTTTGATTATTTTCTGTAAAGTATTTTACAAATCCAGTGTTGTCATCACCTGCATTTGAAAAAGGTCAGAAAACACTATTTTCATAATAATGTGATTATAGGTTATTTACCATGAGGTAATAACCTACTATAAGAGTTCCGGTGGTAAAGGAACATATTATCTAGGACTTAACAACCAATGTCGCCAGTGATTCTTGCGCCGTATATTACGCGTTGACCATGAGATTTGGAATGGGACGAAGAAAAGTCAGCTGTATCTTTTCCCTCGCATGGAGCTGGATGTGCGGGTCATGGCTGTTATCACTCGTAGCGTCCATATTATTTATGGTAATTCGTAGAGGATATGTAGCATATGGGTGGGAGCCCTCAATGTCCCACGATAGTTCCGGCATCTGAAGGGTTTGTACTGCCATTGCCGTAATTCAATAGGTGGGCTGGCGTACACCAAGGAGACATGCGGGGTCACGGAGAAGGCAGTGATTGGCTTGGATCTTAGTCTGGGCCTCACACCAAGGAAGTGTGAACGAACCTGCAATTTGGATGCGCAACAAAGCTAAGATCTCTCATGGGTAAAGTGACGCACCTCTGAAGAGTATAAGAACTGTAACTTGTTACTCCCTGTTCCGGGAAGGAGATGCGAACGCGGCGGGAAAGGAACTCCATGAAAGTTCGGGTAAACCCGTGAAGGATGACGGACATAGCTTTTCAGAATAAAAGCAACCTTTGATGAAATGTTTATGAAAACTTGCATTGCCTACGACCTATGGTCTGTGGTTGTAGCTATAGTGCATCAAACACGCATTTTCTAGTGAACTTGCTGAGTACGCTCATACTCAAAGTATCTTCTTAACCCTTGCTAGGTTCTAAAGCCAGTATAGACGACATCTACATCAAGTTATGCTCCAAGAATCATCATTAAAAGCTAGAGCTCTTCAATGAAGTCAAGTAAGTCAACATATATATCAACTCAAGTGAAGAAGAAGTTGCGGATTAGATAAGAATAGAATCTCTAGCCATAGAACCTACTTCTGTAGAGTACTGCAATAGCAGCAATACAAGCCAAATAGTTAGATGCTAATTTTATTAGCATAATAGTTATGAGTTGTTTATTTCTGATTCTTGTTTGTAAGAAGTTTCTTTCTTTCTCTTTAACCTAGAGTGTTCTCTGGATCTTGTGTAAAGAGTTGAGTTGTAACCTATAGTCATGTCTTGGACCTGCTATGTTTCTGTTCTACCACTCTGAGGGATGTAATACTAGTGAACGATGTTTCATTGGTGTTATGTCAACGACTATAGTGTACTACATCATGCAGTAGTATGCTGGGTCACCGCACATGCTCACAATGATGAGTATGTACAAAAATGAAACAAATAGAGTTCGTTACCATCCTCTTACCACACCTCGAGTTGTCTTAATCTTCATTATTGCCCTTCACTTGTGTGACTTGAATAATTAACATGAAAACCAATATCCCCTGAGGACGGCTGAACCCTGCGAAGAACTCACAAAACCAAAGAAGAACAACAAAGATTTTTAGTGTTTTCGATTTTTTAGAAACAAGCAAATAAAGAAAAACCAAACAAAAACAAAGCAAACCAAACAAAGCAAAATCTTTTTGGATTTTTATTTTAAGGCAAACCAAAGCAAAGAAACAAAGAAACAAACCAAGAGAAACAACGAAAATATTTTTGGTATTTTTGTGTTTTTAGAAAGAAGCAACAAAAACCAAAAAGAAAGCAAAACAAATGGATATACAAAGAACCGACCGAACATGATATATATATATATGAGTGTGTAATGTCGGTGTACCTCCCCCCAAGCTTAGGCTTTTGGCCTAAGCGAGGCTCAATCCCATGGTGCCCAAGTAGATGCACCTCCGTAGTATGTCGAGGAAGCTTCCTCGTCCTGGTATGAGCTCGAGGCCTGCCCTGTGTAGTGTAAAGCGGGGTCATATGCGGGCACTCCCCCCGGATAGTGCCCGTGGAAGTTAAGAGAATCCAGCAACTCATCCATCTCCGCCTTCGAGCGTGACCAAGGTCCCAGAGAAATACTGAACAAAGTGGCTTGGGGAAGAGGGATATCTCTCTCTTCCCCGTTAGTAAACATCATTGTATAAACCAAGTTCTGAAGAGTAGAGCTAGAGGTGACAAAGTGGTGCGCCTTCATGGTAGCAAGATCAAGTCTTTGGGGAGCCAAAAATGTATCATGAGGATCAATAGCAATGTTCAAGGCAACAACAATACGAGTAGAAATAATTCCCCCATAAATGGGTCCCCTAGCAGCTAAGATATGAGCAATGAGGGAACCAAGGTTATACTTTTCCTCACCGTAAAGCGCCAGTAGCTAAGAAGTCCAATTGATAGTTGGATATATTACTAGTGTTCTCCCTACCAAGAACACTGGTGGTAAGATAGTAGGTGAAGTACCTGATGGCTGGCAGTTGAATGTTCTTTATCTTCCCTCTTTGAGCTCTACGGTCATCATCATTGGTTATTCCTCGGTATAGTTCCAGCAAATCAGCGGGAAGAGCTATAATCTTCTTTGATGACCCCTTTGTACCAAGTCCCAAGGCCTTGCAAAAAATATCATTGTCATAGAATGATCCCTGCCATAAAGTCTGAAAGACACAGAAGAATTGAACAAAGTATTGGTGAAGGATAAACTCTCCACAAATGTTTTAGTAAGTGAAGCATATTGTGCACTCTCATCCTGCATGAAACTTGTTAGACCAGCCCTCTCAATCAAATCCATGAAATCATTAAGAATCCCAGCAGCTCGCAAGAAAGTTTGATAAGGAAAGGTGGAGGGGTGCGCATCCCCTTCATCCCCCTCGTCACCAAACCGCGGAGTGATGAGATCCTCATTGTATGAGGGTCTGGAGCTTGTAGATGACCTTGGGAGCCCTTCTAGGTGCATCACTCTAAAAAATGTCACCAAAGGTGTGGTGGTCCATGACTTCCCTTTGATGAAATTTTAAACAACCATCAAACCAAGTGATTTCTAAGTTGATAAATGATGAGCAACTACTATAGGAACTTCCTAGAGGACTACACATGCATCAAAACAAAGTTTCTAAGCATATAACAAGCATGCAAGCTCAAACAACCTGTCACCTACAGTAGCAAAATACTCAAGATACAATCTACCAATCACAAATCTAATTGGACAAGTGGAGGAGGCACATACCAAGAAGCAATCCCTCAAAAAATCAGCACTTTATATGGGTTGAACAAGGAGATCAAAAATCGCGAGCAAGAATAGCAAGAACTCGAGCTTGAGCAAGGTTTCCGGTGTTTTTCGGGAGAGAGAAAGAAGGTGGCTTTGAGGAGGCAGCCTGGAGGGGCCCAGGTGGGCCAGACCCCCCCTAGGCGCCACCAGTGGTGGGCCCGCACCTACCACAGGTGTGGGGCCTAGGGGTTCCCGCTGGGTCATATCAGGTGCCACTCTGCCCCTTTTTTCGAGGAAAAATTTATTTTGAATTTTCTGGGATTTTTCGGAAAACTTTATTTTTGGCCAATTTTCTCGGTGTGAAATTTGATTTTCTCGCAGAAACAGTTTTTTTAGAAGAAGCAAAAGAAAACCAAAAGCCAAACTACAGAAGCTCTAAGAAACTCAAACAAGCAAACAACTATCAAAACTAAAGCTAAAGCAAAGACTAGTGTGAACACCCGGATTTTTAATCCCAGATGCCTGTTATGCCATACATCGCAATCCCAGGATTACCATTTTTGCGATACATAACAGATTTGGATACCACGGTACATCATCCATTACAAACTATACATAATGTCTTACACAAATAAGGATCTCATGATCCAGTTCTTAATACAACTCAAGCAGCGGAAATACGTAATAATAACGATAGCGTAGGCAAAGCTCCATCTTCGGGGTCACAGGCAATGCTGACGATGGCAGATGATCCTAGTTGTCGTAACCTTCCTGGGGTCCATCTTCCTGGTACTCCTCTTCATAGTCTGGCCACGGGAATAGCCAGGGACAAAGCCATGAGTACTCTTTAAGTACTCGCAAACTAATACTAACAAGTGAAGGGGGTTTTTGTAGTAGGACACTAAGCTCTAGGGTTATTTTGCAAAAAGCCAGATTTACCTCTACTAAGTTTTGAAACAAAGAAAGCTAGTTGAAGTTTTATAACACCTAAGTGGGAACTTGTATTTCATATCACAACTCTGTTGTGGTCAAGTCAAAGTCTCAATTCATTTCATAAGTCATTTTGGAAACATCTGATGGGGGAACAGTATGGCCACTCTGTCATAACCGCGGACGCGGCTATTCGAATAGTTTGACCGCGGACGCGGCTATTCGAATAGTTTGACACTCTGCAGAGATTGTACACTTTCACCACAACATTCGATACATCCGTCAGGAACAAATCCTGAATTCAGCATACTCAGTATGCGGATAATCAATCCTAACCTTTCAATTACAAGCCCTAGTATAAGCACCTCTCCTGTGAGTTTGGCCTCCCAACCATGACTAACTATCATCTTGGGTACTGCATAGGTGGACAATCTTCACAAGGTAGCCTCAGCTCAGACCTTGGCCGTGAGGGAACCAATAATAAGGTATATAAGTTTCCAGTCAAGCCCTACCTAATTCTCGGGTATTGTGGTTGTACGGTAAAATTGGAATGGTATCGCATCCAGACAACCATCAGTTTTATAAAGGGCTAAGGCTCATGTCTCAACATTTTCATCATCAAATCATCTAGTGTTCGGAAACACATGTCAAAACATCTCAGTAGAATGATCCATCATTCCAAGGTTTTCATAACCATTTTCACCAAGTATTCCCATCTAATGTTGATCAAGTTTTATGCTTAGCACTAGCATCTACAAGTGGGGGTGAGTACTAATGAGGGGTGGTAAACAAGTGGAGTTTCAACTAAGTACAATCTCATGCCTTAGGATGACATAAAGATTATCTAGCTTAGGCCAAATTTTATGCTCTTTATGCAACCTTCCATTATCTTTCTAGTATCTACAAGTCAATTAAGTAAACTCTAAGAGAAAAGCTTTGATAAAGAAATAAAGTATAAAGCTGGTAAGTAAAACTAGGATTGGGGTTATCAAGTGGGTATGATCACATATGCCTAGGGCATATAGTTGGCATGGTAACAAGCAAGTATTTGCTTGCATAGGTATCAGAATAAGCTTGCTAAGTTAATAGCTTGCAAGTATTGGCTTGCCTAGGTAAAGTATCCTTCAAGTGTTAGCTTGCATAGGTCAACTTGGTTAGTAAGGCTTGCCTTGTGCAGAGCAGTGGTTGAAGTTCTCCTCGGCTTCTTCTTCGTAGTATCCTTCTTCCTCCTAATATCCTTGGTCGGTACTAGCGTCTATAAATAAATACGAGGTACACAATCACCAAACAATACTTAACTACTTTCAATCATCACACAAAAGGGGTCCTATAGATGATCTAGCATCATCACTAACATTACAAGATTAAAGCATTTGTCTTATTTATTTTATTTTTAGAAAAGTAATTTCTACTCATTGAAAAACTACTTAAGATTTAATATTCTCCAACTCAAACATGGGATCATGTTGACACATGTCATCACCACATATTTCAGTCCATGAGAATGTGATTTAAAGTGGTGTCGCAATTTAATAAGGTTTAACCTTTTATTTCAATTAAATAAAGGGACTAGAAATACCTATGTGGCATTCTTTTATTACTTGAACATTATTTCTGTAAGTAAATTCATATGTTTTTATATATTCTGAAAGGTATGATCAAATGTGATTTTTGAGAGTTGGAATCAACTCAAAAGCTATTATGGTTGAAATTTGAAAAATGTTTGAATGCAGAAAAGCTTCTGACTTTTTATTTTTACCAAGGGTGATCTACAGATCCAAATGATTTGAATACAACAGGCTTGGATTAAGCATTTCAATACCTTTCTAACAAAATTGGTTTCATTCAATTTGGTTCACTGAATTGAGATGGGTTGATTTTTGAAACTAGATACAGAACTATGTTTGAATTAAAATGGAAAAAGTTAAATTCAAACGAGTGGGCTGCGCAGGAACTGCTAATGGGCCGGCCCAGTGTCACTCCGCGGCACAGGGCGCAACTGATAGGGCGGGTATACTGGTCAGTGACTCTTTAAACGCGAAGCGGTACGGGGCGATGCGGTGCGTTGGATTAGAAGTAAGATCAATGGTTGAGGGTCTTCATCGACGATGAACTAGTCACCGGCGAGTTTGAACCCTAGCGGCTCAGTGGGGGTCATCGGGGGCTCACCGGGGCTCAGGCAAAGGTCGGCGATGCGGGCGAACGACAAAGTCGACGACGGTGAACCTCCTGATACCGGCAGCTCCTCCTAGGGTGGACGAAATCGACGGCGCCCTTCTTCTCCAAAGGCGGCCTGCTTCGGCGCAATTCCGACGATGCGCTGCTCGCCTTGCTCCAGCTAAGGGGTGGAACGATCAGTGAGGTGAGGGGAGTGAAATGGTGTGCTCAATTCGGCTGTGGGTCGTCTCCTTTTATAGGCTCGACGGTGAGACCGAGAGGGATGGGCAGACGACAGTGGCGACACGGCTATGGGCGACTAGAGGCATGGCCGAGGGTGGCGATCGATCAGTGGTCTCCTGGCGATGCTCTATGGTTTAAATGCGCGTGTAGGGGCGGTGGCAAACGGTCAGGAACGCACGTTGCTCTACGAGGCAGAGGCGGCGAACTCTGCGGCGAGCGGTGGCTACGGGGCACGAGCGGTGAAACGAGCATGTCTGGCGGTCTCCTGGGACGGTGGGGAGCATGCTGGCGGGCGGCAAGGGCTCGAGGTGGTCGGGTTGCGTGGGAACGGTGCGTGCTTTGCGACGCACGTCGGCATGGTCGACAGCGGCACGGGCGCAATGTTCCTGGCAGTTCTGGTCGTTGCCTTCGAGCTAGGTTTGGTCGAGAGGGGGCGGTGAGGCATGGGTGATCTCCCAGACAAGGTTGGCACGGCTAGTTCTTCTCCTAGCTTGATGTCCACACTGGGGTGACATGGGTGCTCTCGGCCTATTCACCATTGATGACATTGGCGAGTTTACAGTGGTGCTAGAGCTTAGTTAAGTTTGCTAGATGATCTACTGAGGCTAGTGTAACCAGAGAGGGAACAAGGTTGGCTCAAATCACTGCTCCAAATAGTGTTTTGATTTTGTTTGATTTGCATCTGCAAGGTGTTTGATGAAATGGCCGCATAAACTCAAGTTTTGAATTTTGAAATTATTTTTGGTGGGTGTACTAGGCATGTGCTGGTGAGTCTGTAGATGCTTGGGTTTTTAAAGTTGAGTTGGTTTGAGGTTTTTTTGAAAAAGTGGGATCTTCCCATATGAAATAGATTCAATTTTAAACTATCATTTAAACTATGCATTTGAATGTTTCTGGATGATCACAAGGTGGGCCTTGATACCTTGTTATGAGTACTATCAAGGGGTGCAAAGATCCAAACAAGTTTCTGTTAAGTTCTGAAAGTTAGAGATAGCCAAAGTAGGCATGGGAGTTAAATTGGCCAAAGTGACCATTCACTTAATTTGTTTGTTTTGATTTGTTTGTCTTTGTGAAAAGTTTGGGGATTGTTTAGATGATGTTTATTTCACCTAAGAATCATTTTACAAGCAAAGAAACACATAATCATGGCAATTCAAAAGAATCCAAATTTCAATACACACACATATGAATGCTTTCATATTTTTAATTGGAAAAGTTTTTGTTAACCCTAATTTTGGTGATTAGAGTTTGATGATTCTAGTTGAATATTTTTGGGATGTTACAACTAGGAAGGAGAAGGGAAAAATAAAACAAGTATAACCATAGTGGAAACATTGTTTTGTTCATTGAAATCCTTTTGTTAACAAGGTTAATCAAGTCTTGTTACCAACACAATCTTAAATGATACAAAACTTTGTATTCAACAAGGTGATTATGTTACCTCATACTTGATAGCAATGGTCCCAATCATAATAGTTTCAAAATTTTCTTGTGCAATGGGACAATATATCTCTCCAACCTTGATATCTTCAATATTTTCAATAGAATTCAGGCAATAGCTCTTAACAACCTTCTTGGGGAAATAGACAGTGTGCTCTTTGTCATTAATATTGAATGTTACTTTTCCTTGATTACAACTGATGACAGCACCTGCAGTATTATGAAAAGGTCTCCCAAGAATAATAGACATATTATCATCTTCAGGCATTTCAAGCACAACAAAATCAGTTAAAACCATGAAATTATGAGCAACTTGAACAGGAACATCCTCACATATACCAACAGGAACAGTAGTTGACTTATCAGCCATTTGCAAAGATATATCAGTCGGTATCAACTTTTCTAGCTGGAGTCTCTTATAGAGAGAAAAAAAGCATAACACTAACTCCAGCTCCCAAATCACATAAAGCAGTTCTAACATAATTATTCTTAATGGAGCAAGGAATAGTTGGTATACCTGGATCACCAAGTTTCTTTGGAAATTTACCATTGAAGGAGTAATTAGCAAGTAGAGTATAAATCTCCTCATTAGGAATCTTCATTTTATTAGAGACAATATCCTTCATATACATTGAATAAGGAGGCAATTTAATAGCATCAGTCAAAGCAATTTGCAAGAATAAAGATTTTATCCACTCACAAAACTTGTTGTAGTGTTCCTCCTCCTTTGACTTGTGTTTCTTACTTGGAAAAGGCATAGGTTTCTGCACCCAAGGTTCTCTCTCTTTACCATGTTTATTAGCAATAAAATCTTCCTTTGTGTACCTAGTGTTCTTAGTGTGTTTTTCAGGTTCTTCCTCAATTTCCTCCTTATCAGGAGACTCATCAATATTACCACTCTCAGTTTTAGCATCAGAGACAGATATACTATTAGGATCTACAGCAGGTTCAAGTGGTTCCTCAACTATCTTATGTTTCTTTTTCTTCCTATTACGAGGACTACCACTATCCTCACCTTGGTGGGAATCTTGTTCTATTCTTTTAGGGTTTCCTTCAGGATATAAAGGATCTTGAGTAGTTATACCACTCCTAGTTTTAATTCCATAAGCATGTTTATTTCCTGAAGCATTAACTAGCATATCCTTTTGTACCTTAGCAAGTTGATCAAGTTGGGTTTGAACCATCTTACAGTGTTTACAAAGCATTTTAATATCATTAGAAGTTCTTTCTACAATATCTTTCAACTCATGGATAGCCCTAGAGTTTTCGAATAAATGATTCTGAACATGTTTATTAAAATTACCTTGTTTAACAATAAATGTGTCAAGTTCCTCAAAGCATTGATCAGGAGGCTTACCATAAGGAATATCACCTTCATTAAATTGGAGAGAGTGTACCTCAATAGTAGATGAGTGGGGAATTGGCTTACATAATTCTTCTATAGGAGGTAGATTCTTCACATCTTCAGCTCTAATACCTTTCTCCTTTAGACACTTTTTAGCTTCCTTCATCACTTCATCATTTAATGCAATAACTCCCCTCTTCTTCTTTGTTGTTGTTGGTGGAACTAGTTCAGGAACATCTGGTTCAGGAGTAATAGGCTCAGGTGTATTCAGCTCAGTTGAAGTTCAATCATCATAATTCTTGCTTATCTTGTTCATTAATTCTTCAACATCCGTAGGATTCTTTTTCCTGAAAACACAATCAGCAAAGCTATCTAGGTAGGTCCTAGAATCATTAGTTAGTCCATTATAATAAATATCAAGCAACTCATTCTTAGGTAATGGACATCCAGGATATGCATGAATCAAGGAACAGAATCTTTTCCATGACTCGGGCAATTTCTCTTCTTCATGTTTAAAATCAAAAAGTCTCTACAAAGCAGCATGTCTAGCACTAGGAGGAAAATATTTATGGAAGAAAGAAGCAATCAAGCAATCATGGCTAACAATGGAACCAGGAGGTAATCTATTAAACCAAGCCCTAGCTTCTCCTTTAGTGAAAAAGGGAAGATCTTAGCAACAAAGTACTTGCGCATTTTAAAATCATCAGAGAACAAAGCACTCATAGTAGAAAGCTCATTCATATGAGACACAGCACTCTCATTTTCAGTACCACAAAAAGGTTCTTTCTCAACAATATCTAAATAATCTAAATCAAGAGAGAAATCATAATCTTTATCTTTAATATCTATGGGAGAGGTGGCAAACTTAGGATCATAAGACTTCTTAGGTATAATAGTATGTCTAGCAAGGAGACTTTTAATAGCACTAGCACCACGTGTATTTCGGCACTCTTCAATAAATTCATCAGTGAGCTCAATGTAACCATCATTAATATCAAAACTCTCACTAGACTCAGGTGAGCTAACAGGTGTAACAGTGTCTTCACTAGGAGTTTCGGTATTTCCTAGACTAGCCATAGTAGCATCTAGAAAAGGACCTAATGAACCACTCGCATCAAGCACAGTAGAAGTAACATCATGAGCATAAAAATAAGTTTCAGACTCAGCAGTAGTAGCAGCGTGTGTAGCATGAGTATGTGGTGGTGGCGTGACAAGCTTACTTATAACAGACGGTGAATCAAGAGCAACAGAGGTGTTTAGGACTGTACCTCTTCTTGTAGTGGATGGTAAAATAGGGAACTTTCCATCATGAGACTTCCCCATGATGAAAGGAGTAGCAGTGAACAATAATAGATCCAAGTGAACTTACAAATAAATCTATGCTCCCCGGCAACGGCGCCAGAAAATAGTCTTGATGACCCACAAGTGTAGGGGATCGCAACAGTCTTCGTGGGTAGTATTACCCAATTTATTGATTCGACACAAGGGGAGACAAAGAATACTTGCAAGCCTTAACAACTGAGTTGTCAGTTCAACTGCACCTGGAAATAGTTCTTTCTCACAGAAGTTTATCTGTAGCAACATTTTGTAGTAGCAACAGCAAAGCAACAACAGCAGCAACAACAGTGAGATAGTAGAAATAGTAACAGTAACGATAACAGTAGGATTCGAGTGCGGTAGGCATAGGGATGGATGGACGGGATTGCATGGACGAGTCTAAACATGTAACTTCAAATAACTAGGGCATTGCAGATAAATAATAATAAGCATCCAAGTACTAAACAATCCTAGGCATGTTCTCCAAATATAGTCATATGTGCTCGTAATGAGAACTTGCACAACATCTTCTATCCAGCCAGCCCGTGGCAGCGGGGCCTCTAGGGAACTACTGGCAATTAAGGTGCTCCTTTTAATAGAGCACCGGAGAAAAGCATTAACACTCCATAAACACATGTGATCCTCACACCACAGCCATCCCCTCCGGTTGTCCCAATTTCTATCACTTCGGGGCCTTTGGATCCAGAAAATGATATGTGTACACAACTTGCAGATAAGATCACAAATAATACTAGCATAATGGTTCATTAATAAGTTCAGATCTAAGATCATGGCACTCAGGCCCTAGTGACAAGCATTAAGCACAACAAGTTGCAACAAAGTCAACTAGCACGAATAGAGATACTAGGCACTATGCCCTAACAATCTTATTTGATTACAAGATAGAACTCATCCAATCCCTACCATCCTCATAGCCTACAGCGAGGTATTACTCACTCATGGATAAGGGAAACATTGATGGATGATGGAGAGGCGATGGTGATGACGATTGCGATGATCCTCCCCAAATTCCCTGTCCCGGCAGGGTGCCAGAACGGAGTTTCTGGATTCGAATCTTGGTTTCTAATGGTGGCGGCAAAGCAGAACTCTTTCTGGAAAAATGTCAAACCCCCTCGGTTTTTAGGTCAAGGGGTAACTTATAGGCGTAGAGGGAGCCCGAGGGGTGCCTAGGGTGGCCGCACCCTCCTAGGCGCGGGCAGGGCCCACCCGCGCCTGGCAGGTGTGTTGGCCCCCCAGGCCTCCACTCCGTTTCTTCTTCTGGCTCCGTGGATATTCTAGTGAAATATAATTTTTGGCATATTTTCCAGGATTTTTCCTTATATTTGAATTTCCGCACAAAAACTAGACACCAAGGTAATTCTGCTGAAAACAGCGTCAGACCGTGTTAGTTGTATCCAAATCACACAAGTATAGAGGAAAAAACAATAACAAAGTGTTCAAGAAAGTAGATATGTTTTGGACGTATCAGTTTGTCTCGTCCAATTCCGTGAATATTTTTTACTAACTTTTCTGAAACCAAAAACAACAGAAAACAGGCATCTGGCACTGTTGCAACTTGTTAATAGGTTAGTACCAGAAAACATGTAAAAAGAACCTCAAACTGTAGACAAGCAAAGCAAAGTAGATACAAAACAAGCATGGAGCATCAAAAATTATAGATACATTTCCAATGTATCAACATCCCCAAGCTTAACTCCTGCTCGTCCTCGAGTAGGTAAGTGATAAAAAGAATAATTTTTGAGATGACATGCACCCTCACAATAAAGATTCAACCATTTGCAAGCATTGAAAGTTGGGATCAAAGAACTCTAAACATGTGCATGAAAGATGGAGTTCTAACAATAGGACATAGTAACTATGCATGCAACATGGCAAGCTACAAACAAATATCATGAATAACATGCATTCAAAAACGTTTGTTTGTTTCACATGCAGAAAACATAGCATCGTGGCAATCAGCTTGTCCCTCATAGAGTAGCAAATAGATGCATAGGACACCTGCAAAGTTCATAAAGGTGACTATAAACAAATAGCACAAGAACAAGTAATAACACAATATGCATCAATTAATAAGCTTTGGAACACTACACGCATAATGACAACTATGCTCTCTTAATGGTGCCTAAAGGTAGAAGGTGGAGACTCAATAATTGTGGAAGAAAAACCTTTTTTGTAAAGGAAGCGGGGATTACAAGTTTCAAAAAGAGCTTCCAAAAATTATGGTACTTGTTAGCTTTCAGCCCTCATTGCCCCTATCATAAGCATCTTGAAGTGGTTAAGGTTAGAGTGGCAAAGCTGGAGTATATGATTGACGAAGTATAAGTTGGCAATCTCATGCCCCTTGAATACGAGGGCCACACCTCATGCATACTCAACTTTGGGTCTAGGTAAGTTCTTGTCATTGTAAGTATTTGCATATCATTGAGAACCGCCAACGGGGTACCCCTTGCATATGGTACAGGAGCTTTCCCATAACCAAAATGACAAGGCAAGCAGATAATGAGCATCTCAGTAATATTCTTATATACCATGGGAATATGGTGCTTTTTTCTCTCTTTCCTCTTTTCCCAATGTGTCTCTTTTTTTATAATAAGAATGCTTCATAGATATCACTATGGTGATGCTGCAAGTTTCCACCATGATTAGGCATGGCTTAGGCTAGCGGCCTAGGCGTTTCTCTAAAACAAAATACAAACTCCATGGACTTACAAGTTCCCTCTTTATTTCACACCGGTGACATCCATAGAAAAAAGAACACGATATCAACTGAGTACAACAAGGTACAAGTGAAATGTTGACGTTCCCCGTGACAGCACGGTTCTGCTAATTCCAACTTATAAGTTCAAGAATATACAACAAATTTGTCACAATGGTTCAAGTTTATTAGGGGCAAAGAATAAAGTGTGCCATCAAGTTCGTGAGGGCTTTAATCACTAAGTTTTCACATAACAAAATAGTTTTTAATGGGAAGATAGTTGAAAACAAGAATATACTTGGAATGGTGTAACACACCATGCATAGGAGTTTATAGTGAACTTGGTTTCTTCGGAGTTGGAGGCATGAGTAGAACTTACTCATACAAGTGGAGGCTAGCAAAAGACTGGGAGCAACCAACTAAGAGAGAATAATGGCCATAATCATGCAATTCTCAGTTGAGAATAATGGCCATAATCATGCAACTAAGAGGAACAACTGGTTCAGGAGTAATTGGCTCAGGTGTATTCAGCTCAGTTGAAGTCCAATCGTCATAATTCTTGCTTATCTTGTTCATTAATTCTTCAACATCTGTAGGAGTCCTTTTCCTGAAAACACAATCAGCAAAGCTATCTAGGTAGGTTCTAGAATCATCAGTTAGTCCATTATAATAAATATCAAGAAGCTCATTCTGAGATAACGTACATCCAGGATATGCATGAATCAAGGAACAGAATCTTTTCCATGACTCAGGCAATTTCTCTTCTTCTTCCCGTTTAAAATCAAAAAGTCTCTGCAAAGCAGCATGTCTTGCACTAGGAGGAAAATATTTATGGAAGAAAGAAGCAATCAAGCAATCAGGGCTATCAATGGAACCAGGAGGTAATCTATTAAACCAAGCCCTAGCTTCTCCTTTTAGTGAAAAAGGGAAGATCTTAGCAACAAAGTACTTGCGCATTTTAAAATCATTAGAGAACAAAGCACTCATAGTAGAAAGCTCATTCATATGAGCCACAACACTCTCATTTTCAGTACCACAAAAAGGTTCTCTCTCAAAAATATATAAATAAGTTAAATCAAGAGAGAAATCATAATCTTTATCTTTAATATCTATGGGAGAGGTGGCAAACTTAGGATCATAAGACTTCTTGGGTATAATAGTACGTCTAGAAAGGAGACTCTTCATAGCACTAGCACCATGTGTATTTCGGCACTCTTCAACAAATTCATCAGTGAGCTTTATGTAACCATCATTAATATCAGAACTCTCACTAAACTCAGGTGAGCTAACAGGTGTAACAGTGTCTTCACTAGGAGTTTTGATATTTCCTAGACTAGCCATGGTAGCATCTAGAAAAGGACCTAATGAACCACTCGCATCAAGCACAGTAGAAATAACATCATGAGTATTAAAAGCAGTTTCAAATTCAGTAGTAGTAGCAGTATGTGTAGCATGAGTATGTGGTGGTGGTGTAACAAGCTTACTTATAACAGACGGTGAATCAAGAGCAACAAATGTGTTTAGGACTGTACCTCTTCTTGTAGTGGATGAAAGGAGTAGCAGTGAATAATAATAGATCCAAGTGAACTTACAAATAAAGCTATGCTCCCCGGCAACGGCGCCAGAAAATAGTCTTGATGACCCACAAGTATAGGGGATCGCAACTGTCTTCGCGGGTAGTATTACCCAATTTATTGATTCGACACAAGGGGAGACAAAGAATACTTGCAAGCCTTAACAACTGAGTTGTCAGTTCAGCTGCACCTGGAAATAGTTCTTGCTCACAGAAGTTTATCAGTAGCAACAGTTTGTAGTAGCAATAGCAAAGCAACAACAGCAGTAACAGTAATAGTAAAGCAGTAGCAATAGTAACAGTAACGGTGACAGTAGGATTCGAGTGTGGTAGGCATAGGGATGGATGGACGGGCGTTGCATGGACGAGTCTAAACATGTAACTTCAAATAACTAGGGCATTGCAGATAAATAATAATAAGCATCCAAGTACTAAACAATCCTAGGCATGTGCTCCAAATATAGTCATACGTGCTCGCAATGAGAGCTTGCACAACATCTTCTGTCCAGCCAGCCCGTGGCAGCGGGGCCTCTAGGGAACTAATGGAAATTAAGGTGCTCCTTTTAATAGAGCACCAGAGCAAAGCATTAACACTCTGTGAACACATGTGATCCTCACACCACAGCCATACCCTCCGGTTGTCCCAATTTCTGTCACTTTGGGGACTTTGGATCCGGACAATGATATGTGTACACAACTTGCAGATAAGACCATAAACAATACTATCATAATGATTCAATAATAAGTTTAGATCTGAGATCATGGCACTCGGTCCCTAGTGACAAGCATTAAGCATAACAAGTTGCAACAAAGTCAAATAGCACTAATAGAGATACTAGGCACTATGCCCTAACAGATCTTATTCGATTACATGATAGAACTCATCCAATCCCTACCATCCCCAAGCCTACAGCGGGGGATTACTCACTCATGGATGAGGGAAACATCGGTGGTTGATGGAGATGCGTTGGTGATGACGATGGCGATGATCCTCTCCAAATTCCCCGTCCCGGCAGGGTGCCAGAACGGAGTTTCTGGATTGGAATCTTGGTTTCTAGTGGCGGTGGCAGAGAGGAACTCTTTTTGGAAAACTATCAAACCCCCTTCGGTTTTTAGGTCGAAAGGCAACTTATAGGCGCAGATGGAGGCCGAGGGGCTGCCTAGGGTGGCCAAACCTCCCCCAGGCGTGTCTAGTGGTGGGCCCGTGCCTGGGGTGGGTCTGGCCCCCCAGGCCCCCTCTCTGTCTCCCCTTCTGGCTCCATGGATCTTCTGGTGAAAAATAGTTTTTGGCATATTTTCCGGGATTTTTCCTGATAGTTGATTTTCTGCACAAAAACAAGACACCAAAGTAATTCTACTGAAAACAGCGTCAGTCCATGTTAGTTGCATCCAAATCACACAAGTTTAGAGGAGAAACAATAGAAAAGTGTTCGAGAAAGTAGATATGTTTTGGACGTATCAGATATATACACTTGAAGTAGTTGTTTTATATTTTGCCTTCATATTTATATTTACAACCTGAAACAGAAAGAAATGGCCTATATCATCATTATCAAGGAAAACAAAAACCAAAAAATTTCAAATCAGTCCTTTCCTAAAAGGAAGAAGGCAATTAGTAGCAGCAGGGACTCATACATCTCTATCTTCTGGAATAACTAGAACAGTCGACTTTATAGAGGGATGATATCGTGTGCAACCGTCACTTCTGCTCTGTGAAATGACTGATCTACTTGATGAAGATTGAAACTAAGATAAAAAAAGTTACGTCATACGAAGGAACAAAACTACATATTCATTCTCAAAAGATTATTTTGGTATGATATAGCAATGTAAGCACTCAACCCAAGGACCCAAAGCAAACTGATCAAAGTAGAATGCGCGATTTATGAATGTGATGAATCCATCGACTGAGAGCTCCTTAAACTGATAGAGATGTATTTACCAAAGAACAAAATAAGCATTTAACCATTGTGACTGATATTAACTAGCCTACTCAATGTGCAGTTGGATCTGAATCTTAGGTAGGTGGAATTGTTTTAATCCTCGATAAACTACTATAGTAACTCAGTCAAAATTATAAATAGAACAATAGTGTGCCTCTAATAGACTAGCCATATCATTTCAGAGAAATAATGAAATAATCCATCAAATAGTTTGATTCATAAATAGTCAGATTGTTTAATTTTGTTGATTCTCTGCCCAAAGACCAATTGAACTATCGTGTGCCTCGTATTAAAATAGCCAGACAACTGTCAGATAGCAGAGTGAGATTTGAAGTGAATGATTGATTATGATCCTTCTGTTTCTGTTATATTGAATTCCGTCGCAAATCTGGTCTTGTTCTAATCATCCTAGTGCCTCCGACAATAATAAAACTAAACTAGAATAAATGGTATGAAACCAGGGGACTTAAACCTTAAAAAAGAGGGGAGGGTGCTTACAGTAGCTCTATGTAGAGTCTTGCGGTTGCTTATCTGGTTATAGGTACGTTCATTAACGATGTCCGCTATATCATGTGATTGGACTAGTGGTTTCCATACTTCAGTGTTGGGCCTCTGCATACAAAAAGGTTCCAATCCGATAGATGTTAGCATGAGGATAGGAAAGGAATAGATACTTACTAGATTATAGGGGCCCTTCATTCTATGATTTCTAGTGTAAAATGCACCTGTTCATTGCGTAACAACAGCAAAACTGTTAGGAATTTTGGGGTAAGAAGAAGCAAATAAACCCCACCTATTACTAGAAGCAGTATAATGAATGTAAACATGTACTGCACATATAAGAGAACAACATCAGACAGAAAATAATAGTTAGTGACATAGCCTACGCCAAACCAGGGATAAATTATAATGGAATCACTTATGGGCGGGCACTTTAAAAAAGGAGGTAATGGAAACAAATGTGTTCATCGTTCTTTGGCACATATTTCTATAGGCGTTCGTGATACGTCCAATTTGCATCACCATTCTATATCATAATTTGCCTCTATTCATTGATATATGTCTTATTATGAGGTATTACTTATGTCTTTTCCACTTTTTTTGTATGTTGGATGATTCTTGGAGGGTGGACTACCGGAGTCAGGATTCTGATGGAAAAAGAGGAGTTTTGATGTAATTTTGCGAAGATCAAAAAAATACCAGAAAAATATGGGAAAATTATATTTTCTCGGAAGACTGAGGAAGACAGAAGGGGAGGCGAAGAAGGGCTACAGGGGGCCCACACCCCTAGGCGCGGGCCCACCTTGCCCTACTCCTAGGGCAGGTGTGGCCCACCTGCCTGGCCTCCGACTCCGCCCTCTCGCCTATATATTCCTTATGGAACCCTAATACCAGGGGAGCAACCACAGAAAGATTTCGCCGCTTCTGCGGGGCAGAAAACACCGAGAGAGAAAGATCTCTCCGGTAGATAGATTTCTGCTGGGGAAATTCCTTCCCGGAGAGGGGAGATCGTCGCCATCAACACCGTCATCAAGTTAGGCTTCATCGGGATCATCATCATCATCCACACCATCATATCCACCAGCACCATCATCACCACTCTGTCCCGCTGTAACAATTGTGTTGGATATTGCTTTAGTTCTTAGGGGAAACTTTCCTGGTGTTAATTACTATTGTAGTTGATGCTTGTGAGTGGAACCATTGGATTATTGTTTATGTTCAGATTGTTATCCATTATCATATCATCTTTTATCTTGATCCATATGATGTCTTGTGAGTAGTTTGTCTAGTTCTTGAGGACATGGGAGAATTCATGTTGTTATTAGTGGATTTGTGTTGAGTTATTATTCAATGATTTAGTATTTAAGTTGTGGTGCTATTCTTCTAGTGGTGTCATGTGAACGTCGACTACATGATACTTCACCATTTATGGGCCTAGGGGAATGCATTGTGTATTTGGCTACTAATTGTGGGGTTGCCAGAGTGACAGAAACCTGAACCCCCGTTAGGACACTATTGCATAAGGGAGCGTAGGATCTCAGAGTTTAAGGTTGTGGTTAGGTTCATATCTTAATTACTTTCCTGTAGTTGCGGATGCTTGCAGGGGGTTTAATCAAAAGTATGTATTAGTCCAAGTAAGGTCGGTACATTAGCACAGGTTCACCCACACAACACTTACAACACCAAAGAAGAGTACTTAGCTATTTGAAGTGAAAGCACTTGAAAGAATTCTCATGTGTCCTCGAGAACGTCTGGTCCTGATAAGTATTTCCACGGGCTTGTCCTTTGCTAAGAAAGGATTGGGCCACTTGCTGCGTTTGTTCTTTATTACTTGCTCTTTGTTTTGTTGCCTTATCAGGAAACCACTAAAAATCCGTTTGCTAAGTATTTGCAGAGATTTCCTGCTCCATACCACTAGTCAACACCTTCTGCTCCTCGTTGGGATCGACACTCATATTTATCGAAAGTACTATGATACACCACCTATACTTGTGGGTCATCAAGACTATTTTCTGGCGCCGTTGTCGGGGAGTGAAGTGCTATTGAAGAGTGGAACTGGTAAAGGAAACTTCTACTGTGAGTATTGCTTTTTGTTACTGCTTGTTACTTTGTTTCCAATATGGATAACCCACTTGGTTTTCTGTTTGGGAAAACTACTACCACTGCTAGGGTAGTATATGAACCACCACCTGTTGAGATAGATCCTTTTAAGATACCTACAAGTATTGTTGATCGTGTTATGGATAATTATTATTTTGGGGATGGAACTGTACATCATGGTGATCATTTGCTTTTTATCCATGAATTATGCGGGTTGTTTAAGTGTGCAGGTATCACAACTGAACAGGTGAAGAAGAAGTTACTCTCTATATCCTTGAAAGGGAGAGCTGAGGAATGGTATAAGTTGCTGAAGAATGGACAATCCATGGAATGAGAGGAAATGGAATCTCTCTTTTATTCTAAATTCTATCCTCCCAGTGAGATTCATAGGATAGAAATCTGATATATAACTTTTGGCCTCGTGATGGAGAGAGTACATCTCAATCTTGGGGGAGATTGAAGTTATTAATGCTTAAATGTCATATTCATGAACTCCCTAACAATATTATGATCAATAACTTTTATGCTAGGCTTTCTCTTCATGATAAATATTTACTAGATGCTTCTTGTGCTGGATCATTCATAGTATAAAGGAAGAAGCTAAATGCGATCTACTTGTCACATCCCAAGATTTTCCAAATCTTGTTATGTGAAAAATAAATAAACAAAATAAATAATTGTTGAAATTTAGGGTGAAAAGAAACTTTTGTTTATAAATGGAAACTTAAATTCCCATCTTAAACAAACTTTGGTTAACATTTGAATCCAACTAAAATTCAAATCAAGTGGATTTCATTCTTCATAAATGCATCTTGAAATTTAAACACTTGAGAAATAAACCAGTACCCTAAAACCCTAATGGAAGAAATCATTTTCAAGTTATCTCTAAGACCATGGATTTGATCCATATAAAAGTTGTCAAGCAAACATTTCAAAATGATCAAGAATGACAAATAGAAATATTATAGAACCATATGAATTGGAATCACTTACTTTGGAACCATGAATAAAATCCTATGAATTTAATAAGGTAAGGAAAAGTAATTTCCAAAGCTAATAAAACAACCATCTAGAAATCCATACCAAATGGTGAGCAAATAATCCTAAAGGAATTAAAAAGGTAAACAAATAATAAATACAATTATAATAGTTGGAACCACTATTTTTGTATCTTTAAATAAAAAGATATGGTTTTTATAAAGCAAAGGTAGAAATATAAATAAAGATTATTTTATAGAGCCAAAATAAATCTTGGCCAAGCTTTTGAAATAAAATATTTCTATTTGATAAAAAGAGTAAAGGTTTATTTAAATAAAATAATGAGGAATTATTAATATCCATTTTTTTAAAGTAAAGGCTTTTTCCATTTTAAATAAACACTAAAACTTGTTAATTTATTTTAAAATAAGATTTCCAAGTGTTTTTATGTTTTCAAAATAAAACCTACTAAAAAGTTTTGGTATTATTTAGATTTCAAATAGAGTTTTTCAAATAAATAAAATCCTATTTGAATTAAAGACTATGGTTTATTTATTTAATTACTAATAGATCCTAAAAGAATAAAAGCATTATTCTATTTCGAACTTTGAAATATGTTGATAAACAGAATAAAAATTCACCCAAAGTTTGGTGGTGATTTGAATTCAAATGGAGATTGGAAAATATTATTAAATCTTATTTAATTAATTCTAGAGCCTATTTTAAATGATTAAAAGACCCTAAAAAGAATAAGACATTTATTCTAAAAATGATTTCAGAATGTATTATTAATCAGTATTAAAATCTACACAAGGTTTGAGAGAAGTTTGAATTCAAATGGAGGTTTAAATTGATTAATCAAAATCAAAACAGTTAAATAGAAAAAGAAAAAGGAAAAAGATTCTGTATAAAAAAATGAAAAGGAACAAGACCAGCCCAGCTAGCCAACTAAGGCCCAGCAGCCCACCTCTCCCTCTCGCCCGAAACGTTTTTCTTCACACGCAGACAGACCCGCGCAGTCACTGACGTTCGGACCCCACGTCCCCTGTCTCTCCTTCACTGACGAAACAACCCCACCGCCACCTCATCATCGTTCCCACCCGCGCCAACCTCGCCGGCTGTTTCTGCTGGTTCTTAACTTGCATCAATACGCGTCAATGCCCTGCTTAAACCTCGCCGTGACCATGCACGATTAAACGCCTGCCTCTCCTCCCAATTTCCCCTCACTCGCCTCCCCCTCTCTGCCCCCAGGCTGCGCCAATTCCTTGCGGCAAGCCACTGTCTCTGACGACCTTTCAGCAACGATTCCGGGTAGTCTACGCCACCTCTTGCTTGCTACAGCAAACGAGCGTGCTCCCCATTGTTCACTCCATCTCCCAGTATCACCCGTCTGACCGTGCGTGCCCTAGAACTTCGACTTCATCCATGTCTGAGCGCCGCCGTGGTTGGCCATTTCTCCGACGAGCATTCGAGGTAAATTCCGACCGCGTCGCCCTCTCTCTTTGATGCTCCCACACTCCCTACTCTTCCACCATCTGTTCCCTCTTCCGTGCTCTACAGCGACGTCTTCGACAATGATAGTGCGTGCCCGTCGCCGGACATCTCTCCGGCGAGCAATCCCCGCAACTCCAGTGCACCCCTCGACAAACAGAAGGCACCTCGAGCACCACCACGCCACGACGAACTCGGTGAGCATCTCCCTTCACTCTCTCGCTTCCTGTAGCGTCGACACCGCCACCGTCTGACCGCTTGTAACATCCCAAAAATACTAAGCTTGGATCATTAAATTCTAATCATCAAAATTAGGGTTAACAAAAACTTTTCTAAATGAAATCATGAATGCATGCATATGTGTATGCATGGATTTTGAAATCCTTTAAAACCACCTTGTTTGTTTGTTTGTTTGTTTCATTGCTTGTAAAATGTTTCTTAGGTGAAATAAACATCATCTAAAACATTTCCCACACCTTTCCTAAAGACAAGTAAATCAAAACACATATATGAAATGAATGGTCATTTTGGCCAATTTAACTCCCAATCCTACTTTGGCTGTCTCAAACTTTCAGAACCTAACAGAAACTTTTCTGGATCTTTGCACCCTTGAATGTACTCATGACAAGGTATCAAGGCCCACTTTGTGATCATCCAGAAACTTTCAAATGCATAGTTTAAATGACAATTCAAAATTGAATCTTTATCATATGGGAAGATCCCACTTTTTCAAAAACCACTCAAACAAGCTCAACTTTCAAAACCCAAGCATCTGCAGACTCACCAGCACCAATCTAGCAAACCCACCAAAAATCTTTTCAAAATTCAAAACTTGATTTTAGGCGGCCATTTCATCAAACAGGTTGCAGACACAAATCAAACAAACATCAAACACTATTGTGAGCAGTGATTCTTGCCTAACTGGTTCCCCATTTAGCTCACAACCAGCTTAGTAGATCATCTAGCAAGATTAACCAAGCACTAGCACCACTGTGAGCTTATCATTGCCATCAATGGTGAACAGCCGAGCACACCCTTGCCATCCCATAGTCCACAGCAAGCTAGGGGCAGCAGCAAGCCTAGCCAGCATGTCTGGGAGGCAGCCCACCGTCCACCACCACTACCTGTCCCAGCCGCGAACGTTGCCAAGCCCTGGACCACGCGCACAAGCCGCGCCCAGACCGCTAGAGGCCATGCCGAGCATGCGCCAGAGCACGACCCTTGACTGAAGCCCACAGACCGCGCGCCGCCCTAGCCGCGTGCATACACAATCCCCACCGACCCAGGAGACCGCCAAACATCCCCGTTTAACGCCCCGTGCCACACAGCCATCGCCCGCCGTCGAAGACGCCGCCTCTGCCGCGCAGAGCACCGCCCGTTCCAGACCAAACCACACCGCCCCATGCCTCGAGACCATGTCGTTGAGCATCGCCAGGAGACACCGCACCGTCCCCTACCCTTGCCCATGCCATTAGCCGCCTGTAACATCGCCCCCGACGAGCTCACCGTGCGCCCCGACGGTCCCCTCGCTCGACTATAAATAGAGGGCACCCCCGCACGATTTCTTCACACCATCTCACTCCCCTCTCCTCACTGATCGTGCCACACCGTTCTCAGAGCAAGGCAAGCACCACCCCGCCGGAATTTCACCGGAGCCTGCCGCCTCTGGAGAAGAAGGGAGCCAGCGATTGGAGCCGCCCCAGGAGAAGCCACCAGTACCAGGAGATTCGCCGTCGTCAACTTCGTCGTTCCCCTGCCTCGCCGACCCTCGCCAGTACCCCGGTGAGCCCCTAGCAACCCTCATTGGCCGCGCTAGGTTTCTTTCTCGCCGGCGTTGTCTCGCGTCGACGATGACTCCCAGCCGTTAGATTAGAACTAGATCGAACGATCCACGTCGCCCCATACCGCTTCGCCCAGCCCCGTGTCACTGACGAGTGGGGACACCCACTTAAGCAGCCCGCGGGAGCACTGCGCTTAGCAGGCTGGCCCAGTAACTTTTCCTGCGCAGCCTATTTATTCAAATTAAACCTTTTTGTATTTCAATTCAAACACACTTCTGTACCCAACTTCAAAAATCAACCCAGATCGATTCAATACACCAAATTGAATGAAACCAATTTTGTTGGAAAGGTCTGTGAATGCTGAATCCAAGCCCGTTGGATTCAAGTCATTTGGATCTATAGATCACCCATGGTAAAAATAACAAGGCAGAAGCTTTTCTGCATTCAAACATTTTTCAAATTTAAACCATAAAATAGCTTTTGAGTTGAGTCCAACTCTCAAAAATCACATTTAACCATACCTTTCAGAATATATAAAAATATATAGGTTTACTTGCAGAAATAATGTTGAAGTAATAAAAGAATGCTACATAAGCATTTCTAGCCACTTTAATTAATTAAAATAAAAGGGTAAAACCTTATTAAATTGTGACACCACTTTAAATCACATTCCAATGGACTACAATATGTGGTGATGACATGTGTCAACATGATCCCATGTTGGGTTTGGAGAATATTAAATCTTAAGTAGTTTTTCAATGAGTAGAAATTACTTTTCTAAAAATAAAAGGAATTAAATCAAGCCTTAACTTTGTAATGTTAGAGATGATGCTAGATCATCTATAGGACCCTTGTGTGTGATGATTGCAAGTAGTTAAGTATTGTTTGGTGGTTGTGTACCTCGTATTTATTCATAGACGCTAGTACCGACCAAGGATACGAGGAGGAAGGAGGATACTACGAAGAAGAAGCCGAGGAGAACTTCAACCACTGCTCTGCACAAGGCAAGCTAGTAACCCTGCAAGCTAAAACTTGCAAGACACCCTACTTTAGCAAGCTTATACTGATATTGATGCAAGCTGATACAATACCTATGCAAGCCTTACTAATCAAGTTGACCTATGCAAGCTAAACCTTGCAAGATACCCTACTGATGCAACAAACCCATACTTGTTCTATGACTACTATATGCCTTAAGCATATGTGATCATACCCACTTGATAAACCAATCCTAGTTTTATGTGCAAACTTCTTACTCTATTTCTTTAACAAAGCTTACTTAGAGTTTACTTAAGTGACTGGTAGATATTGGAAAGATGCTGAAGGTTGCATAAAGAGCATAAAATTTGGCCTCAGTTAGAAACCTTGACATCAGCCTGAGACATGAGGTTGCACTTAGTTGAAACTCCACTAGTTACCACCCCTCATTAGTACTACCCCCACTTGTAGATGCTAGTGCTAAGCATAAAACTTGATCAACGTTTAAATGGGAATACTTGGTGGAAAAATGGTTATGAAAACCTTGGAATGATGGATCATTCTATTGAAATGTTTTGGACATGTGTTTTCCAAACACTTGAGAATTTTGGTGATAAAAATGTTGAGGCATGAGCCTTATCCCCTTTATAAAACTGATGGTTGTCTGGATGCGATAAATTCCAATCTTATCGTACAACCACAATACCCGAATATTGGGTAGGGCTTGACTGGAAACTTATATTCCTTAGTATTAGTTCCCTCACGGCCAAGGTCTGAGCTGAGGCTACCTTGTGAAGATTGTCCACCTCTGCAATACCCAAGATGACAGTTGGTCATGATTGGGAGGCCAAACTCATAGGAGAGGTGCTTATACTAGGGCGTGTAATCGAAAGGTTAGGAATGATTATCCGCATACTGAGTATGGTGAATTTAGGATTTGTTCCTGACGGATGTATCGAATGTTGTGGTGAAAGTGTACAATCTCTGCAGAGTGTCAAACTATTCGAATAGCCGTGTCCGCGGTTATGGACAGTTGGAGTGGCCATACTGTTCCCCCGTCAGACTTTTCAAAATGACCTGTGAAATGAACTAAGACTTTGACTTGACCACAACAGAGTTGTGATATGAAATACAAGTTCCCAATTAGGAGTTATAAAATTGTGACCAGCTTTAGAACTTAGTAGAGATAAATCTGGCTTTTGCAAAACAACCCTAGAGCCTAGTGTCCTATTATCCAAAAAACCCCTTTTACTATTAGTATTAGTTTGCGAGTACTTAAAGAGTACTCATGGCTTTGTCCCTGGCTATTCCCATGGCCAGACTATGAAGAGGAGTACCTACAAGATGGACCCCAGGAAGGTTACGACAACTAGGATCATCTCCCATCGTCAGCATTGCCTGTGACCCCGAAGATGGAGCTCCACCTACGCTGCCGTTATTATTACGTATTCCGCTGCTTGATGTTGTATTAAGAACTGGATCATGAGATCCCTATTTGTGTAAGAACGTATGTATCGTTTGTAATGGATGATGTACTATGGTATCCAATTCTGTTATGTCTCGCAAAAATGGTAATCCTGGGATTGCGATGTATGGCATAACAGGCATCTAGGATTGAAAAATCCGGGTGTTGACAAGTTGGTATCAGAGCCATCCTGACCATAGGAGACCCTAGTTAGACTGGACGTTTGAACCAAAAACTTAGTTTCAAAACCAAAGAAAACCACTATTTACAAAAGCTTATTCTCATTCTTATCCCCTTGACTCTTTCATAAAAATTCATGTTCCTCAAAAACTCTTGCAAAATACATAAAAATTTGACACACTTGATCACTCTGCTAATCTACTCATCCTCTATTTTTATAGATGGACGTGAAGTACAACAAGTTTTACCAACCTGGGAATGGAGGAGACCTTATCTTTGAGAGGGATCTGGATCAGCTTTCGGAACTTCTGGAGCGTCCGCACCCCGAGTTCTTTGGAGCTCAGCTCAATGATCAAGGAGGAGAAGATCTGCAGTGGCTAATTGTTGCAAGTCTCCGAGGAAAGATTGAACCTCCCACTACGGAGGGAATTCAGTTTACCTTGAGGGAAAACAACTGGCTCGATGGACTTGCCAGAGCAATGTAGGAAGCTCTTTCCCGTCTGTGTGGGCAGAGCATCAATCAGATCAAGGGTACTCGCTTTGAGTTTTGCCCAAGGCGTGATGCAAATGGACAACCACTGGAAGCCCCATACCACCCCGAGCTGAAGACTCAATTGGACCACCTTAGCTTCATGATGTATGATCGTTAGCAGAAGTTGGACAACTGCCATGACTATTGCAACCACAAGTCTGCCATCATCAAGACGAAGGATCAGACCATAGCCATGCTAGCAAAGGATCGCAAGTCTCGCCGCCGTCAGGTCAACAAGAAGGAGCGCATTATTGCCCGTCTTCTCCACCGCATCTCATCTCTGTAGGAGACCATCCACGAGAGAGACATGCAGTTGGAGGAAAGGGAGAATGCCGGAGAGGATCTTCGTGGAGACCCTTACTCCTATCTCAGCGATGACGATGATTTTCTGGAGGATCAGGCCATGGACTTCTTCACCGATGAGGATGATTTCGCCTTCATCGATGATGACGAAGATGATGAAGCCATAGACTCCAAGGAGTAGTAGCACTAAGGACTAGCGTAGTGAGTAGGATTCGGTCCCACTATATCGTAGATTCCAGAATGGTTCTTAAAACCATCTGTTTGTTTTTCTTGCTGTGGTGTGCGTTGTATCAAGTGAATGAATGAATGAAAAGCAAGTTGCTAGAAAAATCTGAGTCAAACATTTAAAACTTTTCAAAGACCCAAAACCTTAGAAATTTCCCTCTCTTCTCATGATCTATATCAATCTTCAGATGCCACGTGGAGGAAGTGGTTCAGCCCCGGACCCGATGTTGCAGATCCTGCAACTGTTGACTTCTGACCGCGAAGCTGAAAGAGCGGAACGTCAAGCCAACCTAGCCACTCTGCAACATATAGCCCAGCTAGCCCACAACAACCAAGGCCACGGAAATCAGGACAACCATGGATCTAAGCTCAAGAATTTCCAGAATACCAACCCACCCGTTTTCACCAAGTTAGAAGAACCCCTAGACGCCGATGATTGGCTGCAAACCATGGAAAATAACCTAGTAGTCGCCGGAGTGGAAGCCAACGAGAAAGTCCTGTTTGCCACCCATTATCTAGCCGGAGATGCCAGGGCATGGTGGAACAGTGTTCGTGCAATGACCGGAGGCCAGATGATGACCTGGGAGGAATTCAAGGTCAAGTTTAGCAGAACCCATGTGCCACCAGGTTTGATCAAGAGAATGAGAGACGAGTTCAGAGAGCTGAAGCAAGGAAGGATGACTGTAGTGGAATACCATGACAAAATTTTGTCATTAGCTAGGTATGCCCCGGACGAGATAGACACCGAAGCCAAGAAGAAATAAAGATTCCTGAATGGTCTGCATGACGAGATGCAGACGGTGTTAGTCAATATCCCCTTTGCTGATATTGAAGCCCTTGTCGACTCTGCTATCCGGATGGAAGGAAAGATCAACCAAGCCAATGAGAACTGCAAGCGTCGCATGATGCATCAACCAGGAACCCATCAGACCCCAAAGTATCGCCCCAACCCATCTCCAGGATTTTCCCCAAGAACCAACAGACCCCCTATGACCCGTCCGACCTACCCCAACCGTGAAAAGCCTAGACCCGGAGGAAATCACAACAACCCCGGCAACTCTAGCAATTTCACCTGTGCCCCACCCAAGTTCAACACCAACACTGCCCCGAGGACTGGAAGCAATGCTGTGCCTATCGCAACCAAGGACAAGTCACAAGTGACTTGTTATGACTGTGGAAATAAAGGCCACTATTCCAACGAGTGCCCCAACAAGAAGAATGCTACAGCCCCTAATGCCAATGCCCCAGCTCAGCAGCAGCGTCGTGTCCAGCCAGGGAGAAGATTTGCCCCAGGAAATTCACTCAACCGCAATGGCCGTATTTTTCTCATGCATGCTGAAGAAGCTCAGGAAGTGCCAGACGTCGTGCTGGGTATGTTTTCTGTTAATTCAGTAATTGCAAGAGTGTTGTTTGACTCTGTTGCCTCGCATTCATTTGTCACCAAAGAATTTGCCTGCACTAGTAAAATTCAACCAACCAAACTGAAGCATGTTATGATTGTGCAAATTCCCGGATCAACCACCAAGGCTAGGCAAATTTGCAAAGCCGTCCCTATCCGAATCCATGGCATAGATTTTTATGCTAATCTAATAGTACTCGGAACTAAAGGTTTGGAAGTAGTACTAGGAATGGATTGGATGTCCAAACATAAGGGATTGATTGACTGTGCTAAGAAAGCCATCACCATGACCAGTACCACCGGAATATCAGTCGAGCATATATCTGAAACCTTACCTCGCCAATTCAAGTGTAACAAGAGTCTAGCCCAACCTACCATTGACCAAGTCCGGATAGTCTGTGAATACCCCGATGTATTTCTAGATGTTTTGCCTGGTATGCCCCCAGATCGGGATATCGAGTTTATCATAGAACTAATCCCCGGAACAGGACCCATAGCCCAGAGACCCTATAGTATGAACCCGTCAGAACTAGCAGAACTGAAGAAGCAACTGGATTCCATGCTCGAAATTGGATTGATTCAACCAAGTGCGTCACCATGGAGATCACCTGTCTTATTTGTGGACAAGAAAGATGGAGGTAACCGTTTGTGTACGGATTATAGGAAGTTAAATGACGTCACCATCAAGAACAAGTACCCCTTGCCCAAGATAGAAGATTTGTTTGATCAGTTGACCGGTGCCCAGGTGTTTTCTAAGATTGATCTTAGAACTGACTATCATCAACTCAAAATTCGTGCAGAGGATATTCCAAAGACTGCCTTTACCACCAGATATGGATTGTACGAGTATACAGTCATGTCTTTTGGATTAACCAATGCCCCCGCTTATTTCATGAACCTCATGAATAAGATTTTTATGGACTTCCTGGATAAGTTTGTCGTTGTTTTCATCGATGACATTCTGATTTATTTCAAATCAGAAGAAGAACATGAGCTACACCTAAGGACCATTCCTGGAACCCTTAGAGAGCATCAGTTGTATGCCAAGTTTAGCAAATGTGAATTCTGGTTACAGGAGGTAGGATTCCTCGGTCACATTGTATCAGCCGGAGGAATTGCCGTTGACCCTGCTAAAGTGAAAGATGTAGAAGATTGGCAAGCCCCAACCACTCAAACCCAAGTTCGTGCTTTTCTCGGATTGGCGGGATACTACTGCAAATTCGTAGAAGGATTCTCGAGTATCGCCCGACCCATGACCCAATTGCTGAAGAAGGACAAGAAGTTTGAATGGACCCACAAATGTGAAGCGAGTTTTCAAGAACTCAAGAGGAGATTGATTTCAGCCCCAATCTTGATCATGCCGGATATCGCGAAGCCCTTCGATGTGTATTGTGACGCATCCAAGATTGGTCTCGGATGTGTGCTAATGCAAGAAGGCAAAGTTATATCTTATCTATCTTGACAATTGAAGCAACATGAGCAAAACTATCCCACCCATGACCTCGAAATCGCAGCAGTAGTCCTAGCCCTGAAGACATCGAGACATTACCTAATGGGAAACCATTGTGAAATTTATTCGGATCACAAGAGACTAAAGTATATATTCACTCAGAAGGAGTTGAATATGAGGCAGAGAAGATGAATTGAACTAATGAAATATTACGACCTGGACATTCACTATCACCCTGGTAAAGCCAACGTGGTAGCCGATGCCCTTAGCAAATTGCCGTGCCGCTTGAACTCCATGATTTTGAAGGAGCAACCAAGTTTGCACAAGGAGATGGAAGATTTTCGAATGGAATTAGTAAGTGAAGGATTTTTGGCTAGCATAGAACTTCAGCCCACTTTGATCAGTCAGATTAAAGAGGCACAGAAGGGAAATGCCAGTATCGACGGAATCAAGCGTCGTATCGGTACAGGCAAAGTACCCGGATTCACCGAGGACGAAGAAGGAGTTCTGTGGTACAAAGGACGCCTTTGTGTACCAGCAGATTCGGAGTTGAAAGAAGTTATATTGAAGGAGGCTCATGATACTTTTTATTCTATCCATCCCGGAGGAACTAAGATGTATCAAGATTTGAAAGAGCAATTTTGGTGGCATAAGATGAAGAGAGAAATCGGAAGCTATATCGCCAAGTGTGATATATGTCAGCGAGTCAAGGCAGGACATCAAAGACCCGCTGGATTGTTGCAACCTTTGAAAATTCCGGAATGGAAATGGGATTCTGTAGGAATGGACTTTATCACTGGACTACCTACTTATAGTAGGGGAAATGACTCTATCTGGGTCATAGTGGACAGATTGTCCAAATTAGCCCATTTCTTGCCCGTCAAAAGCACCTATCAGAGTTCGAAGCTAGCGGAGTTGTACATCGCTAGAATCGTCAGTTTGCACGGAGTCCCCAAGAACATAGTATCGGATCGAGGAACTCAGTTTACCTCGAGATTCTGGAAGAAAGTTCAAGAAGGTTTAGGAACCCGCCTGGATTTCAGTACCGCGTATCACCCTCAGACCGATGGACAAACGGAGCGAGTAAATCAAATACTCGAAGATATGCTTAGAGCATGTGTGCTAGAATATGGATCCAAGTGGGAAGACTGTCTGCCGTTTGCAGAATTTTCCACAACAATAGTTACCAAGCCAGTTTGCAAATGGACCCATTTGAATTCATGTACGGAAGAAAGTGTCGCACCCTTTTGAACTGGTCGGAAGTAGGAGAGAGTCAGATTTTTGGACCAGACATCCTCCGAGAAGCAGAAGAGAAGGTTCACAAGATTCATGAGCACCTCAAGACCTCTCAATCCCGACAGAAGAGTTATGCCGACAAGAGACGTCGAGACCTCGCCTTCAGTATAGGAGATTTTGTTTATCTGAAAGTGTCGCCATTGAAGGGAATGCAGCGTTTCCAACTCAAAGGAAAGTTAGCCCCCAGATATATGGGACCTTTAAAAATTCTGAACCGTCGAGCAGAAGTATCGTATCAATTGGAACTACCTGAAGAGATGTCAACTGTGCACAATGTGTTCCATATCTCGTTACTTCGCAAATGTCTCGAAGACCCCGAGAAGACCGAAGTGTTCAAGAATATCGATCACCGGACCATAGAGATCAACGATGACCTGACCTATCCCGAAGTACCCATCCGCATTTTGGAAGAAGCTTTTCGAACTACCTGAACCCGAAGCATCAAGTTTCTCAAGATTAAGTGGAGCAACCACACAGAAGAGGAAGCTACCTGGGAGCGCCAAGATCACATCAGGACGGAGTTTCCCGATCTCTTCAAATCCTAGGTAATCTTTTCGTCCTTTTTCAAATCTCGGGACGAGATTTTGTTTAAGGGGGGAAGGTTTGTAACATCCCAAAAATACTAAGCTTGGATCATTAAATTCTAATCATCAAAATTAGGGTTAACAAAAACTTTTCTAAATGAAATCATGAATGCATGCATATGTGTATGCATGGATTTTGAAATCCTTTAAAGCCACCTTGTTTGTTTGTTTCATTGCTTGTATAATGTTTCTTAGGTGAAATAAACATCATCTAAAACATTTCCCACACCTTTCCTAAAGACAAGTAAATCAAAACACATATATGAAATGAATGGTCATTTTGGCCAATTTAACTCCCATGCCAACTTTGGCTGTCTCAAACTTTCAGAACCTAACAGAAACTTTTCTGGATCTTTGCACCCTTGAATGTACTCATGACAAGGTATCAAGGCCCACTTTGTGATCATCCAGAAACTTTCAAATGCATAGTTTAAATGACAATTCAAAATTGAATCTTTATCATATGGGAAGATCCCACTTTTTCAAAAACCACTCAAACAAGCTCAACTTTCAAAACCCAAGCATCTGCAGACTCACCAGCACCAATCTAGCAAACCCACCAAAAATCTTTTCAAAATTAAAAACTTGATTTCATGCGGCCATTTCATCAAACAGGTTGCAGACACAAATCAAACAAACATCAAACACTATTGTGAGCAGTGATTCTTGCCTAACTGGTTTGCCATTTAGCTCACAACCAGCTTAGTAGATCATCTAGCAAGATTAACCAAGCACTAGCACCACTGTGAGCTTGTCATTGCCATCAATGGTGAACAGCCGAGCACACCCTTGCCACCCCATAGTCGACAGCAAGCTAGGGGCAGCAGCAAGCCTAGACAGCATGTCTGGGAGGTAGCCCACCGTCCACCGCCACTACCTGTCCCAGCCGCGAGCGTTGCCAAGCCCTGGACCACGCGCACAAGCCGCACCCAGACCGCCAGAGGCCATGCCGAGCATGCGCCAGAGCACGACCCTAGACCGAAGCCCACAAACCGCGTGCCGCCTATCCGCGTGCATACACAATCCCCACCGACCCAGGAGACCGCTAGACATCCCCGTTTGCCGCCCCGTGCCACACAGCCACCGCCCGCCGTCGAAGACGCCGCCTCTGCCGCGCAGAGCACCGCCCGTTCCAGACCAAACCACACCGCCCCATGCCTCGAGACCATGTCGTTGAGCATCACCAGGAGACACGGCACCGTCCCCTACCCTTGCCCATGCCATTAGCCGCCTGTAACATTGCCCCCGATGAGCTCACCGTGCGCCCCGACGGTCCCCTCGCTCGACTATAAATAGAGGCCACCCCTACACGATTTCTTCACACCATCTCACTCCCCTCTCCTCACTGATCGTGCCACACTGTTCTCAGAGAAAGGCAAGCACCACCCCACCGGGATTTCACCAGAGCCCGCCGCCTCTAGAGAAGAAGGGAGCCAACGATTGGAGCCGCCCCAGGAGAAGCCACCGGTACCAGGAGATTTGCCGTCGTCAACTTCGTCGTTTGCCCGCCTCGCCAACCCTCGCCAGTACCCCGGTGACCCCCCAGCAACCCTCACTGGCCGCGCTAGGTTTCGTTCTCGCTGGCATTGTCTCGCGTCGACGATGACTCCCAGCCGTTAGATTAGAACTAGATCGAACGATCCACGTCGCCCCATACCACTTCGCCCAGCCCCGTGTCTCTGACGAGTGGGGACACCCACTTAAGTAGCCCGCGGGAGCACTGCGCTTAGCAGGCCGGCCCAGTAACTTTTCCCGCGCAGCCCAGTTATTCAAATTAAACCTTTTTCTATTTCAATTCAAACACACTTCTGTACCCAACTTCAAAAATCAACCCAGATCGATTCAATACACCAAATTGAATGAAACCAATTTTTTTGGAAAGGTCTGTGAATGCTGAATCGAAGCCCGTTGGATTCAAGTCATTTGGATCTATAGATCACACATGGTAAAAATAAAAAGGCAGAAGCTTTTCTGCATTCAAACATTTTTCAAATTTAAACCATAATAGCTTTTGAGTTGAGTCCAAATCTCAAAAATCACATTTAACCATATCTTTCAGAATATATAAAAATATATAGGTTTACTTGCAGAAATAATGTTCAAGTAATAAAAGAATGCTACATAAGCATTTCTAGCCACTTTAATTAATTAAAATAAAAGGGTAAAACCTTATTAAATTGTGACACCACTTTAAATCACATTCCAATAGACTACAATATGTGGTGATGACATGTGTCAACATGATCCCATGTTGGGTTTGGAGAATATTAAATCTTAGGTAGTTTTTCAATGAGTAGAAATTACTTTTCTAAAAATAAAAGGAATTAAATAAAGCCTTAACTTTGTAATGTTAGAGATGATGCTAGATAATCTATAGGACCCTTGTGTGTGATGATTGCAAGTAGTTAAGTATTGTTTGGTGATTGTGTACCTCGTATTTATTCATAGACGCTAGTACCGACCAAGAATACGAGGAGGAAGGAGGATACTATGAAGAAGAAGCCGAGGAGAACTTCAACCACTGCTCTGCACAAGGCAAGCTAGTAACCCTGCAAGCTAAAACTTGCAAGACACCCTACTTTAGCAAGCTTATACTGATATTAATGCAAGCTGATACAATACCTATGCAAGCCTTACTAACCAAGTTGACCTATGCAAGCTAAACCTTTCAAGATACCCTACTGATGCAACAAACCCATACTTGTTCTATGACTACTATATGCCTTAAGCATATGTGATCATACCCACTTGATAAACCAATCCTAGTTCTATGTGCAAACTTCTTACTCTATTTCTTTAACAAAGCATACTTAGAGTTTACTTAAGTGACTGGTAGATATTGGAAAGATGCTGAAGGTTGCATAAAGAGCATAAAATTTGGTCTAAGTTAGAAACCTTAACATCAGCCTGAGACATGAGGTTGTACTTAGTTGAAACTCCACTAGTTAGCACCCCTCATTAGTACTACCCCCACCTGTAGATGCTAGTGCTAAGCATAAAACTTGATCAACGTTTAAATGGGAATACTTGGTGGAAAAATGGTTATGAAAACCTTGGAATGATGGATCATTCTATTGAAATGTTTTCCAAACACTTGAGAAGTTTGGTGATAAAAATGTTGAGGCATGAGCCTTAGCCCCTTTATAAAACTGATGGTTGTCTGGATGCGATACCATTCCAATCTTGTCGTACAACCACAATACCCGAATATTGGGTAGGGCTTGACTGGAAACTTATATTCCTTAGTATTAGTTCCCTCATGGCCAAGGTCTGAGCTAAGGCTACCTTGTGAAGATTGTCCACCTGTGCAGTACCCAAGATGACAGTTGGTCATGGTTGGGAGGCCAAACTCACAGGAGAGGTGCTTATACTAGGGCGTGTAATCGAAAGGTTAGGATTGATTATCCGCATACTGAGTATGGTGAATTCAGGATTTGTTCCTGATGGATGTATCGAATGTTGTGGTGAAAGTGTAGAATCTCTGCAGAGTGTCAAACTATTCGAATAGCCACGTTCGCGGTTATGGACAGTTGGAGTGGCCATACTGTTCCCCCGTCAGACTTTTCAAAATGACCTGTGAAATGAACTAAGACTTTGACTTGACCACAACAAAGTTGTGATATGAAATACAAGTTCCCAATTAGGAGTTATAAACTTGTGATCAGCTTTAGAACTTAGTAGAGATAAATTTGGCTTTTGCAAAACAACCCTAGAGCCTAGTGTCCTATTATCAAAAAACCCCCTTTTCCTATTAGTATTAGTTTGCGAGTACTTAAAGAGTACTCATGGCTTTGTCCCTGGCTATTCCCATGGCCAGACTATGAAGAGGAGTACCTGGAAGATGGACCCCAGGAAGGTTACGACAACTAGGATCATCTCCCATCGTCAGCATTGCCTGTGACCCCGAAGATGGAGCTCCACCTACGCTGCCGTTATTATTACGTATTTCGTTGCTTGATGTTGTATTAAGAACTGGATCATGAGATCCCTATTTGTGTAAGAACGTATGTATCGTTTGTAATGGATGATGTACTATGGTATCCAATTCTGTTATGTCTCGCAAAAATGGTAATCCTGGGATTGCGATGTATGGCATAACAGGCATCTAGGATTGAAAAATCCGGGTTTTGACACCGTTCCGCCGCCACCTGCCGCCGCCAGCGCCGCCACTCGTTGGGAAGCTTGCTGAGCGTCGTCCGATCTCGATATAGTGGCTAGGAAAGAAACTAACCCGAAGGGGTAAGGAGTGCCTCTGAGCCGTGCGATGTCACTTAGATCCAACGGCTTGTATCTCTCGATCCAAACGAAACGGTATCAGCGAGTAAGAAGCAGCCACGTGGCCCTGTCTGTTTTAGTAAAAACAGAATTGTTCTGTTTGATGTGCCAATTTGAAAAATTCATAACTTTCAAACCACACGTCCAAATTTTGCAAATTTTATATCAATGGATTCAGCAAAACAAGTACTTTCTTACCATGCACTTTGTTTATTAAAATGCTTCTGTTAAATTGATTGTTTTTGCAGAAACTTGTGTATGCATGTTTAGAATATAAAAATTGTTCTAACATGATTTTTGTGATAAAACCTTTGGTAAATAGTTTGTTTTGAACCTACTGACCATAGAAATCAATTAGTGGTTTCAAAAATATATTTGGTGAAGCAAAATAATAAATCTTTGATTTAAACCATTTCTAGTCAAATAAAAATATTGTTTATTTGTTAAAAATGTTTTTTTTTGGAGAAAACCTTTGGGAAATGTTTTGATGTAAAATCTCTGACCCTAAACACAAGGTTTGATGATTTGAAAACATATTTTGTGAACCCTATGGATTGTTGCCTTATTAAAAGCATGTCTCCACCACATAAAATAATTCCTTGGTTTAAAAATGGTTTATAGGTAGAATATTTTGCAATTAGTTTTGCCACTTTATAAAATGACCAATAATGTGTTTTAGAATGTTTATAACCTATTATAAACCACTTTTGTAAATAAAACAAAGTTGGCATGCTTGCATGCATTGTTTTGTTGCTATTATTTTATGTGATGTTTTGCTTGAATGGTAGATTGAAATATTGCTTGCTTGATTGATTTGTAGTGGAACTTTAAGAGTGTGATTATTTCAAAGATCAAGGAGTGAACTTATACTCTCTACCAAAAAGGCAAGTGATGCTTCATACTTTTGTCCCATTATTTTCACTATGCATTAGTGATATTTCTAAGTAGGACTTGCATGGAATTTTGCTATGTGTAATATATGCCATGGGAAATCCTAGTAGATGAAACCTTAGTAGAAATTTCCTAAGTTAAGATTCCTACTACTATCATGCTTAGCTTAGCTAGTAGAAAACAAGGGTGGCTTATATTTCATGCTATGGAATATTTCTAAGTCAAGGACTTGTGTTTTGTTTAATAAAACAACTAAGTGAATGAATCACCTGGGTGGAATGGAAGGAATGGTTTGTGTTGAGTGGTTCACAAGGCCCATTTCTATGGTTTACCTTGTGTATCTCACTTGTGGATGGCCACCCAGGAACAAAGAGATTTGAGATGTCAAATGTTGAGAAGCTTCAAGCGCAGCCACTTGGCATTATGGGCTCTGCCTGGATCATATAGGTTGCAATAACTTAGCCAAATGGACAGTTGGTGGTAGGGGATTGATAGGTTGGAGCGCGTCCATTCTGGTCTAAGGGAAGGCTTCTGAAAGATCTTGTCTTGGTGAAACCAAGTCTTGTGGGGAAAGTGCACCACCTCTGCAGAGTGTAAAATTTAAGTACTTAGCCATGTCCCTGGCAAAGGACAATTTGAGTATCAAGACATGGAAGCTATCAAGAATCTCCTCATCCCAATTTCTAAGTTAAAAAAACTTGTTGCTGAACAAGGGTTGAAGGATCACCAATTTCTATTGGGAGATGCCTTGGGTGATTTTGTCAAGCAAAAACTTAGTGTTTTCAAATGATAAGGAAAATCTATTTTGAGCATAGCAAGCCTAAGCTCCACTTATCCAAATGCATATAGATGATAGACTCCACTATAGTACCATAGTATCACTTGCCAATACAATTCAAATGTATTGACCCTTGTGGCTGTAACTTATTATGTTGCAGGTTTGTTTGATGTTAGTGAAGTTTATTGATTAGGATTACAAGTCTACAACCAACATGACTGCATGTGGCACTTTGAAGATGAAGGACCCCATGCTATTGTTATATTCTGCTGCATTGTAATGAGATAGCCAAATGAGCTATGTAAGATGTAATAAATTATTTTATTCCTGGTTATAAAGTTGTATTATGACCTTTGTTTCTTGATATTACATCTTAACTGTGGATGCTAGCTATTGATCCAGGGACTAGCATTGTAAACACAGGGATCTCTACCTTATCAAAGGTTGGGAATCTTGCAGATGGTATCAGAGCATTGTGTTGCCTGTAGGATTGTAACCCTAGGATTGGACAAAAACCCCTTAGAAAAATAGGAGTTGTATTTGTTCCAAAACATATTTACAAACAATCTTGTAAACACTTTCCTCAACCATTTTGGTTTTGAATTCTACATCTCTTCTATTTCAAACTTGATGGACAAAGCCTACCCCATGGCCAAAGACTTCATCATGAGCAAAGGACTTCATCAACTCTAATGACTTCAACATCTTCAAGTGATTTCAACCTTATTCTCAGCAAGGACTTCAACCTTAGATATCACTAAGGACTACAAGAGAGACAAGAAATGTTACTCAAGACTTGAAGACTAAGGAAACACAACTTAGAAGGAACCATCAACACCTTGAAGTTTTGTGACCAAGACACAAGAAATTTTCCCAAGGAAACCATGACTCATTCAAGAAGAATCCACCAAGAAGGATAGACTGATATCAAGTGAACCATATAGATGGACCACCATATTAAGTATAGATCAAACACACCAACTTAATGTGGTGTGGAAAAAATATTTTTGTTGCCTAAAAATATGCTTGAGACTTGTTGTTTGAGTGGAATGTTTATTTGTGATTGCTTGCACATTGCTTGAGTGAATTGTGATGTGTATGGATAGAATTGATCCCCTAGAAAATCTTCTGCCTATTCTAATCCCAAACCAACCCAAACAAATGACTTCTCCAAGAGACTCCAACATCAAGAAGGGTGACACCAACAACCAAGAGGTCAACATGAGAGAACAACTACTAGTAAACCAAACCCATTTGAATCAGATGACAACTCAGTTTTTAGCCAACAACAAGGAGTTAGACTCAACCATAAAAAAGTTTTTGGTAATCCAATCCCAATTTCTGCAAGGGATGACCACTCAAATGATCAACATGGGAGACAACTCTTCCCAAGGAGTTTATGACAACAAGGATGTCAAGGATGATATTCTAGAAGGAACTCAAGCTTGCAATATTTGTGGAGACAAGGATCACACTTCCAAGGAGCATGAAGATCAATGCCCCAATTGTGAAGAGAAATATCCAACTAATCAATGCCCCACATCTCAAGCTACTTGCTTCCTATGCGAAGGAAATAATCATGTCCCTATCCAATGCCCCATCTATTCCGTAGTTCAACAAAGGAAACAAGGTGGAGTGCAACAACAGTTTGTAAACCCTCATGAAGGAACAACTTATACCAAGAAGAATGAAGACAAGGTCAAAACTATACATCATAAGGCCAAAGTGATCACAAAGTGTTGCTACTCTTGTGAAGAAGAAGGTCATATCTCTAGTAAATGCCCCAAGAAGAGAGAAAGATTTCCCACCTTTGTGGTGAAGTATGAAGAGCATGAATTAGAAGAACTCCTAGCTTTGGAGAGACCCAAGAAGAAGAAGAAGAAATGCCCCAACCCTAGCAAGAAGGATATTACCCAAGAGCAATGTTACACTTGCAAAGAGATGGGACACTATGCTAATGAATGCCCAGAAAAGAAGAAGAACCAAGGAAACAAACAAAAGGCAATGGTACCAATGGAAAAGAAAGATATCAGGCAAGTGATGTGTTTCAATTGCAAAGAACCAGGACATTATGCAAGCAATTGTCCAGAAAGGATGAAGCACAAGATAAACAAGCCTATGAGGGATCTCAGCCTTGTCACATGTTTCAAGTATGGAAACAAAGGACACAATGCAGATGTTTGCCCAGAGAAGTTTCAACAAGATTCCAAGCAAGCCAAGAAGTAATCTAGTTGGAAAACTTTTAAGGGTGGTAGTGCCCTAGTTGCTTTGAGCCAACTTGTAACCCCTAGCCTCCCCAAATCTCGGGACAAGATTTATTTTAAGGGTGGTAGCCTATCACATCCCAAGATTTTCCAAATCTTGTTATGTGAAAAATAAATAAACAAAATAAATAATTGTTGAAATTTAGGGTGAAAAGAAACTTTTGTTTCTAAATGGAAACTTAAATTCCCATCTTGAACAAACTTTGGTTAACATTTGAATCCAACTAAAATTCAAATCAATTGGATTTCATTCTTCATAAATGCATCTTGAAATTTAAACACTTGAGAAATAAACCAGTACCCTAAAACCCTAATGGAAGAAATCATTTTCAAGTTATCTCTAAGACCATGGATTTGATCCATATAAAAGTTGTCAAGCAAACATTTCAAAATGATCAAGAATGACAAATAGAAATATTATAGAACCATATGAATTGGAATCACTTACTTTGGAACCATGAATAAAATCCTATGAATTTAATAAGGTAAGGAAAAGTAATTTCCAAATCTAATAAAACAACCATATAGAAATCCATACCAAATGGTGAGCAAATAATCCTAAAGGAATTAAAAGGTAAACAAATAATAAATACAATTATAATAGTTGGAACCACTATTTTTGTATCTTTAAATAAAAAGATATGGTTTTTATAAAGCAAAGGTAGAAATGTAAATAAGGATTATTTTATAGAGCAAAAATAAATCTTGGCCAAGCTTTTGAAATAAAATATTTCTATTTGATAAAAAGAGTAAAGGTTTATTTAAATAAAATAATGAGAAATTATTAATATCCATTTTTTAAAGTAAAGGCTTTTTCCATTTTAAATAAACACTAAAACTTGTTAATTTATTTTAAAATAAGAGTTCCAAGTGTTTTTATGTTTTCAAAATAAAACCTACTGAAAAGGTTTTGGTATTATTTAGATTTCAAATAGAGTTTTTAAAATAAATAAAATCCTATTTGAATTAAAGACTATGGTTTATTTATTTAATTATTAATATATCCTAAAAGAATAAAAGCACTATTCTATTTCGAACTTTGAAATATGTTGATAAATAGAATAAAAATTCACCCAAAGTTTGGTGGTGATTTGAATTCAAATGGAGATTGAAAAATATTATTAAATCTTATTTAATTAATTCTAGAGCCTATTTTAAATGATTAAAAGACCCGAAAAAGAATAAGATATTTATTCTAAAAATGATTTCAGAATGTATTATTAATCAGTATTAAAATCTACTCAAGGTTTGAGAGAAGTTTGAATTCAAATGGAGGTTTAAATTGATTAATCAAAATCAAAACAGTTAAATAGAAAAAGAAAAAGGAAAAAAATTCTGTATAAAAAAATGAAAAGGAACAAGCCCAGCCCAGCTAGCGCACTAAGGCCCAGAAGCCCACCTCTCCCTCTCCCCCGAAACGTTTTTCTTCACACGCAGACAGACCCGCGCAGTCACTAACGTTCGGACCCCACCTCCCCTGTCTCTCCTTCGCTGACGAAACGACCCCACCGCCACCTCATCGTCGTTCCCACCCGCGCCAACCTCGCCGGCCGTTTCTGCTGGTTCTTAACTCGCATCAATACGCGTTAATGCCCCTCTTAAACCTCGCCGTGACCATGCACGATTAAACGCCTGCCTCTCCTCCCCATTTCCCCTCACTCGCCTCCCCCTCTCTGCCCCCAGGCTGCGCCAATTTCTTGCGGCAAGCCACTGTCTCTGACGACCTTTCAGCAACGATTCTGGCTAGTCTACGCCACCTCTTGCTCGCTACAGCAAACGAGCGTGCTCCCCATTGTTCACTTCATCTCCCGGTATTGCCCGTCTGACCGCGCGTGCCCTAGAACTTCGACTTCATCCACGTCTGAGCACCGTCGTGGTTTGCCATTTCTCCGACGAGCATTCGAGGTAAATTCCGACCGTGCCGCCCTCTCTCTTTGATGCTCCCACACTCCCTACTCTTCCACGCGTCTTACAGCACCATCTGTTCCCTCTTCCATGCTCTACAGCGACGTCCCTGACAATGACAGTGCGTGCCCGTCGCCAGACATCTCTCCGGCGAGCAATCCCCGCAACTCCAGCGCGCCCCTTGAAAAACAGAAGGCACCTCGAGCGCCACCATGCCACGGCGAACTCGGTGAGCATCTCCCTTCACTCTCTCGCTTCATGTAGCATCGACACCGCCACCGTATGACCGCTCCGCCGCCACCTGCCGCCGCCAGCGCCGCCACTCGTTGGGAAGCTTGCTGAGCGCCGTCCGATCTCGATCTAGTGGCTAGGAAAGAAACTAAACCGAAGGGGTAAGTAGTGCCTCTGAGCCATGCGATGTCACTTAGATCCAATGGCTTGTATCGCTCGATCCAAACGAAACGGTATCACCGAGTAAGAAGCAGCCACGTGGCCCTGTCTGTTTTAATAAAAACAGAATTGTTCTATTTGATGTGCCAATTTGAAAATTTCATAACTTTCAAACCACACGTTCAAATTTTGCAAATTTTATATGAATGGATTCAACAAAACAATTACTTTCTGACCATGCACTTTGTTTAGTAAAATGCTTCTGTTAAATTGATTGTTTTTGCAGAAACTTGTGTATGCATGTTTAGAATATAAAAATTGTTCTAAAATGATTTTTGTGATAAAACCTTTGGCAAATGGTTTGTTTTGAACCTATCAAAAATATATTTTGTGAAGCAAAATAATAAATCTTTGATTTAAACCATTTCTAGTCAAATAAAAATATTGTTTATTTGTTAAAAATGTTTTTTTGGAAAAAACCTTTGGGAAATGTTTTGATGTAAACTCTCTGACCCTCAACAGAGGGTTTTATGATTTGAAAACATATTTTGTGAACCCTATAGATTTTTGCCTTATTAAAAGCATGTCTCCACCACATAAAATAATGCCTTGGTTTAAAAATGGTTTATAGGTAGAATCTTTTGCAATTAGTTTTGCCACTTTATAAAATGACCAATAAAGTGTTTTAGAATGTTTATAACCTATTATAAACCACTTTTGTAAATAAAACAAAGTTTGGCATGCTTGCATCCATTGTTTTGTTGCTATTATTTTATGTGATGTTTTGCTTGAATGGTAGATTGAAATATTGCTTGCTTGATTGATTTGTAGTGGAACTTGAAGAGTGTGATTATTGTAAAGATCAAGGAGTCAACTTATACTCTCTACCAAAAATGCAAGTGATGCTTCATACTTTTGTCCCATTATTTTCACTATGCATTAGTGATATTTCTTAGTAGGACTTGCATGGAGTTTTGCTATGTGTAAACTATGCCATGGGAAATCCTAGTAGATGAAACCTTAGTAGAAATTTCCTAGGTTAAGATTCCTACTACTATCATGCTTAGCTTAGCTAGTAGAAAACAATGGTGGATTATATTTCATGCTATGGAATATTTCTAAGTCAAGGACTTGTGTTTTGTTTAATAAAACAACTAAGTGAATGAATCACCTGGGTGGAATGGAAGGAATGGTTTGTGCTGAGTGGTTCACAAGGCCCATTTCTATGGTTTACCTTGTGTATCTCACTTGTGGATGGCCACCCAGGAACAAAGAGATTTGAGATGTCAAATGTTGAGAAGCTTCAAGCGCAGCCACTTGGCATTATGGGCTCTGCCTGGATCATATAGGTTGCAATAACTTAGCCAAATGGACAGTTGGTGGTAGGGGATTGATAGGTTGGAGCGCGTCCATTCTGGTCTAAGGGAAGGCTTCTGAAAGATCTTGTCTTGGTGAAACCAAGTCTTGTGGGGAAAGTGCACCACCTCTGCAGAGTGTAAAATCTAAGTACTTAGCCATGTCCCTGGCAAAGGACAATTTGAGCATCAAGACATGGAAGCTATCAAGAATCTCCTCATCCCAATTTCTAAGTTAAAAAAACTTGTGGTTGAACAAGGGTTGAAGGATCACCAATTTCTATTGGGAGATGCCTTGGGTGATTTTGTCAAGCAAAAACTTAGTGTTTTCAAATGATAAGGAAAATCTATTTTGATCAAAGCAAGCCTAAGCTCCACTTAGCCAAATGCATATAGATGATAGACTCCACTATACTACCATAGTATCACTTGCCAATACAATTCCAATGTATTGACCCTTGTGGCTGTAACTTATTATGTTGCAGGTTTGTTTGATGTTAGTGAAGTTTATTGATTAGGATTACAAGTCTACAACCAACATGACTGCCTGTGGCACTTTGAAGATGAAGGACCCCATGCTATTGTTATATTCTGCTGCATTGTAATGAGATAGCCAAATGAGCTATGTAAGATGTAATAAATTATTTTATTCCTGGTTATAAAGTTGTATTATGACCTTTGTTTCTTGATATTACATAATAACTGTGGATGCTAGCTATTGCTCCAGGGACTAGCATTGTAAACACAGGGATCTCTACCTTATCAAAGGTTGGGAATCTTACACTAATAGACCGTATTCAAGAGAACACTGAAGCTTGGGTGAATGAAAAAGGAAGAAAGTCAGGTATAAACTATGATTATGAATGCATTAAATCTTTTATGGGAACTGATGACTTCCATGATATTAGTAATGAGTTTGGTTTTGATTCCCAAAATATTGCCAACTATTTTAAGGCCTTTGCCTCTTACATAGAAATTCCCAAGAAGAAGTGGAATAAGTACTATGCTCCTTATAAAGATGTTTTTAATCATGTTCCTGTTAGAAGTGCTGAAGTTTGTACTACTAATCATATTGTGCCTGAATCTTATGTTGAGAAAATACCTTTCCCAGCTAACGTAAAGGAGTATTCTATGATTATTAGTGCAAACAACAAAGGTACTAAGAAAACTATGGAGCCTGCTGAGCAATTGAATATTGAACCTGTGGTAGCTACTGTGAAAGATCTTGACACTAGAAATATAGAGGATGAGCATATTGTCTTCTGTGAAGACGCTTCTAATATTATCTCTCATCCTAGTAAATCTAGAAAAGCTAGTGTTCCTGTGCTTTCTGTTAAAATTGGTAATCATTGCTACTATGGTTTATGTGATATTGGTGCTAGTTCTAGTGCTATTCCTTATGAGATTTACAGGGAAATTATGCATGAAATTGGTCCTTGTGAGCTTGAGGACATTGATGTGGTTATTAACCTTGCAAATAAGAAAACCATTTTCCCTATTGGTATTGTAAGAGATGTGGAGGTTCTTTGTGGTAAGATTAAGTATCCTGCTGATTTTCTAGTGCTTAATTCTGCAGCTAGCAGAACTTGTCCTATCATTTTTGGTAGACCTTTCTTGAACAGTTGTGGAGCTATTATAGATTGTAAGAAGCAAAAAAATTTAACTAAGTTTGACGGAGATTCTTATGAGTTTAACTTTTCCAAATTTGCTAAAGCTCCTTGTGAAAACAACTTGCCTAATAAAGATTTTAGGATGGAACAACTTGCTTCTATTGATCCAGTCTATGACCTTGGACCTCTTTTTGGTGATTGTAAGTATGCTCATTCTTGTGATAAAATTGATTCATTTGATGGTTATATTGTCAACTTTATTCAAAGTGCTACTGAAAGTTATTATGAGAGAGGGAAACATGGTTTTATGATTCCCAATAATGTTAAGTTTTCCCGTTTTATGTTGAAAGCTTTGAAGTTGCATCTGTTTTGTCTTCCTATGCTAGTGGCTTTTTATTTCAACAATTCATTTTCTCATGATACTCCCATGCATAGGAAGTGGGTTAGACTCAAATGTGTTGGTTATTTGCTTCTTGATGCTCTTTTTCACTCCAAATTTATATCTCCTTTGTGAGAATCTTTGAAAGTTTGAATCCTAACTTAAAGGCAATAAATAAAAGTACTTGTTGGGAGATAACCCAAGAGTTTTGTCGAGTCTTGGAAGTTACTACTTATGTAATAACCGCTCCTTATCCTTTTTGTTTTGGTTTTTCTGTCAAGTCCAACTAGTTTTGTGAAGTAGAGGAGTTGTGAAAAGTGGCTGTCCTGGGACAGATTTTTGTGCTGCATTGTAAAAATTTGTGAGGGATCTCAGTACGTCGGATGGAGCTGTATTTTTCTGAGCTCGTTCTCCAAGTTGTTACCCAACTTTCATTAGTTCTGCACTTTTTTATTTGAGCAACAGAAGGTTTCCGAAAAATCAATCTTTACCTGCTGGTCTGTTTTGACAGATTTCTGTTATCATTTGCATTTGCCTCTTTCAGAAGCTTTTGTTTTGATAGATTTCAATTGAAGTGTGCACCTAAAGGTTAATTGTTTTTGCTTATACTAATGTTGCCATTGAGTTTTGTGTGCGACCTTGTAGGAAAGGAAATTCTAGGAGAAGGAGAAAATGAGTCTGTAGAGTTCGTCTTTGAATAGGTAAAAGTGGTGAAAACGGAAGGTTCGTGAAACCCCAATCTTTTTTTATTTTTGACGTTTTTAATAGATAAGGAAAGTTATGAGACGTAACAGAGGAGGAACCGGAGGCCGGGGTGTCCAAACCCACCCTAGGCGCGGACCCCAACTTCCCCGCGCCTAGAGGGGGTGAGACCACCCCGAGCTCCGACTCCGCATCTCTTTTGTATCTGTAGGGTTCGCAGCATAGAAAACAAAAATTTTCCTACGATGGGAACATCTAAGTACCAAGATCTATCTACTAGATACAAGAAACGGGTGGATATACATCCATAGAATACATACCCTTAAAGACCGTATAGCGTTAACGAGGTTGTACTCGTGGATGATGTAGTCGAACGCTTGTCGATCTCAAGATCGTAATGAAGTCCATCTAGTCCAACCGGTCCAGCACCATCACGTCCAGCACCGCAAAGCAGTGGTGCATCCGTGATCGCACACACGTCCGGGTACCCGAACAACCTCCACGCCCTCGCTCTAGCGAAGCGGCGGAAGCAACAAATCCTTCTAGAAAAAGCCACCGGGAACATGTATCTCGCTGATCCGAGACCATGGAGAATTCTAAAGGGGGGAGAGAGATCCTTCACGAGGAGGTGTGCTTTGAGAGGAGGAGAGGGGAGCCTTTTATAGGAAGAGGGGGGGCACCCCAAGGGGCAAGGAGCCAGCCATGGTGTCTGCCCCCACCTCTTCCACATTCATGTGGGTGGAGCTCCCACTCAAAATGAAAAGCCTCCACTCCTATAAAAGAGCCTCCACTCAAAAATCCACTCACATGCATTAAATTTTCACCAAATTTAATGCAAGCTCTCATTTAAAGAAAACTCTTTTATTTATTTATTCAGAATTTTGTAATTATTTTAATTAACAAACATTCACATAAAACCCCTTGCTAGTATTCAATTTCACATGCAGATCCAATTTCAGCAATTTCAACCGAAACAGTTTCGGTGTGTAGTGAAATAAATTCCTGTGCTTTCCTTTTTCTTTCTCCGGCATATTATTTGCTCCAAATGTTGTCGGTATCCCTTAAGTGTGTCACACTACGGTTCACAAATAATGTATACATGATCGAGACCCCTCTCCGATCAATAATCAGCAGCGGGACATGGAGATCCATACTGACTCCCACATATTCAACGATGACTTCTGTGATCGTGTGAACCTTATACGCATGTAACTCAATCCTTTTGTCTCACGATATATTACATGTCCAAGATTCGATCATCGGTATCTCCATACCTAGTTTGATCTCGTTACTTACATGTACTCTTTTCTCGTTCCCGTGATATAACATTCTAGTGATCAAATCACTTGCTTGCAAGCTAATTAATGTGATATCATCGAGAGGGCCCAGAGTATATCTCTCCGTCATCAGGATGGAAAAATTCCACTCTTGATCCATGAGCCTCAACATAACACCTTCGTATCACTAAACCCATCTTTATAATCACCCTGTTACGGTGTGACGTTTGATGTTATCAAGATACTCTTCCGGTGTTAGTGATTGACATGATCTCATGGTCTAAGGACTAAGATTACTTCATATGATGTTATAGCAATATAAACACAATGACCTTGATCGTAATGCTATACTTCGGATGAATATTCATCACATCATTCCAACAATGTTGTGACCTTGTTATTAACAACATCCAATGTCCATGATCAGGAAACCTTTGATCATCTTGTTAATCAAAGAGCTAGTTTATAAGAGAGGCATAACTAGGAACTTCCTTTTTGTTTATTAAACACACATGTATTAACATTTCTGTATTAATACAATTATAGCATGTAAAATAAACATTTATCATAAACAAGGAATACGATAATAACCACTTTATTATTGCCTCTCGGGCATATTTCCTTCAGTCTCCCACTTGCACTAGAGACAATAATCTAGTTTGAAAACTTTGTGTATTGAACACTTATGGCTTTTCGGTGTTCCATATACGCAATTGCAAGTGGTTAACATAATATATGGATTTGACGTTTTCAGGTCCACGTGTATTTGCGTGTCTTTGCGTCTCCACTCATCACTCATTCTCTAATGAGATGGCTTTGTATAAATTTGGTCTTTTGGTGAGACATATAGTTCCTTGGGGTTAAAACATGTCGATACTATCGTCTTACAATATATCTTTAGTGTTAGCCCATTGCGAACAACACCTTAGTTTGATAACAAACTACTTGACACAAATTCCCTCCTTTGCTGCTACTATAGCAGTCATATGCTTAGCCTTTTGTTGTAGTATTAGTCACAATGTCTTAACTTTGGAATTCATCCAAATCCATCATGGAATCTCCTTTCCATTACATTGTGTCACCCATAGTTTAAATTGAGATAAACTTAATTTGTATCTTGTGACAAAACTAGTATTAATGTAACGCTTTACAATGAACTATTTGTAATTGTTTGTCACCTCTACACAACTATATTCTTAGTTCTTCCAAAAGATCATAAGAATATCCTCACTATCGTCCAATGATCATTTTATGATTCATTCTGGTATATGCTCATAACACTTAGAGCATAGGACTTATCTGGATGTGTACATATCATGGTATGATTGATCAAAACATCCTTGTGATTTCACTCATCAAGTGTCAAAGCACCTGAATCTTGTTTCACTTATCAAGAGTCGATAGACTTGAATCTTGATTCAATTCCTTTCCATGCGACAAGAACCGTTTCTTGTCATTTCTATATTGAACTCCTTCAATATCTCATATATGTACATTTGGCATAACCATATTAGCGTCACAGTCTATCCACTATAGACATTCATGCTAAATATTCGGGTTTTGCCTAAGTATTCCACATAATGTATTAGAAATATGTCTATAGACATTCACTATAGACCTTTGTCAATAAAAGATACATCATTTTCAATCAACAAGATGTCCTCCACATAATGTATTAGAAATATGTCTTAGCGCTCCCACTTAATTTCTTGCAAATGCAAGCATCTTCATCGTCTCCAGATGAAAACTCCTTTTTCTTTACGGTGAAGATTCCAACTCCGCAATGCTTACTTCAACCATTAAAGTTTGCATGCCCTTTTAGCATCCTTTGAATTAACAAAACCCTTTGGACCATGTCTTGTACACGTCCTAGGTAACCATTCTATTATAAGAATTTTGTTTTGTTTATTCATCTACCATATACCAAATTATATGTAGTGGTTGCTACTTTAATCCGTCCAAACTAAATATCGCTATGAAAGATCAAATCTTGTCATAGTCAACTCCTTGAACATTGTCGTAAAATACTTTACCAACATGTCGACTATTTCATAGATGTAAAACATCCATGTCTGTTTCTTTATAGATCCAAATACGACCGATAGGTTTTTACACCTTTCTGGAGGGTCTTCCAAGTTCAAAACTTGAATTATCATGTATGGAACTATCACGAATTTTATGGCTTCAAGCCATTTGACAAAGTCAGGGCCCATCATCGCTTCTTTGCATGTAGTCGGTTCATCATTGTCAAATAATAATGATTTACTCTCAAATCTCAGTATTTGATTGTTTATCCGACTGACTTGGTTCAATAAGAACTTAGACCTCCGTGACCGTAACATTTGAGGCACGTGAGCCATGAGCATTCTGGCTGCCTCCGGAACATTTTCTGGCACTACGCAACTTAGCACATATAGCTAAGGTTCGTTAACCTTATCAAAGGTCTATTGTCCTCCCACTTAACATTTATGAAAAATTCCTTCTTCAAGAAACTTCACGTTTCAAGCGACGAACCCTTTTGTCCTTGGTGTTATGGAGGAATAACCAATTGTTATTCGAAATAACCTACAAAGACATGCTCATTCGACTTCGGTTGTAAACATCTTACTTATGTTTAGCATACCAAAATTTAAGAAATGACAACTTGGGTTTTACCCCAAACCATAACTTCCATGGTGTCATTTCAACGGATCAAGATGAGCTCTTTTCAGTGTAAAAGCGGAAGTCTCTAAATCTTTAATCTTTTTAAAACATAATGGCAGTTTTATAAATAACACCTTTGATCCAACCATGTCTCACAAGGTTTCATTACAAATCTCAAACACTCCATATTCCTATGGTATTTCGGGAGATATAAATCTAGGTGTTTTTGCTAAAATTGTAACTCAAATAAATCCCTTTATGATAAAATCATAAATTATTTATTTTCTTGTTACACTTGCAACTCAAATAAATCCCTTATCATAAAATCATAAACCATTTATTTTCTTGTTACAATGATTTTTCACTTCATCTTGAAAGTCTTTGAACGTTTTCAAATATTTCACACTTCTTTCTCATTAAGTAAACATTCACTCAAATTTCCGGAGAAAGCATATGAAGTTAAAATTCATCGCTTACGACTATACATAATGGACTACATACATCGATATGTATAAATTCCAATATTTTAGTCGTTCGTACTTATTTGGCCTTTGAACGAAGTTTTAATTATCCCGAGGAAAGTCTCATAAGCGTCACTTGATCAAATCAAAGACTCCAAAAATCCATGAAAATGGAGTTTCTTCATGTTTTATTTCCAATATAATTTAAACGGTGATGTCACTTCGTAAGTGATCTTTCAATCATTTGTCTTGCGACATTTTAGCATTAGTTTTTATGGATGTGATTTCTTCAACTAGATTTGTAAATCATCCATCTTATATGGAATACGGTAATTATTTGAACAACCTTTGTTCTCATAATACCTGATTTAAATAACAATTATTAAAACAAATCTTGAAGTCAAGCTTTGATGTCAACGAGAAATACAAACAAACGTTTGTTTGTTTTCGATGAACATCATCACATATTCTCTTGCTAGTTACTTAGACCATTGTGGTTCATGAATTGCATCGTTCTGTATGAAATTTCATACCAACCAATTCGGTATCCAATACCCAAGAACCACATTGTTTAACAAGCAAAGAATACAACCATAACATGTATATCATCTATATACCTAAATTGGATATTTCCAATCTTTTCTTTTCTGCCAAATATATTTTATAGATTCTCTTTCAGCATTTTCTTTTTCCTTTTTAAAAGAATTTATCAACATCAACAGTGGTGCCATATACATGACACATAGTCTAGAGCGTGTATATTCAAATAATAATACCTTTGGACTAGCACTTTGAAGTAGATCACCATCATCAAATGATCGGCGTTCTTTCAAAATCCATTCTTTAGTAATCTTTTAGTGTAGTAAACATATTATATATATCTTATATTCATCCTTATCATGAAGACTTTCATGATCAAGCTACTGTAGCTTATAAAGGAGAATCGTGAGTATAACATTACTTTCCAAACCCCTTTTGGATGATTAGGATGTCTAGCATCTCTAACCTTTGCAAATTTTCATCCAATATGAGAACATATATTATACTCTATCATATTGCAACCAAAACATTGTTTCAGATATCGTTATATCTGCCACACATGATGGTTTCTGAAACAATTCTTTCAGCTCCTAAATAAACTTGATATTAAAACAATCAAGAATCATGGAGGCAAACATGATACTTAAGATACTAACACTGGAATTTTTACTCTTGATTTAATACTAATTATTAAATTTCACGGAGTAAACAGAGTTTGCTGAAAGTTTGCAATAAAACTTTAAACTTTAGATTGACACTCAACACAATACAATACCAGTTCGTAAAGTAAATATCTAGAATTCTATAGTTCTATTATCTCAATTACAACTAAGCATAAGGTGGTGAACGAATGCCAATGACTACAACAAATTATGCAAATACACTTTGATTTAATTTATGATAAATTGAGCTCTACTAATCCAAACTAGAAATGAACTCCCACTCAAAAATGACATCCCTCGTGTCTTTTTGGTGATTACATGAACCAAATCCACTACACCAAGTCCGATCATCACGTGAGTCGGTGTAGCTTCAAAGGCAAGCATCCATATGATCATCATATCAAAATGTATGGCTCATGCTTAACCTTTCGGTCCGTGTTCCGAGGCCATGTATGTACATGCTAGGCTCGCCAATTAAGAACCTTAGTATTCGTGTGTGTAAAACTGTCTTACACCCGAGATATGCTCGTGGATTCAAGTACACCCGATCATCACGTGATGTCTTGAAGCGACGAAACATTGTCGGTGCATACTTAAGGAAGAACACATTTTTATCTTGATATCTAAATGAGGGATCGTATTATTATGCTAATAAAACGCCAAACAAGCAATATAAGATGCAACAAACATCTCATGTTAATAAGTGAAATGATATGGTTCTTGCACTTGATCTCCATCATGTGCATCATGGTATGATCACTATCATACCTCTATGTGTAAGGCCAAGGTCTATGGAACTTACACGTTATGTGTGTTGTAAGAGTATCGACTTATACTTCTACTTACAACATCACCATATCATGACACTAGACCATCAACAATCTAAACTAGATGCCTCTAATTTATCCATTGCAAGTTTTACGTGGCTTAGGGATTTCGAAGATAGAACCGTTCTTACCTACGAATATGAACCACAACGAGGATAACCAAATTGTTGACAACTCATTACAAATTAGATATTGACTATAGTAGGAGAGACAGACACCCGCTAGCCACTTATGCAAAACTAGTTGCATGTCAAGCGTGGAACAAGTCTCATGTGCGAGGACATGTAAAGTTTGTCCGGGCCGCTTCATCCCACTATGCCACCAATATCCAAAGTACAACTAAGAAGCAATAAAATGATCATCATCGCCCGCATACTAATATGTGTACTACCCGTGCAAAGCATCTACACTTAGATCCGGCTCTGATACCACTGTAGGGTTCGCAGCATAGAAAACAAAAAATTTCCTATGATGGGAACATCTAACTACCAAGATCTATCTACTAGATACAAGCAACGGGTGGATATACATCCATAGAATACATACCCTTGAAGACCGTATAGCGTTAACGAGGTTGTACTCGTGGATGATGTAGTCAAACGCTTGCCGATCTCAAGATCGTGATGAAGTCCATCTGGTCCAGCCGGTCCAGCACCATCACGTCCAGCACCGCAAAGCAGTGGTGCATCCGTGATCGCACACATGTCCGGGTACCCCGACAACCTCCACGCCCTCGCTCCAGCGAAGCGGCGGAAGCAACAAATCCTTCCAGAAAAAGCCACCGCGAACATGTATCTCGCTGATCCGAGACCATGGGGCATTCTAAAGGGGGAGAGAGATCCTTCGCGAGGAGGTGTGCTTTGAGAGGAGGAGAGGGGAGCCTTTTATAGGGAGAGGGGGGCACCCCAAGGGGCATGGCGCCAGATATGGTGGCTGCCCCCACCTCTTCCACATTCATGTGGGTGGATCTCCCACTCAAAATGAAAAGCCTCCACTCCCATAAAAGAGCCTCCACTCAAAAATCCACTCACATGCATTACATTTCCACCAAATTTAATGCAAGATCTCATTTAAATAAAACTCTTTTATTTATTTATTCAGAATTTTGTTAATTACTTTAATTAACAAACATTCACATAAAACCCATTGCTAGTATTCAATTTCACATGCAGAACCAGTTTCAGCAATTTCAACCGAAACAGTTTCGGTGTCTAGTGAAATAAATTCCCGCGCTTTCCTTTTTATTTATCCGGAATATTATTTTCTCCAAATGGTGTCGGTATCCCTTAAGTGTGTCACCCTAAGGTTCGCGAATAATGTATACATGATCAAGACCCCTCTCTGATCAATAATCAGCAGCGGGACCTGGAGATCTGTACTGACTCCCACATATTCAACGATGACTTCTGTGATCGTGTGAACCTTATACGCATGTAACTCAATCCTTTTGTCTCGCGATATATTACATGTCTGAGATTCGATCATCGGTATCGCCATACCTAGTTTGATCTCTTTACCGACATGTACTCTTTTCTCGTTCCCGTGATATAACATTCTAGTGATCAAATCACTTGCTTGCAAGCTAATTAATGTGATATCACCGAGAGGGCCCAGAGTATATCTCTCCGTCATCGAGATGGACAAATTTGACTCTTGATCCATGAGCCTCAACACAACACCTTCGTAGCACTGAACCCATCTTTATAATCACCCTGTTATGGTGTGACGTTTGATGTTATCAAGATACTCTTCCGGTGTTAGTGATTAACATGATCTCATGGTCTAAGGACTAAGATTACTTAGTATGATGTTATAGAAATATAAACACAATTACCTTGATCGTAATGCTATATTTCGGATGAATGTTCATCCCATCATTCCAACAATGTTGTGACCTTGTTATTAACAACATCCAATGTCCATGATCAGGAAACCTTTGATCATCTTGTTAATCAACGAGCTAGTTTATAAGAGAGGCATAACTAGGAACTTCCTTTTTGTTTATTAAACACACATGTATTAACGTTTCCGTATTAATACAATTATAGCATGTAAAATAAACATTTATCATAAACAAGGAATACGATAATAACCACTTTATTATTGCCTCTCGGGCATATTCCCTTCAGTATCAGCACCTTCCTTATGCTTTGAAACTTCGTAATATATAACCCCCCGGATCCCCTAAGGTTTGTGCATCGTGTTCTCATCGTGTTTTTGTTTTGATCTATTTTTGTTAGGAAAACTTCTCAAGTTTAGAGCACCATGGTCTCCGCCAACGATAAAGGCAAGAAGCCCGAGGAAGACGATCCTCGCAAACCCAAGGAGGATGAGATTTTGGTAGGTTACTAAGGAGACATGGAGGAGGACAAACATCCGGACACCCGCGCTACCGTCGCAAGCATTGGAGTGTTGGCAAAACCTATCAAGCCTAAGAGGACATCACGGATGTCTACAGGAGGGAAATCTCCACGTCATACCCTCTCGCCATGGTCACCTCCGCCTCGTACCACTCGTTCTAACCATGCAGGGAGGAACACACTAAGAAGGAAGAGTGGGGAAAGAATAGCAAGTACTAGAACTCTCGGTCTGATATGATCATGAACCGCATTGAGCAAAACTCGGAGTTGATTCGAACTCTAACCTTTGAGATTGAGGAGTCGATGAAGTTGATTGAGGAGCTTATCAAGATAACACCACCACCATCGAAGGAGTAATTCGTCATCAGATTTGGCATCCCCTTGGCTTGTTCCAAGATTGGGGGGAGTGTCGCGGTATCACAATCATTATCTTTTGTCTTTTACCTTTTTAGTGGATTCGTATCTTTGGTAGAGGTGTTATCTTATAGTTTGGTTTGCATGTGGAAGTATCTCTCCTTTAGTTGATTATCTATGTATCCCTTGGTGTGAGTACCTTTATTGAAATATTAATAAGAAGCTTCATCTTTTACTTTTTGCACTTATTATTTTTAGTTTGCAATCTCTATTATATGATGGATCTTGTTGATCAGTATTGGCATCACTTTGGGAGCATCAAGTGGATCTAAATTGTTTTTGGCAAACCGAGTTCTGGTAAGTATCAATACTTTTTGACGATTGAAAGAAAAAAGAGAAAAAGCTGACGGGTATTTTGTATTTATTTTCTTTCTTGTTGGCTCATAAGCTTAGTATTCTTCATTTCAGATCTTTTGTGTCTTCAAGAAATATTGCATGTTTGGCTTTATTACTTGTATGTTTGCTTGTTTCTTTCAACTCTCTTGCTTGCTACCCAGCTTTGCTAGCCAAAAACCTGTTTTGAGAAGGCATACTTCTCATGTTTCCAAATCCCTTTGAACCAAAACCTTTGCCACTTGTGTCCACTATATCTACCTAATAGCTTTTGCTATTCCAAGCAAATTCTCAAGCTTCATCTATCTTTCGAATTAAAAAGTATTTTTTATGTGAAAACTAGTTAGTAAAGCTCTCACGAACTTGATGGCATGCCTTATTTTCCTGCCCCTAATAGACTTGAACCATTGTGTCATCAAAGTTGTATATGCTTGCATCTATACGTTGGGATTAGTAGAACCGTGCTGTCACGGGGAATGCTTTCAGCATTGCACTTGTACCTTGTACACAGTTGATATCGTGCTCTTTTGTCTGTGGATGTCAACGGTGTGAAATAAAGAGGGAACTTGTAAGTCCATGGAGTCTGTATTTTGTGTTAGAGAAATGCCTGGGAAACATCCTAATCATGGTGGAAACTTGCAACATCACCATAGTGAGCTATCTATGAAGCATCCTCAATAAAAAAGCTATGGATATAGTAAATAAAAAGATCGCTGAGATGCTCATTGTCTGCTTGCCTTGTCCTTTTGGTTATGGGATAGCTCCTGTACCATGTGCAAGGGGTACCTCGTTGGCGGTTCGCTATGATACACATGTACTTACTATGACAAGAACTTATAGGTGACCAAAGTTGAGTAGCATGCGGTGTGGCCCTCGTATTCAAGGGACATGAGATTGCCAACTTATATTTCGTCAAGCATATACTCCATCTTTGTGCACTTTAACCTTAATCATCTCAAGATTCCTATGATAGGGGCAATGAGGGCTCAAAGCTAGTAAGTACCATAATCTTTTGGAAGCTCTTTATGAGTTGTAATCCCTGCTACCCTCTATGAAGGGACTTTTCTCCTAGTTACCAAGTTGAGTCAGGAAACCTACTTCCTCTTTATCCCCAGTAAGCATTTGAGTTGTTGTGTTTCAAGCATTCATATGGTGATTTATTCAATCATGTTCTTTATCTTCCTTGTTTGCACAAAAATCTTATCTATTGAGTATTACTTTGAAAGCCTTCATTGAAAAACCTTTTTGAGCAAAGAGTGATCCTGTTATAATATTTCTACAAAAAGCTTTTTGTGAAACTGTTTGCCAGCTGTTCTCTGACCAGGAACAAAGTTTGTCGATTCCAATTATGATTTATCTTTATGCATCTCTATTGTGACTCCAGTACTAGTTGCAAGCTAAGTTTATATATTGGTGAGTTGCTTTCTTCTATGAGTTGTGTAATGGTAAGTGTGATGCTACTTGTCCATATTCTTTTATCGACACTTCACTCCATAAACCTGTGGACATGTTTACTAAGCTCAGTTTTCACTTGGGGACAAGCGAAGGTCTAAGCTTGGGGGGACTTGATACGTCCAATTTGCATCACCATTCTATATCATAATTTGCCTCTATTCATTGATATATGTCTTATTATGAGGTATTACTTATGTCTTTTCCATTGTTTTTGCATGTTGGATGATTCTTGGAGGATGGACTGCCGGAGTCAGGATTCTGATGGAAAAAGAGGTGTTTTGATGCAATTTCATGAAGATCAGAAAATACCAGAAAAATATGGGAAAATTATATTTTCCCGAAAGACTGAGGAAGACAGAAGGGGAGGCGAAAAAGGGCTATAGGGGGCCCACAACCCCTAGGCGCGGGCCCACCTTGTCGCGTGCCTAGGGCAGGTGTGGCCCACCTGCCTGGCCTCCGACTCCACCCTCTCGCCTATATCTTCCTTATGGAACCCTAATACCAGGGGAGCGACCACAGAAAGATTTTCTTCGCCTCTACGGGGCGGAAAACACTAAGAGAGAAAGATCTCTCTGGTAGACAGATTTCTGCCGGGGAAATTCCTTCCCGGAGAGGGGAGACCGTCGCCATCAACACCGTCATCAAGTTAGGCTTCATCAGGATCATCATCCACACCATCATCTCCACCAGCACCATCATCACCACTCCGTACCGCTGTAACAATTGTGTTGGATATTGCTTTAGTTCTTAGGGGAAACTTTACCGGTGTTAATTACTATTGTAGTTGATGCTTGTGAGTGGAACCATTGGATTATTGTTTATGTTTAGATTGTTATCCATTATCATATCATCTTTTATCTTGATCCATATGATGTCTTGTGAGTAGTTTGCCTAGTTTTTGAGAACATGGGAGAATTCATGTTGTTATTAGTGGATTTGTGTTGAGTTATTATTCAATGGTTTAGTATTTAAGTTGTGGTGCTATTCTTCTAGTGGTGTCATGTGAACGTTGACTACATGATACTTAACCATTTATGGGCCTAGGGGAATTCATTGTGTATTTGGCTACTAATTGTGGGGTTGCCGGAGTGATAGAAACCTGAACCCCCGTTAGGACACCATTGCATAAGGGAGCGTAGGATCTCAGAGTTTAAGGCTGTGGTTAGGTTCATATCTTAATTACTTTCCTGTAGTTGCGGATGCTTGCAGGTGGTTTAATCACAAGTATGTATTAGTCCAAGTAAGGTCGGCACATTAGCATAGGTTCACCCACACAACACTTACAACACCAAAGAAGAGTACTCAGCTATTTGAATTGAAAGCACTTGACAGAATTCTCATGCGTCCTCGAGAACGTTTGGTCCTTATAAGTATTTCCACCGGCCTGTCCTTTGCTAACAAAGGATTGGGCCACTTGCTGCGTTTGTTCTTTATTAATTTCTCTTTGTTTTGTTGCCTTACCAGAAACCCACTAAAAATCCGTTTGCTAAGTATTTGCAGATATTTCCTGCTCCATACCACTAGTCAACACCTTCCGCTCCTCGTTGGGATCGACACTCCTATTTATCGAAAGTACTACGATACACCCCCTATACTTGTGGGTCATTAGTTCGTAGCATGGAAAACAAAAAAATTCTATCGCATGAACACACACAAGCCAAGATCTATCTACTATATTGTAGCAACGAGTCGATAGAGTACTAACCCTCGAAGATATAAAGCGGTTAACGAAATAAGATTCTCGTGGGTGATGTAGTTGTTCACTTGCCGATCTCAAGATCGCATAGACGATCCTTCCGGTGCTGCGCTTCGGCAGCGCCTCCGCAGTCGGTCACACGTACGGTACTCGATGAAGACCTTCCTCTCCCTTGTTCCAGCAGGCAACGGAGGTTGTAGCTCTCTCCTCGCGATTCCTGCAGCACGACGACATGGTGATGAAAGAAGAGGGGAAATCCCGCAGGACTTCGCCTAAGCCGGAGCGGGTTATGGTGGAGAAATAGGGTTTCTTGGTGTCTAGGGTTTAGAAGCCGGAGAGGAGGAGGTGGGGCCGGCAGCGACTAGGGCGACGAAGGCAATCCAGCGGCGGCGGCTGGCAGTGCTGGCGGCGGCGGCTTTGGGGCTTGAGTTTGTGGTGGTCTTGCGGGACACCCCCTCCCCTCTATTTATGAGAGCGAGGGGCGGCTAGGGAGGGGTGTTTGAATCCTGCCCTAACTCCCTCTCCTACTAGGCGCGTGGTGGAGGGGAGGAGGTTTCCTCTCCTCCCTCCACCAGGAAACATTGTCCCAGTTTGACTTTTCAAACTTGCCTTTTGACTTTCTTTAGGAGTTTGGTTTCTTTCTTTCAAATGCCCAGCCAAGTGACCTAGGACATGATGCAATCATTCCACTTATTCATGACACATTCATGTACCCTTCCCCTTCCGATCCGGTGAACCTTCTAGACCCTTCTAGATCATTTCGTTGAAAACACCGGAATCATTCCCGAACTCCGAAAATAGGCTTTCCTTATATGAATTTTATTCTCTGGTCCATTCCAGATCTCCTCATGATATCATGGATCCCATCCGAGACTCCGAACAATATTCGGTCTGCCTACTTACATTCCATATCTACTAAACAACATCGAATCCTTAAGTGTGTCTCCCTACGGTTCGTGAATTATGCAGACATGACAGAGACTCTTCTCCGATCAATAACCAATAGAGGAATTTGGAAATTCATATGGCTCCCACATATTTCTACGATTACTTTGCGATCGAATGAACCATTTACATACAATAACAATTTCCATTAGTCTCACGATATTTTACTTATCCGAGGTTTGATCGTCGGTATCTCTGCATACCTAGTTCAACCTTGTTACCGACAAGTACTCTTTTCTTGTTCCCGTGATATGTGATCCCTTGTGAGCCAGTCACATTCTTGCAAGCTAATTGGATGACATTCCACCAAGAGGACCCAGAGTATATCTATCCGTCATATGGATGGACAAATCCCAGTCTTGATCCATGTGCCTCAACACATACTTTATGAACATTCAATGCCACCTTTATAACCACCCAGTTACGAAGTGGTGTTTGATGTCATCAAAGCATCCATCCGGTATGGTGATTAACATGATCTCATGGTCGAAGGATTAAGGTTACTATGTATTGAAAGCTTATAGGAAGTGAACTATTTAAATGACTTGATCTTATGCTAGGCTTAACTATAGGAGCATGTCCACCACATCATTCTCCTAATGATATGACCTTGTTGTTAATAACATCTCAATGTTCATGATCAGGAAACCATGATCATATATTAACCAACAAGCTAGTTTAACAAGAGGCTTTACTAGGAACTCTTACATGTTTACAAATCACACAAGTATTAATGTTTCCGTTTAATACAATTATAGCATGGCATGTAAACATTTATCATAAGCATGAGGATATGATAATAACCACTTTATTATTACCTCTTGAGCATATCTCCAACAATTTCACCATGACATACAAAATGGCAGTTCAACGCCTTAAAGTTAAACATTACTACAATGAGTTTATTTGGGAAGATACGGATAACAAGTATAGCACTTGTAAGTTACTACAAAAGTAGATCCAATAGAAAAACAGTTAAATGATCCATATTTATCATACAAAAATTGAAGGAGATCTAGTTACCTGGATTGGGATGGCGTTTAGGCATCCTGGATGGTTACATCGAGGTTGCCGAGGGTGTTGTGGTGGTGGTGCTTGTGGATGAAGGTGAAATAGAACAAGGGTTGCTCCGAGCGCCAGACGACAACAACGAAGAAGCAGATTCCTGGCGATGCTTGTGGAAGCAGAACAAGGGTTGCTCCAAGCACTGGACGACAGTAGCGAAGAAGCATATTTAGGGTAAGGTGGTGAAGGTTAGATCTAGGGTTTTCCGCAGGGCTTGCCTAGCTGCGGGCGAGGATTATGTGTGTGTGGAGGGGGGTTGGGGCGGCAGGGGGCAGGGATGGCTATAGAGGTAGTAAACCGGGAAATTACGATTGAAGCCCCAACAAACCGCCTTAACGAGGGGTCGTAAGGAAATTCTAGTATGTTTGAAACACAAAGGCGTGAAATATTTCAGGGATAGCGAGAGATTTACCCGCTTGACTAAATCTATGTCGTACTCCCTAGAATAAAAGGTTGTCACATTGCTGATCATGCATGGCCCATGTTCAGAAATTAAGGCCCCATTTGGCATCTAACTATTGATCATCCATGGCTCATATTGGCTCGCTTCATATATTAAGGCCCCGTTTGTCATCAAAGTATTTTAAAAGTATTTAGCGAACATTTTGTTTTCTAAATAAAATAAAACATTAAATATTTTAGTGTTTGGATCCAACGAAAAATATGATTTTAAACTGATGTATTCTCCAAATCTATGTTTTTTAAGAATTTCAGAAAGAGGTCAGACCCCTTCTTTTAAAAAACTAAGAAGAGATAAAGTTGAAGTATTGCTTTGGTTGGCACTAAAATATTATGGCATTGATATATTTCTTATTATATCCATTCATCACATGATGATGCGTATGAAAATGTCACCATGTCAGCCTCCGATATGATGCGTGAGTAGTTACACCTTGGACTATAGGTCCATACAGTAGCTAGATGGTTGTTTCTCCTTCTTTGTGCTATCATGTTTAGATCTTGTGAGCTCTGTTCATGATCAAGATCATCTATTTGTAATCATGCATGTTGTGTTTGTGGGATCTGATGGATACTGAGATTACTATGTTAGATTGATTATTCATTCTATCATGTCTCTTGATTATTGATTCTATCTTGTTTGTGTTGTTTGAGATCTTGCATGCTCTCCGTTTCTAGTAGCTATCTTGGCCGAGTAGATGCTAGTGACTCCAAGAGGGAGTATTTATGCTCGATACTGGGTTCATGCCTCTATTGAACTGGGGAAGTGAAATAAATATCTAAGGTTGTAGATGTGTTGTTGCTACTAGGGAGAAAACAACAATCTCTTGTTCATGGAACAATTGTATTGTTTACTTTACACACTTTGCTTAAAGCAGTTATCTGTTTCTTGCAACTTAATACTAGAGGGGGTTCAGATGGTAACCTGAAGGTGGATTACTAGTCATAGATGCAGTTGGATGGCGGTTTATGTATATTGTTGTAATGCCCAATCAAATCTCATAGGATCATGAATGTCTAGTATTGCATTGTTATTCCTTGCTTAGTCCTGTCAATTGCCCCGCTGTAATTTGTTTACCCAGCATGTTGTGTTATTTATCTTAAGGAGAACACCTCTAGTAAAATGTGGACCCCGGTCCAATCTTTACCATTGATACATCATCCTTTGTTACTGTTTACTTTCTGCAAGCAATCATTACCTTCCACACCATACGTTTAATCCTTTGTTTTTAGCAAATCGGTGAGATTGACAACCTCACTATTCGTTGGGGAAAAGTCTTGAGTTTGTGTGGTGCAGGTTCCAAGTTGTTAGCAACACCTTGGAGTCGTTTCCTTCCTCCTACTGGTTCGATAACCTTGGTTTCATAACTGAGGGAAGACTTACTATTGTTCTCATCATACCTTCCTCTTGGGGTTTCCCAACAAAGCTCTACAGTGACCTGAGCCGCATCAAAGTACATGGATATCGTGTAGATGTGTGCCAGCTCTTATTTTGCTGATGCTATTTGGATCTCTAAGAAGCTTGGGCTGCATGGGCTGATGGAGCTCCGTGAGAACTACAACAAAACTCTTTTTCATCAATTCTATACCATAGTGGTGTTTGGGACTGATCAAGTAAGAATAATAACTTGGATGACAGGAAATCACCATTGCACTTCAACCTTCTTTGACTTTGCCAATGTCATCCATGAGACTTTTTAGAGTGTGTCCACCCATGTGGGCACCGCATGCATTCTGCATCTCTAGGTGATATGTCATAAACGTATCTATAATTTTTGATGTTCCATGCTTGTTTAGTATAAACTTTTCTATGATTTGTCTACACTTTGAGGTATTTTTATACATTTTGTGGGACTAACCTATTAACAAGATGCCATAGTGCGAGTTGCCTATTTTCTGCTGTTTTTGGTTTCAGAAAAGCTAGTAAGGAAATATTCTCGGAATTGGATGGGACAAAAGCCAAAGTCAATATTTTACCGAAGAGAACACAGAGACCGAAGGGCCACACCCTAGGGTCGCACAACCTAGGGGGCCCGCACCGCCACCATGTGTGGGCCCCTCGGGCACCCTCTGTTGGAGATATGCCCTAGAGGAAATAATAAAAGTGGTTATTATTATATCTTTGTGTTTCTGATAAATGTTTACATTCATGCTATAATAGTATTAACCGGAAACATTAATATTTGTGTGATTTGTAAACTAATTAGAATCCCTAGTAAAGCCTCTTTATAATACTAGCTTGTTGGTTGATAGAAGATCGTGGTTTCCTGATCATGAACATTGAGATGTTATTAACAACAAGATCATATCATTAGGAGAATGGTGTGATGGACATACTCCTATAGATAAGCGTAGCATAAAGATCAAGTCATTTCAATAGTTCGTTTGCTATAAGTTTTCTGAAACATAGTAACCTAATTCCTTTGACCATTAGATCATGCTAATCACCATTATTGGAAGGATACTTTGATGACGTCAAACACCACACCGTAACTGAGTGGCTATAAAAGTGGCATTGAGTGTTTGGAAAGTGTGTGTGGAAGCACATGGATCAAGAGTTGGATTTGTCCATCCATATGACAGATAGATATACTTTGGGCCCTCTCGGTGGAATGTCATCTAATTAGCTTGCAAGCATGTGACTGGCTCACAAGGGATCACATATCATGGGAATGAGAAAATAGTACTTATCGGTAATGAGGTTGAACTAGGTATGCAAAAATACCGACGATCAGACCTCGGATAAGTAAACTATCGCGAGACAAAAGGAAATTGGTATCGTATGTAAGTGTTTCATTCGATCGCAAAGTAATCGTAGAAATATGTGGGAGCCATATGAATTTCTAGATTCCTCTATTGGTTATTGATCGGAGAAGAGTCTCGGTCATGTCTGCATAATTCACGAACCGTAGGGAGACACACTCAAGGATTCAATGTTGTTTAGTAGATATGGAATGTAAGTAGGGATACCGAATGTTGTTTGGAGTCTCGGATGGGATCTGAGATATCACGAGGAGATCCGGAATGGTCCAGAGAATAGGATTCATGTAAGGAAAGTCCAATTTCGGAGTTCGGGAATGATTCCGATGATTTCATCAGAGAGGTTCTAGAAGGGTCTAGAAGGTTCACCGAACCGGAAGGGGAAGGGTACATGAATGTGTCATGGATAAGTGGAATGATTAAATCATGTCCTAGGTCACTAGGTTGGGCATTTACAAGAAAGAAATTAAGCTCCAAATTGAAAGTCAAAATGCAAGTTTGAAAAGTCAAACTGGGACAATGTATCCTGGTGGAGGAAAGAAAGAATCCTTCTTTCCCTCCACCAAAAGACAACTAGGAGAGAGAGTTGGGGAAGGATTCAAACTCCCCTCTCCCAAGCTGCCCTCCCTCTCATAAATAGAGGGGATGGGGTGCCCCATGGACAGACAACACTAGCCCCTCCCCACCTAGCCGCGCCGACGCCGCCCCCCAGCACCATCGCCGGCCACTGTCAACACCCGGATTTTTAATCCCAGATGCCTGTTACGCCATACATCGCAATCCCAGGATTACCATTTTTGTGAGACATAACATATTGGATATCACAGTACATCATCCATTACAAACAATACATAAGGTCTTACATAAATAAAGGATCTCCGGATCCAGTCTTAATACAAATCAAGCAGCGGAATAACGTAATGATAATGGTAGCGTGGGCCAAACTCCACCTTCATAGTCACATGCAATGCTGCCGATGGGAGATGATCCTAGTTTACATAACCTTCCTGATGTTCGTCCTCCTAATAGTCCTCTTCATAGTCTAGCCACGGGAATAGCCAGGGACAAAGCCATGAGTACTCTTTAAGTACTCGCAAACTAATACTAACAAGTGAAGTGGTTTTGGGTAATAAATACTAAGCTCTAGGTTATTTTGCAAAAAGCCAGATTTATCTCTACTGAGTTCAGAAGCAAAGAAAGCTAGTTGAAAGTTTTATAACACCTAAGTGGGAACTTTAATTTCATATCACAACCCTATTGTGGTCAAGTCAAGTCACAAATCATTTCATAAGTCATTTTGAAAACATCTGACGACGAAATAGTATGGCCACTCCAACTATCCATAACAGCGGACGCGGCTATTTGACTAGTTTGACACTCTACAGAGATTGTACACTTTCACCACAACAAATACATCCGTCAGGAGCAATCCTGAATTCACCATACTCAGTATGCGGATAATCAATCATAAACTTTCAATTACACGCCCTAGTATAGGCACCTCTCCTGTGAGTTTGGCCTCCCAACCATGACCAACTGTCATCTTGGGAACTGCACAGGTGGACAATCTTCACAAGGTAGCCTCAGCTCAAACCTTGGCCCCAAGGGAACCCATAATAAGGTATATAAATTTCCAGTCAATCCCTACCCAAATTTCGGGTATTGTGGTTGTACGGTAAAATTGGAATGGTATCACATCCACACAACCATCAGTTTTATAAAGGGCTAAGGCTCATGCCTTAACATTTTCATCATCAAAATCATCTGGTGTTCAAGAACACATGTCAAAACATTTCAGTAGAATGACTCATCATTCTAAGGTTTTCATAACCATTTTCACCAAGTCTTCCCATCTAAAGTGATCAAGTTTTATGCTTAGCACTAGCATCTACAAGCGGGGGTAAATACTAATGAGGGGTGGTAAACAAGTGTATCTTATCTAAGTTCAATCTCATGCCTCAGGATGACATCAAGATTATCTCACTTAGGCCAAGTTTTATGTTCTTTATGCTACCTAATAATGTTTTTAAGCTCTACAAATTTCCAAGTAAACTTTACTAGAAATCTTTGATAAAGAAATAAAATACTAAGCTTGCAAGTAAAACTAGGATTGGGTATCAAGGGTGTAAGCTTGCAAGGATTATCTTGCTAAGTCAACTTGTATAGTGTAACTTGCAAGGTTGCAAGTATAGGCTTGCTAAGGTGTTAATCTAAGCTTGCAAGGATTTGCCTGCTAAGTTGCAAGTGTTAGCCTGCCTTGAGTAGAGTAGTGGTTGAAGTTCTCCTCGGCTTCTTCCTCGTAGTATTCTCCTTCCTCCTCGTATCCTTGGTCGGTACTAGCGTCTATAAATAAATATGAGGTACACAATCACCAAACAATACTAAATTACTTCTATTTATCACACCATGGTTTTCACTAGATGATCTAGGATCATCACAAACATGACAAAGATTAAGTCAATTGTTTTATTTCCTTTATTTTAGAGAAGTAATTTCCACTCATTGAAAAACTACTTAAGATTTACTATTCTCCAACTAAAACATGGGATCATGTTGACACATGTCATCACAATATATTTCAGTACATGGGAATGTGATTTAAAGTGGTGTCACAATTTAATAAGGTTTAACCTTTTTATTTTAATTAAATAAAGTGACTAGAAATGCCTATGGGGTATTCTTTTATTGCTTGTCCAATATTTCTGCAAGTAAACCTAGATATTTTTATTTATTCAAAAAGTTCTAGTTAAATGTGATTTTTGAGAGTTCGAATCAACTCAAAAGCTTTTGTGGTTAAATTTTGAAAAATATTTGAATGCAGAAAAGCTTCTTCCTTGTTATTTTTACCATAGGTGATATACGATTCCAAATGAATTGAATCAAATAGGCTTGGATTAAGCATTCCAGTACCTTTCTAACAAAATTGGTTTCATGCATTTTGGTTCAGTGAATCGACCTGGGTTGATTTTTGAATCTAGGTACAGAACTGAGTTTGAAACTAAAAGAATAAACCTAAATTCAAACTACTGGGTCACGCGGGAATCAAAATGGGCCGGACCACGGTGCATAGCGTAGGCGCGGGTGAGTTTCAGTGAATGACCCCACCAGTCAGCGAGACAGGGGGTGCGAAGCGGTACGGGGTGATCTAGACCGCATGATCAAACTCTAATCCTATGGCTATGACCTATGGTCTCCGTCGGGCAACGCCAGTGAGACAGAACCCTAGAGTGGCCAGTGGGGGTCTACGGGGCTCATGCGAGGGTCGGCGATAGGGGCGAACTACGAAGTCAATGACGACGAACCTCTTGGTACCAGCGGCTTCTCCTGGGGCGGCTCCAATCGCTGGCTCCTTTCTTCCTCCTCCACGGCAGACTCCGGCCAAATTCCAGCGACATGCTGCTCTCCTTGCTCCGGGGGTGAGGTGGGGTGCTTCTGAGAGAGAGGGGAGTGTGTTGGTGTGAATAATTCGAGCGGGGGTGGCCTCTATTTATAGTGCCAAGAGGGGACCAAAGGGCGAGGGTGGAGCTCGTCGGTGTCGTCGGCACCTCAAGCTAAAGGCATGGGCGATGATAGGGGCGGTGTTTTGCTCTCTAGAGAAGCTCAACGGCATGGTTACACAGCGTGGGGCGGTGCAATATGGTCGGAACGCTACGGTGCTCTGGGCGGATCCGACGGCAAGTTTTATGGCGCACGGGCTCTCCTGGTCGCGCAGCGTTGAACGGGCGTGTCTGCGGGGTTGCTGGGGTGGTGGTGATCACGCTTGCGAGCGGCGAGGGTGGCGCGTGGTCTACGGGCGCGTGTCAAGGGTGGCGCTCTGGCACGCTCTCGGCATGGCGCAGAGGCATAGAGCGCGGCGTTTCTAGAGTGGTCCAGTGGCTTGCTGGTTGTTGGCGTTGGACAGGGGGTGGAGGTGGATGGTGGTCAGTGTCCCAGACATGGTGGCTAGGCTTGGTGTTGCTCCTAGCTTGCTGTCAATAGTGGGGTGGCAAGGTGAGGCTCGGACTGCTCACCATTGATGGCAATGGCAAGATCACAGTGGTGCTAGAGCTTTCTAACTAAGCTATATGATCTACTAAATGTCTACTGTGAGCTAGAGAGGGAACAAGTTAGGTCAAATCACTGCTCACAATAGTGTTTGATGTTTGTTTGATTTATGTTTGCAAGTTGTTTGATGAAATGGCCGAAAGAGATTCAAATTTGAATTTTTGGTTCAAACTTGGTGGGTGTATTAGTTACATACTAGGGAGTCTCTGGTTAGTTGGAAAGGTCAAGGTGAATTGGTTTGGTTGGTTTTTAAAAATGGGTGATCTTCACATATGTTAAAGATTCAATTTTGAATTGTCATTTGAATCAAGTTGCCAAATGTTTCTGTAAGTTTGAAAGGTGGGCTTGGGTTCACTTTTACTTGGTCTAGCAAGGGGTGAAAATAAATGGAATTGTTTCTGTTTGAAATCTTGGAATAGAAACACTCAAAGTGGCCTAGTGAGCAAGATTGGCAAAAATGACCATTTGCTTGTCTTGTTTGTTTTTTATTTTTCTCTTGATTTGTTTCTTCTTGGATTTGATTTAGATGATGTTGTTTTCATCTTTAAACCAATTCTTGCTATTTAGAACAATCACACAAGTCCATTCATGCATTCATACAATCATCACATACACACATGCATTCATATGATTTTGATTAACAAAAGTTTTTGTAACCCTAAATTTGGTGATTGGAACTTGATAATCATGATCAATATTTTTGGGATGTTACAGCCACGCCTCCTCCTCTCCGGCCCTGTAAACTCTAGATCACCGGAAACCCTAGATCCACCATAACCTGCTCCGGCTTAGGCGAAGCCCTGCAGGATTTTCCCTCTACTTCCGACACCACGCTGTCGTGCTGCCGGAATCGCGAGGGGAGAACTACAACCTCCGCTGCCTGCTGGAACAAGGGAGAAGAAAGTCTTCATCGAGTACCAAACGTGTGGCCGACTGTGGAAGCGCTGCCGGAACGCAGCGCCGGAAGGATCGTCTACGCGATCTTGGGATCGGCAAGTGTACGACTACATCACCCATGAGAATCTACTCCCGTTCACCTCTTTGGAATCTTTGAGGGTGAGTACTCTAATCGACTCGTTGCTACAATCTAGTAGATAGATGTTGGCTTGTCTATGTGCATGCGGTAGAATTTTTTTGTTTTCCATGCTACGAACCCCTATAGTGGTATTAGAGTCGTGTCTATATGTAGATTTGTTGCACGAGTAGAACAAAATGGTCATTGTGGGCGTTGATGCTTTTGTTTTCAATTGCTTCTTGTGTACTTTTCATCTTGCGGGATGGTGGGATGAAGCGGCCCGGGCTAACCTTACATGACAACGTTCATGAGACTTGCTCCACGCTTGACATGCAACTTGTATTGCATAAGTGGCTTTGCGGGTGCCTGTTTCTCCCAACATAGTGAAGATTCAATTTACAACGGGTGATTGACAATACTAGTATCAATGTTGTGGTTCTTGTTCGTAAGTTAGAACTGCACTTATTGAAAGCCCCAAACCACGTAAAACATGCAAAAAAAATTAGAGGCGTCTAACTTTGTTATGTAGGTGTAACATCCCAGCATTTAGGAACCAACGAAGGGTAGATTTAGAAATTTGTGCATATGCATGCATTCATCTGCAACATGTGGATAAATTTTCCGCCAAATAAAAACTTAAAGTAATCGGAGTTTCTTTCACTATCTAAGTTTAGGAATAGCTCTAGAGAGTGATCGTTATAATTTTTGACATGATCTTTATGAATTAGTGTATTTTGGGGGGAAGAATTTGAATTCAAACTTAAAAATTTGAGTTGATATTTTAAAAAAATAAGAATTATGATTTAGTAATATTACTTAATCAAGAAATAATATATAGTAATAGACACTCTAAATAAGAAATCTAATTAAGAAATGAATATTTATACCATATCTTTGTTCCATGAATAAGTTACAAAAAGTAACTCATTAAGTCAATAAAGAATCTTTGTAGAAATGAAATGAAAAAAGAGGAATATATATTAATAAACTATTACACATTCCTTATAAAAGAATGAAATAAGGATTACAATGGATTACATTTGTCTAAAAGAAAACCTATACTAATCTTGAATCTCCCAATCTTGTACCTATAAAATAAAGAACAAACAAAAAGGAAAATAAAAGTTAACTTATTAAATTTTACTCTCAGTAGAGAGCTGTGAGTTGCACTGCTCAAGTTTACATCATTGAGTAAATCTTTTAGGGGCAAGTTTCACCAATATGAAAGAATTCAATCTTTCATAACAAATAAGCCATAAGTCAAATGATCACAACAAGTAAAGGGGCAAGTTTCACCAGGCAGGTTAATAGTAAAAAGATCAAAAGGTAAAACACCTCACTGATCTCATCCACAACCATGCAACAGACACACTAGTAGATCAATCACCAAACTGCATGGATGTGCTGTCGACACAGCCATAGCAGCTCAATCAAGTAAAAAGGACCAAGCACAACCGTGGGCAAGCACTAGAGAATCTCTGCATTTCTCATACCACACAAGATCAACCAGCTTAGCAAAGCCAAGCAAGCCACCAGCCAACAAAACCTCACACCTGATCAAACCAAACATCACCAGATGGTGACATAAGGAGGGGGAGAATTAGGTGGACAGCAAGGCCAAGCTCACAGGAGCTAGGAGGAGCAGGATTGATCAAGGCCAAGCATAGGAATCAGGGGAAACAAGAACAACACCAGGAGGTGAAGGACATGATCAGGCCAGCAAACCACCACAATCATCAATTTTTGTGGTGAGTGACATAAACATCCACATGATCTGTTCATCTTATCCAAACAAAAAATATGTGTTGTTTCATAAGACAACCTCTCAGTGATAACCCAAGTGGGGTGAACCTATCCTAGAGGTTTCAAATATAAAGGCCAGAACCAAACTCTACCAAACACACCAAAATCTCAGACCAGCCTCATAGATTTGGTGATACCAAAAGCAACTTATATGTTAATCATTTGTTCTTATAAATCTTGGCACATATCCAAGAAAGAGTAGCACCTTAGATCTCATAAGCTACAAACAAACCAACTAGGATCCAAGATCCAATAAGCAACTATGATGCCTTAGCAGATTTTGAAAGAGATAGCAATATAGGAATTTAGTTTCCTAGAGCCTCAGACCAACATCATAGGCATAAACATTAAGTGGAGATTTCAACTTATTATTAAGCATCTATCAAGTATCAAGTACTAACCATAAGTAAGGCCAGCAGCAAGATCAACTTGTGTGCCATTCTAAGATGGTTTCACAAGAAATGATCCTACAATTAAGCAAAACAGATATGCAAACTTTCATGAATAAACCAGCAGGCCAATATTTATCATTTCCCTGAGATTATACTCAGAGATCATTTAATATATCCATTTATCTCCAAAGAATCATTAGACTCTAATATTTAAGTTTAATCTATGGATAAACATACAAGCCAACACTCACTGATGCAGTGAATCATCACTGATAGTGTTACTGTCAGTATTAAGATACTGACAGGAGATGAACACACTAAGCAACCATATTACCAATCAGAGGCAACACTATGAACCACTAGCATCAGATCCACATAGCATCAGATCAACAACAGCATCACATAATCAAAGGATGACAACAAGCACTAAGGTGCAGAGAACACAATCTTCACTAAGCATCACTACCTGATCATAGCCTCATTTTACAAGCACACAGCGATGAACCCTAAAACCAGGGATGAACCCTAGAACCAGTATAAACCCTAATGGAGGATAAACCACTAGTTACACACCGAGAAACTCGAAGTAAATAGAGGAACGGGAGATCACAGCGAAACAACTCACCGGTGGTCATCGCTGAAGAATTGAAGAGGAAGCAGAGAGGTCGATGAGGTCGTGGCGGCATGGGGAGCACCCTAGAGGGTGCTGCAACCCGCACCAGCCATGGCGGCAGCCACAACAGTGCACGAGCACCACAAGTCACCACGGGAGCACCGGCGGTGGCATAAACAGCACCACCCCAAATCCTAGGGTTCGGGAAGGGGGCTAGCCTGGCCACGGGAGGGCCCCATGATCAAATCGAGGCGGAGAAGATGAAGGAGCATGGTCGACAACCTTGCCCTGCACCATGGCAGCGGCCAAGGAGGACCACGGCGGCGACGCCAGCGACCACGGGGTCGAGGAGGAGAAGAGGTGAGTTCGAGAGAGAGAGAGAGAGAGAGAGAGAGAGAGAGAGAGAGAGAGAGAGAGAGAGAGAGAGAGAGAGAGAGAGAGGAATGGGCCAATAGGGCCAGAGCCCTGCGGGGTGACCATTTGGTCAAGCCACTTGGGCCATATTGGCCCACTAATCCCAAAAATATTTAGCCCAAAACTTAAAAAGAGGTTTTAATAATTAATAAAAGACCAAAATACCCCTAGGATTAAACAAAATTCTAGAAAATAAAATAGAAGTCTAAAAATTGCAAATAATACATTTTTGGATTCAGAATAATCCAATGTATTTAATTAAATTAAGAAATAATTTTTATGTATATAATTTTTGGTCAAGAATTTTATGATATATATTTCTTATGGAATTTTATAAAATTAAAGAAGGAGGATAAAAATAAATAAAAATCACTTTTCTTATATATCATTATTGTAGTATTTAAAACAATACTAAATAAATATTTGGAGTTATAAAAATAAATTCTCTTATTTAAATGCTAATTATTAAAATAATTATTAAATAAATAAATACAAGAGTTATATTAAATTTTAATTCTATAAATAAATTATTACATAGTAAATATGATATTCAATAGATATTAAAGGTTATTTTTAAATGGATTCCTTTATTACTTAAAGAAATTCTAGAAAACCAAAATAATGGGTAAAACACACAAAGAAGATAAATCATAAATAATGCATTACGTTATTATGCATATTCATGTTGCTTCTTTAAATATTGTCCTTACTGGGCAATAATGATGTTTTGTAGACATAGAAGTTCAAGGTCCAGTGCAAGCATCCGACTTCACTACCTTGCAATCACAAAGCAAGTTCATCACTTGCTCATGTCCTTTGAAGAGTCTTTATCAAAGTATTTGCAAATTGTGTGTTATCATCTATGTTTCAAGGAAAGAAAATATTATTTCTTCAAACAAATAAATTGTTGATATCATCCTAAGTGATGATATAATGGAGCAATAGAACTTAGGTTTCTATTTGCAACAATGATGATAAACTAGGAACTTAACAACCCATGACATCAGTGATTCTAGCGCCGTATATAACGTGTTAACCATGAGATTTGGAATGGGACAGAGAAGTCGGTTGTATCCTTTTCCTTTCGTATGGAGGCAAGACTACCTTAACATGACGTTGTGATTCCTTGTGTGGATCCAACATATGGGTGGGCACCCTTAGGCCCCACGTTTTTGGTGTCTAGATTATTTATGAGTGGATGCCAGAGGTTTAGCCAAACCTATAAGGTACTTACCTAGGCATCACCATCTCATAGAGTCTTTGGGAACTCATCAGGGTTTTAACCTGCCCGGAAGGGGGCTTAACGGAGGTGAGCCAGCCCCGAAGGATCATGCAGACATATGGGGTCGCGGAGAGGGCAGTGATTGGCTTGGACCAACTACTGGGCCCCACATCATGGAATTGTGGACGGGAAAGTATGCCCGGTTGTGCAACAAGGAGTTGATCTCTCATGGTAAAAGTAACGCACCTTTGTAGAGTGTAAGAATTGTAACTTGTTACTCCCTGTTCCAGGAAGGAGCTATGAACGCGGCAGGAAAGGAACTCCATGAAAGTTCTGGTCAACCTGTGAAGGCTCATGGTCATAGATTTTAATAATAAAATAAAACTTTGAAGAAAGAATTACTAAAACTGCATAGTGCCAAGAACATCTAGTCCGAGGTGGTAGATAGATCATCAAAATTCCCACCTTGCATATAATGAACCTGCTGGGTAACGTTGTTACTCACCTTTTCCTTTGATCCCCTGCTTAGACTTTGAGGATCCAGAAGAAACCCCAATGTATGCAGCTGAAAGTCAAGAGGAGGTCTTCTATGAAGAACCTAATATGTACGGTGTCATGGAAGGGGTAGACTACAATGTCGTCTACGAAGGGGAGCACCATGAGTCAGAATAGTTACCATAGTTCTAGGAACCAGTTGAGACGAGCAACATGAACAATATATAACAATAAGTTGTTGAGCTCAATTTGGAGTTCAAGTTGTCACTTTAAAACTTCCGCTGAAACACTTTATATTCGGTTTGTAAGTTGAATCTGGCGAATTCTGAACTTCTAGTATTGTAATAATAATAATGTGTGTATGTTTGTAATATGGACCCGCAATGTTTCTGTTGTACCACTCTGAGGGATGTGATATTTACAGAATGGTTTTCTGTGGATGTCATGTCAACGACTATAGTGGTATGCTGGTTCACCGCAGTTGGTATCAGAGCAAATTTCTTTGACCTTAGGTTGGAAACCTAGTAAAGGGTATTACCTGTAGGAGTGTATAGCAACGATAAAGAATTCTCTAAAAGGGTATAATGGGTATTCAAATGAGGATATTCCGTTATATATTTTTAGTGCGGTAATTCTTTGTTATGATGCAATATCTTACTGATTACTAATAAAAGAATATTCTTGTATACAGAGTGATGGCACCAAAGTTTCCAAAACAAACTTTGGTAAGGAAAGAGGAGACTCTCGATGACTACCAAGGATCATTCACTGATCAGCTTCGACAACTTTTAAGGATTTTTAGTTGTCCAACTAGAATTCCAGTGAATACCATAACTTACTATGATGGTCGTATGTTATCCAAGTATCATGTGAGTATCCAACTTCTAGAGGAGCTTGGATTATATCACAGTCTACCTATAGGTGAAGCTAGGAGTCATTTAGGAGCATACCATGTTGCTGTTGTGGAGGCGATAGCCAATATCCGGGAGCATAAAGCCAAGGAGTTAGAAGGAAGAACATTCTCTGTGATTCCACATGATTCTATAGACTCGGAGCCAGTACCAGATCATCTTACTTTGGTAAAGAAGCATCCTAAGTTAGCTTCCAAGTATATGGATCGATATCGAACACTTGTTGCATCTTTTTATAAAACACATCAGGTTATTGTGGAAGATAAAAATGACATGTTAGAGGATCTAACTGATCCTGAAAGAAGGAAATAGTTAGCATTCCAGTTGGAGAAAGATGAAAGGAGTAGGACGAAACCAATCTTTAAGGATATACCCATAGATCCTGAATCTTTTACACCATATCCTTATTCACCCAGACCAGAACCTACCCATGATCCTACATTAGATATGAGGTATCATGTACCACAGGGATCAGAGGAAGTGTCTAATTCAGAACTTCCTATCGAGAATTCTGGTGGTTGGAGAATGGGATCATTTGAAGGATCCCAGAGAAATCAGATGTCCATAGATGGGTATGACAGAAATGTTGGACAATCCAGTTGGATGGGTGCAAGAACCAATCCTAGTAACAGTAGTAGAAATACCATATTCGTAGATGATCAGGATGAGGAAGAAGATCTTGAGGAGATAGTGTTTGAATCATCAACTTCTTCTCAAAACCCAGGGAATATGCATTATCCGGTGTTTAACTATTTTGCCCAACAGAGCACCTGGGGAGTAGCAGAATCTGTGTATTCTAATGACAACTCAAGGAATGAAGCTCAGGAGATGCAAGTGGGTGATAATGTTGAACATGTTTCTGAAGACTTTTCAGCTGAGATGGAGGGAGTCAATGCGCTCAGGTTGAGTAATGACTCAAGTCCTAACACTTTAGATACTGAGTATGTTCCTTTTGGAAGGCCATTTATTCCACAAACTGTACGACGGACATTACATCATCACAGTTGGACTTCAGGCATGTATGATGAGCGTCGTGGATACTAGAAGTAGGCGGCTTATTAGGAAGTATCGGGTATTGCGTATTGTAATCCGAGAGAATGATGTAGATAAATAAGTAAGGTAGTATGTTTACTTTATTATAGTACCTGTAGGGTACAAGTGTAATTACTTTGTACTCTGTTAAGAGGTATGTAATGTATAATATGTGAAATGCATATTTCGATTTTATTTGGATTTTGATTTCCATTGTGTGACTAGTTCTCTGCATAAAGTTGAGCTCAGAACACATGTGCATGATGTAATTATGAGTATTCGCTTTATGTTGCAGGACTAGGGGTCATGGAATCGGGTATAGAAACCGAATCTGAGCAGCAGCGCATGGAGCGTGAGGCCAAGGAGAAGGCAGATGCAGATGCCAAAAATCAGGGAACATTACCACCACCACCAATGGGGCTGCTAATGGAGCAGAACTTTATGCAGTATATGCAAATGATGCAATAAAACCAAAACAAGTTCATGGAAGAGTTGTTGGGACGAGATGGAAACCAGAGAGCACCTGAAGGTGGAGGAGTGAGCCTTTCTGACTTCCAGAATGCAAGGCCGTTACCTTTTGCATCAGCTCCTGAACCAATGGATGCAGAAGATTGGCTAGCAGATACAGAGAGAAAGTTGAAGACTGTAGGTTGTAATGATGAGGAAAAGCTGAGGTATGCAGCTCATCTTCTGACGGGATCTGCAGCATCATGGTGGGAAAATCAGTTAACCATGCAACAGCCAGGAAGAGAGTATACTTGGGAAGAGTTCAAGCAGAGGTTCCGTGAGTATCATGTTCCTGAAAGTGTGATGGAGTTGAAGCGTAGAGAGTTTGAAGAGCTTCAACAAGGTTATACTAGTGTCATGAAGTACATCCGGGAGTTTAGCCAACTGTCTCGCTATGTAGAGGAGGAAGTCGGCACTGAAGAAAAGAGGAAGAAGCGCTTTCTGCAAGGGTTAAATCCATTTGTGAAGATGCAGTTGAGGTTGGCCAATAAATGAACTTATCAGCAGTTACTGGATGCAGCCATCACTTTTGAAGATGACTACAAAAATTTCCAAGAGGATAGAAGGAAGAGAGCCAAAAATGAAACTAAGAGGATTCAGGCAAGTAAACCTAAGCCTAATCTGGAATTCAAGCCAAGGAATAGACCTTACAACAATAACAATTCCAATCGGAGTGCAAAATCAATCGGAAGGAATATTATATGCCATAATTGCAAACTTCTAGGGCATATAAGCAGGGATTGCCAGAAACCAATAATAGTTTGCCATGCTTGTGGTCAGAAGGGTCATATAAAGCCAAATTGTTCGAGTAAACCACAAGGTGGTTGGCCTATTAAAGGTGGAGGACAAACCAGTGGAGGCAATGGGCAACCCAATAAAGGAGGGAATTTTGTCAAGAACAATAATGGAAAGAGGAACAGACCTACTGGGAAGCTGAATTGTGCAACCCTGGAGGAGGTGGATAACTCAGAGCATAGGTACGCTCAATATCCTTACCAATCCCGGAAAAGTTCTATTTGATACTGGTGCAACTACTTCATTCATTTCTGAAGAACTCTGTGATAAATTCGGGATTAGAAGGGCAACGTTAGAAAACCCTATGACCGTAGTGACGACATGGGGAAATGTAGTTGTACGACCCATTAAACAAGATCAGTTTATATCGATCTGTGGTTGTACCTACTTTGTGGACTTATATGTGATTCCTTTGAAGGGAATTGTAGTAGTGCTGGGTATGGATTGGATGAGTGAACATGGGGCTCAAATTAATTGTGAAGATAAAACCATCTCAATCAAGACTCCAAGTGGAGCAAGGATAGTTTATCAAGCAGATAAGCACAGTCATATCATGGTGGATCTTCAGTTGAACTCAATGAAGGAGGTCAAGTTGGAAGATACTCCTGTAGTAAATGAGTTTCCAGATGTTTTTCCAGCAGAGCTACCAGGAATGCCACCAGATCGGGAAATAGAGTTCACTATTGATCTAATTCCGAGTACCACACCCATTGGTCAAGCACCATACAAGATGGGTCCAAAAGAATTAAAAGAACTCAAAGAGCAAATTGATGAGTTAGCCTGAAAAGGATTCATTCAAGAAAGTGTATCCCATGGGGAACACCAGTAATCTTTGTGGATAAAAGAGATGGAGGAAGAAGGATGTGCGGGGACTATAGGAATCTCAATAATGTTACCATCAAGAATAAGTATCCATTACCAAGAATTCAAGATCTTTTTGATCAAGTTAAGGGCGCTGGAGTATTTTCCAAGATTGATCTAAGATCCGATACCATCAGATAAAAATCAAACCAGAAGATGTTCCAAAGACAACATTTGTCTCACGGTATGGACATCATGAGTATCTTGTCATACTGTTTGGTTTGACCAATGCACCAGCAATATTCATGAATTTGATGAACAAAATCTTCATACTTGGACAAGTTTGTCATAGTGTTTATTGATGATATTCTGATATATTCCAAGGATAAGGAAGATCATGCTGATCACTTGATAATAGCATTACAGATCCTAAGAGAACATAAGCTTTATGCTAAGTTCAGAAAGTGTGAATTCTGGCTAGATGAAGTAGAATTCCTCGGTCATGTGATTAGTAAAGATGGGATTGCTATAAATCCATCCAAAGTTCAATCAATATTAGAATGGACTAAACCAACCAATGTGAAACAAATTTGAGGTTTCTTGGGAATGGCTGGTTGTTATCGGAGGTTCATTGAAGGTTTCTCCAAAATAGCTGGACCATGACCAAATTGTTAAGTTAGAATACACCATTCATCTGGGATGAGAAGTGTGAAGCAAGTTTTCAGGAGTTAAAGACCAGACTAACTACTGCTCCAATCTTAGCAGTTCCTGAAACAGGGAAGGACTTTACAGTATACTGTGATGCATACAAAGAAGGTTTGGGTTGTGTGTTAATGCAAGATCGTAAAGTAATTGCTTACGGGTCAAGACAACTAAAACCACATGAAGTCAATTATCCAACTCATGATTTGGAATTAGCAGCAGTAGTCTTTGCTCTGAAAGGATGGAGGCATTTTCTTTATGGAGCTAGATGTGAGTTATAAATTGACCACAAAAGTCTCAAATATTTCTTCACTCAAAAGGAATTGAATATGAGACAGAAGCGCTGGTTAGAACTAATCAAAGATTATGATTTGACCATCAATTACACCCTAGGAAAAGCAAATGTTGTAACAGATGCTTTAAGTCATAAAAGTGCAGATATTCATCCTAGCAATCGAGAGCTACCAAAAGAGTTACAGATAGATTTGGAAAGATTGGAGCTTCAATTTATAAGAACGGAAACTCTTGGAGGATTAGCTACTATGCATGTAGTTGCAGAATAGAATAGTGATCTTAGGCACGAAATTTTTAGGCATCAAGCAAAAGATCCTTTTATTGCTGAAGAAATTTGGAGGATATCTCAAGGACAAGCATCAGTTTTTCACTTAGGAGATTATGGATCTTTATGGTTCCAAGATCGTCTTTATGTTCCAGATGTGCCTGAGATTCGTAAAGTGATACTTCAAGAGGCACATGAGACACCATATTCCATTCATCCAGGAAGTACTAAGATGTACATGGATTTGAAAGAATTATTCTAGTGGAATAACATGAAGAGAGACACGATGACTGTCTACGCACAGCCTGTTGGGAACCCCAAGAGCAAGGTGTGAAGCAGCAAGCAGCAAGTTTTCCCTCAGTTGATACCGAGGTTATCGAACCAGAAGGAGGAAGGAAACGTCACACAGGAGTTGCAAGCAACACGGAGACCTGCATAACACAAACTCAAGACTTTGCTCCAACGGACAGTGAGGTTGTTAAGCTCACTGGTTTGCTGTAACAAAGGATTAAACGTATGGTGTGGAAGGTAATGGTTTGCAAGCAAGTAAACTAGTAACGGTGGAAGATGTATCAATGGTAAAGATTGGACCGGGGTCCATAGTTCACTAGAGGTGCTCTCCTTAGATAAACAACATGGCATGAAGGGTAAACAAATTACAGCGGGGCAATTGATAGGAACTGAGAAAGGCATAACAATACAATTACTAGTCAGAAAGATCCTATGAGATTCGATTGGGCAATACAACAATATACATAGACCGCCATCCAACTGCATCTATGACTAGAAGTCCACCTTCAGGTTATCATCCGAACCCCCACCAGTATTAAGTTGCAAGCAACAGACAACTGCTTTAAGCAAAGTGTGTAAGGTAAACAGTCCACATGTTCCATGAACAAGAGACCGTTGTTTTCTCCCTAGTAGCAATAGCACATCTACAACCGAAGAGATTTTTGTCACTTCCCTTGGAAACTAGAGGCATGAACCCACTATCGATCATAAATACTCCCTCTTGGAGTCACTAGCAACTACTTTGCCAAGATAGCTACTAACAACGGAGAGCATGCAAGATCACAAACAACACAGACATGATAGAATCATAAAGACAAAACCATTAATCAAACCAACATAATAATCTCAATATCCATCGGATCCCCACAAACACAACATGCATGATTACAAATAGATTTGATCTTGATCATGAACGAAGCTCACAAGATCTATACATGAAATCACAAAGGAGGAGATACAACCATCTAGCTACTACATGGACCCATAGTCCAAGGTGGAACTACTCACGCATCATACCGGAGAGAAGGCCTCCAGGATGATCTCCCCTCCGGCAGGGTGCTAGGAAGAACTTCAGATCCCCCCGATCTAGGGACGATGGTGGCGGCGTCTATAGATGGTTTTGTGGATATTTGATCTGTTCCTTAGGTTTTCTACATCGGGGGCTTCTTATAGGCGAAGGGGAGACCGAGGAGGCGGCCAGGGGTGGCAAACCCTAGCCAGGCGCGGGGTTGGGCCCACACGCGCTTGGGGTGGGTCTAGCCCCTCCGGCTCTCCTCTGGACTTCTTGTTCCCCACGGAAAGTAATTGAGTTTGACGTTTGTGATGACCCACAAGTGTAGGGGATCGCAACAGTCTCTGCGGGTAGTATTACCGAATTTATTGATTCGACACAAGGGGAGATAAAGAATACTTGCAAGCCTTAACAACTGAATTGTCAGTTCAGCTACACCTAGAAATAGTTCTTGCTCACAGAAGTTTATCAGTAGCAACAGTTTGTAGTAGCAACAACAAAGCAACAGCAGCAGCAACAACAACAGTGAGATAGTAGAAATAGTAACAGTAACGATAATAGTTGGATTCGAGTGCGGTAGGCATAGGGATGGATGGACGGGCATTGCATGGACGAGTCCAAACATGTAACTTCAAAGAACTAGGTCATTGCAGATAAATAATAATAAGAATCCAAGTACTAAACAATCCTAGGCATTGCTCCAAATATAGTCATATGTGCTCGCAATGAGAACTTGCACAACATCTTCTGTCCAGCCAGCCCGTGGCAGCGGGGCCTCTAGGGAACTACTGGCAATTAAGGTGCTCCTTTTAATAGAGCACCGGAGCAAAGTATTAACACTCCAGGAACACATGTGATCCTCACACCACAGCCATCCCCTCCGGTTGTCCCAATTTCTGTCACTTCGGAGCCTTTGGATCCGGAAAATGAGATGTGTACACAACTTGCAGATAAGATCACAAATAATACTATCATAATGGTTCAATAATAAGTTCAGATCTGAGATCATGGCACCCGGGCCCTAGTGACAAGCATTAAGCACAACAAGTTGCAACAAAGTCAAATAGCACTAATAGAGATACTAGGCACTATGCCCTAACAATCTTATTCGATTACAAGATAGAACTCATCCAATCCCTACCATCCCCATAGCCTACAACGGGGGATTACTCACTCATGGATGAGGGAAACATTGATTATTGATGGAGAGGCGTTGGTGATGACGATGGCGATGATCCTCCCCAAATTCCCCGTCCCGGCAGGGTGCCAGAACGGAGTTTCTGGATCCAAATCTTTGTTTCTGATGGTGGCGGCGGAGCAGAACACTTTCTGGAAAAACGTCGAAGCCCCCTCGGTTTTTAGGTCAAGGGGTAACTTATAGGCGCAGAGGGAGCCCGAGGGGGTGCCTGAGGTGGCCGCACCCCCTAGGCGCGGGCAGGGCCCACCTGCGCCTAGCAGGTGTGTGGGCCCCGCAGGACTACACTCCGTTTCGTCTTCTGGATCCGTGGATCTTCTGGCGAAATATAATTTTTGGCATATTTTTCGGGATTTTTTCCTTATATTTGAATTTTTGCACAAAACCTAGACACCAAGGTAATTCTGCTGAAAACAGCGTCAATCCGTGTTAGTTGTATCCAAATCACACAAGTATAGAGGAAAAAAATAGCAAAGTGTTCGAGAAAGTAGATATGTTTTGGACGTATCAACTCCCCCCAAGCTTAGCTTATTGCTTGTCCTCAAGTAATTCAGTTGAAAACTGAGTGTGATAAAAGAACTTTCGTGAACACTTTGCTTCATATGATGTAAATATTCTCAGCACAGGAGTAGATGCTTAGAAAATTCATAATAAGGAGTATGCAACTAGGTCTACTCAATAGTCATTGCAAGCTATGAAGAGAAACCAACTCAATAATTATAAGTAGCATGAAACATAAACATAAGCAACATTGCAATGCTCATAATAAGGTATGATAGAGTGGTATCTCGCTTGCCTTTGTTTGAAGAGCACAATATAAATGTTGAGGCACCTCTGAAGTTCATATGAAGACTAGAAGTAAAGATATGAGAGATACAAGCATCAAAGTCATGACATAATTAACCAAGTTTTGGAACAAACACAAGAATGACAACTATGCTCTCAAGAAGGTGCTCATAGAATAAGTGGTGACTCAACAAAATTGTGAAAATGATTTTGTGAAGGTTTGAAAGGCTTCCCAATGCTGAAAGGAAGGTACTCATTAGCTTTGAGCTCTCATTGACCCTATCATAGGCATCTTCATGTGGTTAAGGTGAAAGTGAGGTCCACTCTGAATCATACGCTTGACAGACCATAGACTGGGAATCCCAAGTCCCTTGAGTACGAGGGTCGCTCCACATGCTACTCAACTTTGGTCACCTGAAAGTTCTTGTCATTGTAAATACATGCATATCATTGAGAACCGCCAACGGGGTACCCCTTGCACATGGTACAAGAGCTTTCCCATAACCAAAATGACAAGGCAAGCAGACAATGAGCATCTCAGCAATCTTTTTATTTACCATATGCATAGCTTTTTATTGAGGAAGCTTCATAAATGCTCATTATAGTGATGCTACAAGTTTCCACCATGATTAAGCATGGCTTAGGCTAGTGGCCCAGGCGTTTCTCTATGTCAACACCCGGATTTTTAATCCCAGATGCCTGTTATGCCATACATCGCAATCCCAGGATTACCATTTTTGCGAGACATAACAGAATTGGATACCACAGTACATCATCCATTACAAATCGTACATAAGTCTTACACAAATAGGGATCTCATGATCCAGTTCTTAATACAACTTCAAGCAGCGGAATACGTAAGAATAACGGTAGCATAGGCGAAGCTCCATCTTCGAGGTCACAGGCAATGCTGACGATGGGAGATGATCCTAGTTGTCATAACCTTCCTGGGGTCCATCCTCCAGGTACTCCTCTTCATATTCTGGCCACGGGAATAGCCAGGGACAAAGCCATGAGTACTCTTTAAGTACTCGCAAACTAATACTAACAAGTGAAAGGGGTTTTTGGTAATAGGGCACTAGGCTCTAGGGTTATTTTGCAAAAGCCAGATTTATCTCTACTAAGTTTAGAAGCAAGAGAGCTAATTGAAGTTTATAACACCTAAGTGGGAACTTGTATCTCATGCCACAACCCTGTTGTGGTCAAGTCAAAGTCTCAGTTCATTTCACAAGTCATTTTGAAAAGTCTGATGGGGGAACAGTATGGCCACTCCAACTGTCCATAACCGCGGACGCGGCTATTTTAATAGTTTGACACTCTGCAGAGATTGTACACTTTCACCACAACATTCGATACGTCCGTCAGGAACAAATCCTGAATTCACCATACTCAGTATGCGGATAATCAATCCTAACCTTTCAATTACACGCCCTAGTATAAGCACATCTCCTGTGAGTTTGGCCTTCCAACCATGACCAACTGTCATCTTGGGTACTACACAGGTGTACAATCTTCACAAGGTAGCCTCAGCTCAGACCTTGGCCGTGAGGGAACTAATACTAAGGTATATGAGTTTCCAGTCAAGCCCTACCCAATCTTCGGGTATTGTGGTTGTACGATAAAATTGGAATGGTATCGCATCCAGACAACCATCAATTTTATAAAGGGCTAAGGCTCATGCCTCAATATTTTCATCACCAAAATCATCAGGTGTTCGGAAACACATGTCCAAAACATTTCAATAGAATGATCCATCATTGCAAGTTTTTCTTAACCATTTTTTCCACCAAGTATTCCCATCTAAAGTTGATCAAGTTTTATGCTTAGCACTAGCATCTACAGGTGGGGGTAAGCACTAATGAGGTGTGGTAAACAAGTGGAGTTTAACTAAGTTCAATCTCATGCCTTAGAATGACATCAAGATTATCTAGCTTAGGCCAAATTTTATGCTCTTTAGGCAACCTTCAATTATCTTTCTAATATTTACAATTTACTTAAGTAAGCTCACAGTACTAGCTTTGATAAAGAAATAAAGTATAAAGCTTGCAAGTAAAACTAGGATTGGTTTATCAAGTGGATATGATCACATAGGCTTAAGGCATATAGTGGTCAGGGTAACAAGCAAGTATTAGCTTGCATAAGTATCAGTATAAGCTTGCATTAGTAGGGTATCTTGCAAGTGTTAGCTTGCACATTCAACTGGTAGTATTAGGCTTGCATCAGTATATGTATAAGCTTGCTAAGTTAATAGCTTGCAAGTATTGGCTTGCCTTGTGCAAAGCAGTGGTTGAAGTTCTCCTTGGCTTCTTCTTCGTAGTATCCTCCTTCCTCCTCGTATCCTTGGTCGGTACTAGCGTCATTAAATAAATACGATGTACACAATCACCAACCAATACTTAACTACTTGCAATAATCATACAAAAGGGTCCTATAGATGATCTAGCATCATCACTAACATTACAAGATTAAAGTTTGGTTTAATTCCTTTTATTTTTAGAAAAGTAATTTCTACTCATTGAAAAACTACTTAAGATTTAATATTCTCCAAACCAAACATGGGATCATGTTGACACATGTCATCACCACATATTTTAGTCCATGGGAATATGATTTAAAGTGGTGTCATAATTTAATAAGGTTTTACCCTTTTATTTTAATTACATAAAGTGACTAGAAATGCCTATGGGGCATTATTTTATGACTTGAACATGATTTCTGTAAGTAAACCTATATATTTTTATATATTCTGAAAGGTATGGTTAAATGTGATTTTTGAGAGTTGGAATCAACTCAAAAGCTATTATGGTTTAAATTTGAAAAAAAATTGAATGCAGAAAAGCTTCTGCCTTGTTATTTTTACTATGGATTATCTATAGATCCAAATGACTTGAATCCAACGGGCTTGGATTCAGCACTTCCAGACCTTTCTAATAGAAGTGTGTTTGAAATAAAATGGAAAAGGTTAAATTCAAATAGCTGGGCTGTGCGGGAAACGATACTAGGCCGGCATGCTAAGCGCAGCGCTTCCGCGGGCTGTTTAAGTGGCTGTCCCCACGCGTCAGTGAGACAGGGGGTGCAAAGCGGTATGGGGCGATGTGGTGCGTTCGGTCTGGTTCTAATCTAACGGCTGAGAGTCATCGTCGATGTTGGGCAACACCGGCGAGACAGAAACCTAGCATGGCCAGTGGGGGTCGCTGGGGGCTCACTAGGGTTCAGGCGAGGGTCGGCGAGGCAGGCGAACGATGAAGTCGATGACGGCGAACTCAGGGGTGGTCGCGGAAGCTCCTGGGGTGGACGAAATCGACAACGCCCTTCTTCTCCAGAGGCGGCCTGCTCTGGCGCAATTCCGGCGATGCGCTGCTTGCCTTGCTCCGGGACTAAGGTGGGATAGTTCTGGGTGAGAGAGGAGTGGAATGGTGTGAAGAATTCGAGCGGGGAAGGCCTCTATTTATAGTCGCGACGGTGAGACCGAACGGCATGGCCAGGCGACGGTGGCGACACGGCTACGGGCTGCTAGAGGCATGGCCAGTGGTGGCGATCGCTTGGTGGTCTCCTGGCGATGCCCTATGGCTTTAATGCGCGCGTAGGGTCGGTGCGGTTTGGTCTGGAACACGCGACGCTCTGCACGGCAGAGGCGGCGTCTTCGACGGCGAGCGGTGGCTGTGAGGCATGGGGCGGCGAATGGGGGTGTCTGGCGGTCTCCTGGGACGGTGGTGATCGTGTATGCATGCGGCGAGGGTGGCGCGCGGTCTGTGGGCTTCGGTCGAGGGTGGCGCTCTGGCGCACGCTCGGCATGGTTGACAGAGGCACGGGCGCGGCGTTCCTGGGTGCTCTGGTCGGTGTCTTCGAGGCAGGGCTAGTCGAGAGGGGGCGGTGAGGCATGGGTGATCTCCTAAACAAGGTTGGCACGGCTAGTTTCCTTCCTAGCTTGCTGTCTACACTGGGGTGGCATGGGTGCACTCGGCTGTTCACCATTGATGATATTGGCAAGCTCACAGTGGTGCTAGTGCTTGGTTTAACTTGCTAGATGATCTACTGAGATGGTTGTGAGCTAGAGAGGGAACAAGTTAGGCAAGAATCACTGCTCACAATAGTGTTTTGATTTTGTTTGATTTGTGTCTGCAATGTGTTTGATGAAATGGCCGCAAGAATTCAAGTTTTGAATTTTCAAAAGATTTTTGGTGGGTGTGCTAGGTTGGTGCTGGTGAGTCTGCAGATGCTTGGGTTTTGAAAGATGAGCTTGTTTGACTAGTTTTTGAAAAAGTGGGATCTTCTCATATGATAAAGATTCAATTTTGAATTGCCATTTAAACTATGCAGTTGAAAGTTTCTGGATGATCACAAAGTGGGCCTTGATACTTTGTTATGAGTACAATCAAGGGGTGCAAAGATCTAGAAAAGTTTCTGTTAGGTTCTGAAAGTTTGAGACAGCCAAAGTAGTCATGGGAGTTAAATTGGTCAAAATGACCATTCACTCATTTAGCTTTGTTTTGATTTATTTGTCTTTGGGAAAAGTTTGGGAAATGTTTAGATGATGTTTATTTCACCTAAGCATCATTTTACAAGCAAAGAAACACACAAACAAGTTGGTTCAAAAGAATTCAAAATGAAATGCATACTCACATGCATGCTTCCATAATTTTATTTAGAAAAGTTTTTGTTAACCCTAATTTTGATGATTAGAGTTTGATGATTCAAGTTTAGTATTTTTTGGATGTTACAAACCTTCCCCCCTTAAACAAAATCTCATCCCGAGATTTGAAAAAGGATGAAAAAGATTACCTAGGATTTGAAGAGATCGGGAAACTCCGTCCTGGTGTGATCTTCGCGCTCCCAGGTAGCTTCCTCTTCTATGTGGTTGCTCCACTGAATCTTGAGAAACTTGATGCTTCGGGTTCGGGTAGTTCGAAAAGCTTGTTCCAAAATACAGATGGGTACTTCGGGATTGGTCAGGTCATCATTGATCTCTATGGTCTGGTGATTGATATTTTTGAACACTTCGGTCTTCTCGGGGACTTCGAGACGCTTGCGAAGTAACGAGATATGGAACACATTGTGCACGGCTGACATCTCTTCAGGTAGTTCCAATTGGTACGACACTTCTCCTCGACGGTTCAGAATTTTGAAAGGTCCGATATATCTAGGGGCTAACTTTCCTTTCAGTTGGAAACGCTGCATTCCCTTCAATGGCGACACTTTCAGATAAAAAAAATCCTATGTTGAAGGCAAGGTCTCTACATCTCTTGTCGGCGTAACTCTTCTGTCTGGACTGGGCGGTCTTGAGGTGCTAACGAATCTTGTGAACCTTCTCTTTTGCTTCTCATAGGATATCGGGTCCAAAAATCTGACTCTCTCCTACTTCCGACCAGTTCAAAGGGGTGTGACACTTCCTTCCGTACATGAATTCAAATGGGGCCATTTGCAAACTGGCTTGATAACTGTTGTTGTATGAAAATTCTGCAAACGGCAGACAGTCTTCCCACTTGGATCCATATTCTACCACACATGCTCTCAGCATATCTTCGAGTATTTGGTTTACTCGCTCCGTTTGTCCATCGGTCTGAGGGTGATACGCGGTACTGAAATCTAGGCGGGTTCCTAAACCTTCTTGGACTTTCTTCCAGAATCTCGAGGTAAACTGAGTTCCTTGATCCGATACAATGTTCTTGGGGACTCCGTGCAAACTAACTATTCTAGCGATGTACAACTCCGCTAGCTTCGAACTCTGATATGTGGTCTTGACGGGCAAGAAATGGGCGACTTTGGACAATCTGTCCACTATGACCCAGATAGAGTCATTTCCCCTACTAGAGGTAGGAAGTCCATTGATAAAGTCCATTCCAACGGAATCAAATTTCCATTCTGGAATCTGTAAGGGTTGCAACAATCCAGCGGGTCTTTGATGTCCTGCCTTGACTCGCTGACAAATATCACACTTGGCGATATAGCTTCCGATTTCTCTCTTCATCTTATGCCACCAAAACCTCTCTTTTAAATCTTGATACATCTTAGTTCCTCCGGGATGGATAGAATAAAGAGTATCATGAGCCTCTCTTTTAAATATCACACTCTGACTGATCAAAGTGGGATGGAGTTCTATGCTAGCCAAAAATCCTTCACTCACTAATTCTATTCGAAAATCTTCCATCTCTTTGTGCAGGCTTGGTTGCTCCTTCAAAATGATGGAGTTCAAGCGGCACGGCAATCTGCTAAGGGAATTTGCTACCACGTTGGCTTTACCAGGGTGATAGTGAATGTCCAGATCGTAATCCTTGATTAGCTCAATCCATCTCCTCTATCTCATATTCAGCTCCTTATGAGTGAATATATACTTCAGACTCTTGTGATCCGAATAAATCTCACAACGGTTTCCCATCAGGTAATGTCTCCATGTCTTCAGGGCTAGAACTACGGCTGCGAGCTCGAGGTCATGGGTTGGGTAATTTTGCTCGTGTTGCTTCAGTTATCGAGATAGATAAGATATAACTTTGCCTTCTTGCATTAGCACACATCCGAGACCGATCTTGGATTGATGGGGATGTGCCTACCGGGGTATACCCAGCAGGACGTTTCCGACTGGCCCAAGAACTGGCGAGTGGGCCTGCAAGACGGCGACTGGATCGAAGCCCAGCGAGGATCCAAGCGACTGGAAGCTAAAGGCCCAGGCGAGTAGATAGGCCCAGTCGGATTAGGTTAAACGAGTACCGAAGCCTTAACTGATTCGGTTGAGATATGTAAACCCTAGGGGAGGTGAGCTATATAAACCTCCCTGCAGGGCGTGTAGAGATACGTTCCATCATACACCCAAGCGACTCGCCGCCTAGCCGCCGAGCTCACCCATTGTACCACCTTCATAATACAATCTAGCAGGAGTAGGTCTTTACCCTCCGGGGGGCCGAACCTGGGTAAAACCCTGTGTCTCTGCCCTCATCTCACACCGCATATGGCTGGCTGCCCTTGCCCCTCGTTCTACTACTCGCTGCCGATTGCAGCATCTGTCGTGACCATTCCCACGACAGTAGCGCCCACCATGGGGCCTGGCCGGTCTGGCCGGTGTTCTGCGGCGAGATCCAATCTGCCCATCAACGAGACGGTCGCCACCGTCCGCATGATAGCGATCGGTGAGATGCTCCAAATCTTGCTGAGCAGCTACGTCCCGGCGGCGCGACCCGTCACGCACAGCGTGATCCTGTCGGCTTCGTCGGCCTCACTGACGTCATCGTCTCGGAGGACTCGGCTCGCATCCGCGAGTCGCTGCCACGCGATCGGCTCTCCGAGAGCCAGATCCGCATGATTCATCGCCTCGCCTCCGAGTACAACTCGGCCCACAGCGACGTGGCCGAAAACTTAGTGGCCGCAGAAGACGCGGCCCTCAACGACGACGCCGACTCGGCGACCCTGGCGTCACTCGCCGGATCCATTACCGCGGTTTCACCCGCGGGCTCCATCACCCAGGTCTCCAACGTGGGAGACTTCGAGGACCCCTCCATCCTCGGGATCTTCAACTTCGACTCCGGGTCGGAAAACTCCGCCGACCTCCGCGACGGTACCGGTCGCCACGCCGCGACCTACATGGCGACCGGCACCGAGCCGCCAGAGGACCCTTCTCCATCCCAATCCCTCCTAACGCCACGGCAACGGAGGTCGAGGAACTCCGCCTGAAACTGGCAGAGGCAGTGCGCAAGGAGCAAGCCGAGCGCGAAAAATTTCGCCTCGAGCAGGTGATAGCGCAGGAGCTATCGCGCTACCACCAGCAGCGGATCAGGTCGCGCTTGAACCCCACCGTTCAGGGGCGCGCCCTGAACTTCGACGACGAAAACGACCCGGCCCGCGTGGCCGAGCGTGCGATCTGCGAGAACGCGTCGCAGGAGGAAGCGCCCGGCCCCCGCCAGGGTCGACGGCGATGGGCGCCGCACCTCCACCCAACCGCACACCTCCCAGGGACCAGCCGCGGATAGTAGTCTCCTCACGGGAGCGAGACGCAAATGGCCTCCCACTGTTCTCCACCCCGATGGACAACCTCGTGGCAGGCCGAGCAGCAGCCGACAACATCACGGCCACCGGCGACGGCGCCCTACAGATCCAGTACGTCAGGGCCCTGCTCGCAAAGGCCGTCGAGCAGCAAAACGCGGGCGCCGACTCGCAGGGTCAAGTATACTCGCATTCTTCGGGAAGCAGAGCGGCCTCAAGCGGCCGCCCAATGGCGGCAAACACCCTCAACTGCCCACCACCAGAGCCACTGCAGCTCCAACACCGACCCGCGAACGCGGCACTCTCCACCAACGACCCCAGGCTAGCGACCAACTTCGTCGCCGCCAACGGTCAACCCATCGACGCCCGCACCCACATCATCAACAACCAAAGCTGGCGCGCACGCCAGCCCGACGACCTGCGCCATACCCTAACCAATCGCCGCGACGGTGAGCCCATGGGGTCGCTCAGTCGACTCGGCCCCAAGTGCTTCGGACCAATGATCCGAGGCGAGAAGTACCCGCCAAACTTCAAGGCGCCGAAGGAGATAGAAAAGTACGACCCCTCAAACGATCCCGCTGTTTGGCTCGATACATACCTCATGGCGATGGGGATCGCAGGCCACACCGACCTGCTAGCCGCCCGTTACCTCCCCCTGATGATGGAGGGGACATGCAGGCTATGGATCAACACCCTCCCCCGGGATAGCATCGACTCCTGGGAGGAGATGCGCGACGCCTTCGTCAGGCACTTCGAGTGCTCCTACACCCGCGCCACCACCATCGAGGACCTGGAGCGATGCGTCCAGGGACCCTGCGAGTCGACCCGCAACTGGGTCCAACGGTGGCAAGAACTCTGGTACAACGCGGTCGGCATCCACCCGGACACCGCGATCCATTTCTTCAAGACCTCGTGCCGCTACGAGCCTCTGGTCACCAAGCTTAAGCGACACTCTCGCACCCTCGACAACATACCGGACCTCCTCGAGATCGCCAAACGGTACGCGGAGGAAGATCCAAACCAGGAAACCGACGACGAGTCGGGAGGTCAACGCCGCACGAGCGGCAACGACAGCGGACGATGGTCCTACCTACGCTACAGCAACACTCGCCTCACCGGCAAGCGCCGCAGTGACGGGCGAGTCGACTTTGTCGCCAACGTAGGGCACACACAACGTGAGCCCAAGAGCTTCCGCCGCGACGGAGGACAACGCCGCGATGGTGGCAACTACAAGGCCAAGCCAAGGTTCAACCCCGCGGCCCTCCTTAACCAACCTTGTGCGTTTCACAGCAGGGAAGGGAAGCCCGCAACACACACAACCGCCGACTGCCACACCCTCAGGGAGATCGAGAAGGCACGGCGAGCACGGGAGGACCCCGACAACGACCCGTCAGACGGCGGAAAATTCGGCAAAGTGGCCGGCTCACTCCACACCTTCACATGCTTCAACATGAAGCGCGAGAAGAAGGTCATCGCCCGCGTCGTCGCCGTCAACGCGGTGGCTCAGGTGGACGTTCCCCAGTTCCTCAACTGGTCGGAGCAGCCCATCACCTAGAGTCGCCAAGACCACTCGCCACGCATCGAGTACCCAGGCCGAGTCGCCCTGGTGGTCAAGCCTAAGGTTGGCGACTACTGGATCCCCAAGACATTGATGGACGGCGGCAGCTCCATCAACATCCTGTACCTGGACACCTTCAGGCGGCTGCGGCTCCCGCATTGGATGACCGAAACGACCCACACCATGTTCCATGGCATCGTCCCCGGTCGGAAGGCGTACCCGATCGGCAAGGTCACGCTGTCAGTCACCTTCGGCACACCAGCAAACTTCCGCACCGAGCGGATCGTCTTCGAGCTGGTGCCCTTCGACAGCCCCTACCACTGCTTCCTGGGGCGCCAGGCGTTCGCCAAGTTCATGGCAGCGCCCCACTACGCGTACAACGCGATGAAGCTCCCCGGGCTGTGCGGCGTCATCACCATCAACGGCGACCCCGACATGGCCGCCGAGTGTGAGGCCAAAGGAGCCGAACTCGCTGACGCCGTCATCGCGGTAGAGACCAACCACGTCGATGACCTCGCCAAGTACACGAGCGGGGTCAACAACGACGACCCCACAATACTCAAGAAGCCCAACTCGGAGGGCGCAAACACCTCAACCTTCGAGGCAACGACGCACACCCGCACCGTCGAGCTGGTCCCAGGCGACTCCAGCCAGATGGTGACGATCGGGACGGGCATGAGCCCAACCTAGGAAGGCGCGCTCATCGAGTTCCTCCGTGAGAATAGGTACATCTTCGCATGGAAGCCCTCTGACATGCCTGGTGTCCCTAGGGAGCTCGCTGAGCACAAGCTAAATGCCGACCCCAAAGTGCGACCCGTCAAATAGTCGCTGCAGCCCTTCAATGAAGAGCGCCGCCGAGCAATCGCCGAGGAGGTGCAGCGTCTACTCGCTGCAGGCTTCATCCGGCCAATCAAATACTCCAAGTGGCTGGCAAACCCAGTCCTGGTCGAGAAGAAGAACGCGACCTGGAGGATGTGTATCGACTACACAAACTTGAACAGCGCCTGCCCAAAGGAGCAGTTCGTCCTCCCGCGGATTGACCAAATAATCGATTCCACCGCGGGCTCGGAGTCGCTATGTTTCCTCGACGCCTACTCTGGGTACAACCAGATCAAAATGGCCGTTGAGGACGAGGAGAAGACGGCGTTCATCACGCCATTCGGAGCCTTCTCCTACACCGCCATGACTTTCGACCTCAAGAACGCCGGGGCGACCTACCAGCGGTGCATGCAAGAGTGCCTCGCGAGCTAAATTGGCCGCAACATCCACGTCTACATCGATGACGTGGTCGTAAAGTCCGCTCGCCAGGGTGACTTACTCGCCGACCTGGCGGAAACGTTCGCCAACTTGCGAAAATACAAGATAAAGCTTAACCCAGGCAAATGCACCTTCGGTGTACTAGCAGGACAACTACTGGGGTACGTCGTCTCCAAGCGAGGGATCGAGGCGAACCCCACGAAGATCGACACGATCGCCCGGCTCGGAAAACCCGAGTGCCTGCGCGACGTCCAAAAACTGGCCGGGCGAGTAGCGGCTCTCAGTCGCTTCATCCCTCGCCTGGGCGAAAAAGCGATGCCCCTATACCGCCTGATGCGCAAGAACCCCACCTTCCAGTGGGACAAGGAGGCGGATGACGCGCTTCGCGACCTCAAGAAGGTGCTACTCGCCGCACCGCTACTCGCCGCCCCCGCCGACAAAGAACCCATGCTGGTTTACGTCGCGGCCTCCGAGCGCGTCGTCAGCGCTGTCATGGTCGTCGAGCGACCGGAGGAAGGAAAGGAGCGCCCAGTACAGCGACCGGTGTACTACATCAGCGAGGCCCTCACCGAGTCGCGCCAGCGATACCCGTAGTACCAGAAACTGGTATATGCGGTCTTCAGAGTGCAGCGGCGCCTGCCGCACTACTTCCAGGAGCACCCGATCATGGTCGTCTCCTCAGCACCATTGCAGGACATCATCCGCAACCGTGAAGCGACCGGGCGAGTCTCTAAGTGGGCCGTCGAGATCGGCGTCCACAATATCAAGTACGAGCCACGAAAAGCGATCAAGTCGCAAGCTCTAGCGGACTTCATCGCCGACTGGGAGGAGGCCTAGCAGCCAGAGAAGCTGCCATACCTCCATTACTGGAGCCTGCACTTCGACGGCTCCAAGAACGCAGACGGCACAGGAGCAGGGATCGTGTTGACTTCCCCAAAGGGCGACAAGCTCCGCTACGTCCTCTGCCTTGACTTCACACCCTGCACCAACAACATGGCCGAGTACGAGGCCTTACTCCACGGCATGCGAGCTGCCAGGGAGATGAATGTCAACCGCCTAGGCTGCTACAGAGACTCCGACCTCGTCACTGGGCAAGTCGCTGGCACCTACGACGCTGTCTCCCCCACCATGGCGGTGTACCGCCAAGCAGTGGACAAGCTGGGCGGACACTTCACAGGCTACTCCGTCGAGTGGATCGACAGGCGGAAGAACGAGGAGGCCGACGCACTCTCTCGCATCAGGTCAGCTCGACTCGCACCACCCGCCGGTGTCTTCCTCGACACGATCACCAAGCCATCAGTCTCTCCCCCGAGGGAGATCGACATCGGAGTCCCGCTACAACCGGAGGCAGCCCTGGTCGCACTCGTCAACGAGCCAGACGACTCGACCAAGCCCTACGTCGCCTACCTGGAGACCGGCACCTTGCCGGCAGACGAGACGAACGCACGGATGATCGCACGCCGATGCAAGTCCTACACCATCATCGACGGCGAGCTCCACAAGCGCAGCGTCACCGGCGTATTCCAACGTTGCGTCCAACCCGCCGAAGGACGCAAGATCCTCCACGACATCCACTCCGGCGACTGCGGCCACCATGCCGGCGCCCGCTCTCTGGTCGCCAAGGCTATGCGGCATGGTTTCTACTAGCCTACCGCACACGCCGATGCCGTCGACATTGTCCAGCGGTGCGCCGGGTGTCAGAAGTACGCCAATCAGACGCACGTGCCGAGCTCAGCGCTCAAAACAATCCCCATCACCTGGCCATTCGCCATATGGGGCATGGACATGGTAGGCCCCTTCAAGAAGGCTCCCTCCGGCTACACCCACCTCCTGGTCGCGGTTGACAAATTCACAAAGTGGGTGGAGGCCAAGCCAGTCCGGAAGTGCGACGGGAAGACCGCCACCAAATTCCTACGCGAGCTCATATATCGCTATGGGTTCCCAAACAGCATCATCACGGACAACGGCACCAACTTCGCCAAAGGAGCCATGGCCGAATTCTGCGAAGAGCACCACATCCGGCTCGACCTCGCGTCGATCGCCCACCCGGAATCCAACGGCCAGGCGGAACAGGCCAACCAAAGCATCCTCCACGGCCTGAAGCCGCGACTCCAAGTACCACTCGAGCGCACCACCGGGTGCTGGGTCGAGGAGCTACCCTCCGTTATCTGGGGCATCCGCACCTCGGTCAACAGGTCGATAGGATTCACCCCCTTCTTCATGGTGTACGGTGCCGAGGCAGTCATGCCCACCGACCTTGAGCACGACTCGCTGAGGGTCGTCCACTACACGGAGGCTGCGAACAAACTCGCCCGCCAGTACGGATTCGATTAACTCGACGAGGCACGTGACCTCGCTCGGTCACGCACCGCCATCTACCAGCAGGAACTCCGCCGCTACCACAGCCGGCGGGTGAAAACTCGCACCTTCCAAGAAGGCGACCTGGTGTTGCGCCTCATCCAGGACAAGAAGGGCATGCACAAGCTCTCCCCTCCGTGGGAGGGACCATTCGCCATCGGGCGAGTACTCGGCAACGACGCCTACTACCTCATCGACGTCCGCGGAGACGGCGAACTCAACGTCAAGCGACCATGGAATGTAAACCTCCTACGGAAGTTCTACCCCTAGAACCCCACATATGTACTCCCCAGTCGCTATGAAATAAAAAGAATCGGTTACCGCAAATTGCGCCTACTCTCCGTGTCTTGTGCCACTCGCACTCGTAATAACAGCGTCAAGCTAACCGCAGAAGTCAACCTTTGGCACAGCGATCGGCACGGCTAAGTAGTGCGGTGCAAGAGCACTGAGTCACCTCAGGTCTTGCATCGTCCATGAAAAACGCCTACCCGGAGCCCCATTGGAGTCGCCCAGCCCGACTGGCTCTACGAGCCAAGACAACTGCCTTCGCTTCTTACAGCGACCATGGTCCTCCGCATCCTCGACATAGCGACTCGAACGGCCAAGTACCACGCTCGGGGACTGACGACCAGTTGATCGCGAGCGGCTCGGGAAAACGCCAAGTAGGAGAGCATGCCCAGGACTCGCCACGCGACTGACCCAACGGGCCAGGCAGGAGTGATGCGCCCAAACTAACGCGCCAAGTCCTCACCCACCCTCGAGTCGCGCCTAGAACAACCAAGTACCACGCTCGGGGACTCGGCTACCCGACCCTGTTCGCGCAAGGGAAAACGGTGAAGTACAGAGCGTTCAAGGGAGTCGCCCTGCGACTGGCTCTTCGAGTCCGGGCGAGTAGACCACAATAACAAAACATTCAAAAACCACAAACAAATCACACACGAGGTAAACCCCACAAAAGGGCGGACGCGCTCGAGGACTCGTTCAAACCTCAATCACAAAATACATGACAAATCCCAAAACAGACATGACGTCTCATTCAATAGCATGTAGCATTGTCTCAAATTACAAAATATGCCTAAACGGCAGACCTGCTACTAACGCCCAGGGCAAACTATCCTATTCTGCAGGCTTCGACGACGACTCGCCAGCACCCTTGCGATTGCGGATGAACGGCGTGTACGGGTTCGACGGGTAGGTCGTCAACTCACCCGCCATCGCCGCGCGGAAGGGCTGCTCGACCTTGAAGTCCTGATGCTGCGGCTCGGGGTCGTTGGGCATGACGACCGTCTCCTGATACGGAAGAAGGTCGTCCATCGCCCAGACACGCTCGGAGTACATCGCGGCGCGGTCCGTCAACTTGAGCACCTCGGAAAGCTCCACTGCGCTAGTCGGCGACGGGTAGCCACTCGTCACGTCGTCGAGGTCGAAGTCCTCCGGGAAGTGAGCAAGTCCAAGGCTAAGCGTCGTCGCTGCTCCGCACCGAAACGCCGATCGCGTCATGAACTCAACGACCGCGGGCGCCTTCTCCAAGTACTTCCACACCTCGACGAGGTCGCTGGGAATTACTTCCGTGGGTGATATCTCCTGGAGATAGGCTCGGATGCACGCCGCCGACAACGTCGCCAAGTCGACGAGAGTGGCCACACTCTACCGCGCGTCGAACGAGCTCGCCTCTTCCGCGCTATCAATGATGCGACCTGCAAGAAGAAGACAACAATGAGTACGACGGACATCACAAAAAGGCACACGCTACTGGCAGTGGAAGATGCACTTACCAATCAACGGGGGGGGCGAGATCCGTGATGAAGCGTTGAAGCGAAGTATGGTCGTCCTGAAGCCCAGCAACAAGGGCGTCGGACACTTTACGATCCTCTTCGGCGGCTGTAATGGCGGCCTTGGCTCGCCCATCAGCCAAGCTCGCTTCCTCCTTTGCCTCCCGCAGCTCGCGCTCGAGATCGGCGATCCGCTTTTCAGCCGAGCTCAAAGCCGATTGCGCCGCCGCCAATTCACCCGCAGGGACAAGTCCCTGGCGAGCTTCTTCTGCCTTCGCAGCAACTGCCTGAAGCCCCTTATTCGCTTCTTGGATGGAGGCCAGTTCTTTCTCCGCGCGGTGTTTCGCTGCCAATCGGTCAGACGACTCACGTTGCAGACCCTGCACACAATTCAAACTGTTAATCGAGAAGAAATCCTAAGCGCCCACCCGCTGAAATTCAGCAAGTGCGCGCTCGGGGACTGGCAATCAAAAAAAACTCCTAAGTGCCCACCCGCCGAAAATTCAGCGAGTGCGCACTCGGGGACTGGCAATCAAAAAACTCCTAAGTGCCCACCCGCTGAAATTCAGCGAGTGCGCACTCGGGGACTGGACGCGAAAAATAACAACTATACACTAAAAGAATCAGACCGCCGCAACACACCGACCTGATCCTCGGGGACTGGACATACCTGGATGGCTGCGCCAAGCATGCCATGAAGTTGTATCGCGTCCACGGACGCGAGGAGAGCTGGCGTGTGCCCACGACGCTGCTCGACTTCCGCATCGGCGACCCCAGGTGCACGGCTCGAGGGCGAAGTCCCACTCGCCGTGGCCGCTTTGGCCATGAAGCGCGGGAATGTCGCGATGGAGGCACCCGCACCAAAGGAGGTCGGCTCGGCTGCTCCAGGCAAGGGAGCGCCCCCCTTCGTGGATGCGGCCGCTTCTGGTGCGGGTTTGGTCGGCGCGACCGCCGTGTCATCAGAGATCGTGACGACATCGTCGTCCTTGGCCTTCTTGCCGCCATCCGTGGGGACGACGACCTCGTCCGCCTTCCTCTTACGGGAAGGATCCTCCTCGCTGACGCCGGATGGCACCTTAGCCACGGTCGGGTGGCCCATCTTCTTCACTCCGGTCATGTAAATCTATCACGTAAGCAAGACAATTCAAACTTCTATGGAAGACAAAGGTAGGTGAGCAAACTCACTTGGCGACTGGAATGAAGCGCAGCCCCGTGCGGAGGCCGGCCGGCTTCTCCAGTTCAGGGCCCAGTCGGCGGCTGAGCCCCATCTCCAGGACATCGCGTGCCCAAGACACGAACGGCTTCTTCGTCGTCGAGGCTGCAACGGGGGCCTCTGGGACATCTTCGATAGGAGCTTCCCTGCGAGGCGAAGCCGCCGCAGCCGGAGCATCCCCCAGCCTAGAGACAGGGGCGAATGGCGGAGGCATCGAAGCCAGTGGCACCTTGATAGTGGCCGTGTCCAGCGCGGCCGCCGTCGGTGGCGCCTCGTCCTTGGCCGGGCTGGGGGCGTCGGAGCTGCTCGCCGAGTGCGGTGGCGAGGCCGGCCTCGTCGGCTTCGTTTTCTTCTTCTGAGGAGCCTTTGTCTCCTTCTCCTTCTTCGTCTTCTTCTTCGATGGAGTGGCCTGGCGGCGCGAGGTGGTCTCCGGAAGTTCATCATCGTCGTCGTGACGCTCGAGGCTTTTACTTGCCTCAAGCTCACGCTGACGCTGCCCGCGGGTCTTGCGGGCCAACGGGGCGACCTCTTCCTCGGACTCGTCGTCGCCGTTGCTCTTGTCGCTCCCGGAATCGCCCTTGGCGGGAGGCGATTACCCCATGTCCTGGACGGACGAGCTCGAATTCTCGTCGTCCGCAGGCGGGAGCCATCCTTCCACCACTTGGAATAGCTGCAATGAACACAAAATGAAGTTAGAATGACCGCGACTGCAAAAACTGCGACTGCGAATGATGCGAGGTGACCTACCATTGGGGCTGGACGCTTTGCGGTGTAGGGGGCGACCCCAGCCTGTGCGTCCAGGTACACCGCCTGGGTGATCTTCTTCAGTGCTGCGGTGTAGTCCTCGAGCTTCCACTCGGCCAGGTTGGATTTCGTCGAGTCCTCCCGGCCCATGTACTGGTACATGTAGTGGTCGCGCCGAGCCAGAGGGACGAGCCGCCGCCCGAGCCAGCAGTTATATAGGTTGATCGATTGGAGGCCCTTCTTCTTCAAAACACGGATGGTTTGGAGCATTTCGTCCACGACCATCCGCTGGTCGCTGGGGAGCTTGCCGACTTGAAGACGGCGTGGCTCGGACCGGTTGGCGGAGTACCGTGGGATCGCCGTCTCACCCTCCGGGGTCGCCTCGGCAACATAGAACCAAGACTTCTTCCAGTCGCTCGCCGCCTTGGCGGGCAGCATCAAGTCGAAGAACGAAGCCTTCGACTTCAGCTGGAAGGTTAGGCCGGCCGCGGCAAGCATTGGGCTGCCCGCTTCCTCACGGCTGATCCGTCCATGGAACAGATCTTGCCACAGAGGGAAGTAGGGCCGGCAGCCCAAGTAGCACTCGCAGAACGCCACGAAGATGGCGAGCTGCTCGATGCTGTGAGGACCCAGGTCCAACGGCTGGATCTCGTAGTAGGCGCAGAAGCGCCGGAAGAACAAAGACGTAGGGAATCCTAGCCCCCGTTCCAGGTGGCTGGTGAAGCAGATGAATTCCCCCTCGCGCGGGTTCGGGGTCACATCTCCGGCCGCGGGGATGCGCCAATAGCCGGCGCGCAGGATCCCGGCCTCCTCGAAGGACGCCAGCTGCACCCTTGTACACTTAGATCTACCCCAAGGCTCGGTGGAGAGGGCCATGGCGGGAGGATTTGTGGGGGTCGGAGGAATTCGGGTCGGCTGGATCGCGATGCGAAGGGAGGCGAAAAGTGCGTGCAATCAGAGGAAATGGCGAGAAGGTGGTTCTCCGATCGCATGCCATTCCCCTTATATAGCAGTTGTTACCCGCCAAATCAGGGAGCCGTTACTACGCGGTGATTACGCCAAAAAGTTACCGTTGGATTACCCCAACGGCTAATTTGACCATGTTTAACGGTCCAACTTCAGCCACTCGGCTCGCCGACCCGATCACTATGACAGTGTCTCGCCGACTCGACTCGCCAAAGCTGCGACCTGGATGACTAGTTTTCTCCTTTATACAGGAGTCCGCTGACGATTCGACTGGATGTCTGCTCCGAAGCCGTATACTCCGATTGCCAGCAGCCACCTACGCCTAATCGACGACGGCCTCGGGGACTACTGATGGGGATGTGCCTACCGGGGTATACCCAGCAGGACGTTTTTGACTGGCCCAAGAACTGGCGAGTGGGCCTGCAAGATGGCGACTGGATCGAAGCCCAGCGAGGATCCAAGCGACTGGAAGCTGAAGGCCCAGGCGAGTAGATAGGCCCAGTCGGATTAGGTTAAACGAGTACCGAAGCCTTAACTGATTCGGTTGAGATATGTAAACCCTAGGGGAGGTGAGCCTATATAAACCTCCCTGCAGGGCGTGTAGAGATACGTTCCATCATACACCCAAGCGACTCGCCGCCTAGCCGCCGAGCTCGCCCATTGTACCACCTTCATAATACAATCTAGCAGGAGTAGGTCTTTACCCTCCAAGGGGGGCCGAACCTGGGTAAAACCCTGTGTCTCTGCCCTCATCTCGCACCGCAGATGGCTGGCCGCCCTTGCCCCTCGTTCTACTACTCGCTGCCGATTACAGCATCTGCCGTGACCATTCCCACGACATGGATGCATCACAATACACATCGAAGGGCTTCGTGATATCTGGCATGATCAAGATTGGGGCTGAAATCAATCTCCTTTTGAGTTCTTGAAAACTCGCTTCACATTTGTCGGTCCATTCAAACTTCTTGTCCTTCTTCAGCAATTGGGTCATGGGTCGGGCGATACTCGAGAATCCTTCTACGAATTTGCGGTAATATCCTGCCAATCCTAGAAATGCACGAACTTGGGTTTGAGTGGTTGGGGCTTGCCAATCTTCTACATCTTTGACTTTGGCAGGATCAACGGCAATTCTTCCGGCTGATACAATGTGACCGAGGAATCCTACCTCCTGTAACCAGAATTCACATTTGCTAAACTTTGCATACAGCTGATGCTCTCTAAGGGTTCCAAGAATGGTCCTTAGGTGTAGCTCATGTTCTTCTTCTGATTTGGAATAAATCAGAATGTCATCGATGAAAACAATGACAAACTTATCCAGGAAGTCCATAAAAATCTTATTCATGAGATTCATGAAATAAGCGGGGGCATTGGTTAATCCAAAAGACATGACTGTATACTCGTACAATCCATATCTGGTGGTAAAGGCAGTCTTTGGAATATCCTCTGCACGAATCTTGAGTTGATGATAGCCAGTCCTAAGATCAATCTTAGAAAACACTTTGGCACCGATCAAATGATCAAACAAATCTTCGATCTTGGGCAAGGGGTATTTGTTCTTGATAGTGACATCATTCAATTTCCGATAATCCGTACACAAATGGTTACCTCCATCCTTCTTGTCCACAAACAAGACAGGTGACCTCCAAGGTGACGCACTTGGTTGAATCAATCCAATTTCCAGCATGGCATCCAGTTGCTTCTTTAGTTCTGCTAGCTCAGACGGGTTCATACTATAGGGTCTCTGGGCTATGGGTCTTGTTCCGGGGATTAGTTCGATGATAAACTCGATATCCCGATCTGGGGGCATACTGGGCAAAACATCTGGAAATACATCGGGGTATTCACAGACTATCCGGACTTGGTCAATGGTAGGTTGGGCTATACTCTTGTTACACTTGAATTGGCGAGGTAAGGTTTCAGATATATGCTCGACTGATATTCCGGTTGTACTGGTCATGGTTATGGCTTTCTTGGCACAGTCAATTAATCCTTTATGTTTGGACATCCAATCCATTCCTAGTACTACTTCCAAACCTTTAGTTCCGAGTACTATCAGATTTGCATAAAAATCTATGCCATGGATTCGGATAGGGACGGCTTTGCAAATTTGCCTAGCCTTGGTGGTTGATCCGGGAATTTGAACAATCATAACATGCTTCAGTTTGGTTGGTTGAATTTTACTAGTGCATGCAAATTCTTTGGTGACAAATGAGTGCGATGCACCAGAATCAAACAACACTCGTGCAAGTACTGAATTAATAGAAATTATACCCAGCACGACGTCTGGCGCTTCCTGAGCTTCTTCAGCATGCATGAGAAAAAGACGGCCATTGCGGTTGAGCGAATTCCCTAGGCAAACCTTCTTCCTGGCTGAACACGACGTTGTTGCTGAGCTGGGACATTGGCATTGGGTGCTGCGACATTCTTCTTGTTGGGGCACTCGTTGGAATAGTGGCCTTTATTTCCACAGTCATAACAAGTCACTTGCGACTTGTCCTTTGCTGCTACAGGCACGGCATTGCTTCCAGTTCTCGGGGCAGTGTTGGTGTTGGCGGTAACATTGTTGTTGAACTTGGGTGGGGCACGGTTGAAATTGCTAGAGTTGCCGGGATTGTGGTGATTTCCTCCGGGCCTAGGGTTTCCACGGTTGGGATAGGTCGGACGGTTCGTCGGGGGTCTGTTGGTTCTTGGGGCAAATCCGGGAGATGGGTTAGGGCAATACTTTGGGGTCTGATGGGTTCCTGGCTGATGCATCATATGGTGCTTGCGGTTCTCATTGGCTTGGTTGATCTTTCCTTCCATTTGGATGGCCGAGTTGACAAGGGCTTCAATATTAGCAAAGGGGATATTGACTAATACCGTCTGCATCTCATCATGCAGACCATTCAAGAATCTTTCTTTCTTCTTGGCTTCAGTGTCAATCTCATCGGGGGCATACCTAGCTAATGATAAGAATTTGTCACGGTATTCCACTACAGTCATCCGTCCTTGCTTCAGTTCTCTGAACTCATCTCTCATCCTCTTGATCAAACCTAGTGGCACATGGGTTCTGCTAAACTTGACCTTGAATTCCTCCCAGGTCATCATCTGGCCTCCGGTCATTGCGCGAACACTGTTCCACCATGCCCTGGCATCTCTGGCTAAATAGTGGGTGGCGAACAGAACTTTCTTGTTGGCTTCCACTCCGGCGACTTCTAGGTTATTTTCCATGGTTTGCAACCAATCATCGGCATCTAGGGGCTCTTCTGACTTAGTGAAAACAGGTGGGTTGGTATTCTGGAAATTCTTGAGCTTAGATCCATGGTTGTCCTGATTTCCGTGGCCTTGGTTGTTGTGGGCAAGCTGAGCTATCTGCTGCAGGGTGGCTAGGTTGGCTTGACGTTCCGCTCTTTCAGCTTCGCGGTCAGAAGTCAACATTTGCAGAATCTGCAACATCGGGTCCGAGGATGAACCACTTCCTCCACGTGGCTTCTCAAGATTGATATAGATCATGAGAAAAGAGGGAAATTTTAAAGGTCTTGGGTCTCTGAAAAGTTTTTAAAGTTTGACTCGGATTTCCTAGCAACTTTCTTTTCATTCATTCTTTCATAGCACACAGTACAACACACACCACAACAAAGAAAAACAGATGGTTTTAAGAACCATTCTGGAAACTACGATACAATGGGACCAAATACTACTCACTATGCTAGTGCTCAAGTGCTACTACTCCTTGGAATTTGTGGCTTCATCATCCTCATCGTCATCGATGAAGGCGAAATCATCCTCATCGGTGAAGAAGTCCATAGCCTGATCCTCCAGAAAATCATCGTCATCGCTGAGATAGGAGTAGGGGTCTCCACGAAGATCCTCTCCTACATTCTCCCTTTCTTCCAACTGCATGTCTCTCTCGTGGATGGTCTCCTCCAAAGATGAGATACGATGGCGAAGATGGGCAATGATGCGCTCCTTCTTGTCGAGCTGACGGCGGCGAGACTTGCGATCCTTTGCTACATGGCAATGGTCTGATCCTTCGTCTTGATGATGGAAGACTTGTGGTTGGAGTAGTCAAGACAGTTGTCCAACTCCTGCTGACGATCGTACATCATGAAGCTGAGGTGGTCCAATTGAGCCTTCAGCTCGCGGTGGTATGGGGCTTCCAGTGGTTGTCCATTAGCATCATGCCTTGGGCAAAACTCAAAGCGGGTTCCCTTGATCTGATTAATGCGCTGTCCACATAGACGGGAAAGAGCTTCCTGTATGGCCCTGGCAAGTCCATCTAGCCAGTTGTTCTCTCTTAAGGTAAACTGAATTCCTTCCGCAGTGGGAGGTTCAATCTTTCATCGGATACTTGCAACAATTAGCCACTGTAGATCTCCTCCTCCTTGATCATTGAGCTGAGCTCCGAAGAACTCGGGGTGCGGACGCTCCAGAAGTTCCGAAAGCTGGTCCAAATCCCTCTCAAAGATAAGGTCTCCTCCATTCCCCAACTGATAAAACTTGTTGTACTTCACGTCCATCTATAAGAATATAGGATGAGTAAGTTAGTAGAGTGATTAAGTGTGTCAAAATTTTATGTATTTTGCAAGAGTTTTTGAGGAACATTAATTTTCATGAAAGAATCAAAGGGATAAGAATGAGAATAAGTTTTTGTAAATATTTGTTTTTCTTTGGTTTTGAAACTAAGTTTTTGATTCAAACGTCCAGTCTAACTAGGGTCTCCTATGGTCAGGATGGCTCTGATACCAACTTGTCAACACCCGGATTTTTAATCCCAGATGCCTGTTATGCCATACATCGCAATCCCAGGATTACCACTTTTGCGAGACATAACATAATTGGATACCACAGTACATCATCCATTACAAACCGTACATAAGTCTTACACAAATAGGGATCTCATGATCCAGTTCTTAATACAACTTCAAGCAACGGAATACATAATAATAACGATAGCGTAGGCGAAGCTCCATCTTTGGGGTCACACGCAATGCTGACGATGGGAGATGATCCTAGTTGTCGTAACCTTCCTGGGGTCCATCCTCCAGGTACTCCTCTTCATAGTTTGGCCACGGGAATAGCCAGGGACAAAGCCATGAGTACTCTTTAAGTACTCGCAAACTAATACTAACAAGTGAAAGGGGTTTTGGGTAATAGGGCACTAGGCTCTAGGGTTATTTTGCAAAAGCCAGATTTATCTCTACTAAGTTTAGAAGAAAGAGAGCTAATTGAAGTTTATAACACCTAAGTGGGAACTTGTATCTCATGCCACAACCCTGTTGTGGTCAAGTCAAAGTGTTAGTTCATTTCACAAGTCATTTTGAAAAGTCTGACGGGGGAACAGTATGGCCACTCCAACTGTCCATAACCGCGGACGCGGCTATTCGAATAGTTTGACACTCTGCAGAGATTGTACACTTTCACCACAACATTCGATACATCCGTCAGGAACAAATCCTGAATTCACCATACTCAGTATGCGGATAATCAATCCTAACCTTTCAATTACACGCCTAGTATAAGCACATCTCCTGTGAGTTTGGCCTCCCAACCATGACCAACTGTCATCTTGGGTACTGCACAGGTGGACAATCTTCACAAGGTAGCCTCAGCTCAGACCTTGGCCATGAGGGAACTAATACTAAGGTATATAAGTTTCCAGTCAAGCCCTACCCAATCTTCGGGTATTGTGGTTGTACGATAAAATTGGAATGGTATCGCATCCAGACAACCATCAGTTTTATAAAGGGCTAAGGCTCATGCCTCAATATTTTCATCACCAAAATCATCAGGTGTTCGGAAACACATGTCCAAAACATTTCAATAGAATGATCCATCATTCCAAGGTTTTCATAACCATTTTTCCACCAAGTATTCCCATCTAAACTTGATCAATTTTTATGCTTAGCACTAGCATCTACAGTTGGGGGTAAGAACTAATGAGGTGTGGTAAACAAGTGGAGTTTAACTAAGTTCAATCTCATGCCTTAGAATGACATCAAGATTATCTAGCTTAGGCCAAATTTTATGCTCTTTAGGCAACCTTCAATTATCTTTCTAATATTTACAATTTACTTAAGTAAGCTCTAAGTACTAGATTTGATAAAGAAATAAAGTATAAAGCTTGCAAGTAAAACTAGGATTGGTTTATCAAGTGGATATGATCAATAGGCTTAAGGCATATAGTGGTCATGGTAACAAGCAAGTATTAGCTTGCATAAGTATCAGTATAAGATTGCATTAGTAGGGTATCTTGCAAGTGTTAGCTTGCACATTCAACTGGTAGTATTAGGCTTGCATCAGTATCAGTATAAGCTTGCTAAGTTAATAGATTGCAAGTATTGGCTTGCCTTGTGCAGAGCAGTGGTTGAAGTTCTCCTCGGCTTCTTCTTCGTAGTATCCTCCTTCCTCCTCGTATCCTTGGTCGGTACTAGCGTATATAAATAAATACGATGTACACAATCACCAACCAATACTTAACTACTTGCAATCATCACACAAAAGGGTCCTATAGATGATCTAGCATCATCACTAACATTACAAGATTAAAGTTTGGTTTAATTCCTTTTATTTTTAGAAAAGTAATTTCTACTCATTGAAAAACTACTTAAGATTTAATATTCTCCAAACCAAACATGGGATCATGTTGACACATGTGATCACCACATATTTTAGTCCATGGGAATATGATTTAAAGTGGTGTCACAATTTAATAAGGTTTTACCCTTTTATTTTAATTACATAAAGTGACTAGAAATGCCTATGGGGCATTCTTTTATTACTTGAACATGATTTCTATAAGTAAACCTATATATTTTTATATATTATGAAAGGTATGGTTAAATGTGATTTTTGTGAGTTGGAATCAACTCAAAAGCTATTATGGTTTAAATTTGAAAAATGTTTGAATGCAGAAAAGCTTCTTCCTTTTTATTTTTACTATGGATTATCTATAGATCCAAATGACTTGAATCCAACGGGCTTGGATTCAGCACTTCCAGACCTTTCTAACAAAATTGGTTTCATTCAATTTGGTGCACTAAATCGACCTGGGTTGATTTTTGAAACTGGGTACAGAAGTGTGTTTGAAATAAAATGGAAAAGGTTAAATTCAAATAGCTGGGCTGCGCGGGAAACGATACTGGGCCGGCCTGCTAAGCGCAACGCTTCCGCGGGCTGTTTAAGTGGTTGTCCCCACACGTCAGTAAGACAGGGGGTGTGAAGCGGTATGGGGCGATGTGATGCGTTCGATCTGGTTCTAATCCAACGGCTGAGAGTCATCATCGACGTTGGGCAACGCCGGCGAGACAGAAACCTAGCGCGACCAGTGGGGGTCGTTGGGGGCTCACCGGGGTTTAGGCGAGGGTCGGCGAGGCGGGCGAACAATGAAGTTGACAATGGCGAACTCAGGGGTGGTCGCGGCAGCTCCTAGGGTGGACGAAATTGACGGCGCCCTTCTTCTCCAGAGGCAGCCTGCTCCGGCGCAATTCCGGCGATGCGCTACTTGCCTTGCTCCGGGACTGAGGTGGGATGGTTCTGGGTGAGAGAGGAGTGGAATGGTGTGAAGAATTCGAGCGGGGAAGGCCTCTATTTATAGTCGCGATGGTGAGACCGAACGGCATGGGCAGGCGACGGTGGCGACACGGCTACGGGCTGCTAGAGGCATGGCCGGTGGTGGCGATCGCTTGGTGGTCTCCTGGCGATGCTCTATGGCTTTAATGCGCGCGTAGGGGCGTTGCGGTTTGGTATGGAACATGCGACGCTCTGCGTGGCAGAGGCGGCGTCTTCGACGGCGAGCGGTGGCTGTGAGGCATGGGGCGGCGAATGGGGGTGTCTAGCGGTCTCCTGGGATGGTGGTGATCATGTATGCACGCGGCGAGGGTGGCGCACGGTCTGTGGGCTTCGATCGAGGGTGGCGCTCTGGCGCACGCTCGGCATGGTTGACAGAGGCACGGGCGCGGCGTTCCTGGGTGCTCTGGTCGGTGTCTTCGAGGCAGGGCTGGTCGAGAGCGGGCGGTGAGGCATGGGTGATCTCCCAGACAAGGTTGGCACGGCTAGTTTCCTTCCTAGCTTGCTGTCTACACTGGGGTGGCATGGGTGCACTCGGCTGTTCACCATTGATGATATTGGCAAGCTCACAGTGGTGCTAGTTCTTGGTTTAACTTGCTAGATGATCTACTGAGATGGTTGTGAGCTAGAGAGGGAACAAGTTAGGCAAGAATCAATGCTCACAATAGTGTTTGGATTTTGTTTGATTTATGTCTGCAATGTGTTTGATGAAATGGCTGCAAGAATTCAAGTTTTGAATTTTGAAAAGATTTTTGGTTGGTGTGCTAGGTTGGTGCTGGTGAGTCTATAGATGCTTGGGTTTTGAAAGTTGAGCTTGTTTGACTGGTTTTTGAAAAAGTGGGATCTTCTCATATGACAAAGATTCAATTTTGAATTGCCATTTAAACTATGCATTTGAAAGTTTCTGGATGATCACAAAGTGGGCCTTGATACTTTGTTATGAGTACAATCAAGGGGTGCAAAGATCCAGAAAAGTTTTTGTTAGGTTCTGAAAGTTTGAGACAGCCAAAGTAGTCATGGGAGTTAAATTGTTCAAAATGACCATTCACTCATTTAGCTTTGTTTTGATTTATTTGTCTTTGGGAAAAGTTTGGGAAATGTTTAGATGATGTTTATTTCACCTAAGCAACATTTTACAAGCAAAGAAACACACAAACAAGGTGGTTCAAAAGAATTCAAAATGAAATGCATACTCACATGCATGCTTCCATAATTTTATTTAGAAAAGTTTTTGTTAACCCTAATTTTGATAATTAGAGTTTGATGATTCAAGTTTAGTATTTTTGGGATGTTACACTCTAACACAATGTATAAACTCCATGAACTAAAAACTTCACCTTTTATTTCACATCGTCGACATCCGTAAACAAAAGAACAAATTATCAACTAGATAGAATTATCCAAAAAGTGTTGAAAGCGTTCCCCGTGACAGCACGGTTCTGCTGACTCCCATTATACAATAAGCAAGCATATAACTTTCATGGACTAGTCACAATGGTTCAAAATTATTAACTGCAAGGAATAAAGTTTGCCATCAAGTTCGTGAGAGCTTTACTAACTAACTTTCTCAAAACAGACAAACATTTTATTTTGGAAGAAAACACGGCATATATAAAATATGCACTGAAGTAGCAAATAATGCTAATAGGTAGGTATGGTGGACACAGCTGGCAATATTGGTTTTGGGGAGTTGGAAGCACAAGTAGAGCACGTACTTAGTGCAAGTGAAGGCTAGCAATAGAGAGGGAGCGACAAACAAGAGAGCAATAACTGTCATAATCATGCTTGCAACAAAACAAGACTAATTATGGCATGAAAGTGATACAAGAACTCTGAGGCAAAATAAATCATCGAGGCTTACTGACTATTTATTAGTCATATGAATGCGTGAGCATGTGCTAAGTCGATTCATGTGAACAGTCATAGGAGGATATCACAATATCATACCAAAGTATGAATAAAACAATGCAAGCAAACATTCATATGACATGCTACAAACTATTAGCAAGATGGAGCTAATCATAGACAAGCAAGAACTACTAAGCATTCATAATGACATACACCTTACACAAACAGGCTAAGCATGCTCACAATGATGAGTATATGTACAAAAATGAAACAAATAGAGTTCGTTACCATCCTCTTACCACACCTCGAGTTGTCTTAATCTTCATTATTGCCCTTCACTTGTGTGACTTGAATAATTAACATGAAAACCAATATCCACTGAGGATGACTGAACCCTGCAAAGAACTCACAAAACCAAAGAAGAACAACAAATATTTTTGGTGTTTTCGATTTTTTAGAAACAAGCAAACAAAGAAAAACCAAACAAAAACAAAGCAAACCAAACAAAGCAAAATCTTTTTGGATTTTTCTTACAAGGCAAACCAAAGCAAAGAAACAAACCAAGAGAAACAATGAAAATAGTTTTGGTATTTTTGGGTTTTCAGAAAGAAGCAACAAGAACCAAAAATAAAGCGAAACAATGGATATCAAAGAACCGACCGAACATGATATATATATATGAGTGTGTAATTTCGGTGTACCTCCCCCCAAGCTTAGGCTTTTGGCCTAAGTGGGGCTCAATAGCGCGGATAATAACTTCATGCTGGTGGGTCATCATAGGAATGATCATAGTCAGGCACCTATGATGAAGAATAAGACGCGCCCCAATCAAATGAGGGATGCTGGTATGAAGACTCTCCCAAGTTGGAGGGATGAACCGAATTGTCTTCGGCATCCTCTTCAACATTCTTTTCTTGCTGGGAGAGTTCCCCAACATATGTGTCAACCTCCTCCTCCGTAAGTGACCATCCTTGCATGTTATCAAAGTTAAACAAAGGAGGTGCAGGCAAATAAACTATTTTCTCACTCCTACCTTTTCTCCGACCTTGCTGGACAAAAGATAGTTCATATGGTAAACTTCTCACATTAGCCCCCAAAGAAACAAAACCATGCTGAATCATGGATTCAATATCAAGCCTCTCTATGGAAAACTGAAAATCTGAATAATGAGGCTCTAAACCATGGAAAGCTAGCAACCTAGAAGCAATGAGACCTCCACAAATTCCACCCTTCTCACGGTTTGTGGTGAGATGGTGAGCTATCAAAGCACCCAAACTAGAAGAACTATTCCTATTCAGAGCAGCTACAATAAAAGCTAGATCAAAAGAAGACATCTTTCTAGCAGTCTTTCTAGCAAGAACACACTTGGTAATGAAATAGGAAAAGTATCTAATAGCTGGGAGCTGGATGTTCCGAATTTTACCACTTTCCTTTGAGAAGTCGAAACCTTGGCAAATCTCAGCATACAAATCAACAAGTGACTTGGGCCTCTCCTTGATCTTCTCACAAGATCCCCACTGAGGTACTCTAATTGCTGCACAGAAGTCAGCAAAAGGCAGGTTGACATGCATATTATATATTTTGTAATGGACCATGGGATTAGAAGTAGACCAAGTGAACCGGAAGTCCTGCACAAAATCCATGGTTAGCTTAACATACTGGATTGGTTCACCTTCAACAAAGTGCTCCAACCCTGCACATGTAACCAAAGTTTGAAAATCTTGGAGAATCCCCGCAGCTCTCATAAATTCATGGCATGGATATATGGAAGGAAAAACTGCCTCCTCACGATGAACCTTCATTGGCTCATGAACCATCAAGTCATACTAATTCAGTGAATAAGCACTCTCATCTTATTTGCTGAAATTTTTAGACAACCATCAAACCAAGTGATTTCTAAATTGATAAATGATGAGCAACTACTATAGGAACTTGCTAGAGGACTACACATGCATCAAAACAAAGTTTCTAAGCATAGAACAAGCATGCAAGCTCAAACAACCTATCACCTACAGTAGCAAAATACTCAAGATACAATCTACCAATCACAAATCTAATTGGACAAGTGGAGGAGGCACATACCAAGGAGCAATCCCTCCAAAAATCAGCACTTGAGATGGGCTGAACAAGGAGATCAAAAATCACGAGCAAGAACAGCAAGAACTCGAGCTTGAGCAAGTTTTCCGGGACAGAGAAAGATGGTGGCTTTAAGGAGGCAGCCTGGAGGGGCCCAGGTGGGCCAGACCCCCCTAGGCGCCACCAGTGGTGGGACCACGCCTACCACAGGTGTGGGGCCTAGGGGTGGCCCCTGGGTCACCTATGGTACCTCTCTGCCCCTTTTTTCGAGGAAAACATTATTTTGAATTTTTTGGGATTTTTCAGAAAACTTTACTTTTGGCCAATTTTCAGGGTATGAAAATTCATTTTCTCGCAGAAACAGTTTTTTCAGAAGAAGCAAAAGCAAACAAAAAGCCAAACTATAGGAGCTCTAAGAAACTCAAACAAGCAAACAACTAGCAAAACTAAAGCTAAAGCAAAGACTAGGAAGGAGAAAGGAAAAAGAAAGCAAGTATAACCATAGTGGAAACATTATTTTGTTCATTAAAATCCTTTTGTTAACAAGGTTGATCAAGTCTTGTTACCAAAACAATCTTAAATGAGACAAAACTTTGCATTCCACAAGGTGATTATGTTACCTCATACTTGATAGCAATGGTCCCAATCATAATAGTTTCAACATTTTCTTGTGGAATGGGACAATATATTTCTCCAACCTTTATGCCTTCAATATTTTCAATAGAATTCAGGCAATAGCTTCTAACAACCTTCTTGGGGAAATAGACAGTGTGCTCTTTGTCATTAATATTAAAAGTTACTTTTCCTTGATTACAATTGATGACAGCACCTGCAATATTAAGAAAAGGTCTCCCAAGAATAATAGACATATTACCATCTTCAGGCATTTCAAGCACAACAAAATCAGTTAAAACCATGCAATTATGAGAAACTTGAACAGGAACATCCTCACATATACCAACAGGAATAGTACTGGACTTATCAGCCATTTGCAAAGATATATCAGTTGGTATCAACTTTTCTAGCTGGAGTCTCTTATAGAGAAAAAAAGGCATACCACTAACTCCAGCTCCCAAATCACATAAAGCAGTTCTAACATAATTATTCTTAATGGAGCAGGGAATAGTTGGTATACCTGGATCACCAAGTTTCTTTGGAACCTTACCATTGAAGGAGTAATTAGCAAGTAGAGTAGAAATCTCCTCATTAGGAATCTTCCTTTTATTAGAGACAATATCCTTCATATACTTTGAATAAGGAGGCAATTTAATAGCATTAGTCAAAGGAATTTGCAAGAATAAAGGTTTCATCCACTCACAAAACTTGTTGTAGTGTTCCTCCTCCTTTGACTTGTGTTTCTTACCTGGAAAAGGCATAGGTTTCTGCACCCAAGGTTCTCTCTCTTTACCATGTTTATTTGCAATAAAATCTTCCTTAGTGTACCTAGTGTTCTTAGTGTGTTTCTCAGGTTCTTCCTCAACTTCCTCCTTATCAGGAGACTCATCAATATTACCACTCTCAGTTTCAGCATCAGAGACAGATATACTATTAGGATCTACAGGAGGTTCAAGTGGTTCCTCAACTATCTTATGTTTCTTTTTCTTCCTATTACGAGGACTACCACTATCCTCACCTTGTTGGGAATCTTGTTCTATTCTTTTAGGGTGTCCTTCAGGATATAAAGGATCTTGAGTAGTTATACCACTCCTAGTTTTAATTCCATAAGCATGTTTATTTCCTGAAGCATTAACTAGCATATCCTTTTGTACCTTACAAAATTGATCAAGTTGGGTTTGAACCATCTTAAAGTGTTTACAAAGCATTTTAATATCATTAGAAGTTCTTTCTACAATATCTTTCAACTCATGGATAGCCCTAGAGTTTTCGAATAAATGATTCTGAACATGTTTATTAAAATTACCTTGTTTAACAATAAATGTGTCAAGTTCCTCTAAGCATTGATCAGGAGGCTTACCATAAGGAATATCACCTTCATTAAATTGGAGAGAGTGTACCTTAATAGTAGATGAGTGGGGAATTGGCTTACATAATTCTTCTATAGGAGGTAGATTCTTCACATCTTCAGCTCTAATACCTTTCTCCTTTAGACACTTTTTAGCTTCCTTCATCACTTCATCATTTAATGCAATAACTCCCATCTTCTTTGTTGTTGGTGGTGGAACTAGTTCAGGAACATCTGGTTCAGGAGTAATAGGCTCAGGTGTATTCAGCTCAGTTGAAGTTCAATCATCATAATTCTTGCTTATCTTGTTCATTAATTCTTCAGCATCTGTAGGATTCTTTTTCCTAAAAACACAATCAGCAAAGCTATCTAGGTAGGTCCTAGAATCATTAGTTAGTCCATTATAATAAATATCAAGCAACTCATTCTTAGGTAATGGACATCCAGGATATGCATGAATCAAGGAACAGAATCTTTTCCATGACTCGGGCAATTTCTCTTCTTTTTCATGTTTAAAATCAAAAAGTCTCTACAAAGCAGCATGTCTAGCACTAGGAGGAAAATATTTATGGAAGAAAGAAGCAATCAAGCAATCAGGGCTATCAATGGAACCAGGAGGTAGTCTATTAAACCAAGCCCTAGCTTCTCGTTTTAGTGAAAAAGGGAAGATCTTAGCAACAAAGTACTTGCGCATTTTAAAATCATCAGAGAACAAAGCACTCATAGTAGAAAGCTCATTCATATGAGACACAACACTCTCATTTTTAGTACCACAAAAAGTTTCTTTCTCAACAATATCTAAATAATCTAAATCAAGAGAGAAATCATAATCTTTATCTTTAATATCTATGGGAGAGGTGGCAAACTTAGGATCATAAGACTTCTTAGGTATAATAGTATGTCTAGCAAGGAGACTTTTAATAGCACTAGCACCATGTGTATTTCGGTACTCTTCAACAAATTCATCAGTGAGCTCAATGTAACCATCATTAATATCAAAACTCTCACTAGACTCAGGTGAGCTAACAGGTGTAACAGTGTCTTCACTAGGAGTTTCGGTATTTCCTAGACTAGCCATAGTAGCATCTAGAAAAGGACCTAATGAACCCCTCGCATCAAGCACAGTAGAAGTAACATCATGAGCATAAAAAGAAGTTTCAGACTCAGCAGTAGTAGCAGTGTGTGTAGCATGAGTATGTGGTGGTGGCGTGACAAGCTTACTTATAACAGACGGTGAATCAAGAGCAACAGAGGTGTTTAGGACTGTACCTCTTCTTGTAGTGGATGGTAAAATAGGGAACTTTCCATCATGAGAATTCCCCATGATGAAAGGAGTAGAAGTGAACAATAATAGATCCAAGTGAACTTACAAATAAATCTATGCTCCCCGGCAACGGCGCCAGAAAATAGTCTTGATGACCCACAAGTGTAGGGGATCGCAACAGTCTTCATGGGTAGTATTACCCAATTTATTGATTCGACACAAGGGGAGACAAAGAATACTTGCAAGCCTTAACAAATGAGTTGCTAGTTCAACTGCACCTGGAAATAGTTCTTTCTCACAGAAGTTTATCAGTAGCAACAGCAAAGCAACAACAGCAGCAACAACAGTGAGATAGTAGAAATAGTAACAGTAACGGTAACAGTAGGATTTGAGTGCGGTAGGCATAGGGATGGATGGACGGGCATTGCATGGATGAGTCAAAACATGTAACTTCAAATAACTAGGGCATTGCAGATAAATAATAATAAGCATCCAAGTACTAAACAATCCTAGGCATGTTCTCCAAATATAGTCATATGTGCTCGTAATGAGAACTTACACATCTTCTATCCAGCTAGCCCGTGGCAGCGGGGCCTCTAGGGAACTACTGGCAATTAAGGTGCTCCTTTTAATAGAGCACCGGAGAAAAGCATTAACACTCCATGAACACATGTGATCCTCACACCACAGCCATCCCCTCCGGTTGTCCCAATTTCTGTCACTTCGGGGCCTTTGGATCCAGGAAATGATATGTGTACACAACTTGCAGATAAGATCACAAATAATACTAGCATAATGGTTCATTAATAAGTTCAGATCTAAGATCATGGCACTCGGGCCCTAGTGACAAGCATTAAGCGCAACAAGTTGCAACAAAGTCCACTAGCACGAATAGAGATACTAGGCACTATGCCCTAACAATCTTATTCGATTACAAGATAGAACTCATCCAATCCCTACCATCCTCATAGCCTACAACGGGGTATTACTCACTCATGGATAAGGGAAACATTGATGGTTGATGGAGAGGCGTTGGTGATGACGATTGCGATGATCCTCCCCAAATTCCCCGTCCCGTCAGGGTGCCAGAACGGAGTTTCTGGATTCGAATCTTGGTTTCTAATGGTGGCGGCAGAGCAGAACTCTTTCTGGAAAAATGTCGAACCCCCTCGGTTTTTAGGTAAAGGGGTAACTTGTAGGCGCAGAGGGAGCCCGAGGGGTGCCTAGGGTGGCCGCACCCCCCTAGGCGCGGGCAGGGCCCACCCGCGCCTGGCAGGTGTGTGGGCCCCCCAGGCCTCCACTCTGTTTCTTCTTCTGGCTCCGTGGATCTTCTAGTGAAATATAATTTTTGGCATATTTTCCAGGATTTTTCCTTATATTTGAATTTCCGCACAAAAACTAGACACCAAGGTAATTCTACTGAAAACAGCGTTAGTCCGTGTTAGTTGTATCCAAATCACACAAGTATAGAGGAAAAAACAATAGCAAAGTGTTCAAGAAAGTAGATATGTTTTGGACGTATCAGTTTGTACCGTCCAATTCCGAGAATATTTTTTACTAACTTTTCTGAAACCAAAAACAGCAGAAAACAGGCATCTGGCACTGTTGCAACTTGTTAATAGGTTAGTACCAGAAAACATGTAAAAAGAACCTCAAACTGTAGACAAGCAAAGTAGATACAAAACAAGCATGGAGCATCAAAAATTATAGATACGTTTCCAATGTACCAACATCCCCAAGCTTAACTCCTGCTCGTCCTCGAGTAGGTAAGTGATAAAAAGAATAATTTTTGAGATGACATGCACCCTCACAATAAAGATTCAACCATTTGCAAGCATTGAAAGTTGGGATCAAAGAACTCTAAACATGTGCATGAAATATGGAGTTCTAACAATAGGACATAGTAACTATGCATGCAACATGGCAAGCTACAAACAAATATCATGAATAACATGCATGAAAAAACGTTTGTTTGTTTCACATGCAGAAAAGATAGCATAGTGGCAATCAGCTTGTCCCTCATAGAGTAGCAAATAGATGCATAGGACACCTGCAAAGTTCATAAGGGTGACTATAAACAAATAGCACAAGAACAAGTAATAACACAATATGCATCAATTAATAAGCTTTGGAACACTGCACATAGAATGACAACTATGCTCTCTTAATGGTGCCTAAAGGTAGAAGGTGGAGACTCAATAATGGTGGAAGAAAAACATTTTTTGTAAAGGAAGCGGGGATTACAAGTTTCAAAAAGAGCTTCCAAAAATTATGGTACTTGTTAGCTTTCAGCCCTCATTGCCCCTATCATATGCATCTTGAAGTGGTTAAGGTTAGAGTGGCAAAGCTGGAGTATATGCTTGACGAAGTATAAGTTGGCAATCTCATGCCCCTTGAATACGAGGGCCACACCTCATGCATACTAAACTTTGGGTCCAGGTAAGTTCTTGTCATTGTAAGTATTTGCATATCATTGAGAACCGCCAACGGGGTACCCCTTGCATATGGTATAGGAGCTTTCCCATAACCAAAATGACAAGGCAAGCAGATAATGAGCATCTCAGTAATCTTCTTATATACCATGGGAATATGGTGCTTTTTTCTCTCTTTCCTCTTTTCCCAATGTGTCTCTTTTTTTATAATAAGAATGCTTCATAGATGTCACTATGGTGATGCTGCAAGTTTCCACCATGATTAGGCATGGCTTAGGCTAGCGGCCCAGGCGTTTCTCTAAAACAAAATACAAACTCCATGGACTTACAAGTTCCCTCTTTATTTCACACCGGTGACATCCATAGAAAAAAGAACACGATATCAACAGAGTACAACAAGGTACAAGTGCAATGTTGAAAACGTTCCCCGTGACAGCACGGTTCTGCTAATTCCAACTTATAAGTTCAAGAATATACAACAAAGTTGTCACAATGGTTCAAGTTTATTAGGGGCAAAGAATAAAGTGTTCCATCAAGTTTGTGAGGGCTTTAATCACTAAGTTTTCACATAACAAAATAGTTTTTAATGGGAAGATAGTTGAAAACAAGAATATACTTGGAATGGTGTAACACACCATGCATAGGAGTTTATAGTGGACACTCTGGAATAACTTGGTTTCTTGGGAGTTGGAGGCATGAGTAGAACTTACTCATACAAGTGGAGGCTAGCAAAAGACTAGGAGCAGTCAACTAAGAATAATGGCCATAATCATGCAATGCAACAAAGCATACTAATCAAAGCAAAGAGTGGTACTACAAGTCAAGGAATAAATGATCATAGAGGCTAATGGTGACTTGTTATAGTCATAACATGGTGTGAGCATGTGCCAAGTCAACCCAAGCAAAACATCAAAGGAGAATACCACAATACTATCCTTTTTGAAGGGAATATGCCCGAGAGGCAATAATAAAGTGGTTATTATCATATTCCTTGTTTATGATAAATGTTTATTTTACATGCTATAATTGTATTAATACGGAAACGTTAATACATGTGTGTTTAATAAACAAAAAGGAAGTTCCTAGTTATGCCTCTCTTATAAACTAGCTCGTTGATTAACAAGATGATCATAGGTTTCATGATCATGGACATTGGATGTTGTTAATAACGAGGTCACAACATTAGTGTAATGGTGTGATGAACATTCATACGAAGTATAGCATTACGATCAAAGTCATTGAGTTTATATTGCTACAATAACTTACGAAGTGATCCAAATCCTTAGACCATGAGATCATGTCAATCACTAACACCGGAAGAGTTTCTTGATAACATCAAACGTCACACCGTAACAGGGTGATTATAAAGATGGGTTCAGAACTACTAAAGTGTTATGTTGAGGCCCATGGATCAAGAGTGGAATTTGTTCATCCCGATGACGGATAGATATACTCTGGGCCCTCTCGGTGATATCACATTGGTTAGCTTGCAAGCAAGTGATTTGATCACTAGAATGTTATATCACGGGAACGAGAAAAGAGTGCATGTCTGTAACGAGATCAAACTAGGTATGGAGATACCGATGATCGAATCTCGGACATGTAATATATCGTGAGACAAAGGGATTAAGATACTAGCATAAAAAGGTTCCGACGATCACAAGAAAGTCATCGTTGAATGTGTGGGAGTCAGTATGGGTCTCCATATCCCGCTTCTGATTATTGATCTGAGAGGGGTCTCGATCTTGTCCGCATTATTCGCGAACCGTAGGGTGACACACTTAAGAGACACCGACATCCATTTGGAGCAAAAGTTTCATGCCGAAAAGAATAACAAGCGCAGGAATTTATTTCACTAGATACCGAAACGGGTTTTTGGGTGAAATTGCAGAAAGTGTTTCTGCATGTGAAATTAAATACTAGCAAGGGGTTATTTGTGAATGTTTGTCATTAAAGTAATTGACAAAATTCTGAATAAAATAAAAGAGTTTTATTTAATGAGAGTTTGCATTAAATTTGGTGGAAATTTAATGGGAATTTGAGTGGAGGGAATTGAAAGGCATTTGAGTGAGTGGAGTGTCCACCCACATGAATGTGGAAGAGGTGGGGGAAGCCCCATGGCTGGGCGCATGGCCCCTTGGGTGCCCCCCTCTCCCTATAAAAGGAGCCCCCCTCCCTCTCTCTCACTCACACCTCCTCGTGAAGGATCTATCTCCCCCTCTATAATTTATCCCCCATGGTCTCGGACTAGCGAGATACATGTTCCCGGTGGCTATTCGGCAAGAAACAGTTGTGCTTCTGCTGCATCGCTGGAGCGAGGAGGCGGAGGTTGCTCGATGCCTCGAACGTGTGTGCGAAAACGGATGCGCTGCTGTTTTGCGGCGCTAGGACTTTCTCTCGATCTTGAGATCGACAAGAGATCGTCTACATCAACCACGAGTTTGGACTCGTTAATCTTTGTCGGTCTTCAAGGGTATGTTCTCTACGGATATACATCCGCCCGTTGTTTGTATCTAGTAGATAAATCTTGGTACATAGTTGTTCCCATCGTAGGAAATTTTTTGTTTTCTATGCTGCGAACCCTACAGTGGTGTCACATCCCAAGATTTTCCAAATCTTGTAATGTGAAAAAAAATAAACAAATTAAACAATTGTTGAATTTTAGGGTGAGGAGAAACTTTTTGATTTCAATTGGAAACCTGAAAACCTATTTTGACCCAATAAAATCCTAAAGGGATTTAAAAAAGATAAACAATTAATAAAGAAAGTTTTAATAGTTGGAATCACTATTTTTGGATCTTTAAATAAAAAGATATGGTTTTTATAAAGCAAAGGTAGAAATATAAATAAGGATTATTTTATAGAGCCAAATTAAATCTTGGCCAAGCTTTTGAAATAAAATATTTCTATTTGATAAAAAGAGTAAAGGTTTATTTAAATAAAATAATGAGGATTTGTTAAATATCCATTTTTTATTAAAGTAAAGGCTTTTCCATTTTAAATAAACACTGAAACTTGTTAATTTATTTTAAATAAGATTTCCAAGTGTTTTAGTTTTTCAAATGAAACCCACTGAAAAGTTTTTGGTATTATTTAGTTCTCAAAAAAGAGTTTTAAAATAAATTAAAACCTATTTGAATTAAAGACTATGGTCTATTTACTTACTTATTAATAGATCCTAAAAAGAATAAAGAATTATTTTATTTTGGACTTTGAAATATGTTGGCAAACAGAATTAAAAATTCACCAAAGTTTGGTGGTGATTTGAATTCAAATGGGGATTTAAAAATATTATTTAGTTCTCAAAAAAGAGTTTTAAAATAAATTAAAACCTATTTGAATTAAAGACTATGGTATATTTACTTACTTATTAATAGATCCTAAAAAGAATAAAGAATTATTTTATTTTGGACTTTGAAATATGTTGGCAAACAGAATTAAAAATTCACCAAAGTTTGGTGGTGATTTGAATTCAAATGGGGATTTAAAAATATTATTAAATCTTATTTAATTAATACTAGAGCCTATTCTAAATAATTAAAAGACCTTAAAAAGAATAAATAAATTATTCTAAATTTAACTTTGGAATGTGTTATTAATCAGTATATGAATCTACACAAATTTTGGTTGAGGTTTGAATTGATTTGTTGCTTGAATTATTTGTTTGAAAATCAAATCAGAATATTCAAACAGAAAAAGGAAAAAACATTTTGTATAAAAAAATGAAAGGAACAGCCCAGCCCAGCTAAGCCAGTCCAGGCCCAGCAGCCCAACTAACCCCTCTCCCCCGAAACGTTTTCCTCACCGAAGACAGAACCCGCTCAGTCACCGACGCGTAGGCCCCATCTCACCCCTCTCTATCTCGCTGACACCAGGCCCCACTGCCACCTCGCCATCGTCTCCACCCACGCGAAGACCACGCCCTGGCCGTTTTCTGCCGCTGATTTCTCGCGATCAATTCTCCTAAATTCCGCGTTTAATCCTCGCCGTGACCATGCAGTATAAAGCGCCCGTTTCCCCTCTTCCTTTCCCCGCCAAACCTCACGCTTTGAGAGCCACCAGGCTGCTCGGAATCATCTCCGAAGCTCCACTACCACCGACGCCCTCCTGCGACAATTCCGGCCAGTCGACGTCTCCCCTCACTTCCTCGAGCACACGAGCGTGACCCCCAGTCCCTGGCGCATCTCTCTGCACCCTCAGCTCGCTCGCGCGTGCCCCCCATCGTCAGCAGCAACCTCGACTAAACACACCACCGTCTGTCTCTAACTCCGGCGACCCTCCCCGTAAGTACTGGCCGTGCCGCTCCCCCTTGTTGACACTCTCATGCACGCCTCACTCTTGCGTGTCTAACGCCACACCTCTTTTGCCTTCTCGTGCGCTGTAGCCTCGCCCCCGTCGACGTCTGAGCGCAACCGACGGTGACCACGACTCCGGCGAGCAATTGTCGACCACCCCGAGCGCCCCTTCGCCAGCAAGGACCACCTTGAGCTTCCCCACACCACGGCGAACTTGGTGAGCATCTCCTTTAACTTTCTCGCTTCCTGTAGCGTCAACACCGCCACCGTCTGACCGCTCCGCCGCCGCCCACCGTCGTAGCACCGCCAGAACGTGGTCAGAGCGTTGAGAGCCGTTAGATGCAAATCCTGTGGTTGTGTTAGATGAACTTAGCGAACCGTTTTTGATCGATCTGCGCCGCACGATCACCTTTAGATCCAACGCCTCTCGTTGCACAATCCGCACGAAGCGGTACAGGCGAATAGGAACTGGACGCGTGGCCCTATCTGTTTGAATAAAAACAGAAATGTTCTATTTGATGTGCCAATTTGAAAAATTCATAACTTTCAAACCACACGTCCAAATTTTGCAAATTTTATATCAATAGATTCAGCATAACAAGTACTTTCTGACCATGCACTTTGTTTAGTAAAATGTTTCTGTTAAATTGAATGTTTTTGCAGAAACTTGTGTAGGCATATTTGGAATATAAAAATTGTTCTAAAATGATTTTTGAGATAAAACCTTTGGCAAATGGTTTGTTTTGAACCTACTGACCATAGAAATCAATTTGTGGTTTCAAAAACATATTTGGTGAAGCAAAATAATAAAACCTTGAATTAAAGCATTTCTAGTCAAATAAAAATATTGTTTTGGTTTAGAAATGATTTTTGAGTAAAACCTTTGGAAAATGATTTGATTCAAACCTTCTAACCCTAAACACCAAGTTTTGAGAATTAAAATATATTTGGTGAACCCTTTTAAAGAATATTGCTTTGCTAAAAGCATTTTCAACCACATAAAATATTGATTTGATTTAAAAATGGTTTATAGGTAAAATCTTTTGCAAATAGTTTTGCCTCTTTATAAAATGACCAATAAGTGTTTTAGAATGTTTATAACCTATTATAAACAACTTTTGTAAATAAAAAAAAGTTTGGCATGCTTGCATGCATTGTTTTGATTATATTAATTGATGTGATGTTGCTTGAATGGTAGATTGAAATTGTGCCCTTGCTTGATTGAATTGTAGTGATTTGAAGAGTGTGATCATTGCAAAGACAAGGAGTGAACTTATATTCTCTACCAAAAAGGCAAGTGATGCTTCATACTTTTGTCCCATTATTTTCACTATGCATTAGTGATATTTCTAAGTAGGACTTGCATGGAATTTTTGCTAAGTGTAAACTATGCCATGGGAAATCCTAGTAGATGAAACCTTAGTAGAAATTTCCTAAGTTAAGATTCCTACTACTATCATTCTTAGCTTAGCTAGTAGAAAACAAGGGTGGAATATATAGTCATACTATGGAATATTTCTAAGTCAAGGACTTATGTTTTGTTTAATAAAACAACTAAGTGAATGAATCACCTGGGTGGAATGCAAGGAATGGTTTGTGTTGAGTGGTTCACAAGGCCCATTTCTATGGTTTACCTTGTGTATCTTACTTGTGGATGGCCACCCAGGAACAAAGAGATTTGAGATGTCAAATGTTGAGAAGCTTCAAGTGCAGCCACTTGGCATTATGGGCTCTGCCTAGATCATATAGGTTGCAATAACTTAGCCAAATGGACAGTTGGTGGTAGGGGTGATAGGTTGGAACGCGTCCATTCTAGTCTAAGGGAAGGCTTCTGAAAGATCTTGTCTTGGTGAAACCAAGTCTTGTGGGGAAAGTGCACCACCTCTGCAGAGTGTAAAATCTAAGTACTTAACCATGTCCCTGGTAAAGGACAATTTGAGCATCAAGACATGGAAGCTATCAAGAATCTCCTCATCCCAATTTCTAATTTAAAATCTTGTGGTTGAACAAGGGTTGAAGGATCACCAATTTCTATTGGGAGATGCCTTGGGTGATTTTGTCAAGAAAAAACTTAGTGTTTTCAAATAATAAGGAAAATCTATTTTGAGCATAGCAAGCCTAAGCTCCACTTAGCCAAATGCATGTAGATGATAGACTCCACTATACTACCATAGTATCACTTGCCAATACAATTCAAATGTATTGACCCTTGTGGCTGTAACTTATTATGGTGCAGGTTTGTTTGATGTTAGTGAAGTTTATTGATTAGGATTACAAGTCTACTACCAACATGTCTGCATGTGGCACTTTGAAGATGAAGGACCCCATGCTATTGTTATATTCTGCTGCATTGTAATGAGTTAGCCAAATGAGCTATGTAAGATGTAATAAATTGTTTTATTTCTGGTTATAAAGTTGTATTATGACCTTTGTTTCTTGATATTACATCTTAACTGTGGATGCTAGCTATTGATCCAGGGACTAGCATTGTAAACACAGGGATCTCTACCTTATTAAAGGTTGGGAACCTTACAGATGGTATCAGAGCACCGTGTTGCCTGTAGGATTTGTAACCCTAGGATTGGACAAAACCCCTTAGGAAAATAGGAGTTGTATTTGTTCCAAAACTTATTTAAAAACAATCTTGTAAACTCTTCCCTCAACCATTTTGGTTTTGACTCTACATCTCTTCTATTTCAACTTGATGGATAAAGCCTTTCCATGGCTAAAGACTTCACCATGTGCAAAGGACTTCATCAACTCTAATGACTTCAACATCTTCAAGTGATTTCAACCTTATTCTCAACAAGGACTTCAACCTTGGATATCACTAAGGACTACAAGTGAGACAAGAAATACTGCTCAAGACTTGAAGACTAAGGAAACTCAACTTAGAAGGAATCATCATCACCTTTGGAGTATTGTGACCAAGACACAAGAATTTTTCCAAAGAAACCATGATCTCATTCAAGAAGAATCCACCAAGAAGGATAGAATGATTTCAAGTGAACCATATAGTTGGACCACCATATTAAGTATAGATCAAACCCACCAACTTATGTGGTGTAACAAAAATATTTTGTTGCCTAAAAATATGCTTGATACTTGTTGTTTGAATGGAATGTTTGTTTGTGACTGCTTGCACATTGCTTGAGTGAATTGTGATGTGTGTGATTAGAATTAATTCCTTAGAAAATCTTTTGCCATTCTAATCCCAATCCAACCCAAACAGATGACTTCTCCAAGAGACTTCAACACCAAAAATGACAACAACAACCAAGAGATGCACATGAGAGAACAACTACTAGCAAACCAAACCCAGTTGAACCAAGTGACAACTCAGTTTTTATCCAACAACAATGGATTAGACCCAACCATACAAAAGTTTTTGGAAATTCAATCCCAATTGTTGCAAGGGATGGCCACTCAAATGATCAACATGGGGTACAATCTTTCCCAAGGAGTTTGTGACAACAAGGATGTCAAGTATGATATTTTAGAAGGAACCCAAGCATGCAATGTTTGTGGAGACAAGGATCACACTCCCAAAGAACATAAAGATCAATGCCCCAATTGTGAAGAGAAACATCCAACTAATCAATGCCCCACCTCTCAAGCTACTTGTTTCCTATGTGAAGGAAATAATCATGTCCCTATCCAATGCCCCATCTATTCCATAGTTCAACAAAGGAAACAAGGTGGAGTGCATCAATAGTTTGTAAACCCTCATAAAGGAACAACTTCTACCAAGAAGGATGAAGGCAAAGCCAAAACTATGCACCATAAGGCCAAATCCAAAGTGATCACAAAGTGTTGCTACTCTTGTGAAGAACAAGGTCATATCTCTAGTAAATGCCCCAAGAAGAGAGAAAGATTTCCCACCTTTATGGTGAAGTATGAAGAGCATGAACTAGAAGAACTCCTAGCTTTGGAGAGACCCAAGAAGAAGAAGAAGAAATGCCCCAACCCAAGCAAGAAGGATATTACCCAAGAGCAATGTTACACTTGCAAAGAGATGGGACACTATGCCAATGAATGCCCAGAAAAGAAGAAGAACCAAGGAAACAAACAAGAGGCAATGATACCAAAGGAAAAGAAAGATATCAACCAAGTGATGTGTTTCAATTGCAAAGAACCAGGACATTATTCAAGCAATTGTCCAGAAAATATGAAGCACAAGATAAACAAACCTATGAAGGATCTCAGCCTTGTCACATGTTTCAAATGTGGAAACAAAGGACACAATGCAGATGTTTGCCCAGAGAAGTTCCAACAAGATTCCAAGCAAGCCAAGATGTAATCTAGTTGGAAAATTTTTAAGGGTGGTAGTACCCTAGTTGCTTTGAGCCAACTTGTAACCCCTAGCCTCCCCAAATCTCGGGACGAGATTTATTTTAAGGGTGGTAGCCTGTCACATCCCATGATTTTCCAAATCTTGTAATGTGAAAAATAAATAAACAAATTAAACAATTGTTGAATTTTAGGGTGAGGAGAAACTTTTTGATTTCAATTGGAAACATCAAAACCTATTTTGATCCAATAAAATCCTAAAGGGATTTAAAAAAAAGATAAACAATTAATAAAGAAAGTTTTAATAGTTGGAATCACTATTTTTGGATCTTTAAATAAAAAGATATGGTTTTTATAAAGCAAAGGTAGAAATATAAATAAGGATTATTTTATAGAGCCAAATTAAATCTTGGCCAAGCTTTTGAAATAAAATATTTCTATTTGATAAAAAAGAGTAAAGGTTTATTTAAATAAAACAATGAGGATTTGTTAAATATCCATTTTTATTAAAGTAAAGGCTTTTCCATTTTAAATAAACACTAAAACTTGTTAATTTATTTTAAATAAGATTTCCAAGTGTTTTAGTTTTTCAAATGAAACCTACTGAAAAGTTTTTGGTATTATTTAGTTTTCAAAAAAGAGTTTTAAAATAAATTAAAACCTATTTGAATTAAAGACTATGGTCTATTTATTTAATTATTAATAGATCCTAAAAAGAATAAAGAATTATTTTATTTTGGACTTTGAAATATGTTGGCAAACAGAATTAAAAATTCACCAAAGTTTGGTGGTAGGGGATGATAGGTTGGAACGCGTCCATTCTGGTCTAAGGGAAGGCTTCTGAAAGATCTTGTGTTGGTGAAACCAAGTCTTGTGGGGAAAGTGCACCACCTCTGCAGAGTGTAAAATCTAAGTACTTAGCCATGTCCCTGGCAAAGGACAATTTGAGCATCAAGACATGGAAGCTATCAAGAATCTCCTCATCCCAATTTCTAAGTTAAAATCTTGTGGTTGAACAAGGGTTGAAGGATCACCAATTTCTATTGGGAGATGCCTTGGGTGATTTTGTCAAGCAAAAACTTAGTGTTTTCAAATAATAAGGAAAATCTATTTGAGCAAAGCAAGCCTAAGCTCCACTTAGCCAAATGCATGTAGATGATAGACTCCACTATACTACCATAGTATCACTTGCCAATACAATTCAGATGTATTGACCCTTGTGGCTGTAACTTGTTATGATGCAGGTTTGTTTGATGTTAGTGAAGTTTATTGATTAGGATTACAAGTCTACAACCAACATGTTTGCCTGTGGCACTTTGAAGATGAAGGACCCCATGCTATTGTTATATTCTGCTGCATTGTAATGAGTTAGCCAAATGAGCTATGTAAGATGTAATAAATTATTTTATTCCTGGTTATAAAGTTGTATTATGACCTTTGTTTCTTGATATTACATCTTAACTGTGGATGCTAGCTATTGATCCAGGGACTAGCATTGTAAACACAGGGATCTCTACCTTATTAAAGGTTGGGAACTTTACAAGTGGTATTAGAGCCGGATCTATGCATGGATGCATTACACAGGTAGTACACATATGAGTATGTGGGCGATGATGATCATGTTGTTGCTCCTTAGTTGTAATTTTGGATATTGGTGGCATAGTGGGATGAAGTGGCCCGGACAAACTTTACATGTCCTCGCACATGAGATCTGTTCCACGCTTGACATGCAACTAGTTTGCATAAGTGGATAGCGGGTGTCTGTCTCTCCTACTATAGTCAATATCTAATTTGCAACGAGTTGTCAACAATTTGGTTATCCTTGTTGTGGTTCATGTTCGTAGGTAAGAACGGTTCTATCTTCGAAAGCCCTAAGCCACGTAAAACTTGCAATGGATAAATTAGAGGCGTCTAGTTTAGATTGTTGTTGGGCTAGTATTATGATATGGTGATGTTGTAAGTATAAGTATAAGATGATACTCTTACAACACACATAGCATGTAAGTTCCATAGACCTTGGCCTTACACATAAAGGTATGATAGAGATCATACCACGATGCACATGATGGAGATCAAGTGCGGAAACCATATCATTTCACTTATTAACATGTGATGTTTATTGCATCTTATATTGCTTGTTTGGCGTTTTATTAGCATAATAAGATGATCCCTCATTTAGATATCAAGATAAAAATGTGTTCTTCCTTAAGTATGCACCGACAATGTATCATCGCTTCAAGACATCACGTGATGATCGGGTGTACTTGAATCCACGAGCATATCTCGGGTGTAAGACAGTTACACACGCGAATACTAAGGTTCTTACTTGGCGAGCCTAGCATGTACAAACATGGCCTCGGAACACGGACCGAAAGGTTAAGCATGAGTCATATGTTTTGATATGATGACCATATGGATGCTCACCTTTGAAGCTACACCTACTCACGTGATGATTGGACTTGGTGTAGTGGATTTGGTTCATGTAATCACCAAAAGGACACGAGGGATGTCGTTTTTGAGTGGGAGTTCATTTCTAATTTGGATTAGTAGAACTCAATTTATCATAAATTAAATCAAAGTGAATTTGCATAATTTGTTGTAGTCATTGCCATTCGTTCACCACCTTATGCATAGTTGTAATTGAGATAATAGAACTTTAGAATTCTGGATATATACTTTACGAACTGGTATCGTATTGTGTTGAGTGTCAATCTAAAGTTTAAAGTCTTATTGCAAACTTTCAGCAAACTCTGTTTACTCCATGAAATTTAATAATTGGTATTAAATCGAGAGTAACAATTCCAGTGTTAGTATCTTAAGTATCATGTTTTGCCTCCATGATTCTTGATTGTTTTAATATCAAGTTTATCTAGGAGCTGAAAGAATTGTTTCAGAAACCATCAAGTGTGGCAGATATAACGATATCTGAAACAATGTTTTGGTTGCAATATGATAGAGTATAATATATGTTCTCATATTGGACGAGAATTTGCAAAGTTTGGAGATGCTAGACATCCTAATCATCCAAAGGGGTTTTGGAAAGTAATGTTATACTCACGATTCGCCTTTATAAGCTACAGTAGCTTGATCATGAAAGTTGTCATGATAAGGATGAATAGAAGATGTATGTAAAGTGTTTACTACAATAAGAGATTACTAAAGAATGGATTTTGAAAGAATACTGATCATTTTGATGATGGTGATCTACTTCAAAGTGCAAGTCCAAAGGTATTATTATTTGAATATACACGCTTTGGACTATGTGTCATGTATATGGCGCCACTTTTGATGTTGATAGATTTTTTTAAAAAGGAAAAGGAAATGCTGAAAGAGAATCTATAAAATATATTTGGCAGAAAAGAAAAGATTGGAAATATCCAATTTAGGTATATGGATCATATACATGTTATGGTTGTATTATTTGCTTGTTAAACAATGTGGTTCTTGGGTATTGGATACCGAATTGGTTGTTATGAAATTTCATATGGAACGACGCAATTCATGAACCACAATGGCCTAAGTAACTAGCAAGAGAATATGTGATGATGTTCATCGAAAACAAACAAACCGTTGTTTGTATTTCTCGTTGACATCAAAGCTTGACTTCAAGATTTATTTTAATAATTGTTATTTAAATCAGGTATTATGAGAACAAAGGTTGTTCAAATAATTACCGTATTCCATATAAGATGGATGATTTACAAATCTAGTTGGAGAAATCACATCCATAAAACCTAATGCTAAAATGTCGCAAGACAAATGATTGAAAGATCACTTACGAAGTGACATCGCTGTTTAAATTATATTGGAAAGAAAACATGAAGAATCTCCATATTCATGGATTTTTTGAGTCTTTGATTTGATCAAGTGACGCTTGTGAGACTTTCCAAGTGATAATTAAAACTTCGTTCAAAGGCCAAAGAAGAACGAACGAATAAATTATTGGAATTAATACATATCGATGTATGTAGTCCATTATGTATAGTCGTAAGCGATGGATTTCAACTTCATATGCTTTCTCCGTAAATTTGAGTGAATGTTCACTTAATGAGAAAGAAGTATGAAATATTTGAAAACGTTTCAAAGACTTTCAAGATGAAGTGCAAAATCATTGTAACAAGAAAATAAATGGTTTATGATTTTATCATAAGGGATTTGTTTGAGTTACAAGTGTAACAAGAAAATAAATGAATTATGATTTTATCATAAAGGGATTTATTTGAGTTGCAAGTTTAGCAAAACACCTAGATTTACATATCCCGAAACACCATAGGAATATGGAGTGTTTGAGATTTGTAATGAAACCTTGTTTGACATGGTTGGATCAAAGGTGTTATTTATAAAACTGCCATTATGTTTTAAAAGATTAAAGCTTTAGAGACTTCCACTTTTACACTGAAAAGAGCTCCATCTTGATCCGTTGAAATGACACCATGGAAGTTATGGTTTGGGGTAAAACCCAAGTTGTCATTTCTTAAATTTTGGTATGCTAAACATAAGTAAGATGTTTACAACCGAAGTCGGATGAGCATGTCTTTGTAGGTTATTTCAAATAACAATTGGTTATTCCTCCATAACACCAAGGACAAAAGGGTTTGTCGCTTGAAACATGAAGTTTCTTGAAGAAGGAATTTTCATAAAAGTTAAGTGGGAGGACAATAGAACTTTGATAAGGTTAACGAATCTTAGATAAATGTGCTGAGTTGTGCAGCGCCGGAAATGGTTCCGGAGGCTGCCATAATGCTCATAGCTTATGTGTCTCAAAGGTTGTGGTCACGGAGATCTAAGTTCCTATTGAACCAAGTAGGTCGGATAAACAATCAAATACTAAGATTTGAGAGTAAATCATTATTGTTTGACAATGATGAACCGACTATATGCAAAGAAGCGATGATGGGCCCTGACTCCGTCAAATGGCTTGAAGCCATAAAATCCGTGATAGTTCCATACACGAGAAATCAAGTTTTGAACTTGGAAGACCCTCCGGAAAGGTGTAAAAACCTATCGGTCGTATTTGGATCTATAAAGAAATAGACATGGATGTTTCACATCTATGAAATAGTCGACATGTCGTAAAGTATTTTACGACAATGTTCAAGGAGTTGACTATGACAAGATTTGATTTTTAATAGCGATATTTAGTCTAGACGGATTAAAGTAGCAACCACTACATATAATTTGGTATATGGTAGATGAATAAACAAAACAAAATTCTTCTAATAGAATGGTTACCTAGGACGTGTACATGACATGGTCCAAAGGGTTTTGTTAAAATTCAAAGGATGCTAAAAGGGCATGCAAACTTCAGTGGTTGAAGTAAGCATCGCAGAGTTGGAATCTTCACCGTGATGATAATGAGTTTTCATCAGGAGATGATGAAGATGCTTGCATTTGCAAGAAATTAAGTGGGAGCGCTGAGACATATTTCTAATACATTATGTGGAGGACATCTTGTTGATTAGAAATGATGTATCTTTTATTGACAAAGGTTAAGAATTTCATTTCGATGAAAGACTTAGGCAAAACCCGAATATTTAGCATGAATGTCTATAGTGGATAGACCATGACGCTAATATGGTTGTGCCAAACGTACATATATGAGATATTGAAGGAGTTCAATATAGAAACGACAAGAAACAATTCTTGTCGCATGGAAAGGAATTGAATCAAGATTCAAGTGTATCGACACTTGATAAGTGAAACAAGATTCAAGTGCTTTGACACTTGATGAGTGGAATCACAAGGATGTTTTGATCAATCATACCATGATATGTACACATCCAGATATGTCCTATGCTCTAAGTGTTATGAGCATATACCAGAATGAATCATAAAATGATCATTGGACGATAGTAAGGATATTCTTATGATCTTTTGGAAGAACTAAGAATATATTTGTGTAGAGGTGACAAACAATTACAAATAGTTCATTGTAAAGCGTTACATTGATACTAGTTTTGTCACAAGATAAAAATTAAGTTTATCTCAATTTAAACTATGGGTGGCACAATGTAATGGAAAGAAGATTCCATGATGGATTTGGATGAAATCCGTAGTTAAGACATTGTGATGAATACTGCACAAAAGGGCTAAGTATATGACTGCTGTAGTAGCAGCAAAGGAGGGAATTTGTGTCAAGAAGTTTGTTATCAAAATAAGGTGTGGTTCGCAACGGGCTAACACTAAAGATATATTGTATGAAAATAGTATCGACATGATTTAACCCCAAGGAACTAAAGGTCTCACCAAAAGACCAAATTTATACAATGCCATCTCATTGGAGAATGAGTGATGCGTGAAGACGCAAAGACATGCAAATACACACGGAACTGAAAGTGTCAGATCTGTAGATTATGTTAACCACTTGTAATTGCATATATGGAACACCAGAAAGCCATAGGTGTTCAATACGCAAAGTTTTCAAACTAGATTATTGTCTCTAGTGCAAGTGGGAGACTAAAGGGAATATGCCCGAGAGGCAATAATAAAGTGGTTATTATCGTATTCCTTGTTTATGATAAATGTTTATTTTACATGCTATAATTGTATTAATACGTAAACATTAATACATGTGTGTTTAATAAACAAAAAGGAAGTTCCTAGTTATGCCTCTCTTATAAACTAGCTCATTGATTAACAAGATGATCATAGGTTTCCTGATCATGGACATTGGATGTTGTTAATAACGAGGTCACAACATTAGTGTAATGGTGTGATGAACATTCATCCGAAGTATAGCATTACGATCAAATTCATTGAGTTTATATTGCTATAACAACCTATGAAGTGATCCAAATCCTTAGACCATGAGATCATGTCAATCACTAACACCGGAAGAGTTTCTTGATAACATCAAACGTCACACCGTAACAGGGTGATTATAAAGATGGGTTCAGAACTACTAAAGTGTTATGTTGAGGCCCATGGATCGAGAGTGGAATTTGTTCATCCCGATGACGGATAGATATACTTTGGGCCCTCTTGGTGATATCACATTGGTTAGCTTGCAAGCAAGTGATTTGATCACTAGAATGTTATATCACGGGAACGAGAAAAGAGTGCATGTTAGTAACGAGATAAAACTAGGTATGGAGATACCGATGATCGAATCTCGGACATGTAATATATCGTGAAACAAAGGGATTAAGAAACTAGCGTAAAAAGGTTCCGACGATCACAACGTTGAATGTGTGGGAGTCAGTATGGGTCTCCAGATCCCGCTTCTGATTATTGATCTGAGAGGGGTCTCGATCTTGTCCGCATTATTTGCGAACCATAGGGTGACACACTTAAGAGACACCGACATCCATTTGGAGCAAAAGTTTCATGCCGAAAAGAATAACAAGCGCAGGAAATTATTTCACTAGATACCAAAACGGGTTTTTGGGTGAAATTGCAGAAAGTGTTTCTGCATGTGAAATGAAATACTAGCAAGGGGTTATTTGTGAATGTTTTTCATTAAAGTAATTGACAAAATTCTGAATAAAATATAGTTTTATTTAACGAGAGTTTGCATTAAATTTGGTGGAAATTTAATGGGAATTTGAGTGGGTTTTTTGAGTGGAGGGAATTGAAAGGCATTTGAGTGAGTGGAGTGTCCATCCACATGAATGTGGAAGAGGTGGGGGAAGCCCCATGGCTGGGCGCATGGCCCCTTGGGTTCCCCCCTCTCCCTATAAAAGGAGCCCCCCCTCCCTCTCTCTCACTCACACCTCCTCGTGAAGGATCTCTCTCCCCCTCTAGAATTTATCCCCCATGGTCTCGGACTAGCGAGATACATGTTCCCGGTGGCTATTCGGAAAGAAAGAGTTGTGCTTCCGCTGCATCGCTGGAGCGAGGAGGCGGAGGTTGCTCGATGCCTCGAACGTGTGTGCGAGCACGGATGTGCTGCTGTTTTGCGGCGCTAGGACTTCCTCTCGATCTTGAGATCGGCAAGAGATCGTCTACATCAACCATGAGTTTAGACTCGTTAAGCTTTGTCGGTCTTCAAGGGTATGTTCTCTACGGATATACATCCGCCCATTGTTTGTATCTAGTAGATAGATCTTGGTACATAGTTGTTCCCATCGTAGGAAAAATTTTGTTTTCTATGCTGCGAACCCTACACTTTTGCATGCTAAAACAACGCATAATTTCTTCAAGGCACACTAAGCAATCCCAATTGTTTGGAACAAGACATGCTACAGCAATAATCACTAAGCATTAGTTCAAAACAACACATTGCATGTCATGCTAAAGTCTAAGTCACAGTCAATGCAAGCTCCTCTTGCACTTCAAGCAAGAACTTACTACTACTTTCCAAACACCAAGCAAACTTATTTGCTGGATGGTTGCAGCAATATAAAGTGTATTTAGGGTTCTTTTTATGACCCTTTTAATATAATGATATCATTTCTTTATTTTCTTTGTTTAGATACCTTTTTTATGAATTTTCATTTTCATATATATATACCTTAACTCTATTATTAAATCTGTTTTAAATTTTTTTGTCTTAATATTTAAATTTATTTTAGAATTAAGGATATAAGAATGGCATTTTAGTAATGCTAAACAATTAACCAATATTCTGGATAAAACAATTAAGGAACTTATATGTCTTCTTCATGGTTATCCTATATTCCTATGATTTTTATCAAGGCATACCATTAGTAGGAATGGCTCATTCTAGGGTTTATATTAGTGTTTTACAAATGTGTATGATCATCATGGCTGAAGACATATTGCCCTCATATTAGTGATCAGTAATGACATCCCCTTTTAACTTAGTAAAGTTATTATTTGGAATCACTTAGGAGATAGAATTTCTCAATATGATTCCTAAGCACATGTGATTCTGATAGTTGAAAAGGACAAAGATGTGTTTAAGTGTTTTTCTATAGGAAAATTATTCCTATTAAGAATTGGGGAAATAGGATGATAAATCAATAAGATCAGATGGTTATTATGTTTGGTTAAGGATTTAAAGTGGAATCTTTATCAAGAATTCCTAGCTTCCATGTTTCATAAGTTTGGACTCCTAATTAAGGAATTCCTTTCCTAGATATAGCATTTCTTCAAATCCATCATCATGTGTTGACCTAATAAGATTTATTTCACAAGAACATTATTACTAACTCTTCCACCTACTAAATCCTTTTGTAATTCAATGATCTTGACACTAAGCTCAGCATGATCTCCCCATAGAGATCATCCTCTTCTCTAAAGTGTTTCTTATGAATCTAATTCCACTTTAATGACCATCCTCAAATTCATTTAATATTTGTTTCTAATTACCATTATTTGCTTCCTCTATCCTTCATCAGTAACCTTACTCAATTAGGTGTATCTATCAAAACCTACATTACTTAAGTGTATTATATCTTAATAAAAGAATAACACTACTCCAATAACTCCATGGTACTCTAGCTTAAGCTTGGCCAGACTATTTTATGTCTACTTTACTCCAGTACCTTATTTTCAAATTCACATCTTGATATGGTGACTGGCCATGACTAACCTAAGATGATATATCTATACTAGGATTTAATCATGTTCTTTCCACCAATGATCCTTATACATGATATAATCAAGCACTCTCAGTGACTTGAGCATGTTCATTACATCCCTTTGATCATTTATATCTTAGGTTTCTAGTTGGCTAAACAAGGCCTTCATCCTTATAACATTATAGTTGTATTATGATTATCTTCTCAGTATCTCTTACTGAGTAGAAGATATTATTCATTGACTATACCTTCTCAATCCAATAGGATTCCTCCTTGTAACTATCTTCAATACTCTTCCTCTTTTTTGTTACCACCAACACCTTATTTCCAATAACTCTTCTACCATTTCAGGAGTGAGTTAACTCCATCAATTTTTACATTGCCCTTATTCTCTTCCAACACTCCCCTCCTATAGAGGATATCTAGCACTAGCATTAACACTTACCTTTCCTTACTTCCTTCCCTATAGAACTTAAGTGAATGCTATGATATGCACAAGAGTTGATAGATCAATAGTTAATGAGCTAAGAATTGATGAATCAATAGTTGATTACTCAACATTGATGAACAACAGATATTAGAATATGGTTCAGTAGAGATGGTAAAGATTGATATGGATAGAAAGATATATGATGAATGATCTTGACTTGATTTCCTTCCTACTCAACAAGTGATAAAGAATTAGTGTTTAATAAATACCATGATGCTCATGGTAGGAATGGATAAGAATGATATAGATCAAGACTTAGTTATTGAATTCTTGTTACTTGGGTTATATTCTTAACTTGGTATTTATGAGTGATGGTAATGAATACTATGATATGATCCCTTAAAGATCAGATTCTAATCATTAAACAATGCATTATGGTTTAATTTTACTATATTTGATCTACCCTTAGATCAAATCATGTTTACCAAAAATAGGGTTTTAGCAAAGGTCATGTTGAAACTTATCGCAGTCAACTTGATGATCTACTTCAATTCCATCCAGTTGAGAGAAGCTTCAATCTCTTTGACAAGTTTTATTCAAAAGCGTAAAAAATATTCAGATTTTCTATGCATGAATGCAATGCACACCTCTGTTTTCAGCTTATTTCTAAGCTCTAAAGTTGGGATGTTACAGACTCTCCCCCTTAAAATAAACTTCGTCCCCGAAGTTCGTAAACTCTCACGTTTCGGAGTAAGGAATTATCTTGTGTTGGTTACGACACGTCTCAATTCCATGGTAACCTTAATTGCAAATAATTATAATATTCTATATCCAGATCTTTTCCTTGAATTCATAACATTCTTGGCAATCTCCAGCTTGTTCTCTTCTGTACTCCAAAGTTCCATTCATTACCCTATTTTAGGGATATGTCCATATTATAAACTCCTTTGGTTGGGGTCTCTTCTTTAGTTCCTTATCCTGATTAAATATCCTAATCTAACTCCTTTTATTAAATCATTGAACTTCCATACTATTCTATGTAAGTTATTGGAAGTCTCATTAAAAAAAGATTTTAGATTTTATTAGTCTATAGTTAAGGCCAAAAGGCTAATCTTGTATTCATCGTTGTATGAGTTGTATTGATAGTCCTTCCAAAGATTGGTGTTGAACACATTTAGTTCTTCCCCTTTCCAGGACCACTAAAAAAATGTTTTCTTCTGAATTAGTCCATTAAAACTAATTTAATCTATCACACTCAAGTTCTTACCCGATCCAGCTTTTAAACAACCTTTTGCTGTTAATTTTAATACCCTTTCAGGTACCATAACTCGGAGATTTAAATAACAATTCTTACATTTATTGTTTACTCTCCCCCTTAGGGTTTACTAAGGTCTCTATACTTCCGACATAGTAACCATTGACTTTATAACTCACATTTTGGTCTCTTTTCAATTAATACTCTACTTATTTAGGGTTTCACGAAAGGTTTACGGCATACCCACTCATTCGTAGATGTCACATCCCAAGATTTTCCAAATCTTGTAATGTGAAAAATAAAGGAATAAAATAAAACTTTGTTGATTTTCAGGGTGAGAAGAAACTTTTTGAATCCAATTGGAAACCTTCAAACCAATTTGACTCAAATAAAATCCTAAAGAGATTTAAAAAAATAAACATTTAAAAATAAAAAAATGTTTGGAATTACTATTTTTGAATCTCTTAATAAGAAGATTTGTTTTTTTAAATGAAAAGGGAAGAAATTTAAATAAGGAATTATTTTATAAGCCAAATTAAAACTTGGCCAAGCCTTTGAAATAAAATATTTCTATTTGATAAAAAATTAAGTAAAGAGTATATTTTAAAATAAATTAATAAGGATTTAATATCCAAGTTTATTAGAAATAAAGGTTCCACTATTTTTTAAAATATCAAACCTATTTATTTATTTTAAATAAGTTTTCCAAGTGTTTATTAATTTCAAATAAAACCTACTGATTTGGTTCTGAAAATATTTAAATTTCAAAATGGAGATTTTAAATAAAACAAATTCTATTTTGATTAATAAACATGGTCTATTTATCTAATTAATAATGGACCCCAAAATAAAATTATTATTATAGGACTTTGGTATATGTTGTTAAACAGAACCAAATTCAATTGCATTGTTTGGTGAATGTTTGAACTAATTTGAATTCTTGATTTGTGGTTTGAATTTCAAAACAGAAAATAGAAATTGGAAAAAAAAAGAAAAACATTCAGGAAGAAAAAATAGAAACAGGCAGCAGCCCAGCCTGCCAGCCCAACAAGCCCAACAGCGAGCCCACCCCACTCTCTCTCGCGAAACGTTTTTCTTACTCCGCAACTCACCCACTCTGCGACTGACTGGTGGACCTCTTTTCCCTCACCTCTCTCTCGCTGACGCACAGGCCCCACAGCAGCGTTCCTTCTCTTCTTCCTCGTGCAGACGACGCCCTGCCATTGCAGCCATTACTCCGGCAATCAATACGCGTTGATTCCGCGACCGTTACTCGCCATGACTACTTCCATTTAACCGCCTGTGTCTTCTCTCCATTTCCCCTCACGCGCCTCCCTCTCTCTCCCCCCAGGCCGACGGAATTTCGAGCCACACTCCCACTGCTCCGACGAGATCCCTCCTCCAATTCCGGCGAACCCAACCACCGCCTTGCCTCCCCGACCAAGCACACATACTCCCCACTCCCAGGCGCACCTGTCTGTGCCCTCCGTTCCATCGCGGGCGCCCCAGAACGTCGGCAACCACTCCGACTGAGCGTCGCCGTGTCTGCCTTCTTCTCCGGCGAAATTCCCTGGTAAGAATAGACCGCCCCACGCCGTCTCGTTCACGCTCCCACACTCGCCTCACTCTTCTGCACCTAACCATGCCCTCTGTTTGACTCCTCGTGATCTACAGCGTCGCCCCCGACCACGAATAGAGCCGCCTGACGCCGTCCTTGCTCCGGTGAGGAATTCCGACAGACCCTGAGCGCCCCTTGCCAAGCCGACCGTACCTTGAGCATCACCACGTCCTTACGATCTCGGTGAGCATATTCCTGTCCTCCCTTGCTTCCTGTAGCCGCCGTAGCGCCACCGCCTGACCGTGCACCGCCGCTAGCCACCGTCGGTGCCGCTCGCGTTTGGTCAAGCAAATCAGCACCGTTAGATCTTCATCTGGCGGCCACGATAGATTCATTTAACGAAAGGGTACGGGCTAGTCTGAGCCACGCGATCTGTTTAGATCCAACGGCTGCAGTTGCGCGATCCGTGCGAACTGGTACTGGCCAGTCATATCACGCCGTGTGGCTAGTTTTTGTTTAAAACAGAATTTGAAAACAGATTTGATTTGCAAATTGAAACCTTTGTAACTTTTGATCCACACGTCCAAAAATTACAAACTTTATATCATTGGAATCAGTGGAGCAAGCCCTATCCAACCCTGCAATTTGTTTAGTAAAAAGTTTCTGTTAAAATGAATGTTTTTGCAGAAACATTTGTATGCTTGTTTAGATTAGAAAAATTATTCCAAAATGTTTTCAAGGATAAAATCTTTGCAAATTGGTTTGTGGTAACTTACTGACCCTAGGAACCAACCCATGGTTTTGAAAATGGATTTGGTGAATGTTAGGATGGATTAATTGGTTTAGCCCATTTTTAGCCAAATAAAAATAATGGTTTTGTTATGAAAATGTTTTTGGAGTAAAAACTTTGGGAAAATGATTTGAATCAAACCTACTGACCCTAAACACCAAGTTTTGAGAATTAGCAACTTATTTGGTGAAAGAAATGAAGTTTTTGATTTGATAAAAACATTTCCCACCACATAAAATGATGAATGGATTTAAAAATGGTTTATGGATGAAACTCTTTTGCAAATGACTTTGCCACTTTGGAAAATGACCACTTCGAACCTTACAAAGTTTACAAGCCTAGTGGATACCACCTTTGCAAATAAAACTATCTTTTGCATGCTTGCATGCATGACTTAGATCCCATTGTTTCATGTGTGTGAATTGTTTGATTGATTATTGGTTGGAATGCTAGTTGATATTGTGTTTGCTTGATTGATTGTAGTGAAGTTAGAAAAGTGTGAGACTAGCAAGATCAAGGAGTGAACCAACATTCCCTACCAAAAGAAAGGCAAGTTACACTATCATCTAAAGTCCTACTATTTTCATTATACTTAGTGGATTTTGAAACATGCATGAAAAGAATTTCTATACTTATGCTATGCTAAATCCTAATAGGATACCCTAAACATTCCTTAGTGAAAACAATGTAGTTGTTACATGCTTAGCCATGCTATATTTTGAAAAGAGATACATGTTGAGATTTTATGAAGTTGAGAAAAGGACTTGTGTTTTTATATAATAAAACAAGGACTCAATGAACCACCTGGGTGGACAAGTATACTTTGAGTTTTGGAGAAGGTGGCAACATAAGGAACCATGTCTATGGCAATCTCTTTGTGTTGTGCTCCAAAAGAAAACCACCCAGGAAACTTAGAGATTGAACATGTTTCTCCAATTGTGGCTTTCGTGTGCAACCACATGCTATTTATGGCTCTGGCTTAGTCAACTACATTGGGAAGACCCATGCATTGTCTTTGGGTTACTGAAAATGAGGACCTGGAATCCTACATGGGTACTGAAGACAAGCTAGCAATGGTGTATGGGAGGACCCTCTGGAAAGACTTCGTCACATTCTCAATCTGCCAGTACTCCATCTTGGTGAGTACTAATCCAGTGGCCACTGGTGGCAACAAGATGAGATTGTGACATGTGGGTAAAGTGTACTACTTCTGCAGAAGATAATAAAATCTAAGTACTTAGCCGTGTCCCCGGTTATGGACAATACTGAGCAACTAAAGCTTGAAGCTATGGGAAATCTCGACATTACAATTTCTAAAAGAAAATTTTGAAGTGACAACAAAAGACTTGATGCACTTGTGGGTACCAAGGAACTCAAGAGATTTTGATAAAACTTGATGCACTTGGGGGTACCAAGGAACTCAAGAGATTTTGATAAAACTTGATGCACTTGGGGGTACCAAGGAACTCAAGAGATTTTGATGAAAACTTGAACACTTGGGGTTACCAAGGAGATCAAGAGATTTTTTAACAAAGACACTTGGTGGACTCCAAGGAGGTGACAAAAGATCAAAACCCTTTTGAAAAGATAGGATAAATTATTGCTTTCTGCAAATGAGCCTAAAACCCTACTTAGCCAAATATGCATGTAATGATAGGATCCACTTATATTCAACTTAGTAGTGAAACTTGCCAATACAATTCAAATGTATTGACCCTTGTGGCTGTAACTTGTAATGTTGTAGGTTTGATTGTTTTAGAGAAGATTGATTGATTAGGATTACAAAGTCTACAACCAACATGTCTGCCTGTGGCACTTTGAAGACGAAGGACCCCATGCTTATAGTTATTCCGCTGCAATGTAATGTAATAACCAAATGAGCTATGTAAGATGTAATAAAATTATGTTATTCCTGGTTATAAAGTTATATTATGACCTTTGTTTCTTGATATTACATCTTAACTGTGGATGCTAGCTATTGATCCAGGGACTAGCATTGTAAACACAGGGGATTCCACCTTATATTATTTAAAGGTTGGGACACTCCCTCTACAGATGGTATCAGAGCATTGTGTTGTCTGTAGGATATGTAAACCTAGGATTGGACAAAAACCCTTAGAAGAATAGGAGTTATATTTGTTCCAAAACTTACTTACAAACAATCTTGTAAACTCTTTCCTCGACCACTTTGGTTTCAACTCTACATCTCTTCTATTTCAACTTGATGGAAAAACCTACCCCATGGCCAAAGACTACACCATGTGCAAAGGACTTCTTCAACTCTAATGACTTCAACATCTTCAACTCTAATGACTTCAACATCTTCAGCATATTCACCAAGGACTTCCAACCTGGATATCACTAAGGACTACAAGTGAGACAAGGAAATCTTGCTCAAGATTTAGAGACTGAGGAAATGCAAAATTAGAAGGAGTTCACTTCACTTGAAGTATTGAAACCAAGAGTTTTTCTCAAGGAAACCATGATCTCATACAAGAAGAATCATGAAGGAAGGGAAGATCACAAGTGAACCATATAGATGGACCACCATATTTTAGTTAAGTCAAACCCACCAACTTATGTGGTGTAACAAAAATATTTTATTGCCCAAGTATGTGCTTGAACTTTGTTGTTTGAGTGATAAGTTGTTTGTGAGTGCTTGCACATTGCTTGAGTGAATTGTGATGTGTGTGATTAGAATTGATTCCTTAGAAATATCTTGCCTATTCTAATCTTCATTCAACCCAAACAGATGACTACTCCAAGAGACTCCAACATCAAGGTTGATGACACCAACACCAACAACAAGGAGGACAGCATGAAAGAGCTCATAGCAACCCAAAACCAGTTGAACCAGATGACAGCTCAATTCATAGCCAACACCAGAGGAGAAGATCCAACCCTGCAAGGATTTTTGGAAACTCAAGCTCAATTGATGCTTAAGGTGACTGATCAAATGATCAATATGGAAGAAAGCTATTCCAAAAGAATCTTGGACAACAAGGATGACAGAAATGTTATTCTAGATGGAGCACCAGCTTGCATTATTTGTGGAGACAAGGATCATACTTCCAAGGAGCATGGAGATCAATGCCCCAACTATGAAGAGAAACATCATGTTGGCCAATGTCCCACCTCTCAAGCCACTTGTTATTTGTGTGAAGGAAACAACCATGTTCCTATCCAATGCCCCATCTATTCCATTGTTGAACAAAGGAAACAAGGTGGAGTGCAAAAAATGATTGCAAACCATCAAGAAGGATCCAAGTCTACCAAGAAGGTTGATGACAAAGGAAAAGGTCCACTTATACCTCCAAACAAAACAACCCAATTCAAAGGACCAAATAAAGGGCCTATGAATTATCCAAAGAGCAAGAGAAGGTCCAGGAAGCATGTAGACATTCCTACCTACCAGATAACATATGAACAACATGAACTGGATGCACTCCTAGCTTTGGAGAAACCCAAAAAGCAAAAGAAGGACAAAATCCATGTGCAGTGTCATAAATGTAAAGAAATGGAACACTATTCCAGTGAATGCCCAGAGAACCAGAAGAATAAGGAGATTGGCCAAGTAATGTGCAACAACTGCAAATAGCTAGGCCATTATGTAGCAACTTGTCCACAAGAGCCACGTAAAGAACTCAAAGATATCCACTGTTTCAATTGCAAGAACCCAGGACATTATGCAAGCAACTGTCCAGAAAAGATGAAGAACAAGTTGAACAAGCCTATGGAGAATATCAACCTTGGCCCATGAGTCAAGCATGGAAACCAAGGACACAATACAAATGTTTGCCTAGAGAAGTTTCCCCAAGGTCCCAAGCAAGCCAACATGTAGTTTAGTTGGAAATTTTTTAAGGGTGGTAGTACCCTAGATGTTTTGAGCCTACTTGTAACCCTAGCTTTCCCAAATCTTGGGACGAGATTTATTTTAAGGGTGGTAGCCTGTCACATCCCAAGATTTTCCAAATCTTGTAATGTGAAAAATAAAGGAATAAAATAAATCTTTGTTGATTTTTAGGGTGAGAAGAAACTTTTTGAATCCAATTGGAAACCTTAAAACCAATTTGGATCAAATAAAATCCTAAAGAGATTTAAAAAAATAAACATTTAATAAAGAAAAATAAAAAAATGTTTGGAATTACTATTTTTGAATCTCTTAATAAGAAGATTTGTTTTTTAAATGAAAAGGGAAGAAATTTAAATAAGGAATTATTTTATAAGCCAAACTAAAACTTGGCCAAGCCTTTGAAATAAAATATTTCTATTTGATAAAAAATTAAGTAATGAGTATATTTTAAAATAAATTAATAAGGATTTAATATCCAAGTTTATTAGAAATAAAGGTTCCACTATTTTTTAAAATATCAAACCTATTTATTTATTTTAAATAAGTTTTCCAAGTGTTTATTAATTTCAAATAAAACCTACTGATTTGGTTCTGAAAATATTTAAATTTCAAAATGGAGATTTTAAATAAAACAAATTCTATTTTGATTAATAAACATGGTCTATTTATCTAATTAATAATGGACCCCAAAATAAAATTATTATTTTAGGACTTTGGTTTATGTTGTTAAACAGAACCAAATTCAATTGCATTGTTTGGTGAATGTTTGAACTAATTTGAATACTTGATTTGTGGTTTGAATTTCAAAACAGAAAATAGAAATTGGAAAAAAAAAGAAAAACATTCAGGAAGAAAAAATAGAAACAGGCAGCAGCCCAGCCGGCCAGCCCAACAGGCCCAACAGCGAGCCCACCCCACTCTCTCTCGCGAAACGTTTTTCTTACTCCGCAACTCACCCACTCTGCGACTGACTGGTGGACCTCTTTTCCCTCACCTCTCTCTCGCTGACGCACAGGCCCCACAGCAGCGTTCCTTCTCTTCTTCCTCGCGCAGACGACGCCCTGCCGTTGCAGCCATTACTCCGGCGATCAATACGCGTTGATTCCGCGACCGTTACTCGCCGTGACTACTCTCATTTAACCGCCTGTGTCTTCTCTCCATTTCCCCTCACGCGCCTCCCTCTCTCTGCCCCCAGGCCGACGGAATTTCGAGCCACACTCCCACTGCTCCGACGAGCTCCCTCCTCCAATTCCAGTGAACCCAACCACCGCCTTGCCTCCCCGACCAAGCACACATACTCCCCACTCCTAGGCGCACCTGTCTGTGCCCTCCGTTCCATCGCGGGCGCCCCAGAACGTCGGCAACCACTCCGACTGAGCGCCGCCGTGTCTGCCTTCTTCTTCGGCGAAATTCCCTGGTAAGAACAGACCACCCCACGCCGTCTCGTTCACGCTCCCACACTCGCCTCACTCTTCTGCACCTAACCATGCCCTCTGTTTGACTCCTCGTGATCTACAGCGTCGCCCCCGACCACGACCAGAGCCGCCTGACGCCGTCCTTGACTCCGGTGAGGAATTCCGATGGACCCTGAGCGCCCCTTGCCAAGCCGACCGTACCTTGAGCATCACCACGTCCTTACAATCTCGGTGAGCATATTCCCGTCCTCCCTTGCTTCCTGTAGCCGCCGTAGCGCCACCGCCTGACCGTGCGCCGCCGCTAGCCACCGCCGGTGCCGCTCGCGTTTGGTCAAGCAAATCAGCACCGTTAGATCTTCATCTGGCGGCCACGATAGATTCATTTAACGAAAGGGTACGGGCTAGTCTGAGCCACACTATCTATTTAGATCCAACGGCTGCAGTTGCGCGATCCGTGCGAACCGGTACTGGCCAGTCATATCACGCCGTGTGGCCAGTTTTTGTTTAAAACAGAATTTGAAAACAGATTTGATTTGCAAATTGAAACCTTTGTAACTTTTGATCCACACGTCCAAAAATTACAAACTTTATATCATTGGAATCAGTGGAGCAAGCCCTATCCAACCCTGCAATTTTTTTAGTAAAAAGTTTCTGTTAAAATGATTGTTTTTGCAGAAACATTTGTATGCTTGTTTAGATTAGAAAAATTATTCCAAAATGTTTTCAAGGATAAAATCTTTGCAAATTGGTTTGTGGTAACTTACTGACCCTAGGAACCAACCCATGGTTTTGAAAATGGATTTGGTGAAGGTTAGGATGGATTAATTGGTTTAGCCCATTTTTAGCCAAATAAAAATAATGGTTTGTTATGAAAATGTTTTTGGAGTAAAAACTTTGGGAAAATGATTTGAATCAAACCTACTGACCCTAAACACCAAGTTTTGAGAATTAGCAACTTATTTGGTGAAATACATGAAGTTTTTTATTTGATAAAAACATTTCCCACCACATAAAATGATGAATGGATTTGAAAATGGTTTATGGATGAAACTCTTTTGCAAATGACTTTTCCACTTTGGAAAATGACCACTTCGAACCTTACAAAGTTTACAAGCCTAGTGGAGACCACCTTTGCAAATAAAACTATCTTTTGCATGCTTGCATGCATGACTTAGATCCCATTGTTTCATGTGTGTGAATTGTTTGATTGATTATTGGTTGGAATGCTAGTTGATATTGTGTTTGCTTGGTTGATTGTAGTGAAGTTAGGAAAGTGTGAGACTAGCAAGATCAAGGAGTGAACCAACATTCCCTACCAAAAGAAAGGCAAGTTACACTATCATCTAAAGTCCTACTATTTTCATTATACTTAGTGGATTTTGAAACATGCATGAAAAGAATTTCTATACTTATGCTATGCTAAATCCTAATAGGATACCCTAAACATTCCTTAGTGAAAACAATGTAGTTGTTACATGCTTAGCCATGCTATATTTTGAAAAGAGATACATGTTGAGATTTTATGAAGTTGAGAAAAGGACTTGTGTTTTTATATAATAAAACAAGGACTCAATGAACCACCTGGGTGGACAAGTATACTTTGAGTTTTGGAGAAGGTGGCAACATAAGGAACCATGTCTATGGCAATCTCTTTGTGTTGTGCTCCAAAAGAAAACCACCCAGGAAACTTAGAGATTGAACATGTTTCTCCAATTGTGGCTTTCGTGTGCAACCACATGCTATTTATGGCTCTGGCTTAGTCAACTACATTGGGAAGACCCATGCATTGTCTTTGGGTTACTGAAAATGAGGACCTGGAATCCTACATGGGTACTGAAGACAAGCTAGCAATGGTGTATGGGAGGACCCTCTGGAAAGACTTCGTCACATTCTCAATCTGCCAGTACTCCATCTTGGTGAGTACTAATCCAGTGGCCACTGGTGGCAACAAGATGAGATTGTGACATGTGGGTAAAGTGTACTACTTCTGCAGAAGATAATAAAATCTAAGTACTTAGCCGTGTCCCTGGTTATGGACAATACTGAGCAACTAAAGCTTGAAGCTATGGGAAATCTCGACATTACAATTTCTAAAAGAAAATTTTGAAGTGACAACAAAAGTCTTGATGCACTTGGGGGTACCAAGGAACTCAAGAGATTTTGATAAAACTTGATGCACTTGGGGGTACCAAGGAACTCAAGAGATTTTGATAAAACTTGATGCACTTGGGGTACCAAGGAACTCAAGAGATTTTGATGAAAACTTGAACACTTGGGGTTACCAAGGAGCTCAAGAGATTTTTTAACAAAGACACTTGGTGGACTCCAAGGAGGTGACAAAAGATCAAAACCCTTTTGAAAAGATAGGATAAATTATTGCTTTCTGCAAATGAGCCTAAAACCCTCCTTAGCCAAATATGCATGTAATGATAGGATCCACTTATATTCAACTTAGTAGTGAAACTTGCCAATACAATTCAAATGTATTGACCCTTGTGGCTGTAACTTGTAATGTTGCAGGTTTGATTGTTTTAGAGAAGATTGATTGATTAGGATTACAAAGTCTACAACCAACATGTCTGCCTGTGGCACTTTGAAGACGAAGGACCCCATGCTTATAGTTATTCCGCTGCAATGTAATGTAATAACCAAATGAGCTATGTAAGATGTAATAAACTTATGTTATTCCTGGTTGTAAAGTTATATTATGACCTTTGTTTCTTGATATTACATCTTAACTATGGATGCTAGCTATTGATCCAGGGACTAGCATTGTAAACACAGGGGATTCCACCTTATATTATTTAAAGGTTGGGACACTCCCTCTACAGTAGATCTCGGAATCGAATTTTTTGACAACCATTGTCTTACAGGTTGTTTGGACATTCTATCATGGATACAGTTGATTTCGCGAGACATTTCGAAATACGGTTGCCTAAATTTTATACTTATTTGTGTCCTTTATTATTTAGGCCAAGCTTTATGCTCTTTATGCAACCATTAAGATGATCTGGTTAACTATGTCAACAAAATCCAGTTACGGCAAGATACCGGTTGTGGATCCCATACCGACTACAGATCAAATACCTGCGGCGGATCATCGTAAGGTGTAGATATTTCACTATGATTTATGACCTAATATTTGTATTTTCTCTAAATTATCAAAGCTTAAGTACCACTTTGTTCCAAAAAAAATAGTTGTACTTATTCATGATACTTTCATGAATATTGTATAACTACTTTATTAACTTCTTAACAACATTACCTATTTCAGATGAACTTAATTGGACTACTTCTTGTTGCTTCATTCTTCATGTAAATCTCCTTCTTGGAATACGGAACCCGTCACTCCCTTACACGAATTCCCAATCCTATCTAGGTCTATAACATCAAGTAATAACTGGGTGTTACATCATGCATTTGCACACCAAGTCAAACTTTATGTACAGATCTAGTCACTCAAGAAGATGCAAGAAAATCCAAAACCGATAAACAACAAAACATATACCATGTATTATACATAGGTTTTAGATACTTTACAGATGCACTGAACGTTCTCACGGTTTGCCTCTCATATACATTACACAACTATCTTACAAGAACTTCTTGTTCTTGTGAGTATATCATCACTTATTTCAGCAAACCTCTCAAACTACAATACACATTACCTTCTATGTACATTATTCAAGCACTCGTCCCTTCAGACTTCCTTCCATTCTTACTTTCATCTTCTTATAATGCTTCCTGGAGTTCCGTCCATAATGACGTGAAGTCCTACGACTGCCTTTTGGAGCGTAAGAGCATCCAGGAGGTGTGTATTCTTGATTAGAAGTACCCAGACTGAGATTAGTCATTGAAAAATGACTGGAGTTGGCGTAATATTCTATAGGATATTCTTGTGTTTCCGGCACCGCTTCCTCAAAGTAAGATGGTTCCTTTGCCTCTTCTTGGCTCCATTCATACATATTGGTATAATAACTATCGGAATAGTCCTCTAAGTCGATTGGGTTGGTATTACCCCCATATGGACCATAAGGCTCTCTATGGTTATAGTTGATTTCTTCTCTCATACCTCTATCACAAGCTATAGGATTTCCTATAGTTCCATCCTGATATTCTACTCCCCATTCATAATGGTTCTGCTCAGGGTTATTTGGAATAGCTCCTGCCCATTCCTTTTGTTCAGAGATATACTTGGTCCATAGATCTTTAAGTGACTGGGGTTTATTTTGGTTGTAGGCATAAGTTTCGGACTGTGGATCAGCGAACTCAGTTTCCTCATAAACTTCCCTTGAAAAGATGTGTTTGGGATGCCTAGCTTCTTTATCTAACTTCTTCCTATGTGTCACTACTTTAGCAGGATTAGTAAAATCCTCAATGACTGTATCCAGTTCCTGAACTAGGACTTGGTGAGTGTGATGGTAAGTGTTTAGCAAAGACTGATAACGATCAATATACTCTATGGCTAGAGTTGGTTCAGTTTGGACCAGAGTAGAGTGATCTAGCTCATGCTCCGTGTTTGAGGTTTCATGGGGTATAATGATGCGAGTACTGCCTTCTAGAGCTTGGGATTTCTGTTCTCGGATCATGGTTATGGCTGCTGTTACTGCAATCTGATATGCATATGCCATGCACCTTGCCTCTCCTGATGGCATTTCTCCATTAAGTCCTAACTTCTTGGGTAGCATAATCATGACATGGTATTTAGCTAATACCTGCCCATCATAGTAACTGTAAATCTTGACCAAAAGTCTTGATTCACAATCCAGACTCCATAGAAGTTGTCAGAGAGTGTTTGTCCAATCCCCTCCATAATGATTTAACGTCATGTTCATCACTTGAACATTCCGGGGTGGATTTCGAGGTGCCATGTAGAACTGTAGATAAGAAATTATCATCAGCCACATTGAGTTAAAACTCTTGGTAATGATGGGAATTGCAATCATACTAAAGAATTATCGCACTAGTAACATGACAGGATTATTCTCAATTGAATATCCATCATATCACTAGAGAACTCTTTACTATTGTGGGTACATATCCTACAGGTTCTACCCATTTACTAGGTTTCCAACCTAAGGTCAAAGCATATGCTCTGATACCAGCTGCGGTGACCCAGCATACCACTGCATGATGTAGTACACTATAGTCGTTGACATAACACCAATGAAACACTGTTCACTAGTATTACATCCCTCAGAGTGGTACAACAGAAACACAGCAGGTCCAAGACATGTCTATAGGTTACATATCGACTCTTTACAAAAGATCCAGAGAACACTCTAGGTTAAAGAGAGAGAAATGAACTTCTTTACAAAGAAGAATCAGAAATATTCAACTCAAATCTACCATACTTATAAGATTAGTATCTGAACTATTGGAGCTTGTATTGTGGCTATTGCAATACTCTACAAAAGTAGGTTCTATGGCTAGAGATTAAATTCCTATCTAATCAGCAAGTTCGCCTTCATTTCAATTGATGTATATGTTGACTTCCTTGACTTCCATGAATAGCTTGAGCTGTTGATGAAGATTTCCTTGAGCATAAGTTGATGTAGACACCGTCTATATTGGCTTCAGAATCTAGCAAGGGTTAAGAAGATACATTGAGTATGAGCGTACTCAGCAAGTTCACTAGAAAAGGAGTGTTTGATGCACTATAACTATAGCCACATACCATAGGTCATGGGCAATGCAGGTTTTCATAAACATTTCTTCAAAGGTTGCTTTTATTCTGAAAAGCTATGTCCGTCAGCCTTCACGAGTTTAACAGAACTTTCATGGAGTTCCTTTCCCGCCGCGTTTGTAGCTCCTACCTGGAACAGGGAGTAACAAGTTACAGTTCTTACACACTGCGGAGGTGTGTTACTTTTCCCATGAGAGATCAACTCCTTGTTGCACAACCGGGCATACTTTCCCGTCCACAATTCCATGATGTGGGGCCCAGTAGTTGGTCCAAGCCAATCACTGCCCTCTTTGCTACCCCATATGTCTGCATGATCCTTCGGGGCTGGCTCACCTCCGTTAAGCCCCCTTCCGTGCAGGCTAAAACCCTGATGAGTTTCCGAAGACTCTATGAGCTGGTGATGCCCACGTAAGTACCTTACAGGTCCGGCTAAACCTCTGGCATCCACTCATAGATAATCTAGACACCAGAAACGTGGGGCCTAAGGGTGCCCACCCATATGTTGGATCCGCACAAGGAATCACCACGGCACGTTAAGGTAGTCTTGCCTTCATACGAGAGGAAAAGGATAGAGATGACTTCTCTGTCCCATTCCAAATCTCATGGTTAACACGTAATATACGGTGCAAGAATCACTGGCGACATTGGTTGTTAAGTCCTAGATGATATATTCCTGAGAAGTGGTATTCCAACTGCCAGATTTAATAGATTAGCCGATCACCCTGGATCAGTAACTAATAGCTCACATTATTATCAAAAATAGTGTTTTCGGACCTTTTTGAAATGCAAGTGATGACAACACTGGATTTGCAAAATACTTTATAGAAAATAATCAAAGGACATGAGCAAGTGTGAACTTGCCTTTTGTGATTGCAAGATTATGCCCTCACGGTCTTCAAGACAATATAAGACCCAATATCTGAAATCGGCATCATTAGTCCGGTAAGTACTAATGTTTAAATAAGCAGAATGCTATTATGCATAAATAATGTAATGCAATTTTATAAATTTGTATCCCTGGAATAAGCGTTAATCTAGGGCTTGGAAACTGGAAATGATTCTTTTAGAATGTGTTATACTTTTAGATAAGTTCCGCACTTGTTCTTTTTATTAAGGATGTTGAGTGTGTGGGGAACACATGTAATCACAATATTATACTATAATAAGATTCACGAGTGTGGAATTCTACTCAAAGATTGCTTATATAAGAATTGCCTTATCTTCAAATCTTACTTTATAAGTATTGGCATTTATAAGGAACTTAAGTATTAACAATCCTAATATACAAGTAGATTAATGCGATTATGATTAGTTGTTATCTATTGATTGAAGTGGCAAAAAGAATAAAATTTCAAGAAAAGATTTCTTTTCTAAGGTCTTAACAATGTTTGTGGTTAATCAAATGTGGTCGATGTTGTTTGTGCTTGCTTGAATACTTTGGACTTGAGATGCTTTATGACTTAATTATAACATACCAAAGTTAATTATAAAACACATAATAAGGTCTTTAGCATTATATTTAAAATTCTTGTAGACTAAAGTTAAATTTAAAACGTAGATGGATTTAAAGTCTAATGCTGATGATATTTGTACTTTGTTTACCTCATAATATTTCTTTGTAGTTACTTAAAAGTGATATTATTTTTATTTGAATAATAGTTTATTATTATAATGGATTAATAACATTTATATTTTTATAAAAGTGTGGTTATGGTTTTGATTAAGGAATTAATATTATTTAGTTACTTTATGAATTCTCTGTAGTTTCTTGGTATGTTAATAACTTGTAGTCAAAGTAAAGGAATAAATTTTATTTAACCACAATTGTTCTTTGAAGGTTTGGAATTAAAATAAGATTTGTTTAGAGATATCCTACCCTTGTAGTTGAATGATAATTCAATAAGATTATCTTTAAAAGGTGTTGAATCACTTTGATTTCATAACATCATTATTTAAGACTAATATTATTTATTAGGCCTTAATTGACTCATTTTCAACAATAGTAGCAATTTTTATTTACCCTTATATGAATTATTAAGTAAAGAAATTAGATTTAAATCCAAGTTCTTAGGGTTTTAAGTTTTTATTTGCTTTTAAACGTGGAATGTTATATTTTTAACATGTAAATATGATTTTTGTGATCATTCTAGTGTAAATAATAAGATATGATTTCTTTAAGATTTAATATTGTATAAACACTTAATAAATAATAAATATTTAATTAAGTGGAATAAGAATACATGATTATAATATTAAATTTTAGTTCTTATTTTTCTAAGAATTTTAGTTTATTTTTATCATTTACTATTATTAAAATATGAATTGTCAAATTTTTATTACTTATAAATTTTTTATTAAATAATATCTATTTAAATAACTAACATCATAATGTTTGATAATAGAGTTAACTTATAGATTTTATTTTTCTAAACATTTTCATATATTACACATATTTGGTGTAAATAATAAGATATGATTTCTTTAAGATTTAATATTGTATAAACACTTAATAAATAATAAATATTTAATTATGTGGAATAAGAATACATGATTATAATATTAAATTTTAGTTCTTATTTTTCTAAAAAATTTAGTTTATTTTTATCATTTACTATTATTAAAATATGAATTGTCAAATTTTTATTACTTATAATTTTTTATTAAATAATATCTATTTAAATAACTAACATCATAATGTTTGATAATAGAGTTAACTTATAGATTTTATTTTTCTAAACATTTTCATATATTAAATAATATCATAATGTTTGATAATGGGACACTATGCCAGTGATTCCCCAGAAAAGAAAAAGAACCAAGGAAATAAACAAGAGGAATTGATACCAAAGAAGAAGAAGGATAATAGCCAAGTGATGTGTTTCAAATGCAAAGAGCTAGGCCATTATGCAGACAACTGTCCAGAAAAGTTTCATCAAGATTCCAAGCAAGCCAAGAAGTAATCTAGTTGGAAAAATTTTAAGGGTGGTAGTACCCTAGTTGCCTTGAGCCAACTTGTAACCCCTATCCTTCCCAAATCTCGGGACGATATTTATTTTAAGGGTGGTAGCCTGTCACATCCCAAAATTTTCCAAATTTTGTAATGTGAAAAAAAAATAAAAAAATAAACAAAATAAATAATTGTTGAAAAATTAGGGTGAAAAGAAACTTTTGATTCAAAATGGAAACTTAAAATCCCATCTTGAACAAACTTTGGTTAATATTTGAATCCAACTAAATTCAAATCAAGTGGAATGCTTTCTTCATAAATGCATCTTGAAATTTAAACATTTGGAAAATAAACCAAAACTCTAAAACCCTAATGGAAGGAAAACATTTCCAGGTTATATCTAAGCCTATGGATTTGATCCATATAAAAAATTGGTCAAACAAACATTTATAAATGATCAAAAATGACAAATAGAAATATTATAAAACCATATGAATTGGTTTCACTTAATTTGGAGCCATAGATAAAATCTTATGAATTTAATAAGATAAGGAAATTGAATTTCCAAAGCTAATAAAGCACCTATCTAGAAATACATACCAAATGGTGACAAAATAATCCTAAAGATATTTAAAAGGATAAATAAATATTAAATAAGAATTTACAAAATTAGAATCACAAACTTTGGATCTATAAATAAAAAGATATGGATTTTATAAGGTAAAGAAAGAAATATTTAATGAGGAAATATTTAAAGACCAAATTAAATCTTGGCCTAATCCATAAGAAAATAGAATGAATATAATCCAAATCCAAATAAAATCTGAAGGATAAAGAATTTTCCAATAAAATAAAATGGCATTAACCAAATTCTATTTCTATTTTGATAAAAGATAAAATCCCTATTAGAAATGATTAATTAAATCATGGGAAAATAATATTTGGATTTACCCAAGTGAAATCAAAGTTATTTAATTAACTTAAATGGAATCAAGGAAATCACCTAAATAAAATGGAATTAAAACTATAATTGATTTCATTGGAATAAAGACAAATACCCAATTTTAGATGATTAATAAATCATATTAAAAAACATTCCAAATAATTCAAGGTGAATTATTTGACACCCAAATAAAAAAATAAAACCTACTGAAAAGATTTGGAAAGATTTAGATTCAAATGGAGTTTGAAAACATTATTAAATCTTATTTGAATAAATGCAAGGGCCTATTTTAAATAATTAAAAGACCCTAAAAATAATAAAAGAAATATTCTAAATTTGACTTTAAAATGTATTAGTAAACAGTATTGGAATATACACAAAGTTTGGTAAAAATTGAATTCAAATTGTTGTTTGAAATAATCAAACAAAAATCAAAACAGAATATGAGAATTGGAAAAGAAAAGAGAAAAAGAACAGAAAAAAAGTGAGCAAAGCCAGCCCAACCCAGCTAGCCCACTAAGCCCAGCAGTCCACTCCCTCTCACCCCCGAGCGAACCGTTTTCTCACCACAGAACTCACCCGCACCGCCACTGACTACCTGGCCCCACTCTTCCTCTCTCTCTCTCTCGCTGTCAATCAGACCCCACTGGTCAGGCCGTCTTCCTCACCCGCTGCTGACCACGCTCGGCCGTTTCTGTCGTTGAAAGCTCGAGTTAATTCACGTTAACGCCGTAGTGAATCACCCCGTGATCGTGCCCTCTTAACCGCCTCTACCTCCTCTTCATTTCCCCCCCAGACCCCATTCCTCCTCTGCCCCTAGGCTGCTGTAATTTCGAGCACGCGCCCCCACTGCTCCGACGAGCCTCTTCTCCAATTCCAGCCAGCACCCTCACCCCCGCAAGCCCTGCTTCACGCGAGCATGATCCCCAGCCTCTGCCGCATCTTCCTATGCTTTCCATTCATCCGCGTGAGAACCGTATCCTCGGCAACAACGACAGCCGAACGTCGCCGTCCACTGCCTCGACTTCGGCGAGTTCCCCAGGTAGTATCTGACCTCCCCTCTCCTTCTCCTTCACACGCCTGTACTCGCCACAACCCTGCAAACCTAACGGCACCTTCCTTTTTCTCTGGTGTGCACCATAGCCTCGCCACCGTCTTCAACAGAGAACACCTGACACCTTCGCGAACTCCGACGAGAAATTTCGATCGTCCTCGTGCGCCCCTCGACAAACGGCGAGTACGTTGAGCTTCAGCTCGACGAGGCGACCTTGGTGAGCCACCTTATCCTCTCCCTCGCTTCATGTAGCCGCCGTAGCGCCGCTAGCAGAACACCGTCGCAGCGCCGCCACTTTCTGGCAGAGACGATTAGGGCCATACGATGTAGATCGGACGGACGCGATAGAACATAAACGAAGGGGTATGAGCTTATATGATCCATGCGTTTCCAGTTAGATCCAACGCTCCACGTTAGTCTATCCACGTGAACCGTTAGTGGCCAATAGAATCACTCCACATGGCCAGCCTTTTGTTTTAAAAACAGAAACTAATCTATTAGATGTTTGATTTTGTAAATTGCATAATTTTTGATCCACACGTCCAAATTTTGCAACTTTTATATCAATGGAATCATAAAGACAAACCCTATCCAACCATGCACTTTGTTTAGTAAATTGCTTCTGTTAAATTGGTTGTTTTTGCAGAAACTTGTGTAGGCATATTTTGAATATAAAATGTGTTCTAAAATTATTTTTGTGATAAAATCTTTGGCAAATGGATTGTTTTGAACCTACTGACCATAGAAACCAACTTTTGGTTTTAAAAACTTATTTTGAGATGCTAAGGAATAAATCTTTGAATAAAAGCATTTCTAGCCAAATAAAAATGTTGATTGTGGTTTAAAAATGATTTTGGAGAAAAACCTTTGGGAAATGCATTGATTTAAACTCTCTGACCCCAAACACCAAGTTTTAGAATTAAAAATGTATTTGGTGAACCCTATAAATATTATTGCTTTGCTAAAAGCACTTTCAACCACATAAAATAATGATTTAGTTTAAAAATGGTTTATAGGTGAAATATTTTGCAAATGGTTTTGACACTTTTATAAAATGACCAATAGGTGTTTTAGAATGTTTATAACCTATTAGAAACCACTTTTCCAAATAAAACAATCTTTGGCATGCTTGCATGCATTGCTTTGTTTCTATTATTTTATGTGATGTTTGCTTGAATGGTAGATTGAAATTGTGCCTTGCTTGATTGAATTGTAGTGGAATTTGAAGAGTGTGATCATTTCAAGATCAAGGAGTGAACTTATATTATCTACCAAAAAGGCAAGTGATGCTTCATACTTTTGTCCTAATATTTTCACTATGCATTAGTGATATTTCTAAAGTAGGACTTGCATGGAATTTTTGCTAAGTATAAACTATGCCATGGGAAATCCTAGTAGATGAAACCTTAGTAGAAATTTCCTAAGTTAAGATTCCTATTACTATCATGCTTATCTTATCTAGTAGAAAACAAGGGTGGATTATATTCATGCTATGGAATATTTCTAAGTCAAGGACTTGTGTTTTGTTTAATAAAACAACTAAATGAATGAATCACCTGGGTGGAATGGAAGGAATGGTTTGTGTTGAGTGGTTACACAAGGCCCATTTCTATGGTTTACCTTGTGTATCTCACTTGTGGATGGCCACCCAGGAACAAAGAGATTTGAGATGTCAAATGTTGAGAAGCTTCAAGTGCAGCCACTTGGCATTATGGGCTCTGCCTAGATCATATAGGTTGCAATAACTTAGCCAAATGGCCAGTTGGTGGTAGGGGTTTGATAGGTTGGAGCGCGTTCATTTTGGTCTAAGGGAAGGCTTCTGAAAGATCTTGTCTTGGTGAAACCAAGTCTTGTGGGGAAAGTGCACCACCTCTGCAGAGTGTAAAATCTAAGTACTTAGCCATGTCCCTGGTAAAGAACAATTTGAGCATCAAGACATGGAAGCTATCAAGAATCTCCTCATCCCAATTTCTAAGTTAAAACTTTGTGGTTGAACAAGGGTTTAAGGATCACCAATTTCTATTGGGAGATGCCTTGGGTGATTTTTGACAAACAAAAACTTAGTGTTTTTCAAAAGATAAGGAAAATCTATTTTGAGCAAGGCAAGCCTAAGCTCCACTTAGCCAAATGCATATAGATGATAGACTCCACTATACTACCATAGTATCACTTGTCAATACAATTCAAATGTATTGACCCTTGTGGCTCTAACTTATTATGTTGCAGGTTTGTTTGATGTTAGTGAGGTGTGTTGGTTAGGATTACAAGTCTACAACCAACATGTTTGCCTGTGGCACTTTGAAGATGAAGGACCCCATGCTATAGTTATATTCTGCTGCATTGTAATGAGATAGCCAAATGAGCTATGTAAGATGTAATAAATTATTTTATTCCTGGTTATCAAGTTGTATCATGACCTTTGTTTCTTGATATTACACCTTAACTGTGGATGCTAGCTATTGATCCAGGGACTAGCATTGTAAACACAGGGATCTCTACCTTATTAAAGGTTGGGACCTCTTACAGATGGTATCATAGCACTGTGTTGCCTGTAGGATTGTACCCCTAGGATTGGACAAAAACCCTTAGAAAAATAGGAGTTGTATTTGCTCCAAAACTTATCTACAAACAATCTTGTAAACTCTTTCCTCAACCATTTTGGTTTTGATTCTACATCTTGTCTATTTCAACTTGAGGGATAAAGCCTCCACCATGACCAAAGACTTCAACTATATTTTCACCAAGGACTTCAACTTTGGATATCACTAAGGACTACAAGTGAGACAAGAAATATTGCTCAAGACTTGAAGGCTAAAGAAATACAACTTAGAAGGAACCATCATTACCTTTGAAGTTTTGTGACCAAGATGCAAGAAATTCTCCAAGGATACAAAGATATTGTTCAAGAAGAACCAACCAAGAAAAATGGAAGAAAGTGAACCATATAGTTGGACCACCATGTTTAGTTTAAACTAAACACACCAACTTATGTGGTGTAAAAAAAATATTTTGTTGCCTATAATTGTGCTTGAAACTTGTTGTTTGGAGTGGAATGATTGTTTGTGATTGCTTGCACATTGCTTGTGTGAATTGTGATGTGTGTGATTAGAATTAATTCCTTAGAAATCTTTTGCCTATTCTAATCCCAATCCAACCCAAACAGATGACTACTCCAAGAAACTCCAACATCAAGGATGGCAACAACAACAACCAAGAGATCAACATGAGAGAACTCATAGTAACCCAAACCCAATTGAACCAAGTGACAACTCAATTTTGGGCCAACAACAATGATTTAGACCCAACCATGCAAAGGTTTTTGGAAACCCAAACCCAACTGTTGCATAGGATGACAAGTCAAATAATCAACATGGGAGACAATCCTTCCCAAGGAGTTTATGACAACAAGGATGTCAAGGATGATATTCTAGAAGGAACTCAAGCTTGCAATATTTGTGGAGACAAGGATCACACTTCCAAAGAGCATGAAGATCAATGCCCTAATTGTGAAGAGAAACATCCAACTAATCAATGCCCCACATCTCAAGCTACTCGTTTCCTATGTGAAGGAAATAATCATGTCCGTATCCAATGCCCCATCTATTCCATAGTTCAACAAAGGAAACAAGGTGGAGTGCATCAACAGTTTGTAAACCCTTAAGAAGGAACAATTTCTGCCAAGAAGGATGAAGGCAAAGTCAAAACCATGCATCATAAGGCCAAATCCAAAGTGACCACAAAGTGTTGCTACTCTTGTGAAGAAGAAGGTCATATCTCTAGTAACTGCCCCAAGAAGAGAGAAAGATTTCCCACCTTTGTGGTGAAGTATGAAGAGCATGAACTAGAAGAACTCCTAGCTTTGGAGAGACCCAAAAAGAAGAAGAAGGACATAAGCCAGTTGCAATGTTACAAAGAGATGGGACACTATGCTAGTGATTGCCCAGAAAATAAAAAGAACCAAGGAAATAAACAAGAGGAATTGATACCAAAGAATAAGAAGGATAATAGCCAAGTGATGTGTTTCAAATGCAAAGAGCTAGCCCATTATGCAGACAAGTGTCCAGAAAAGTTTCATCAAGATCCCAAGCAAGCCAAGAAGTAATCTAGTTGGAAAATTTTTAAGGGTGGTAGTACCCTAGTTGCCTTGAGCCAACTTGTAACCCCTATCCTTCCCAAATCTCAGGACGAGATTTATTTTAAGGGTGGTAGCCTGTCACATCCCAAAATTTTCCAAATTTTGTAATGTGAAAAAAAAATAAAAAATAATAATAATTGTTGAAAATTTAGGGTGAAAAGAAACTTTTGATTCAAAATGGAAACTTAAAATCCCATCTTGAACAAACTTTGGTTAATATTTGAATCCAACTAAATTCAAATCAAGTGGAATGCTTTCTTCATAAATGCATCTTGAAATTTAAACATTTGGAAAATAAACCAAAACTCTAAAACCCTAATGGAAGGAAAACATTTCTAGGTTATATCTAAGCCTATGGATTTGATCCATATAAAATAATTGGTCAAACAAACATTTATAAATGATCAAAAATGACAAATAGAAATATTATAAAACCATATGAATTGGTTTCACTTAATTTGGAGCCATAGATAAAATCTTATGAATTTAATAAGATAAGGAAATTGAATTTCCAAAGATAATAAAGCACCTATCTAGAAATCCATACCAAATGGTGAGCAAATAATCCTAAAGATATTTAAAAGGATAAATAAATATTAAATAAGAATTTACAAAATTAGAATCACCAACTTTGGATCTATAAATAAAAAGATATGGATTTTATAAGGTAAAGAAAGAAATATTTAATGAGGAAATATTTAAAGACCAAATTAAATCTTGGCCTAATCCATAAGCAAATGGAATGAATATCATCCAAATCCAAATAAAATAAAAGGATAAAGAATTTTCCGAATAAAATAAAATGGCATTAACCAAATTCTATTTCTATTTTGATAAAAGATAAAATCCCTATTAGAAATGATTAATTAAATCATGGGAAAATAGTATTTGGATTCCCAAGTGAAATCAAAGTTATTTAATTAACTTAAATGGAATCAAGGAAATCACCTAAATAAAATGGAATTAAAACTATAATTGATTTCATTTTAATAAAGACAAATACCCAATTTTAGATGATTAATAAATCATATTAAAAAACATTCCAAATAATTCAAGGTGAATTATTTGACACCCAAATAAACAAATAAAACCTACTGAAAAGATTTGGAAAGATTTAGATTCAAATGGAGTTTGAAAACATTATTAAATCTTATTTGAATAAATGCCAGGGCCTTTTTTAAATAATTAAAAGACCCTAAAAAGAATAAAAGAAATATTCTAAATTTGACTTTAAAATGTATTAGTAAATAGTATTGGAATATACACAAAGTTTGGTAGAAAATTGAATTAAAATTGTTGTTTGAAATAATCAAACAAAAATCACAACGGAATATTAGAATTGGAAAAAGAAAAGAGAAACAGAACAGAAAAAAAGTTAGCAAAGACAGCCCAACCCAGCTAGCCCACTAAGCCCAGCAGTCCACTCCCTCTCACCCCCGAGCGAACCGTTTTCTCACCACAGAACTCACCCGCACCGCCACTGACTGCCTGGCCCCACTCTTCCTCTCTCTCTCTCTCTCGCTGTCAATCAAACCCCACTGGTCAGGTCGTCTTCCTCACCCGCCGCTGACCACGCTCGGCCGTTTCTGCCGTTGAAAGATCGAGTTAATTCACGTTAATGCTGCAGTGAATCCACCCCGCGACCGTGCCCTCTTAATCGCCTCTCCCTCCTTTACATTTCCTCCCAGACCCCATTCCTCCTCTGCCCCCAGGCTGCTGTAATTCCGAGCTCGCGCCCCCACTGCTCCGACGAGCCTCTGCTCCAATTCCGGCCAGCACCGTCACCCCGCAAGCCCTGCTTCACGCGAGCGTGATCCCCAGCCTCTGGCGCATATCCCTGTGCTTTCCGTTCATCCGCGCGAGCACCGTATCCTCGGCAACAACGACAGCCGAACGTCGCCGTCCACTGCCTCGACTCCGGCGAGTTCCCCAGGTAGTATCTGACCTCCCCTCTCATTCTCCTTCACATGCGTGTACTCGCCACAACCCTGCGAACCTAACGGCACCTTCCTTTTTCTCTGGTGTGCACCATAGCCTCGCCATCGTCTTCAACAGAGAACACCTGACACCTTCGCGAACTCCGGCGAGAAATTTCGATCGTCCTCGTGCGCCCCTCGACAAACGGCGAGTATGTTGAGCTTCAGCACGACGAGGCGACCTTGGTGAGCCACCTCATCCTCTCCCTCGCTTCATGTAGCCGTCGTAGCGCCGCTAGCAGAACGTCGCCGCCGCGTAGCCGTCGCAGCGCCACCACTTTCTGGTAGAGACGATTAGGGCCATACGATGTAGATCGGACGGACGCGATAGAACATAAACGAAGGGGTACGATCTTATCTAATCCGTGCGTTTCCAGTTAGATCCAATGCTCCACGTTAGTCTATCCACGCGAACCGTTATTGGCCAATAGAATCGCTCCACGTGGCCAGCCTTTTGTTTTAAAAACAGAAACTAATCTATTAGATGTTTGATTTTGTAAATTGCATAACTTTTGATCCACACGTCCAAATTTTTCAAATTTTATATCAATAGAATCAGCAAGACAAACCCTATCCAACCATGCACTTTGTTTAGTAAATTGCTTTTGTTAAATTGGTTATTTTTGCAGAAACTTGTGTAGGCATATTTTGAATATAAAATTTGTTCTAAAATTATTTTTGTGATAAAATCTTTGGAAAATGGATTGTTTTGAACCTACTGACCATACAAACCAACTTTTGGTTTTAAAAACTTATTTTGAGATGCTAAGGAATAAATCTTTGAATAAAAGCATTTCTAGCCAAATAAAAATGTTGATTATGGTTTAAAAATGATTTTGGAGAAAAACCTTTGGGAAATGCTTTTATTTAAACTCTTTGACCCCAAACACCAAGTTTTAGAATTAAAAATGTATTTTTTGAACCCTATAAATATTATTGCTTTGCTAAAAGCACTTTCAACCACATAAAATAATGATTTAGTTTAAAAATGGTTTATAGGTGAAATATTTTGCAAATGGTTTTGACACTTTTATAAAATGACCAATAGGTGTTTTAGAATGTTTATAACCTATTAGAAACCACTTTTCCAAATAAAACAATCTTTGGTATGCTTGCATGCATTGCTTTGTTTCTATTATTTTATGTGATGTTTGCTTGAATGGTAGATTGAAATTGTGCCTTGCTTGATTGAATTGTAGTGGAATTTGAAGAGTGTGATCATTTCAAGATCAAGGAGTGAACTTATATTATCTACCAAAAAGTCAAGTGATGCTTCATACTCTTGTCCTAATATTTTCACTATGCATTAGTGATATTTCTAAAGTAGGACTTGCATGGAATTTTTGCTAAGTAAAAACTATGCCATGGGAAATCCTAGTAGATGAAACCTTAGTAGAAATTTCCTAAGTTACGATTCCTATTACTATCATGCTTAGCTTAGCTAGTAGAAAACAAGGGTGGATTATATTCATGCTATGGAATATTTCTAAGTCAAGGACTTGTGTTTTGTTTAATAAAACAACTAAATGAATGAATCACCTGGGTGGAATGGAAGGAATGGTTTGTGTTTAGTGGTTACAGAAGGCCCATTTCTATGATTTACCTTGTGTATCTCACTTGTGGATGGCCACCCAGGAACAAAGAGATTTGAGATGTCAAATGTTGAGAAACTTCAAGTGCAGCCACTTGGCATTATGGGCTCTGCCTAGATCATATAGGTTGCAATAACTTAGCCAAATGGAAAGTTGGTGGTAGGGGTTTGATAGGTTGGAGCGCGTCCATTCTGGTCTAAGGGAAGGCTTCTGAAAGATCTTGTCTTGGTGAAACCAAGTCTTGTGGGGAAAGTGCACCACCTCTACAGAGTGTAAAATCTAAGTACTTAGCTATGTCCCTAGTAAAGGACAATTTGAGCATCAAGACATGGAAGCTATCAAGAATCTCCTCATCCCAATTTCTAAATTAAAACTTTGTGGTTGAACAAGGGTTAAAGGATCACCAATTTATATTGGGAGATGCCTGGGTGATTTTTGACAAACAAAAACTTAGTGTTTTTCAAAAGATAAGGAAAATCTATTTTGAGCAAGGCAAGCCTAAGCTCCACTTAGCCAAATGCATATAGATGATAGACTCCACTATACTACCATAGTATCACTTGCCAATACAATTCAAATGTATTGACCCTTGTGGCTCTAACTTATTATGTTGCAGGTTTGTTTGATGTTAGTGAGGTGTGTTGATTAGGATTACAAGTCTATAGCCAACATGTTTGCCTGTGGCACTTTGAATATGAAGGACCCGATGCTATAGTTATATTCTGTTGCATTGTAATGAGATAGCCAAATGAGCTATGTAAGATGTAATAAATTATTTATTCCTGGTTATAAAGTTGTATCATGACCTTTGTTTCTTGATATTACATCTTAACTGTGGATGCTAGCTATTGATCCAGGGACTAGCATTGTAAACACAGGGATCTCTACCTTATTAAAGGTTGGGACCTCTCACAGATGGTGACGCGATCAGGGCGTCAGAATGACGTCAGCACGGCCACCACTGCCAGTTGATGGTCGCCGGCGACGATCTACGGTGCCCCAGCAAACGAAACTAGTCTAGTTTGAATCAGCGCGACGTGCTGAACCATATAGTGGCAGCGCTGCTTGAATATGATCATCGGAGCTACTGGAACAACGACGACTGACGGTGGCGTACGGCGGTGCTACGGCGCGAGCATGTTAGAGAGCGTGATCGGGTTAGAGGAACGATGCTTGAGCATCAGTAACTCACCCTGATTGAAGTGGTGGTGTCAGTGAGGGCTGGTGTGACCGGAGACGAGCTCTCCGACGAGGATTCCGACAAACCTTCGCGGAAAGGAACGGCGAAATCCTCCCTCCCTAGTGCTCCCCTTGATGCTGGACTCCACCTAGAGGACCTATAGAGCACGGGACTTCTCCATGGCTACTTGAAAAGGAGTGGGAAGGTGTAACACAACGGCGAGGTTAGCTAGGCTTTCGGCTTTGAGGAGGAAATTGAGAGAGAGAGAGAGAGAGAGAGCTTCAGAGGGATAGGGAGTGGATGAGGACGAGGCAGAGCGGCGTCGTCGTGGCCTCCTTATCCCCTCTGGCGTTCAGCGGCACGAATCTCCATGCCGGCGAGCAGCAGCGCTGGCGCCAGCGAGCTGCTTCGGCGGCTGCACGAGGTGGACGATGACGGTATAATGGACAAAGTGGTATGCGGGCTTGGGCCGGTGTTGGGATTCGATGAATCAAGCAGAAAGAGCCGGTTGCGGCCTATGAGCGAAAAATAAGTAGAGGAAATGTTGGGCCGGCCTGTTGCTCGAGCCAGATCCTCCTTATCTTTCTATTTCCTTTTTTTATTTTCTGTTTTGATTTCAAATTTGATTTTGCTCATTTGATTTGTATTTCCTTTATAGGATTTATTTGCTGGATGGTTGCATCTTATCTTTCTATTTCCTTTTTTTATTTTCTGTTTTGATTTCCAATTTGATTTTGCTCATTTGATTTGTATTTCCTTAATAGGATTTATTTGCTGGATGGTTGCAACAATAATAAAGTATAGTTTGGGTTCTTTTTATGAGCCTTTTAATATAATGATATCATTTCTTTATTTTATTTGTTTAGATACCTTTTTTATGAATTTTCATTTTCATATATATATATATACCTTAACTCTATTATTAAATCTGTTTAAAAAAATTGTCTTAAGATTTAAATTTATTTTAGAATTAAGGATATAAGAATGGCATTTTAGTAATGGTAAACAATTAACCAATATTCTGGAGAAAACAATTAAGTCACTTATATGTCTTCTTCATAGTTATCCTATATTCCTATGATTTTTATCAAGGCATACCATTAGTAGGAATGGCTCATTCTAGGGTTTATATTAGTGTTTTACAAATGTGTATGATCATCATGGCTGAAGACATATTGCCCTCATATTAGTGATCAGAAATGATATCCCATTTTAATTTAGTAAAGTTAATCTTTGGAATCACTTAGGAGATAGAGGGGTGTGTTGTGATGTGATATGGCCATGTTTGTAATTATATATGATGTATGGAATGTTCCTTATTGTAAGTCGGCAACCGACATGAGCCTTATGGTTCTCTTTTAATTTTGTTAAGACCTGCGTGTATATTATTCAAAGTAGTTGTAATAGTTGACACTGGTGGACGACAACCATGGAGCGGTGCCATTGACCTTTACGCCACGCCAGTGATGATGGAGATCATGTTCGTGCTTGAAGATGGAGATCGGAAGCACAAGAAGAAAGGCCATATCATATCACATATTTTGAATTGCATGTGATGTTAATCAATTTATGCATCTTGTATTTCTCAGTTCACGACGGTAGCATTATAAGATGATCCCTCTCACAAAATATCAAGTTATAAAGTGTTCATCCTTAGTAGGCACCGTTGCCAAAGCTCGTTGTTTCGAAGCACCACATGATGATCGGGTGTGTTAGATTCTACGAGTGTATACAACGGGAGCAAGCCAGATTTTCTCATGCGGAAGCTAAGGTTTGATCTTGACGAGCCTAGCATGTACACACATGGTCTCGGAACACGGATCACCAAAAGGTAAAGCATGAGTCATATAGTAGATATGATGAACATGTTGATTGTTCGCCTTTGAAGCTACATCATCTCTCGTGATGATCGGTTTTGATGTGGTGGATTTGGTTCGTGTGATCATTAAAACAATGTGAGGGATATTATTTTGAGTGGGAGTTCACCTGGATTAATTCAACTATTAATTAGAACTCAATTTGTCATAAACTTAGTCTAAACTATTGCAAATATGTTGTAGATCAATGGCGGCCCCTACCATCAATTTTAATGCATTCCTAGAGAAAAAAAAGTTAAAAAACAATGGAAGCAACTTCGCGGATTGGTTTCGCAACCTGAGGATTGTCCTCAATGCTGGTAATTTGACCTATGTGCTGGATGCACCGCTGGGTGACCCACCTGCAGCTGATGCTACCGATGAGGTGAAGAATGTTTTCCTCACTCGGAAGAATCAGTACTCCACAGTTCAGTGTGCTATCTTTTATGGTTTGGAATCGGAGCTTCAGAAAAGGTTTGAGAACCATGACCCACATGATATTTTCCGTGAACTCAAAATGATATTTGAGGCTCACGCGTCAGTTGAGTTATGAGGCTTCTGAAAAGTTCTTTAACTGCAAGATGGAAGATGGCAGCTCCGTCAATGAGCACGTGCTTAAGATGTCTCGGCACGCAAGCAAGCTTCAAAGCTTGGGTATAGTGATTCCTAATGCTTTGGGGATTCACTACGTCCTCCAATCGCTACCACCAAGTTACAAGAACTTTGTGATGAACTACAATATGAAAAACATGGACAAGTCGTTGCCCGAACTCTTCTCCATGTTAAAGTTTGCAGAAGTGGATATCAATAAAGAGCGCCAAGTGTTAATGGTCAATAAGACCACCAAATTCAAGAAGCAAGGCAAGTCTAAGAAAAAGGGAAATTTCAAGAAGGGCGGTAAGAAAGTTACGGCGCCGGCGAAGAAGACCAAGGCTGGGCCTAAGCCTGATACCGAGTGCTTTTACTGCAAGGGAGAAGATCACTGGAAGCGGAATTGCCCTAAGTACTTGGCGGATTTGAAGAACTGCAACATCAAGAATAAAGGTATATCCAATATACATGTTATTGATGTGTATCTCACTAGTAGTCATAGTAGTACCTGGGTATTTTATACTGGTTCGGTTGCTCATATTTGTAACTCGAAACAGGTGCTGCAGAATAGACGGAAACTAGCGAAAAACGAGGTGACGATGCGCATTGGAAATGGATCAAAGGTTGATGTGATCGCGGTCGGCACGCTACCTCTTAATCTACCATCGGGATTAGTTTTATACTTAAATAATTGTTATTTGGTGCCTGCGTTGAGCATGAACATTATATTCGGATCATGTTTATTAAGAGATGGCTACTTATTTAAGTCCGAGAATAATGGTTGTTCGATTTATATGAGTAATATGTTTTATGCACATGCACCTTTGATAGATGGTCTATTCTTGTTGAATCTCGATTGTAGTAATACACATATTAATAACATTGAAGCTAAACGTTTGAAATTAAGCGATAACTCGACCTATATGTGGCACGGTCGTCTTAGTTACATTGGAGTGAAGCGTATGAATAAACTCCATTCTGATAGACTTCTTGAATCACTTGATTTCGAATCACTTGAAAGATGCGAAGCATGTCTGATGGGTAAAATGACTAAGACTCCATTTTCTGGTATGATGGAGCGAGCTATGGACTTATTGGAAATCATACATACCGATGTGTGTGGCCCAATGAGTGTAGCAGCGCGCGGTGGTTATCGTTATGTTCTTACCTTCACGGATGACTTGAGTAGATTGGGTATATCTATTTCATGAAACATAAGTCCGAAACTTTGACAAGTTTAAGGAATTTCAAAGTGAAGTAGAGAATCAACATAACAAAAAGATTAAGTTTCTACAATCTGATCGTGGAGGTGAATATCTTAGTTACGAGTTTGGCGAGCATTTGAAGAAATGCGGAATACATTCACAATTGACGCCGCCGGGAACACCACAACGTAATGGTGTGTCCGAACATCGTAATCGAACTCTCTTAGATATGGTTCGTTCTATGATGTCACTTACAGATTTACCGCTATCGATTTGGGGTTATGCATTAGAAACAGCCGCATTCACTTTAAATAGGGCACCATCTAAATCTGTTGAAATGACACCATATGAATTATGGTTTGGGAAGAAACCTAAATTGTCGTTCCTTAAAGTTTGGGGTTGCGAAGCTTATGTAAAGAAGTTACAGCCCGACAAGCTTGAACCCAAAGCGGAAAAATGCGTCTTCATAGGATACCCGAAGGAAACTATTGGGCATACCTTCTATCATAGATCCGAAGGTACAATATTCGTTTCTAAGAATGGATCCTTTCTAGAGAAGGAGTTTCTCTCGAAAGAAGTGACTGGAAGAAAAGTAGAGCTCGACGACATTGTCGAACCTTCTCTTAGATTTGAGAGTAGCGTAGCACCAGAAATAGTTCCTGTGGCGCCTACACCAATAAGAGAGGAAGCTAATGATGTTGATCATGAAACTTCGGTTGAAGTTACTACAGAACCTCGCAGGTCAACGTGAACTCGTACCACTCCCGATTGGTATGATCCCGTTATGAGTGTCATGTTGGTGGACAACACCGACGACCCTGCGACATATGAGGAAGCGATGATGAGTCCAGATTCCAGTAAATGGCAAGAAGCCATGAAATCCAAGATTGGGTCCATGTACGAAAAGCAAGTATGGACTTTGGTGGACTTACCGAATGGCCGGAAGGCTGTCGAGAATAAATGGATTTTCAAGAAGAAAACAGATGTTGATGGTAATGTTACTGTCTACAAAGCTCGACTTGTCACAAAAGGGTTTCAAAAAATTCAAGGGGTTGACTACGATGAGACTTTCTCACCGGTAGTGAAGCTAAAGTCTGTGAGGATTTTGTTAGCAATCGCTTCTATGATTATGAGATATGGAAGATGGATGTCAAAACGGTGTTCCTCAATGGAAACATTGATGAAGAGTTGTATATGGTACAACCCAAAGGTTTTGTCGATCCTAAAGATGCTAACAAAGTATGCAAACTTCAACGGTCCATTTATGGATTGAAGCAAGCATCCCGAAGTTGGAATCAATGTTTTGATAAGGTAATCAAAAGTTTTGGTTTTATACAAACTTATGGAGAAGCTTGTATTTACAAGAAAGTGAGTGGGCTCTGTAGCATTCCTAGTACTATATGTGGACGACATATTGTTGATTGGGAATGATATAGACCTTCTGAATAGTGTCAAGGATTATTTGAATAATAGTTTTTCAATGAAAGATCTTGGCGAAGCAGCTTACATATTAGGTATAAAGATTTATAGAGATAGATCGAGACGCCCAATATCATTGTCACAGAGTACATATTTGGACAAAGTTCTAAAGAGGTTTGGAATGTAAGATAGCAAGAAAGGGTTCTTGCCCATGTTGACCAATATGACCTTGAGTAAAACTCAAAGTCCTGCTACGACAAAAGATGGAGAAAGGATGAGTAAGACTCCCTATTCCTCAGCCATAGGATCTATCATGTATGCCATGCTATGTAGTAGACCCGACATTGCATATGTTGTTAGTTTGACTAGAAGATATCAAAGTGATCCAGGAGTGGATCATTGGACAGTAGTCAAAAACATCCTTAAGTACTTGAGAAGAACTAAGGATATGGTTCTTTCTTATGGAGGTGATGAACAACTCGTTGTTAATGGTTACACCGATGCTAGTTGGATCACCGATCCAAATGATTCTAAATCTCAATCTAGATACATATTTACTTTGAATGGTGCAGAAATTAGCTGGAGGAGTGAAAAGCAAAGCGTTGTGACGAGATCTTCAACTGAATCGGAATTCATAGCTGCTTCGGAGGCTTCACAAGAGGCGATTTGGATGAAGGATTTCATTACAGAGCTTGGTGTGGTTCCTAGTGCGTTGGACCCAATGTCTATCTACTGTGATAACATGGGCGCCATAGCTAATGCGCAAGAACCAAGGTCACAGAAGAAGCTGAAGCATATCAAGCTACGTTTTCACGCTATTCGAGAGCATGTCCAAGATGATGACATAAAGATTTGCAAAGTACACACAGATTTGAATGTGGCAGATCCATTGACTAAACCTCTCCCGAGGGAAAAACATGACCAGCACCAAACTTCCATGGGTGTTCGGTATATTACCATGTAATCTAGATTAGTTAACTCTAGTGCAAGTGGGAGACTGTTGGAGATATGCCCTAGAGGCAATAATAAAAGTGGTTATTATTATATATTTGTGTTTATGATAAATGTTTACATTCATGCTATAATAATATTAACCAGAAACATTAATACTTGTGTGATTTGTAAACTAATTAGAGTCCCTAGTAAAGCCTCTTTATAATACTAGCTTGTTGGTTGATAGATGATCGTGGTTTCCTGATCATGAACATTGATATGTTATTAACAACAAGATCATATCATTAGGAGAATAGTGTGATGGACATACTCCTATAGATAAGCGTAGCATAAAGATCAAGTCATTTCAATAGTTCGTTTGCTATAAGCTTTCTGATACATAGTAACCTAATTCCTTTGCCCATGAGATCATGCTAATCACCATTACTGGAAGGATGCTTTGATGACATCAAACACCACACCGTAACTGGGTGGCTATAAAAGTGGCATTGAGTGTTCGGAAAGTGTGTGTTGAAGCACATGGATCAAGAGTGGGATTTGTCCATCCATATGACGTATAGATATACTCTGGGCCCTCTCGGTGAAATGTCATCCAATTAGCTTGCAAGCATGTGAATGGCTCACAAGGGATCACATATCACGGGAACGAGAAAAGAGTACTTATCGATAACGAGGTTGAACTAGGTATGCAGAGATACCGATGATCAGACATCGGATAAGTAAACTATCGCGAGACAAAAGGAAATTGGTATCGTATGTAGGTGGTTCATTTGATCGCAGAGTAATCATAGAAACATGTGGGAGCCATATAAATTTGTAGATTCCTCTATTGGTTATTGATCGGAGAAGAGTCTCGGTCATGTCTGCATAATTCACGAATGGTAGGGAGACACACTTAAGGATTCGATGTTGTTTAGTAGATATGGAATGTAAGTAGGGGGACTGAATGTTGTTCGGAGTCTCGGATGGGATCCGGGATATCACGAGGATATCCGGAATGGTCCGGAGAATAAGATTCATGTAAGGAAAGTCCAATTCCGGAGTTCGGGAATGATTCTGATGATTTCATCAGAGAGGTTCTAGAAGGGTCTAGAAGGTTCACCGAACCGGAAGGGGAAGGGTACATGAATGTGTCATGGATAAGTAGAATGATTAAATCATGTCCTAGTTCACTTGGTTAGGCATTTGCAAGAAAGAAATTAAGCTCCAAATTGAAAGTCAAAAGGCAAGTTTGAAAAGTCAAACTAGGACAATGTATCCTGGTGGAGGAAGGAAAGAATACTTCTTTCCCTCCATCACAAGCCAACTAGGATAGGGAGTTGGGGAAGGATTCAAACTCCCCTCTCCCAAGCTGCCCCCCCCCCCTCTCATAAATAGAGGGGAGGGGGTGCCCCAAGGACACACAACACTATCCCCTCCCCACCTAGCCACGCCGCTGCCCCCCAGCGCCGCCTCCACCGCGCCGCCGCCCTAGCCGCCGCCATCCACGCTTCCTCCTCTCATGCCCTCTAAACCCTAGATCGCCAGAAACCCTATATCCACCATAACCTGCTCCGGCTTAGGCGAAGCCCTGTAGGATTTTCCCTCTACTTCCGACACCACGCCTTTGTGATGCCGGAATCACGAGGGGAGAACTACAACCTCCGATGCCTGCTGGAACAAGGGAGAAGAAGGTCTTCATCGAGTACCGAATGTGTGACCGACTGCGGAAGCGCTGCCGTAACGCAGCGCCCGAAGGATTGTCTACGTGATCTTGAGATCGGCAAGTGTACGACTACATCACCCACGAGAATCTGCTCTCGTTAACCTCTTTGGAATCTTTTAGGGTGAGTACTCTAATCAACTCGTTGCTACAATCTAGTAGATAGATCTTGGCTTGTTTGTGTGCATGCGATAGAATTTTTTTGTTTTCCATGCTACGAACCCCTACACCCTCCCGTCTTGCCTTTTCTCCAATAAAGTCACCCCGATGTAGAAACTCTAAGCACCCAATTAGATCTCCATGAAATAGTTTGTAGCCGCCGCCACCATCGTCCCTAGATTGAGGGGATCTGAAGCTCTTCCTGACACCCTGCCGGAGGGAGAAATCATCCCGGAGGCCTTCTTCATCACCATGCCAGCCTCCGGTATGATGCGTGAGTAGTTCACCCTTGTTTAGGGTTTCGTAGCATGGAAAACAAAAAAATTCTACCGCATACAAACAAACAAGCCAAGATCTATCTACTAGATTGTCGCAACGAGTCGATGGAATAACTCACCCTCGAAGATTCCAAAGTGTTTAACGAGAGCGGATTCTCGTGGGTGATGTAGTCGTACTCTTCCCGATCTCAAGATCGCGTAGACGATCCTTCCGGCGCTGCGTTCCGGCAGCGCTCCCGCAGTCGGTCACACGTTCGGTACTCAACGAAGACCTTCCTCTCCCTTGTTCCAGCAGGCAGCGGAGGTTGTAGCACTCTCCTCGCGATTCCGGCAGCACAACGGCGTGGTACCGGAAGTAGAGGGGAGATCTCGCAGGGCTTCGCCTTAAGCCGGAGCGAGTATGGTGGACTATGAGAGAGCCCTCGGTGTTCTAGGGTTTAGACACACCAAGGAAGAGGGCAAGACGGCGGCTAGGGTTAGCTAGGCGGCGGCGGCGGTTTGCCCTAGGGCGGCGGCGGCAGGAGGAGGTGGCGGCGCCGGCGGCTAGGGTTTGTGGGGTGTGAGAGGTTGTGTGCTAGGAGGGGCAGCCCTGCCCCTCCCTTTATAGGTGGGAGGCGCCGGCCAAGGGGAGGGAGTCCCTCCCCAACTTGGTTTCCCAAGGGGGCCGGCGGTGGAGGGGAGGAACTCCTCCCCAACTTGGTTTCCACCTTCCCCTCCACTTCCCAAAATAGCCGTTTGACTTTTCAAATTGGCGTTTGACTTTTCAAACAAGGATTTGATTAAACCCTTTATTTTGTTCAGCGATGACACTTAGTACATGATGCAATCATTCCAACTTGGTATGACACATTCATGTACCCTTCCCTTCGGAGTGCCGGACCTTCCGGAACCTTCTAGAACATTCCCGATGAAAACACCGGAACCATTCTCCAACTCCGAAACAGGACTTTCCTTATATGAATCTTATTCTCCGGACCATTCCGGATCTCCTCGTGATATCCCGGATCCCATCTGAGACTCCGAACAACATTCGGTCTCTTTCTCATCATTCCATAACTACTCAAACAAGGTCGAATCGTTAAGTGTGTCTCCCTACGGTTCGTGAATTATGCGGACATGATCGAGACACTTCTCCGAACAATAACCAATAGAGGAATCTGGAAATTCATATGGCTCCCACATAATTCTACGATTACTTTGCGATCGAATGAACCACTTACATACGATACCAATTTCCCTTTGTCTTACGATAGTTTACTTATCCGAGGTTATGATCGTCGGTATCTCTGCATACCTAGTTCAACCTCGTTACTGATAAGTACACTTTTCTCGTTCCCGTGATATGTGATCCCTTGTGAGCCAGTCACATGCTTGCAAGCTAATTGGATGACATTTCACCGAGAGGGCCCAGAGTATATCTATCCGTCATATGGATGGACAAATCCCACTCTTGATCCATGTGTTTCAACCAATACTTTCCGAACACTCAATGCCACCTTTATATCCACCCAGTTACGGTGTGGTGTTTGATGTCATCAAAGCATCCATCCCGTAAAGGTGATATGCATGATCTCATGGTCGAAGGAATTAGGTTACTATGTATCAGAAAGCATATAGCAATTGAACTATTAAAATGACTTGATCTTTATGCTACGCTTATCTATAGGAGTATGTCCACCATATCATTCTCCTAACGATATGATCTTGTTGTTAATAACATCTCTATGTTCATGATAGGGAAACCACAATCATTTATTAACCAACAAGCTAGTATTATAAAGAGGCTTTACTAGGGACTCTATTTTAAGTTTACAAATCACACAAGTATTAATGTTTCCTTGTTAATACTATTATAGCATGAATGTAAACATTTATCATAAACACAAAGATATAATAATAACTACATTTATTATTGCCTCTAGGGCATATCTCCAACAGTCTCCCACTTGCACTAGAGTCATCTAATCTAGATTACATGGTAATATACCGAACACCCATGGCAGTTTGGTGTTGGTCATGTTTTGCCCTCGGGAGAGGTTTAGTCAACGGATCCGCCACATTCAGATCTGTGTGTACTTTGCAAATCTTTATGTCCCCATCTTGGACATGTTCTCGAATAGCGTGAAAACGTAGCTTGATGTGCTTCAGCTTCTTGTGTGACCTTGGTTCTTGCGCATTGGCTATGGCGCCCATGTTATCACAGTAGATAGACATTGGGTCCAGCGCACTAGGAACCACACCCAGCTCTGTAATGAACTCTTTCATCCATATCGCTTCTTGTGAAGCCTCCGAAGCAGCCATGTATTCCGATTCAGTTGAAGATCTCGCCACAATGCTTTGCTTTGCACTCCTCCAGCTAACTGCTGCACCATTCAAAATAAATACGTATCCAGATTGTGATTTAGAATCATCCCGATCGGTGTTCCAACTAGCATCGGTGTAACCATTAACAATGAGTTGTTCATCACCTCCATAAGAAAGAACCATATCCTTAGTTCTTCTCAAGTACTTAAGGATGTTTTTGACCGCCGTCCAATGATCCACTCCTGGATCACTTTGATATCTGCTAGTTAAACTAATAGCATATGCAATGTCGGGTCTAGTACATAGCATGGCATACATTAGAGATCCTATGGCTGAGGCATAGGGAGTCTTACTCATCCTTTCTCTATCTTCTGCCGATGTCGGACTTTGAGTTTTACTCAAGGTCATATTGGGCAACATGGGCAAGAACCCTTTCTTGCTATCTTCCATTCCAAACCTCTTTAGAACTTTGTCCAAATATGTACTTTGTGACAATGATATTAGGCGTCTTGATCTATCTCTATAAATCTTTATACCCAATATGTAAGCTGCTTCGCTAAGATCCTTCATTGAAAAACTATTATTCAAATATTCCTTGACACTATTAAGAAGGTCTACATCATTCCCAATCAACAATATGTCATCTACATATAGTATTAAGAATGCTACAGAGCTCCCACTCACTTTCTTGTAAATACAAGCTTCTCCATAAGTTTGTATAAAACCAAAACTTTTGATCACCTTATCAAAACGTTGATTCCAACTTTGGGATGCTTGCTTCAATCCATAGATGGACCGTTGAAGTTTGCATACCTTGTTAGCATCTTTAGGATCGACAAAACCTTTGGGTTGCATCATATATAACTCTTCATCAATGTCTCCATTGAGGAATGCTGTTTTGACATCCATCTGCCATATCTCATAATCATAATATGCAGCGATTGCTAACATAATCCTCACAGACTTTAGCTTCGCTACAGGTGAGAAAGTCTCATCGTAGTCAACTCCTTGAATTTGTCGAAACCCTTTTGTGACAAGTCGAGCTTTATAGACAGTAACATTACCATCAACATCTGTTTTCTTCTTGAAAATCCATTTGTTCTCGACAGCCTTCCGGCCATCCGGTAAGTCCACCAAAGTCCATACTTGGTTTTCGTACATGGATCCAATCTCGGATTTCATGGCTTCTTGCCATTTGTTGGAATCTGGGCTCATCATCGCTTCCTCATATGTCGCAGGGTCATCGGTGTTGTCCACCAACATGACACTCATAACGGGATCATACCAATCTGGAGTGGTACGAGTTCTCGTTGACCTGCGAGGCTCTGTAGCAACTTCAACCGAAGTTTCATGATCATCATCATTAGCTTCCTGTCTTATTGGTGCAGGCACCACAGGAACTTCTTCCGGTGATGCGCTACTCGCAATTTCGAGAGAAGGTTCGACAACCTCGTCGAGTTCTACGTTCCTTCCAGTCACTTCTTTCGAGAGAAATTCCTTCTCTAGAAAGGATCCATTCTTGGCAACGAAGATTTTGCCCTCGGATCTATGATAGAAGGTATACCCAATAGTTTCCTTCGGGTATCCTATGAAGACGCATTTCTCCGCTTTGGGTTCAAGCTTATCCGGCCGTAACTTCTTTACATAGGCTTCGCAACCCCAAACTTTAAGGAACGACAATTTAGGTTTCTTCCCAAACCATAATTCATATGGTGTCGTTTCAACGGATTTAGATGGTGCCCTATTTAAAGTGAATGCGGTTGTTTCTAATGCATAACCCCAAAATGATAGCGGTAAATCTGTAAGTGACATCATAGAACGAACCATATCTAAGAGAGTTCGATTACGACGTTCGGGCACACCATTACGCTGTGGTGTTCCCGGCGGTGTCAATTGTGAAAGTATTCCGCATTTCTTCAAATGCTCGCCAAACTCGTAACTTAGATATTCACCTCCACGATCAGAACGCAGAAATTTAATCTTCTTGTTACGTTGATTCTCTACCTCACTTTGAAATTCCTTAAACTTCTCAAAAGTTTCGGACTTATGTTTCATGAAATAGATATATCCATATCTACTCAAATCATCTGTGAAGGTAAGAACATAACGATAACCACCGCACGATGCTACACTCATTGGACCACACACATCAGTATGTATGATTTCCAATAAGTCCGTAGCTTGCTCCATCATACCAGAAAATGGATTCTTAGTCATTTTACCCATCAGACATGCTTCGCATCTATCAAGTGATTCGAAATCAAGTGATTCGAGAAGTCCATCGGAATGGAGTTTCTTCATACGCTTCACTCCAATATGACCAAGACGACAGTGCCACATATAGGTCGAGTTATCGCTCGATTTCAAACGTTTAGCCTCAATGTTATTAATATGTGTATTTCCACTATCGAGATTCAATAAGAATAGACCATCTATCAAAGGTGCATGTGCATAAAACATATTATTCATATAAATCGAACAACCATTATTCTCGGACTTAAACAAGTAACCGTCTCGCAATAAACAAGATCCCGATATAATGTTCATGCTTAACGCAGGCACCAAATAACAATTATTTAAGTATAAAACTAATCCCGATGGTAGATGAAGGGGTAGCGTGCCGACCGCGATCACATCAACCTTTGATCCGTTTCCCACGTGCATCGTCACCTCGTTCTTCGCTAGCTTCCGTTTATTCTGCAGCACCTGTTTCGAGTTACAAATATGAGCAACTGAACCAGTATCAAATACCCAGGCACTACTACGAGTACTAGTGAGATACACATCAATAACATGTATATCGGATATACCTTTCTTCTTGATGTTGTCGTTCTTCAAATCCGCCAAGTACTTTGGGCAATTCCGCTTCCAGTGACCTTCTCCCTTGCAGTAAAAGCACTCAGTATCAGGCTTAGGTCCAGCCTTGCTCTTCTTCGTCGGCGCGGTAACTTTCTTACCACCCTTCTTGAAGTGTCCCTTTTGCTTAGACTTGCCGTTCTTGAATTTGGTGGTCTTATTGACCATCAACACTTGGTGCTCTTTCTTGATCTCCACTTCTGCAGATTTCAACATAGCAAAGAGTTCTGGCAACTGCTTGTTCATGTTTTGCATATTGTAGTTCATCACAAAGTTCTTGTAACTTGGTGGTAGTGATTGGAGGACACAGTAAATCCCCAAAGCATTAGGAATCACTATACCGAAGCTTTGAAGTTTGTTTGCGTGCCCAGACATCTTAAGCACATGCTCACTGACGGAGCGGCCCTCTTCCATCTTGCAGTTAAAGAACTTTTCAGAAGCCTCATAGCTCTCAATTTCCGTGTGAGTCTCAAAGATCAATTTGAGATCACGGACAATATCATGTGGGTCTGAATTCTCAAACCTTTTCTGAAGCTCCGATTCTAAACCATACAAGATAGCACACTGAACTGTGGAGTACTGAGTCTTCCGAGCGAGGTAAACATTCTTTACTTCGTTGGCAGCATCAGCTGCAGGCGGGTCACCCAGCGGTGCATCCAGCACATAGGTCAAATTACCAGTTGTGAGGACAATCCTCAAATTGCGGAACCAATCCGCGAAGTTGCTTCCATTGTTTTTCAACTTTTCTTTCTCTAGGAACGCATTAAAATTGATGGTAGGGGCCGCCATTGATCTACAACATATTTGCAATAGTTTAGACTAAGTTTATGACAAATTGAGTTCTAATTAATAGTTAAATTAATCTAGGTGAACTCCCACTCAAAACAATATCCCTCACATTGTTTTAGTGACCACACGAACCAAATCCACCACATCAACACCGATCATCACAAGAGTTGATATAGTTTTAATGGCGAACAATCGACATGTTCATCATATCTACTATATGATTCATGCTTTACCTTTCGGTGATCCGTGTTCCGAGACCATGCCTGTACAAGCTAGGCTCGTCAAGATCAAACCTTAGCTTCCGCATGAGCAAATCTGGCTTGCTCACGTTGTATACACTTGCGGAATCTAACACACCCGATCATCACGTGGTGCTTCGAAACAACAAGCTTTAGCAACGGTGCTAACTAAGGGTGAACACTTTATGACTTGAAATTCATGTGCATGAGGGATCATCTTATAATGCTACCATCGTTAACTAAGCAATACAAGATGCATAAAGGATTAACATCACATGCAATTCATAATATGTGATATGATATGGCCTTTCTTCTTTGTGCTTCCGATCTCCATCTTCAAGCACGAACATGATCTCCATCATCACCGGCATTGCATCAAGGTCAATGACGCTTCTCCATGGTTGTCGTCCACCGGCTTCAACTATTACAACTACTTTGAATAGACACGCGGGTCTTAACATAAATTAAAGACAACCATATGGATCCTGCCGGTTGTCAACTTACAATAAGGAACATTGCATACATCAAATATAACCACAATCATGGCCATATCACATCACTGCACACCCCTGCAAAACAAAGTTAGACGCCTCTACTTTCTTTGCATGTTTTACGTGGTTTGGGGCTTTCAATAAGTGTCGTTCTAACTTACGAACAAGAACCACAACATTGATACTAGTATTGTCAATCACCCGTTGTAAATTGGATCTTAACTATGCTAGGAGAAACAGGCACCCGCAAAGCCACTTATGCAATACAAGTTGCATGTCAAGCGTGGAGCAAGTCTCCTGAACGATGTCATGTAAGGTTAGCTTGGGCCACTTCATCCCAACATCCCGCAAGATGCAAAGTACACAAGAAGCAATCGACAATAAAAGCATCAACGCCCACAATGACCATTGTGTTCTACTCGTGCAACAGATCTACATATAGATACGGCTCTGATACCACTGTAGGGTTTCATAGCATGGAAAACAAAAAATTTCTACCGCATACAAACAAACAAGCCAAGATCTATCTACTAGATTGTAGCAACGAGTTGATGGAATAACTCACCCTCAAAGATTCCAAAGTGTTTAACGAGAGCGGATTCTCGTGGGTGATGTAGTCGTACTCTTCCCGATCTCAAGATCGCGTAGACGATCCTTCCGGCACTGCGTTCCGGCAGCGCTCCCGCAGTCGGTCACACGTTCGGTACTCGACGAAGACCTTCCTCTCCCTTGTTCCAGCAGGCAGCGGAGGTTGTAGCACTCTCCTCGCGATTCCGGCAGCACAACGGCGTGGTACCGAAAGTAGAGGGGAGATCTTGCAGGGCTTCGCCTTAAGCCGGAGCGAGTATGGTGGACTATGAGAGAGACCTCGGTGTTCTAGGGTTTAGACACACCAAGGAAGAGGGCAAGCCGGCGGCTAGGGTTAGCTAGGCGGCGGCGGTTTTCCCTAGGGTGGCGGCGGCAGGAGGTGGCGGCGCCGGCGGCTAGGGTTTGCGGGGTGTGAGAGGTTGTGTGCTAGGAGGGGCAGCCCTGCCCCTCCCTTTATAGGTGGGAGGCGCCGGCCAAGGGGAGGGGGTCCCTCCCCAACTCGGTTTCCCAAGGGGGCCGGCGGTGGAGGGGAGGAACTCCTCCCCAACTCGGTTTCCACCTTCCCCTCCACTTCCCAAAATAGCCGTTTGACTTTTCCAATTGGCGTTTGACTTTTCAAATAAGGATTTGATTAAACCCTTTATTTTGTTCAGCGATGACACTTAGTACATGATGCAATCATTCCAACTTGGTATGACACATTCATGTACCCTTCCCCTTCGGAGTGCCGGACCTTCCGGAACCTTCTAGAACATTCCCGATGAAAACACCAAAACCATTCTCCAACTCCGAAACAGGACTTTCCTTATATGAATCTTATTCTCCGGACCATTCCGGATCTCCTCGTGATATCCCGGATCCCATCCGAGACTCCAAACAACATTCGGTCTCTTTCTCATCATTCCATAACTACTCAAACAACGTCGAATCCTTAAGTGTGTCTCCCTATGGTTCGTGAATTATGCGGACATGATCGAGACACTTCTCCGAACAATAACCAATAGAGGAATCTGGAAATTCATATGGCTCCCACATAATTCTACGATTACTTTGCAATCGAATGAACCACTTACATACGATACCAATTTCCCTTTGTCTTACGATAGTTTACTTATCCGAGGTTATGATCGTCGGTATCTCTGCATACCTAGTTCAACCTCGTTACTGATAAGTACACTTTTCTCGTTCCCGTGATATGTGATCCCTTGTGAGCCAGTCACATGCTTGCAAGCTAATTGGATGAAATTTCACCGAGAGGGCCCAGAGTATATCTATCCGTCATATGGATGGACAAATCCCACTCTTGATCCATGTGTTTCAACCAATACTTTCCGAACACTCAATGCCACCTTTATATCCACCCAGTTACGGTGTGGTGTTTGATGTCATCAAAGCATCCATCCGGTAAAGGTGATATGCATGATCTCATGGTCGAAGGAATTAGGTTACTATGTATCAGAAAGCATATAGCAATTGAACTATTAAAATGACTTGATCTTTATGCTACACTTATCTATAGGAGTATGTCCACCATATCATTCTCCTAACGATATGATCTTGTTGTTAATAACATCTCTATGTTCATGATAGGGAAACCACAATCATTTATTAACCAACAAGCTAGTATTATAAAGAGGCTTTACTAGGGACTCTATTTTAAGTTTACAAATCACAGAAGTATTAATGTTTCCTTGTTAATACTATTATAGCATGAATGTAAACATTTATCATAAACACAAAGATATAATAATAACTACATTTATTATTGCCTCTAGGGCATATCTCCAACACCTTGGACTACGGGTCCATATAGTATCTAGATGGTTGTTTCTCCTCCTTTGTGCTATCATGTTTAGATCTTGTGAGCTTTGTTCATGATCAAGATCGTCTATTTATAATCATACATGTTGTGTTTGCGGGGATCCGATGGATACTGAGATACTATGCCAGCTTGATTATTGATTCTATCATGTCAATTGATTATTGATTCTATCATGTCTGTGTTGTTTGTGATCTTGCATGCTCTCCGTTGCTAGTAGCTATCTTGGCCAAGTAGATGCTTGTGACTCCAAGAGGGAGTATTTATGCTCGATAGTAGGTTCATGCCTCTAGTAATCTGGGGAAGTGACAGAAATCTCTAAGGTTGTAGATGTGTTATTGCTACTAGGGAGAAAACAACAATCTTTTGTTCATGGAACAATTGTATTCTTTATTTTACACACATTGCTTAATGAAATTATCCATTTCTTGCAACTTAATACTGGAAGGGGTTCGGATGATAACCTGAAGGTGGATTATTAGTCATAGATGCAGTTGGATTATGGTCTATGTATATTGTTGTAATGCCCAATTAAATCTTATAGGAATCATGATGTCTAGTATATGAATTGTTATGCTTTCTCAACCTGTCAATTGCCTCGCTGTAATTTGTTCACCCGACATGTTATCTATCTTAAGGAGAAAACCTCTAGTGAACTGTGGACCCCAATCCAATCTTTATCATTGATACATCATCTACTGTTACCGTTTACTTTCTACAACCAACTATTTCCTTCCACACTATACATTTAATCCTTTCTTTTCATCAAACCAGTGAGATTGACAACCTCACTGTAAGTTGGGGCAAAGTCTTGAGTTTGTGTTCTGCGGGATTCCAAGTTGTTAGCAACACCTTGGAGTTGTTTCCTTGCTCCTACTGGTTTGATAACCTTGGTTTCAAAACTGAGGGAAAACTTGCCGCTGTGCTCATCACACCTTGCTCTTGGGGTTTCCCAATGAGGCTCTATAATCAACCGAGCTGCGTCAAGATTTTCTGGTGCCGTTACGAGGGAGTTAAGGACAACTTTGCTAGGGGAGTCTATCACAACCATTCTCTTTACATTGTTTTTGTTTTGCTTAGTTTCTTTTGCTTTGTTTTGCTTGTTTCTTTCTTTCAAAAATACAAAAAAATAGTTTTGTTTGGTTTGCTTTTGCTTTTCGAAAACACAAAAAAAAATTAGTTCCTAATATAGTTGTTGGTATGTTATTGCCTTGCTTTGTCATGCTTTCTATCAATGGTTGGTTAATTTGAAACTAATTCTTATTGGCAAGGTGGGTTCACAGAGGAACAAAAATATTATTATAAGGAACACCGCTTCTCACAAAAAGGGAAACATTTATGGGAACAAAATATTATCATGAAACATGTGCTCTACTTATAATGTTACTTATTGCTTTGATAAATCTTGTTGCTATAGGAGGTATAAACACCTCCCTTTTCAGTGTGAGTATAATGATAATGTTACCATATCTTCTTATGTTAAAGGAATTTATGACTTTTATGATGTGGAACAAATTGAAGAATTTATTGCTTGGAAGGGTGCATTTGAACTTGCTAGTTTTCTTGAAAATACTGATGATTCACCTTATAAATATGAGGTTTATGATATACTTAAATTTTTCTTTAATAATTACAAGGAAGAAAATGGCTACATTCTTGAATATATTAATAGATGCCTTCCACAAACGGAAGAGACTAATGCCTTGCAGGAGCTTATGGAATAAGAAATTGCTGAAACGGGAAGCTCATTAGATGAAAAAGAGGAGGAGAGTGATGAACAAAAGGAGGAAGAATGGATTAGCTACCCATGCCTATATTCTAATGAGAGTAACTCTTTATCCCTTACATTATTTGATTGTCCCCCATGCTTACCAAAGGAGGATGAATGTAATATTCCTGTGGATCCTTTTGAAATATCTACTTTGGGTAAAACCCGTGATAATAATTATGCTCCTGTTATCTATGATAATCCATGCTATTTTGATAAATCTTATGATAATCCTTTATTTGCGCCTAATTTCGAAATGCATGGTACTAAAGAGTTTTGCTTAGAAAATGTTTATGATAAAGCTCTAGATGATGGTCCTATATTGGTTGATAATATTAATAGTACTACTATTGAAAATGAGATTGGAGAGGTCTTGAATTTATCTTGGAACCCCAAACCTCTTGAGAATGATCAGTCATCTTGTTATAAAATTGTTAAAAGTGGGTTTGAAGGTTTTAATCCCACTATTTTTGAGCTTGATAAAAATTATGTGTTTGTAGATCGTGAAAATCATACTTTATGTGATAGTTATATTGTTGAGTTTATTCATGAGGCTACTGAAAATTATTATAAGAGAGGAAAATATGGTTGTAGAAATTTTCATGGTACTAAAACACCTCTCTATGTGCTGAAAGTTTTGAAGTTGCTCTTGTTTTATCTACCCATTCTTGTTATTATGTTCTTCTTTGAGTTATTTTCTTACAAGATTACTATGCATAGGAAGTGGGTTAGAATTAAATGTGTTTTGAATTCTTGATTCTCTCTTTTACTTCAATTCATATTTCTTATGTGAGCATCTTCTCAAACTATCAAGCCTAGCTTAAATGCGTTAAAGAAAAGTACTTCTTGGAAGATAACCCAATATTGTTATTGAGATTTGGAACTTATTACTTCTGTAATAAACTCTCCTTATCCTTTTTGTGTGATTTTTGTGCCAAGAATAACCTCTAATGAGAGAGAAGTAAGATTTGCGGAAGTTGCTGTCCGGAAATAGATTTTTGTGCTTCATTGTAAGAATTCGTGAAAAATCTCTGTATGTCGGATTGAGCTGTAATTTTCTGAGTAAAAGCCCCAGGTTGTTTTCTAACTTACGTTAGTTCAAAACTTTTCTATTTGAGCAATAGAAGGTCTTCGAAAAAATCAGTTTTTACCTGCTGGTCTGTTTTGACAGATTTCTGCCATTATTTGCATTTGCCTCTTTATCAGTTTCTTTTTGAGTTCTTCTTGATCACTTGAGATTTTTAAAGGAATTTATACAGTATCTTATGTTTTAATGAAAGTTTTACTTGTGTTGAAACTAAAACCAAAGGCCTATTCTTTTGAATACACTAATGTTGCTAATGAAGATTGTGTGAAATTTTGTATGAAGGAAATTTTCAAGTGTAGGGGAAGAATGGTGTGATGAGATGAAGAATGGACAAAATATCAAGCTTGGGATTCCACCCCGTGTCACCCCAACAAATATTCAAGAGGTACAAGCGTCAAAGCTTGGGGATGCCCAAGGCATCCCCTTCTTCATCAATAAAAATCTCAGGTCTCTTTCTATACACTTCATTTTTATTGTTTCATGCACTGTTGTGTTGTTCTTGGAGCGTATTAGTTTTTTTTGTTTTTTTTTCTTAGTTTGGTTGAATAAAGTAGTTGGACCCCCGCATTTGCTATGTTGTTTCAAATAAGTTGATTGGTGTTGGAAAAGAGTAGAAAGTTTCATGCTTATAGTGGTACAAAAGGGAGCTTGTTTTGACTATGGCTTAGACTTTATCATGTCATGCTAGATATTGTTTTGACCTTATGCTTAGTGATTATTGTTGTAGCATGACTTGTTCCAAACAATTTATATTGCTTAATGTGCCTTGAAAGAATCATGCGTTGTTTTAGCATACAAAAGCATAATATTGTGGTATTCTCCTTTGAAGCTTTGTTTGGGTTGATTTGGCACATGCCCACACCATGTTATGACTATGAACCAGTCACCTTAGCATCTATGATCATTTAATTTTTGACTTGTGATACCACTTTATGCTTTGATTGATAATGTTTTGTCGCTCTGCATTATTATGGCTATTATTGCTCTCTTAGTTGATCGCTCCCAGTCTTTTGCTAGCCTCCACTTGTACTGAGTAAGCTCTAATCATGCACCAAACTCCCAAAAAAACAAGTAATTCCAAAGAGTCCACTATAAATTCCTATGTTGTAACACTACGGTTCTGAAAAGACCGTAGCTTCTATGTGACATGCCAATCCCTGGATCGGTTCATTGGCCCACAATAGAATAAAGATGAATAACATAGCAAAATATCCATGCATCATAAATAACGATGATCCAGAGTATCATTATTACAATAATGGCTTAGCCCAAGGCTAGTTTAGCTTATTCAAGTAGCAACATAAATAAAATAAATCCTCCATTCTTCAAATTGCCCACAAGTGAACAAGTTGTAAGGTTCCCAACCTTTAATAAGGTAGAGATCACTGTGTTTACAATGCTAGTCCCTGGATCAATAGCTAGCATCCACAGTTAAGATGTAATATTAAGAAACAAAGGTCATAGTACAACTTTATAACCAGGAATAAAATAATTTATTACATCTTACATAGCTCATTTGGCTATCTCATTACAATGCAGCAGAATATAACAATAGCATGGGGTCCTTCATCTTCAAAGTGCCACAGGCAGTCATGTTGGTTGTAGACTTGTAATCCTAATCAATAAACTTCACTAACATTCAACAAACCTGCAACATAATAAGTTACAGCCACAAGGGTCAATACATTTGAATTGTATTGGCAAGTGATACTATGGTAATATAGTGGAGTCTATCATCTATATGCATTTGGCTAAGTGGAGCTTAGGCTTACTTTGCTCAAAATAGATTTTCCTTATCTTTTGAAAACTCTAAGTTTTTGCTTGACAAAAATCACCCAAGGCATCTCCCAATAGAAATTGGTGATCCTTCAACCCTTGTTCAACCACAAGTTTTTAACTTAGAAATTGGGATGAGGAGATTCTTGATAGCTTCCATGTCTTGATGCTCAAATTCTCCTTTACCAGGGACATGGCTAAGTACTTAGATTTTACACTCTGCAGAGGTGGTGCACCTTCCCCACAAGACTTGGTTTCACCAAGACAAGATCTTTCAGAAGGCTTCCCTTAGACCAGAATGGACACGCTCCAACCTATCAAACCCCTACCACCAACTATCCATTTGGCTAAGTTATTGCAACCTATATGATCCAGGCAGATCCCATATTGCCAAGTGGCTGCACTTGAAGCTTCTCAACATTTGACATCTCAAATCTCTTTGTTCCTGGGTGGCCATCCACAAGTGAGATACACAAGGTAAACCATAGAAATGGGCCTTGTGTAACCACTCAACATAAACCATTCCTTCCATTCCACCCAGGTGATTCATTCACTTAGTTGTTTTATTAAACAAAACACAAGTCCTTGACTTAGAAATATTCCATAGTATGAATATATTCCACCCTTGTTTTCTACTAGCTAAGCTAATCATGATGGTAGTAGGAATCTTAACTTTTAGGAAATTTCTACTAAAGTTTCATCTACTAGGATTTCCCATGGCATAGTTTATACTTAGCAAAAATTCCATGCAAGTCCTACTTAGAAATATCACTAATGCGTAGTGAAAATAATGGGACAAAAGTATGAAGCATCACTTGCCTTTTTGGTTGAGAATATAAGTTCACTCCTTGATCTTGAAATACTCACACTCTTCAAATCACTACAATTCAATCAAGCAAGCAATAATTCAATCTACCATTTAAGCAAACATCACATAAAATAATGGAAATAAAGCAATGCATCCAAGCATGCCAAAGATTGTTTTATTTCTAAAAGTGGTTTCTAATGGGTTATAAACATTCTAAAACACTTATTGGTCATTTTATAAAGTGGCAAAACCATTTGCAAAAGATTTTACCTATAAACCATTTTTAAACCAAATTAATATTTTATGTAGTTGAAAATGTCTTTAGCAAATCAATAATCTTTATAGGGTTCACCAAATACATTTTTAAATCATAAAACTTGGTGTTTGGGTCAGAGAGTTTAAATCAAAACATTTCCCAAAGGTTTTCCTCCAAAATCATTTTTAAACCATAATCAACATTTTTATTTGGCTATAAATGCTTTTATTCAAAGATTTATTCTTTTGCTTCACCAAATATATTTTTGAAACCACAAATTGATTTATTTGGTCAGTAGGTTCAAAACAAACCATTTGCCAAAGATTTTTATCACCAAAATAATTTTACAAAGAATTTTATATTCAAAACATGCCTACACAAGAATTTAAAGTGTCCACGAGGGGAAGAGGGGCGGTCGAGTTTACCGGGGAGATGTCGCCGAAGTTGGAGACAGACGGCGGCGCGTTCAGTCGAGGTAGCTGCCGACGATGGGGGCACACGCGAGCGAGCTGAGGCCACGGGGAGATGCGTATGGAAGAGGGGAGCAGGCTCGCGTGGTCGAGGAGGCGAGGCGCGGTGGAGGATGGCCGGAATCATCGTCGGAAGACGTCAGAGACAGCGGCAGTGCAAGGCAAATTAGAGGTAGCCTGGTGGCTCTCTGGCAGCAGGGTTTGAGGGGAAAGGGAGATAAGAGGGAGGGGATTTATCGGGCGTGATCACGAGGATTAATCGTCGAGCCATTACCGTGAATTTACTCCAAGGAGCTAACGGCAGAAAATGGCCAGGAGGGCGTGGTCTCCGTAGTGAGTGAGGAAGAAGACTGGGAAGTGGGGTCTTGGTGTCAGTGAGTGAGAGAGAGGAGGAGTGGGGCCTGGTTGTCATTCACCGTGCGGGTCGTTTTGTGAGTGAGATAAAACGCTTCGGGGAAGAGAAGAGAGGTGGGTTGCTGGGCCTGGACTGGCTGGCTGGGTTGGGCTGCTCTGTTTTATATTTTTTTCCTCTTGTGTTATTTTTCTTTTTCTATTTCCATTTCTGTTTTGATTTTGTTTAATCAATTCAAACAACAATTTGAATTCAAACTTCAACAAAACTTTTTGTAGGTTTTAATACTGATTAATAACACATTCCAAAGTCAAATTTAGAATAATATATTTATTCTTTTTAGAGGATATTAATTAATTAAAATAGGCCCTTGTATTAATTCAAATAAGATTTATTATTGTTTCAAAAACTCCATTTGAAAACTAAATCTTTCCAAATCTTTTCAGTAGGTTTTATCTATTTATTTGGGTGTCAAATAATTCACCTTGAATTATTTGGAATAATTTTAATATGATTTATTAATCATTTTAATTTGGGTAGTTGCCTTTATTCTAATGAAATCAAATATGGTTTCAATTCCATATAGATTTATTTAAATGGTTATTTTATTTCATTTAATTCAATTAAACAACTTTTATTCCCTTTGGGTAAATTCAATTTATTTTGGCCTGATTTAATTTATCTCTTCTAATAGGGATTTTATCTTTATTCAAATAGAATAGGATTTGGTTAATGCCATTTTATTTTATTTGGAAATTCCTTATCCTTTTATTTTATTTGGATTTGGATTATATTCATTCCATTTGCTTATGGATTTGGCCAAGATTTAATTTGATCTTTAAATATTCCTCATTTAATATTTCTTTCTTTAACTTATAAAATCCATATATTTTTATTTAAAGATCCAAACTTGGTGATTCCAATTGGTATAATCTTATTTAATATTTGTTTATCCTTTTAAATGTCTTTAGGATTATTTGCTCACCATTTGGTATGGATTTATAGATAGATGCTTTATTAGCTTTGGCAATTCAACTTCCTTATCTTATTAAATTCATAAGATTTTATCTATGGCTCCAAATTAAGTGAAACCTATTTCTATGGTTTTGTAATATTTCTATTTGTCATTCTTGATCATTTTGAAATGTTTGTTTGACAAATTTTTATATGGATCAAATCCATAGGCTTGGAGATAGCTTGGAAATGTTTTCCTTCTGTTAGGGTTTTAGAGTTTTGGTTTATTTTCCAAGTGTTTAAATTTCCAGATGCATTTATGAAGAATGCATTTCACTTGATTTGAATTTAATTGGATTCAAACATTAACCAAAGTTTGTTCAAGATGGGATTTTAAGTTTCCATTTAGAAACAAAAGTTTCTTTTCACCCTAAATTTCAACAATTATTTATTTTGTTTATTTATTTTTCACATTATAAGATTTGGAAAATCTTGGGATGTGACACAAGTGCCGAGTGGATTACCGTGGCCTAAATCGATCACTCAGAATCGGAATATCCTGCAACATGAAACGTAGCAGCCCCGAAGGGTCAATACATGGAATGTATGGCAAGTAGAGCTATTAAATGAGACAATAGAGCTAACATCTATATGCATATCTGGCAAGTGGAGCTGTGGTTAGCTTGCATTTGCAAATACCTTTGTCCTAATTCCATAAACAGTTTTTGATTTTCTTTGAAAAGATCCCAATTAAGTTAACCCATCATCATTAAAGCAATTATAAAATTAGAATGAGCGACAAACATGTCATGAACTCAATATCAAGCAACTCAGACGTCTATAACCGAGGACACGGCTAATCGATTAGTTTATACACCCTCCAGGGGTTAGTACACTTTACCCATGTGACTTGGCCAGCCCAGCTCGTACCACCACTCTCATATTGGGTGATGATAGGGAGAAGTCCAAGAAGGGACCGTTCGGGAAGTAGCTCCCCAAACCTGACACGTACCGGTCCAACCTACAAAAATTCTACATCTCTGGATACATGGGTTCGAGTTACCACAACCTACTGAGTCCAACCAACCGCCCATTTCATTATTGGCACATGGTTGTACACGTAAGCTACAAAATAAAGAAGCCAGTCATTTTCTCTTGATACCTGGGTTCCTTTCCACAATGATACCACCAAAAATTATCAATCCCATCACACCCAGGAGATTCATTGATTAAGTTGTTTTTAGTTTTCGCAAACCAACACATTTAGAAACAACTTTCAGTGATGTACCCAGCCCTCGTTCATCATAGCATGGCTAAGCACATCTACCAACGGTGGCTCATCTACAGGAAAGCCCTACCACATAATAGGACATAGCATAGCGATAGTAATATCCTTCACATGCATCTACAAAATACACGACAATGCATTGAAAATAGTAGGACAAGATCATGAACAAGGTAGCATCTACTTGCCTTGGCTGTAGCGGTCGAACAAACAATCCACACACGAGCAAGCGTTGCACTTGTCACAATCTACACGATACAATTGCAATCACATAAACAAACCATACACAATCATATACAAACAATGACAATGCAAGATGCATGCATGACAAGTTGAACATTGCTACAGTAGCTTCATATATTCTTATTCAGTATACCTACTGTATGTATGCGTGGAAAACATTTTAAGTGCATAGAAAACAAAGCATGCAATTTTAAATGCCCAAACAATTGAGCTAGAACCTAATTATTTAGCCACTTCTAATAAATTGTTTGTAAAATCTTGTAAAAATATCCACTGTGTAGGCAACCTAAAATAGAACCAGTACCAATTGGAATTACTCAAAAAGGATTTATATAATTCCCTGAGTAATTAAAATACTCCAGTAAGCCTTTTTATAGATTCTACTAATTCCAATACTGTAAGTCTACACTTTTAATTCACTGTAATATTCCTCTTGTTCCACTGATTCCAGGGACATCTTGTTTGCAATTTTTGGAGTTGTATAACTTCTTCTATGAATTTATTACTCTAAAAAGAACATTAATTCATTTAATTATCCAAGACAAAACCTTGCTGCAAAAGCATAAAACAACTGTACAGGCGTGAGACACTGAATCCATACATATTTTATTTGCAATTTCAGTGGATTATTTTCTATGAATTTTACAAGTTCCACCTAAAATCTGCCAAAATAAATCAAATTAAAGGAAATAGTCAAACTTGACCGTTTGACCACGCCGACGGGCGTTGACGTGGCACTGACCAGTCAGCGCCCTGGGCTGGACCATTGGATGTTGATCGGAGGGCAGAGGAAAGGCGTGCGCGGGTGCTCACTGGAGCAGATGACGGTGGTGACGGCGTTGATCGGGGCGACGGCGGCGGCGGTCCTCGGCGGCGGGCGGCGAGACGGCGTCGGGGGTGAGGTGGCGGAGCTTCTCGAGGTGGCGGCGCGGTCTCCCGCGTGTGCAGGCGACGGTGGCCGGCGGCTGGAGTGGCGGGCGACGAGGTGGCGACTCGCGACGGCGTTGGTGGCCTGCGGGGAGAAGGGGAGGCGGGTCAGCGGTGGCCGGCGGCGACTCCCAGCGGGCGTGCGAGGCGAGGGGGTCGCGGGCGGCGGCGGGCGACGCTTACCAAGCTCGAAGGCGGCGGCGGCTTGCAACTCCTGTGAGCAATTGCTCGGCGATGGCGGCGGGGTAGATGGCGATTTTTCGGGGGTTTGGGAGAGGGGTCGTAGAGATTGATATAGGCAAAGATTTTCAGGGAGAAACAGTTTGAACTCGGCCCGATTCCGGAGGAATCAGAGCTATTCGCGAGTTGGGGCAGAACACGCTGACGTGTGGGTCCCACGCGTCAGCGATGCGTTGAGGCTGACGGGACGGGCCCGCTCGTCAGCGGGGCTGGCAGGCGGCGGCGGCGCATACTATCCGCCGCGCGCGCTGGGCTGCTGCTGCTGGCGTGGGCTGCTGCTGCTGCCGCGGCTGGGCCGCGGCCGGGCTGGCTGCGCCATCGCCCCCTTTTCTATTTTTCTTTTTTGATTTTCTTTTCCTTTTCCCTGGTGAATTTCCTAACTGAAATTTTCTGACAGGAACTGTCTATTATAAGATAAAAATTCGGATTGTTATAAAATTTGCTACGAAGCTCCGATTGAGGCGATTCAAAGTGCTACGGGTTCGTGACGGAACCCTCTACGCACCTGTGCCTTCCAAACAGCCAAAATATATTGTTTTTGATAGAAGCATGTAAAACCGAGCATTCAAGTGTAGGTGTCAAAATGCAATTGCAAGTGAATGGTTTTGCCAAAACTTTTTCAAACTGAATTTTTGCAATGATGATCATGATGCAATGACATGTATGTTATGCAGTACCAAATCTAAAATTTGGGATGTGACAAGATAACCCCCTTAAGATGAATCTCGTCCCCGAGATTCGGCGTGGCTAGCAAATAGGTGCGGGTGGTCCTCTCGGATGTCATCCTCACGCTCCCAAGTGGCTTCCTCTTTGGTGTGGTGGCTCCATTGCACCTTACAAAACCTAATCGTCTTGGTATGGGTAATCCTCTCCGCTGTCTCCAGTATCTTGACCGGCTTCTCCTCATAGGTCAAGTCATTCTCAAGCTGAACCTCCTCTAGTGGCACTGTGTCCCTTAATGGTGTATCCACCATCTCCGGATGGCACTTCTTCAGCTGGGACACGTGGAACACATTGTGGACAGCGGACAGAGCCTCTGGCAACTCCAACTGATAAGCAACCTCTCCTTTGCGTGCTAAGACCCGATATGGTCCAATAAACCGAGGTTCCAGCTTACCCTTGATTCCAAATCTCTTAATTCCACGCAGTGGTGATACCCTGAGGTACGCTCTATCACCTATCTCATACACCACTTCCTTGCGCTTGGCGTCAGCGTAGCTCTTCTGCCTCGATTGTGCTACCTTCAGCCTGTCCCTAATCAAAGCGACCTTCTCCTCGGTGTCCTTGATCAAATCAGGTCCAAATAGCTGACGCTCTCCTACTCCATCCCATAGCAATGGTGTCCGGCATCTTTTCCCATATAGCACATCGAACGGTGACGTCTTGATGCTGTTTTGGTAGTTGTTGTTGTAGGAAAACTCAGCATACGGCAAATTCTCATCCCAACTAGAACCATGAGCCAAAGCGCAAGCTCTCAACATATCCTCCAAAATCTGATTTACCCTCTCGGTCTGTCCATCAGTCTGAGGATGGAACGCTATGCTAAACTCCAACCTAGTTCCCAATGACTCGTGCAGCTGGCGCCAAAAGTGTGATGTAAATTGGGTGCCTCTATCTGATACAATGCTCTTGGGAAGTCCATGTAGGCACACAATTATGTCCATATAAATCCTGGCCAACCTTGCACTAGTGTAGGTTGTCTTCACCGGTATAAAGTGGGATACCTTGGTCAAATGGTCGACCACTACCCAAATAGAGTCGTATCCCGACCTGGTCCTGGGCAATCCTGTGATAAAATCCATTCCCACTGTATCCCACTTCCAATCCGGCATGGGCAATGGTTGTAGCAATCCTGCTGGCTTATGGTGTTCCGCCTTCACTCGGCTGCAAACATCACATAAGGCAATATGCTCGGCGATGTCTCCCTTCATGTTGCTCCACCAAAAGCTGTCCTTTAAATCCATATACATCTTCGTATTGCCCGGATGTATGGAATACGGCGAGTCATGAGCTTCCTGCAGAATCAACTTCCTTATCTCCAGATCGTTGGGAACGCACAAACGATCTCCATACCACAAGGTCCCTTGATCATCCTCGCGGAATTCTTTTGCTCGATCCTCCTTCATCTTTTCCTTTATCTCCTCTTTTTCCTTGTTTCCTACTTGAGCCTTCCTGATCATATCATGTAGCATTGGTTGGACTTCCATTGCTGCCAAATATCCTTCTGACACTACCTTCAATCTAAGCTCCTTGAATTGCTTGCACAAATCCTCGGGCAATTCCCCAACAGTCAATCCATTGGCATAGACCTTCCGTCTTAGGGCATCCGCTACTACATTGGCTTTTCCTAGGTGGTATTGCAAATTCATATCATAATCCTTGATAAGCTCCAACCATCTCCTTTATCTCATGTTCAGTTCCTTCTGTGTAAATATGTACTTCAGGCTCTTGTGGTCGGTGTACACATCGCAGTGTTTTCCCATTAGGTAGTGCCTCCATACTTTGAGCGCATGCACAATCGATGCTAATTCCAAGTCATGCGTGGGGTAATTCCTCTCATGGTGTTTAAGTTGTCGTGAGGCGTACGGCACCACTCTCCCATCTTGCATCAGCACACTTCCAAGTCCCTGTCGAGAAGCATCACAGTACACTTGGAAATCCTTCTAAAGATCAAGTAAACACAGAACAAGTGCGGTCACTAGTCGACGCTTCAGTTCCTGAAAGCTGGCTTCACACGCCTCCACTCAAACTTCCTCTCCTTCTTCAGAAGTTCCGTCATCGGCTTAGCAATCTTGGAGAAATTTTCTATGAACCTCCTGTAGTATCCAGCAAGTCCCAAAAAGCTTCGAATATCGCCCACATTCTTGGGCGCTTCCCACTCTATTAGTGCCTTCACTTTGCTTGGATCAACAGCGACTCCTTCTCCTGACACCACATGTCCAAGAAACCCAACAGTGTTAAGCCAGAATTCACACTTACTAAATTTGGCATACAGCTTGTGTTCCCTCAGCTTCTCCATAATTAGTCGCAGATGTCTCTCATGCTCAGCATCATCCTTGGAATATATCAGTATGTCATCGATGAACACAACCACGAACTTGTCCAAGTACTCCATGAATACCTTGTTCATCATGGTCATGAAATATGCCGGAGCATTCGTTAGTCCAAAAGGCATAACTGTGTATTCATATAAACCATACCTAGTAGTGAAAGCAGTTTTTGGTATGTCCTCCTCTCGGATCTTCAATTGGAAATAGCCCGATCGCAGATCAATTTTGCTAAACATCTTTGCTCCTTCCAGCTGATCAAACAAATCATTTATGTTCGGCAGGGGATATTTGTTCTTGATGGTCACTTCATTCAGCGAGCGATAGTCCACCACTAACCTCTTGCTGCTGTCCTTCTTCTCCACAAATAGAACAGGTGCACCCCATGACGACGAACTAGGCTGAATAAATCCCTTGTCCAACTGCTCCTTTAGTTGTTTATTTAATTCCTTCAGCTCATCCACATCCATCTTATATGGTCTCTTTGCTATAGGTCCTGTTCCCGGCATCAGATCGATGAGAAACTCCACATCCCTGTCAGGTGGCATCCCTGGCAGCTCTTCCAGAAACACGTCGAGGTAATCCTTTATCACAGGCAAAGTATCCATGCTAACCCCCTTAAGAGAATTCATCTTACACCTTCCCGGTCGCACAGACGACTTGAACCTAATTCTCTTACCATCCGGGGTTTTGAGCGAAACCGCTCGCTGTGCACAATCTATGTGTCCCCCATGCATAGACATCCAATCCATGCCCAATATTACATCTAAACCCTGTGACTCCAATACTACCAGATGTGCAATAAAATTGCGTGATCCAATCCTCACAGTTAAGTCGCGGCATCCCGCGCTAGCTATCATATCCCCTCCAGGTGAGCTTACTCTAATAGACCCTTTCAGAGACTCCATGGGTAACTTATACTTATCCACAAATGCCCTTGATATGAATGAATGCGATGCACCAGTATCGAAAAGTACAAGTGCAGGGTGAGTGTTGATTGGAAACTTACCAACCACAAGCTCAGGCTCATCTGGGATCTCCTCCACATTCATGTGGTTCACTGTGGCCTTCTTGTTGTTGCCTGGCTTCAGTCCCTTCTTCTCCGGATAGTTATCTGCATAATGTCCCTTCTGGCCACACTTGAAGCATGTCACCTCACTCAGGTCCTTCTTCACAAAGTTGCGGTCACGGTTGCGGTCATGTCCACTGTGTCCTCCAGAATGGTGAGTGTGTCCTCCCTTGTGCCTGTGGCGGTTGCTCTTATGGCTATCATGGCGATGACCATCGTTTCCATGGCTGTGGCGGTCATGGCTTCCATGGTGCCCATGGTCACTTCCACCATGCTTGGACTATCCATCATAAGAAGTGTGTGACTTGTGGTGAGAGCCAAAATGGTGATTGTTGCTCTTTCTCTTGCGGTTTTCCACCTGCTTGTGCTTCCCCTCCAAGATTCTGGCCTTGTCCATAAGCTCCTGGAAAGTGGGACAATAAACCACTAGCAGCTGCACTGAAAGCTCATCACTGAGGCCATCCAGGAACCTCTCCCTCCTTTTGGCATCAGTGTCAACATCCTTAGGGGCATATCGCGACAGGTACTTGAACTCCTCAATATATTCATCGACGGTGCGGTTGGTTTGGCGCAAGTTGCGAAATTCCTTCCGATTTAGGCTCAGAACTCCTGAAGATATCTGGTTGGTCCTGAAACCTTCCTCAAACATTGCCCAAGTCACAATGTCCAGCGGGTGGGTGATCTGAAAAGTGTCCCACCACGAAGAGGCTGGTCCCTCCAGTAGGTGAGCGGCAAATCTCACCTTCTCAGTATCTGTGCACCCAATAGTTACCAGATCCTTATTCAATGAACGCAACTAGTCAAGATCAACCATCGGCTCCGTTGCAGTAGAAAACTTCGCTGGCCTTAGCCTCAGGAACCTTGTAAGTGCATCTCCATGGGGTTGGTTGTTCCCATTGTTGTTGTTATTGTTCTGAGCTTCCATGAACTGGGTCATCACTTGGGTCAGCTGTGCCTGAGCCGCCATGAGCTGCTCCAACTCAGTAGGTTGACGGCGGGGAGGCATCTGCGGTTCAGCACAAGTAAGCTTAGAAACAATCGATTACGAAAACAGGATTCTACCCATGCATTATATTCAAACAACAACAAAACAATCACAGGCAAACATGAGCGAGCAACACATCAGCAAACAAACGATCCAGCAACGTTCCAGGGGTTGTCCTAGCAGTATATAGCTATTGAAATAGTTTTAGAAGCATTGGCAACAGTCATCAACACCAATTGACCAACAAAGCATTAAAACAGGAATCTGCCAGAATAGTCCAGCAGTGTTCATGAATTTTTCTACCTGACTTAAACTCGTCAGGAATTTTTGCTGTCTTTTGTGTGTACAGTACAGAGAGTTTCTAATCAAACCTATTTTATTAAGATTTTTCCCAGTTACCAATAAAATATGAAAATTCATGCAGTACAGATGTTTCAGCAGAAAACTACATCAGGAAAAACTCGGATATCAACCAAAACTTGTCATAACTCTTCTATAAAATTCGCGCAAATAATCCTGGAACTTTGGAGTACACATAGGAGCAACTAAACACTTTAAACTAGCAGTAATTGAGTTTTACATTGATCGAGACTTAATCTAACGATTTAACCTAACAAAGACTAATTGGTGGGCATCTATCTACTTCATGAAGAGGTTGCAGTAGGTCCTCGCACTCATGCGTTGGCGCTTCTGTCCACGAACCAACCATGGCGGCGGAGTATAAACCTCTCCTGAGTCATCACTTGAAACCTCAAATTCCACCTCTTCTGGATCCTCCTCTTCTTCTTCATTCTCTGCTGCGGATTCAACAGCTTCATCTCCTCCACCATCATCGTCTCCATCATCATCATCCTCGTCCTCATCATCATCATCGTTCCCACTATCATCATCATCATCATTGTTGCCATCATCCCCATTGTTATCATCAGAGGGTGGATTCAGCTGTGCTTGGAGAGCGGCAATCTGGGCTGCCATATCTTCAATAGTCGGGTCCCTTTCCTGGATGGTCACTTGCAGCTGTTGTATGGCTTGATTGTTTTCCTGCACGGTCCCATTAAGTTGTGCTATGGTTGCATCCCTGCCTATCAGTGCATTATTCAGAACATCCACAGCTTCATGCAAGGTCTCTATCTCCTGTCCCTGGACCACCATACCATTGCTGGCGAAATCTGCTATCTCCTTTACCATCATCACTTTCTTAGCTAGAGCTCCATTCTCCCTTTCCATATCCTCTATGTGCCTCCGACGGGGCAGCATATTGTTCCTGTCGCCCGAGGTAATCACAATGTTCCCATTCTCATCACGCCTTCCGTAGTCACGGTAGGGTGAGTCTTCTGGCAGCAGGTGTCGGACAAGATGGCACTGGCGTGACATGGCTTCATGCAGGGCCAAGTTTATTCCAAGTCCCCAGTTGCAGTATGTCTTGGTGTAGATCAGATGCACAGGGTTTGGCAAGACGGCATCCCTGAAGATGAAAGTGGTGATCTCCCATGCATATTCTCCATATCCATAGGTGTACAGCCTTCTTCCCTTGAACATGGGCAGTGGCAATCCCAATGACTGCGAGAGCTGTGCCAATTGTCTTGCAAAGGGCCTTGGTGATTCCATAATTGCATACTCAGTCCTGACTTCTCCCATCTATCAATTGAAAGAGGAAAGTGTGAGAATAGCATATGGTAAAGATTTACGAGAGTGAAAGGCATAAGATGAAAGACAGAGTTAATATAAGCTTTAATATTTCTATGGCTTCCTAATCCAAACCTAGGTCACGATCCTACGGTCGACACACGGGCTCTGATACCATCTTGTAACACTACGGTTCTGAAAAGACCGTAGCTTCTATGTGACATGCCAATCCCTGGATCGGTTCATTGGCCCACAATAGAATAAAGATGAATAACATAGCAAAATATCCGTGCATCATAAATAACGATGATCCAGAGTATCATTATTACAATAATGGCTTAGCCCAAGGCTAGCTTAGCTTATTAAAGTATCAACATAAACAAAATAAATCCTCCATTCTTCAAATTTCCCACAAGTGAACAAGTGCCGAGTGGAGTACCGTGGCCTAAATCGATCACTCAGAATCGGAATATCCTGCAACATGAAACATAGCAGCCCCGAATGGTCAATACATGGAATGTATGGCAAGTAGAGCTATTAAAGGAGACAATAGATCTAACATTTACATGCATATCTGGCAAGTGGAGCTGTGGTTAGCTTGCATTTGCAAATACCTTTGTCCTACTTTCATAAACAGTTTTTGATTTTCTTTGAAAAGATCCCAATTAAGTTAACCCATCATCATTAAAGCAATTATGAAATTAGAATGAGCGACAAACATGTCATGAACTTAATATCAAGCAACTCAGACGTCCATAACCGGGGACACGGCTAATCGATTAGTTTATACACCCTCCAGGGGTTAGTACACTTTACCCATGTGACTTGGCCAGCCCAGCTCGTACCACCACTCTCATATTGGGTGATGATAGGGAGAAGTCCAAGAAGGGACCGTTCGGGAAGTAGCTCCCCAAACCCGACACGCACCGGTCCAACCTACCAAAATTCTACATCTCTAGATACGTGGGAGTTACCACAACCTACTGAGTCCAACCAACTGCCCATTTCATTATTGGCACATGGTTGTACACGTAAGCTACAAAATAAAGAAGCCAATCATTTTCTCTTGATACCTGGGTGCCTTTCCGCAATGATACCACCAAAAATTATCAATCCAATCATACCCAGGAGATTCATTGATTAAGTTGTTTTTAGTTTTCGCAAACCAACACATTTAGAAACAACTTTTAGTGATGTACCAATCCCTCGTTCATCATAGCATGGCTAAGCACATCTACCAACAGTGGCTCGCCCTACCACATAATAGGACATAGCATAGCGATAGTAATATCCTTCACATGCATCTATAAAATACACGACAATGCATTGAAAATAGTAGGACAACATCATGAACAAGGTAGCATCTACTTGCCTTGGCTATAGCGGTCGAACAAACAATCCACACACGAGCAAGTGTTGCACTCGTCACAATCTACACGATACAATTGCAATCACATAAGCAAACCATACACAATCATATATAAACAATGACAATGCAAGATGCATGCCTGACAAGTTGAACATTGCTACAGTAGCTTCATATATTCTTATTTAGTATACCTACTGTATGTATGCGTGGAAAACATTTTAAGTGCATAGAAAACAAAGCATGCAATTTTAAATGCCCAAACAATTGAGCTAGAACCCAATTATTTAGCCACTTCTAATAAATTGTTTGTAAAATCTTGTAAAAATATCCACTGTGTAGGCAACCTAAAATAGAACCAGTACCAATTGGAATTACTCAAAAAGGATTTATATAATTCCCTGAGTAATTAAAATACTCCAGTAATCCTTTTTATAGATTCTACTAATTCCAATACTGTAAGTCTACACTTTTAATTCACTGTAATATTCCTCTTGTTCCATTGATTCCAGGGACATCTTATTTGCAATTTTTGGAGTTGTATAACTTTTTCTATGAATTTAATACTCTAAAAAGAACATTAACTCATTTAATTATCCAAGACAAAACCTTACTGCAAAAGCATAAAACAACTGTACAACAATATTCTGCGTGAGACACTGAATCCATACATATTTTATTTGCAATTTTTGTCCTAGTGGATTATTTTCTATGAATTTTACAAGTTTCACCTAAAATCTGCAAAAATAAATCGAATTAAAGGAAATAGTCAAACTTGACCGTTTGACCACGCCGACGTGGCGCTGGCGTGGCGCTGACTGGGCTGACTAGTCAATGGTCCATCTGGACCATTGGATGTTGATCAGAGGGCAGAGGAAAGGCGTGTGCGGGTGCTCACCGGAGCAGACGACGGCGGTGGCGGCGTTGATCGGGGCGACGGTGGCGGCGGTCCTCGGCGGCGGCGAACGGCAAGACGGCGTCGGGGGCGAGGTGGCGGAGCTCCTCGAGGTGGCGGCGCGGGCTCCCGCGTGTGCAGGCGACGGCGGCCGGCGGCTGGAGTGGCAGGCGACAAGGTGGCGACTCGCGGCGGCGAGGTGGCCTGCGGGGAGAAGGGGAGGCGGGTCAGTGGTGGCCGGCAGCGACTCCCAGCGGGCATGCGAGGCGAGGCGGGGCTTACCGAGCTCGAAGGCGGCGCTTATCCAGCTCGAAGGCGGAGGCGGCTCGCAACTCCGGCGAGCAATTGCTCGGCGATGGCGGTGGGGTAGATGGCGATTTTTGGGGGGTTTGGAAGAGGGGGTCGTAGAGATTGATATAGGCAAAGATTTTTGGGGAGAAACAGTTTGAATTCGGCCCAATTCCAGAGGAATCGGAGTTGTTCGCGAGTTGGGGAAGAACACGCTGACGTGTGGGTCCGCTCGTCAGCGGGGCTGGCAGGCGGCGGCAGCGCATACTATCCGCCGCACGCGCGCTAGGCTGCTGCTCCTGCTGGCGCGGGTTGCTGCTACCACGGCTGGGCCGCGGTCGGGCTGGCTGCGCCGGCGCCCCCTTTTCTCTTTTTTTTCCTTTTCCCTGGTGAATTTCCTAACTGAAATTTTCTGACAGAAACTGTCTATTATAAGATAAAAATTCAGATTGTTATAAAATTTGCTACGAAGCTCCGATTGAGGCGATTCAAAGTGCTACGGGTTCGTGACGGAACCCTCTATGCACCTGTGCCTTCCAAACAGCCAAAATATACTGTTTTTGACAGAAGCATGGTAAAACCGAGCATTCAAGTGTAGGTGTCAAAATGCAATTGCAAGTGAATGGTTTTGCCAAAACTTTTTCAAACTAATTTTTTGCAATGATGATCATAATGCAATGACATGTATGCTATGCAGTACCAAATCTAAAATTTGGGATGTGACATATGTATGGTGTGTTACACTATTCCAAGTACATTCTTGTTTTATATATCTTCCAAATTAAACTTGTTATGAGAAAATTAGTGATTAAAACTCTCACAAATTTGATGGCACACTTTATTTTTCTTGCCCCTAATAAACTTGAACCATTGTGTCATCTATGTTGTATATGCTTGCACTTATAAGTTGGGAATTAGCAGAACCATGCTGTCATGGGGAACACTTTCAACACCTGTAAATATCTACCCAGTTGATATCATGATCTTTTGTTTATTGATGTCGGCGGTGTGAAATAAAAGGGGAGCTTGTAAGTTCATGGAGTTATGTATATGTATTAGAGAAACGCCTGGGAGGCTAGCCTAAGCCATGCCTAATCATGGTGGAAACTTGCAGCATCACCATAGTGAGCAATCCATGAAGCATCCTTAGACAGAAATATAGAAAAAAGAGAGAGAAAAAGAAAAAATGCACCATGCTCATGGTAAATAAAAGGACTGCTGAGATGCTCACTGTCTGTTGCCTTGTCATTTTGATATGGGATAGCTCCTGTGTCATGGGGCAAGGGGTACCCCGTTGGTGGTTTTATATGATACACATATACTTACAATGACAAGAACTTGCTTGTGACTAAAGTTGAGTAGCATGAGGAACGACCCTCATACTCAAGGGACATGAGATTGCCAACTTATGATTTGTTAAGCATATACTTCATATTTGTTTCACTTTAACCTTAACCACTTCAAGATGGTTATGATATGGGCAATGAGAGCTGAAAGCTAATAAGTACCATAATTTTTGGAAGCTCTTTATGAAACTTGAAATCCCTGCTTCCATGTGAAGGGCCTTTCTTCCTACTTTTATATTGAGTCTCCACCTTCTATCTTTATGCACCAATAAGAGAGCATAGTTGTCATTCTTATTTTTATGTGCATTGTCTTAAAACTTATTGATTGATTCATAATGTTGATATTGCTTGTTCTTGAACTATTTGCACCCTTATGAACTTTGAAGGTGTCTTATGCATTTATGTTTTGCTACTCCAAGAGGGACAAGCTGAATTCCAGTATGCTATGTTTTCTATATGTGAAACAAACAAACGTATTTCAATGCATTATTATTCATGATCTTTGTTTGTATCCTTTCATGTTGCAACATAGTTTCTTTGTCTTATTGTTAGAACTACATCTTTCATGCTCATGTTTAGAGTAATTTGATACCAGCTTTCAATGCTTTGCAAATGGTTTGATCAAGATTGTGATGGTGCATGTCACCTCAAAAATTATTCTTTTTATCACTTACCTACTCGAGGACGAGCAAGAGTTAAGCTTGGGGATGCTTGATACGTTGTAAACGTATCTATAATTTTTGATGTTCCATGCTTGTTTAGTATCAACTTTTCTAAGCTTTGTCTACACTTTGAGGTATTTTTATACATTTTCTGGGACTAACCTATTAACAAGATGTCGTAGTGCCAGTTGCCTGTTTTCTGCTATTTTTGGTTTCAGAAAAGCTAGTAAGGAAATATTCTCGGAATTGGACGGGACGAAAGCCAAACTCAAAATTTTATCGGAGAGAACACAGAGACCGAAGGGCAGCCAAAGGGGGGCACGAGGTGGCCACACCCTAGGGCCGCGCGGCCTAGGGGGTCCTGCACCGCCACCAGGTGTGGGCTCCTCGGGCGCCCTCCTGCCTTGCCTCTTCGCCTATCAAGTCACCCCGATGCAGAAACCCTAAGCACCCGATCAGATCTCCACGAAACATCCTGTAGCCACCGCCACCATCGTCCCTAGATCGGGGGGACCTGAAGCTCTTCCTGGCACCCTGTCGGAGGAGAGAGATCATCCCGGAGGCCTTCTTCATCACCATGCCAGCCTCTGGTATGATGCGTGAGTATTTCACCCTTGGACTATGGGTCCATACAGTAGCTAGATGGTTGTTTCTCCTCCTTTATGCTATCATGTTTAGATCTTATGAGCTCCGTTCATGATCAAGATCATCTATTTGTAATCATACATGTTGTGTTTGTGGGGATCCGATGGATATTGAGATACTATGTCAGATTGATTATTAATTCTATCATGTCAGATTGATTATTGATTCTATCATGTCTGTGTTGTTTGTGATCTTGCATGCTCTCCGTTGCTAGTAGCTAGCTTGGCCAAGCAGATGCTTGTGACTCCAAGAGGGAGTATTTATGCTCGATAGTAGGTTCATGCCTCTAATAATCTCTAAGGTTGTAGATCTGTTGTTGCTACTAGGGAGAAAACAACAATCTTTTGTTCATGGAATAATTGTATTGTTTACTTTACACACATTGCTTAATGAAATTATCTGTTGCTTGCAAATTAATACTGGAAGGGGTTCGGATGATAACCTAAAGGTGGATTATTAGTCACAGATGCAGTTGGATTACGGTTTGTGTATATTGTTGTAATGCCCAATCAAATCTCATAGGAATCATGATGTTTAGTATATGCATTGTTATGCTTTCTCAACCTGTCAATTGCCCCGCTATAATTTATTCACCCAACATGTTATCTATCTTAAGGAGAATACGTCTAGTGAACTGTGGACCTCGGTCCAATCTTTATCATTGATACATCATCTACTATTACCGTTTACTTTCTACAACCAACTATTACCTTCCACACTATACATTTAATCCTTTGTTTTCAGCAAACTAGTGAGATTGACAACCTCATTGTAAGTTGGGGCAAAGTCTTGAGTTTGTGTTGTGCAGGATTCCAAGTTGTTAACAACACCTTGGAGTTGTTTCCTTGCTCCTACTGGTTCGATAACCTTGGTTTCATAACTGAGGGAAAACTTGCCGTTGTGCTCATCACACCTTTCTCTTGAGGTTTCCCAACGAGGCTCTATAATCAACCGAGCCGCGTCACTAGGTGAGAACAAGAACAAGCTGGCACAACTGTATGACGGCAAGGGGATTATGGGTGAGTCCAAGGGCCTCAAGCCTCTCTATAACCCAATGTTGAGGATTTTCTGCCAGACCATTCCCCCAGCACTGGAAATGATGATGCCATTAGATGTGCATTGGTTATCTTACTCCACTATACTCACAAGATTTACTGTGCTGGTCCTAATGCTGAAGTTTTTGGTATAGACATCATGGATTTCATCTTTGAGGAGATGCATCATGCCATTCTCTACAAGAAGTCTCCTCCATATGCACCACGTGTCATGAGGCTCATCAACACCCAGGCTCATGATTCACCACTTGCTTTGCCTCCCAATCTTGTGGAGCATGCACTTGTGTCTCTCCAGAAGAAAGGACACATGGGTCCAACCCCTAGATGCTCACATGCTAATGATGACGATGAGATTTATGAGACCGAGCAGGCTCCCACTCCTCCTAGGGGCTCTCGGAGGAAGAATGACTCCAATGCACCCATGCCACCCATGTCCCGTGAGTATGTTTAGGACAAGGTCAAGAAGGCCTCCTTTTGGGAGAAGACCCTCTGTTGCATGAACGTGGACATTCGCAAGGAATATCATGCCTCCTATAAGAGCAACCGCCGCATTGAGAAACTTCTCAAGGAGATTAAAGCTCGGTGAGTAGAGTATGAAGAGGAAGGAGGAGATGAGTACACATATGAGCATGGTACTCAACCATCAACTAAGTCTGACTACATGCTCTCATTTGGGGCTTAGAATGCCCAGCAGGACAGCCTTGTGGACTGGAAGACATTTTCTGAGGTCACTTCTAGGTTTTCTTCTCGGGACATGTCATCTTCTCGCCCTCACGACAAAGATCCTGCAGCTTCAGGTGGTGATGATGACTATGAGGATGATGAGGACTTGGATGAGGAGGACGACGACGATGACTAGAGTGATGTCTTGGAGCGCTAGCTTAGGTCTTTTCCCTTTTCGGTGTTTCGATGCCAAAGGGGGAGAAGACATTGTCATCAGGATTTGCATGGGCTGGGAATTTGGAATTTGGTCTTTCTATCGTTATCTTTTAAAATCCGAACATTTGCTTTGCTTCTTTGGTTTGTGAGATACTATTTGTGTGAGGACATGTTATGTTCCTATGTTATTGTAATCGTCAGAACTATCTATTTAGTATCTATTACCTGACTTGCATACTATACTTCTTTATCTTGCTGCACATTGTCAGGGGGAGCATCATTATATCTCATTTCAAAGATTTCCATGCAAAATCACTTGTTGTCATCGAACACCAAAAAGGGGGAGATTAAAAGGACATTTATTGTCTTAATCAGTTTTGGTGTTCGTTAACAGCTTGTAGATCATTTTACAGTGTGCTAATTTCTACAGGATGTTATACTGAAAAGTGAAAACCCGTAAACCTATGGATATGTCCCTGAAATATTCTGCAACTTTCAGAGAATTCCAGACCAGAGTCTTCGATGTGCAAACACCGGAGTCTCCGGTGTGGTCCAGAGTTTTCCCCAAAGTCTCCGGAGGGGCCTCCAGAAATGTGCATGGGACCTTATGTATACTGCCCCGAATATGGACCAGAGCTAGACCGGATTCTCCAGTGCATCCTCCTAGACCGGAGTCTCCGGTGTGTAAACACCGGAGTCTTTAGTGTGCTCGAGACCGGAGTCTCTGAAGAATCTCTAGAGTGGGCTTATCTATCTTGCCTGGGACATTTTGTATGGTGGTCCGGAGTTAGACCAGAGATTGGCCGGAGTCTTTGGTATGCATCAAGGTTAGACCGGAGTCTCCGGTCTGCAGACCAGAGACCAACTCCTGTGTGAAACTTTCTCCAACGGTCAGAAAATGCTTCATAAGCTGAGGAGCTATAAATAGGGGACTTCACCCCTTCCTCCAGCTGCTCGTTCCAGAAAATAAGTCCCCTACCATTTGAGCCACCAAATCACCAAGATCTCTTCATCCAACCATCCAAAGTTGTCGATCTTTGGAGAATCGAAGGAGGAGGCCTTGATCTATAGCTTCACCAAGAGAGATCTTCATTTCCCTATCATTCACTTGAGGTCCCCTTACTCTAGTGTTTCACTGGAAACCCTAGTTCTTGATTTGGTCCTTGCAAGCTTGCTTGCATTCGGGAGCCCCCAATTAACTTGTGGATGTGTGCCTCGAACTTGTTGTAAAGGTGACGGCTTCCACCTCGAAGGTTGCCGATATAGTGGAAGAGGTGAATCGAAACCTTTGGGGTGAGGTTAATCAGAGAACAAGGGAGGCTTCTCGTGGCATTGGTGGTTTGAAACCAACCCCTCTCCAAACACAGACGTACTTCCCCTTAAAAGGAAGAAACTGCGAGAAAGAAATCCTTGTGTCTCCGTGTTCTCCACTTTGGTTACTTCTATCCTTTACTGCACTTTACTTATCCTGTTCTTGCTTAGTGTTGGTGCAAGGTTGACATATAGGTAAATTCACCGTAGTTGCATAATCTAGAGAATTTTACCTTTTGTGTCAGACCCTAACTTGAAAAAGAGTAAAATTTGAAGTAGCACCTATTCACCCTCCCTCTAGGTGCCCATACGATCCTTTCACCGGAGATATGTGTAATTTATATGGCTCTCCATCCTGAGATGGAGCATAAGGTAAACTTGGGTTCTTTGCTCATCCAACACTTCCACCGCCAAAGATCAGCTCCTACGGGTGACATTCGTTGTGATGGCTTGATCACTCAGATCGTCTATGCAAGTGAGTTTGTCATGCCTTAGACCAGAATGGACGCGTTCCAACCTATCAAACCCCTACCACCAACTTTCCATTTGGCTAAGTTATTGCAACCTATATGATCCAGGCAGAGCCCATAATGCGAAGTGGCTGCACTTGAAGCTTCTCAACATTTGACATCTCAAATCTCTTTGTTCCTGGGTGGCATTCCACAAGTGAGATACCAAGTTTTCCCCAGTATACTGGACTTGGTGATGCCCAAGTTTTCCCCAGCATACTGGACTTGCGTAACCACTCAACACAAACCTTTCTTTCCATTCGACCCAGGTGATTCATTCACTTAGTTGTTTTATTAAACAAAACACAAGTCCTTGACTTAGTAATATTCCATAGCATGAATATAATCCAACCTTGTTTTCTACTAGCTAAGCTAAGCATGATAGTACTAGGAATCTTAACTTAGGAAAATTCTACTAAGGTTTCATCTACTAGGATTTCCCATGGCATAGTTTATACTTAGCAAAAATTCCATGCAAGTCCTACTTAGAAATATCACTAATGCATAGTGAAAATAATGGGACAAAAGTATGAAGCATCACTTGCCTTTTTGGTAGAGAATTATAAGTTCACTCCTTGATCTTGCAGTAGTCACACTCTTCAAATTCCACTACAATTCAATCAAGCAAGAAAATATTCAATCTACCATTCAAGCAATCATCACATAAAATAATAAAAACAAAGCAATGCATACAAGCATGCTCAAGATTGTTTTATTTCGAAAAAGTGGTTTCTAATAGGTTATAAACATTATAAAACACATATTGGTCATTTATAAAAGTGGCAAAAACCATTTGATATTAAGTTAGTGAAAATGGCCATTTTAATCATTTTTGTTTTGCTAGAAATGATTCAAATCAAAGGAAGATTTTCTAGTGTTTGCCAAATATAACTTCAACACAAATGTTAGTGTTTTAAGGTCAAGTGTTAAATATTGAAACCATTTGCAAAAGGTTTTACCTATAAACCATTTTTATACCAAAACAATATTTTATGTTGTTGGAAATGCCTTTAGCAAAGTAATAATTTTTATAGGGTTCACCAAATATATTTTTTAATCATAAAACTTTGTGTTTAGGGTCAGAGAATTTAATTCAAATCATTTTCCAAAGGTTTTTCTCCAAAAAGCATTTTTAACATATAAACAATATTTTTATTTGACTAGAAATGTTCCAATTCAAATATTTATTCTTTGGCTTCACCAAATATGTTTTTTCAATCCAAAAGTTGGTTTATATGGTCAGTAGGTTCAAAACAATCCATTTTCCAAAAAATTTACTTAAAAATCATTTCTAGAATAAATTTTATATTCAAATTATGCCTACACAAGTTTCTGCAAAAACAATAAATTTAACAGAAGCATTTCATTAAATAAAGTACATGGTTGGATAGAGTTTGTTTTGCTGATTCCATTGATATAAAATTTGCAAAATTTGGATGTGTGGATTTAAAGTTATGCAATTTACAAGTTTGAACATCTATTAGAACAAATTCTGGTTTTTAAAACAAATCACAGGCCACACGTCGTGTTCTAACTGGCTGGTACCGCTTCACACGGATCGTCCTACGCGGCGCGTTGGATTAAAATGAAATCGTGTGGCTCAGGAAGCTCCATACCGCTTCAGTTAAGTCAACCTATCGCATCGCTCGGATCTAGATCGGACGGCGCACAATGCATTGCCAAGAACTGGCGGCGCTGGCGGCGGCGACTGGCGGCAGCGCGCTCGGGCTGCGGTGTTCTGGCGCAACCAGGAAGCAAAGAAGAGGGAGAGGTTGCTCACGGGGTTCGTCGCGACATGCTAAAGCTCGAGGTGGTAGTCGTAGCTGAAGGGGCGCACGGACGGGTCAGCAATCTCTCGCCGGAGTTGCTCCTAGCGACGGGTGCACGTGGGCACCGTCGACGGTGAAGCTACAAGGAGTGCTAAGGCAAGGTAAGGGTTGCGTTAGATGCGCACTAGGGAGGGGAGTATGCGAGCATCAATGAGAGGGGGAGGCGCGGTGAGGGGTTACCAGTAGAGTTCGTCGGAGCCGGGGTAGATAGCAGCGACGCTCAGACATGGACAGAGCCGAGGATGTGGGGCGTGCACGGGCAACCTAAGGCCACTGGTGGATACGCACGGCGATGGGGGTCTAGCTCGCGTGATCTAGGAGGTTAGAGGGAGGTCGGGGCTCGCCGGAATTCGACGGAGAACTCGTCGGAGGCACTGGGCTGCAAACGAAAATTCGGCGCAGCCTGGAGACAGAGGAGAAATGGGGTCTGGGAGGAAATATAGAGGGGGAACGGGTGCTTAAAGGAGCATGGTCGCAGGGGGTAAAGGTTGCGTCAATGTCGTGAATTGAATCGAGCTTTTAATCGGCCGAAACGGCCGGCGAGGCGTGCTCACCGCGGGGGTGAGGAAGATGACTATCGAGTGGGCCAGGCTAGTCAGTGAGAGGGGGTAAGGAAAGGTGGGGGCCAGCAGTCAGTGACTCTGCGGGTTCGATTGCGAGTAAAAGAAAACGGTTCGGGGAGAGGGGGATGGGCTTTTGCTGGGCTTAGTGGGCTAGCTGGGTTGGGCTGGCTCCTTTCTATTTTTTTTGTACAAAATATTTTTCCTTTTTCTATTTTCAATTTCTGTTTTGATTTTCATTCAAACAATTCAAACACTATTTGAATTCAAACCTTCACCAAACTTTGTGTAGATTTTAATACTTTATTTAACATAATCTAAAATCAAGTTTAGAATAATTCTTTTATTCTTTTTAGGGTCTATTATTTATTTAAAAATAGACATTTGTTTTTATTTCAATTAGGATTTAAATATGTTTTAAAACACTATTTGAATTCTAAATTTTATCAAAACCTTTTCAGTAGGTTTTATTTGAAAAATAAAACACTTTGAATTTTTATTTAAAATACTTTATTAAGTTTTAATGTTCATTCAAAATAGGAAAAATGTCTTTACTTAAATAAAAATGGATATTAATAAATCCTTATGATTTTATTTAAATAAACCTTTACTCTTTTTATTAAACAAAAATATTTTATTTTATTTGCTTGGCCAAGTTTTAATTTGGATCTTTAAAATAGTCCTTATTTATTATTTCTTCCCTAGCTCATAAAAACCATATATTTTTATTTAAAGATCCAAAAATGGTGATTCCAACTTTTATAACTTTATTTATTATTTGTTTATCTTTTTAAATCCCTTTAGGATTCTATTTGATCAAAATAGGTTTTGATGTTTCCATTTGGAATCAAAAAGTTTCTTTTCACCCTAAAATTCAACAATTATTTATTTTGCACATTTCAAAATTTGGAAAATTTTGGGATGTGACAGGCTACCACCCTTAAAAGAAATATCGTCCCGAGATTTGGGAAAGGTAGAGGTTACAAGTTGGCTCAAGCAACTAGGGTACTACCACCCTTAAAAATTTTACACTAGATTACATCTTGGCTTGCTTGGGGTCTTGATGAAACTTCTCTCGACAGACATCTGCATAGTGTCCTTTGTTTCCACACTTAAAACATGTGAAAAGGCTGAGATCCTTCATAGGCCTGTTTGTCTTGTGCTTCATCTTTTCTGGACAATTGCTTGTATAATGTCCTTGGTTACCACAATTGTAACATGTGACAAGGTTGAGCTCTTCACGTATCTTATGTGGACAAGTTGATACATAATGGCCTAGCTCTTTGCAGTTGTTGCACCACACTTGGCTAATTTCCTTATACTTCTTCTTCTTCTCTGGACATTCATTGGCATAGTGTCCCATCTCTTTGCAATGGCAACATTGCACTTGGCTTTTCTCCCTCTTCTTCTTGGGTTTCTCCAAAGCTAGGAGTTCTTCTAGTTCATGCTCTTCATACCTCACCTCAAAGGTGGGAAAGTCTCCTGGTCTCCTTAATCGTTTCCTTGGATAATACATATGTTTCTTCTCCTGTCCATCAAGTTGAGTCATATTGCATGGAGGTGCAAGCTGAGATTTTCCTTTGTCTTCATCCTTCTTGGTAGAAGTTGTTCCTTCATGGGGGTTTACAAACTGTTGATGCACTCCACCATGTTTCCTTTGTTGAACTATGGAATAAATGGGGCATTGGATAGGGACATGATTATTTCCTTCACATAGGAAACAAGTAGCTTGAGATGTGGGGCATTGATTAGTTGGATGTTTCTCTTCACAATTAGGGAATTGACCTTCATGCTCTTTGGAAGTGTGATCCATGTCTCCACAAATATTGCAAGCTTGAGTTCCTTCTATAATATCATTCTTGACATCATTGTTGTCACCATCTCCTTGGAAAAGGCTGTCTTTCATGTTGATCATTTGAGTGGTCATCCCTTGCAACAATTGGGATTGAATTTCCAAAAACTTTTGCATGGTTGGGTCTAACTCATTGTTGTTGGCTAAAAACTGAGTTGTCAACTGATTCAACTGGGTTTGGTTTGCTAGTAGTTGTTCTCTCATGTGCATCTCTTGGTTGTTGTGGTCACCATTCTTGATGTTGGAGTTTCTTGGAGTAGTCATCTGTTTGGGTTGGATTGGGATTAGAATAGGCAAAAGATTTCTAAGGAAATAATTCTAATCACACACATCACAATTCACACAAGCAATGTGCAAACAATCACAAACAATCATTCCACTAAAACAACAAAGTTCAAGCACATTTTTAGGCAACAAAATATTTTTGCTACACCACATAAGTTGGTGGGTTTAATCTAAACTAAATATGGTGGTCCAACTATATGGTTCACTTGGGATCATTCCATTCTTATTAGTTGTTTCTTCTTGAATGAGATCATGGTTTCCTTGGGAAAATTCTTGCATCTTGGTCACAAAACTTCATAGGTGATGATGATTCCTTCTAAGTTATGTTTCCTTAGTCTTCAAGTCTTGAGTAATATTTCTTGTCTCACTTGTAGTCCTTAGTGATATCCAAGTTGAAGTCCTTGGTGAAAATAAAGTTGAAGTCTTTGATGATGTTGAAGTTGAAGTCACTTGAGTAGGTGAAGTCCTTTGCTCATGGTGAGGTCTTTGCTCGTCGAGTTTGAAAAGGAAGAGATGTAGAATCAAAACCAAAAAGGTTGAGGAAAGAGTTTACAAGATTGTTTATAAATAAGTTTTGGAACAAATACAACTCCTATATTTTCTAAGGGGTTCTGTCCAATCCTAGGGTTACAATCCTACAGGAAACACGGTGCTCTCATACCATCTATAGAGGTCCCAACCTTTAATAAGGTAGAGATCCCTGTGTTTACAATGCTAGTCCCTGGATCAATAGCTAGCATCCATAGTTAAGATGTAATATCAAGAAACAAAGGTCATAATACAACTTTATAACTAGGAATAAAATAATTCATTACATCTTACATAGCTCATTTGGCTATCTCATCACAATGCAGCAGAAATAACTATAGCATGGAGTCCCTCATCTTCAAAGTGCCACAGGCAATCATGTTGGTTGTAGACTTGTAATCCTAATCAACACACTTCACTAACATCAAACAAACTTGCAACATAATAAGTTACAGCCACAAGGGTCAATACATTTGAATTGTATTGGCAAGTGATACTATGGTAGTACAGTGGAGTCTATCATCTATATGCATTTGGCTAAGTGGAGCTTAGGCTTGCTTTGCTCAAAATAGAATTTTTTTCTTATCATTTGAAAACACTAAGTTTTTGCTTGTCAAAAATGCCCAAGGAACCACCAATAGAAATTGGTGAACCTTCACCCTTGTTCAACCACAAGTTTTAACTTAGAAATTGGGATGAGGAGATTCTTGATAGCTTCCATGTCTTGATGCTCAAATTGTCCTTTGCCAGGGACATGGATAAGTACTTACACTCTGCAGAGGTGGTGCACTTTCCCCACAAGACTTGGTTTCACCAAGACAAGATCTTTCAGAAGCCTTCCCTTGGACCAGAATGGACACGTTCCAACCTATCATCCCCTACCACCAACTTTCCATTTGGCTAAGTTATTGCAACCTATATGATCCAGGCAGAGCCCATAATGCGAAGTGGCTGCACTTGAAGCTTCTCAACATTTGACATCTCAAATCCCTTTGTTCCTGGGTGGCATTCCACAAGTGAGATACCAAGTTTTCCCCAGTATACTGGACTTGGTGATGCCCAAGTTTTCCCCAGCATACTGGACTTGCGTAACCACTCAACACAAACCTTTCTTTCCATTCCACCCAGGTGATTCATTCACTTAGTTGTTTTATTAAACAAAACACAAGTCCTTGACTTAGTAATATTCCATAGCATGAATATAATCCAACCTTGTTTTCTACTAGCTAAGCTAAGCATGATAGTAGTAGGAATCTTAACTTAGGAAAATTCTACTAAGGTTTCATCTACTAGGATTTCCCATGGCATAGTTTATACTTAGCAAAAATTCCATGCAAATCCTACTTAGAAATATCACTAATGCATAGTGAAAATAATGGGACAAAAGTATGAAGCATCACTTGCCTTTTTGGTAGAGAATTATAAGTTCACTCCTTGATCTTGCAGTAGTCACACTCTTCAAATTCCACTACAATTCAATCAAGCAAGCAAATATTCAATCTACCATTCAAGCAATCATCACATAAAATAATAAAAACAAAGCAATGCATACAAGCATGCTAAAGATTGTTTTATTTCGAAAAAGTGGTTTATAATAGGTTATAAACATTATAAAACACATATTGGTCATTTATAAAAGTGGCCAAAACCATTTGATATTAAGTTAGTGAAAATGGTCATTTTAATCATTTTTGTTTTGCTAGAAATGATTTAAATCAAAGGAAGATTTTCTAGTGTTTGCCAAATATAACTTCAACACAAATTTTAGTGTTTTAAGGTCAAGTGTTAAATATTGAAACCATTTGCAAAAGGTTTTACCTATAAACCATTTTTATACCAAAACAATATTTTTTATGCTGTTGGAAATGCCTTTAGCAAAGTAATAATATTTATAGGGTTCACCAAATATATTTTTTAATCATAAAACTTTGTGTTTAGGGTCAGAGAGTTTAATTCAAATCATTTCCCAAAGGTTTTTCTCCAAAAAGCGTTTTTAACATATAAACAATATTTTTATTTGACTAGAAATGTTCCAATTCAAATATTTATTCTTTGGCTTCACCAAATATGTTTTTCAATCCAAAAGTTGGTTTATATGGTCAGTAGGTTCAAAACAATCCATTTTCCAAAGATTTTACTTTAAAAACATTTCTAGAATAAATTTTATATTCAAATTATGCCTACACAAGTTTCTGCAAAAACAATCAATTTAACAGAAACATTTCATTAAATAAAGTGCATGGTTGGATAGAGTTTGTTTTCTGATTCCATTGATATAAAATTTGCAAAATTTGGACGTGTGGATTTAAAGTTATGCAATTTATAAGTTTGAACATCTATTAGAACAAATTCGGGTTTTTAAAACAAATCACAGGCCACATGTCGTGTTCTAACTGGCTGGTACAGCTTCGCACAGATCGGCCTACGCGGCGCGTTGGATTAAAATGAAATCGTGCGGCTCAGGAAGCTCCATACCGCTTCAGTTAAGTCAACCTATCGCATCGCTCGGATCTAGATTGGACGGCGCATAATGCATTGCCAAGAACTGGCGGTGCTGGCGACGGCGACAGGCGGCGGCGCGCTCGGGCTACGGTGTTCTGGCGCAACCAGGAAGCAAAGAAGAGGGAGAGGTTGCTCACGGGGTTCGTCGCGACGTGCTGAAGATCGAGGTGGTAGTCGTAGCTGAAGGGGCCCACGGACGGGTCGGCAATCTCTCGCCGGAGTTGCTCCTAGCGACGGGTGCGCTCGGGCGCCGTCGACGATGAATCTACAAGGAGTGCCAAGGCAAGGGTAAGGGTCGCGTTAGATGCGCGCGAGGGAGGGGAGTATGCGAGCGTCAATGAGAGAGGGACGCGCGGTGAGGGGTTACCAGTAGAGTTTGCCGGAGCCGGGGCAGATAGCAGCGACTAGGGGTGGGCATTCGGTTTTTTCGGTTAATTCGGTTCGGTTTTTCGGGTTTTTCTATAATTCGGTTTCTACAAAATAGGCACCAAAATTATTTTGGTTTTCTAATTAATCGATAGTTTGGTTAGTGGACAATTCGGTTCGGTATTCGGTTTTTAACCGAACTTCTGAAATAACAACACTGTGCCATAATTTATATCAGATCTATACGAGCTAAACCACTCATCGGCGCACCGGAAGCAACCTCCAGGTCGGCGAGTACCTGAAGCAATACATGGCTAGCTGATGTCTTGAACGCATGTGTAGAAAAAAACATAATAAGCATGATGTTTATCTTACTCGTTCAAAAAAATGATGTCTATCTTTTAAGCCGTATACATTCAACAAATTGTATGTATTGAGACTTTAGCTAAAATACATGATTATATCGGAAACAGAAATAACTGAAAGGCTTTGAACAAAATTCATAGACACAATTGACAGTTAAATCATGAACATGTACGTACATGTGGCTGGAGACATACATATATGCATGGGCTGCCTGACAGCTTTTGCATGCATGTCTTTTTGTCGCATGAGCTAGTACCTACGTACAGTAATGGACGCCTGGGACAGAATCATAAATATATTTAGCTCTATCACGTATATTTTTTGGTTTGTACGGTTATTTCGGTTAACAGAGAGTCAAAACCAAATTAATATTTATAAATTCTGTTAATCATATTTACTAACCGGAATTAGGTTCGGCTAATTCGGGTTCGGTATATTCGGTTTCGGTTCCGGTTAATTCGGTTTCGGTGTTCGGTTTCGGTTTTTTATGCCCACCCCTAGCGGCGACACTCAGACGTGGACAGAGCCGAGGATGTGGGGCGTGCGCGGGCAACCTGAGGCCACTGGCGGATACGCACGGCGATGGGGGTCTAGCTCGCGTGATCTAGGAGGTAAGAGGGGGTCGGGGCTCGCCGGAATTCGACGGAGAACTCGTCAGAGGCAGTGGGCTGCAAACAAAATTTTGGCGCAGCCTGGAGGCAGAAGAGAAATAGGGTCTAGGGGGAAAGATAGAGGGGGAACGGGTGCTTAAAGGAGCGTGGTCGCAGGGGGTAAAGGCTGCGTCAATGTCGCGAATTGAATCGAGTTTTTAATCGTCTGAAACGGCCGGTGAGGCGTGGTCACCACGGGGGTGAGGAAGATGACTGTCGAGTGGGCCAGGCTAGTCAGTGAGAGGGGGTAAGGAAAGGTTGGGGCCAGCAGTCAGTGACTCTGCGGGTTCGATTGCGAGTAAAAGAAAACGGTTCGGGGAGAGGAGGGATGGGCTTTTGCTGGGCTTAGTGGGCTAGTTGGGTTGGGCTAGCTTCTTTCTATTTTTTTGTACAAAATATTTTCCTTTTTCTATTTTCAATTTCTGTTTTGATTTTCATTCAAACAATTCAAACACTATTCGAATTCAAACCTTCACCAAATTTTGTGTAGATTTTAATATTGTTATTTAACATAAGCTAAAATCAAGTTTAGAATAATTCTTTTATTATTTTTAGGGTCTATTATTTATTTAAAAATAGACATTTGTTTTTATTTCAATTAGGATTTAAATATTTTTTAAAACACTATTTAAATTCTAAATTTTATCAAAACCTTTTCAGTAGGTTTTATTTGAAAAATAAAACACTTTGAATTTTTATTTAAAATACTTTATTAAGTTTTAATATTCATTCAAAATAGGAAAAATGTCTTTACTTAAATAAAAATGGATATTAATAAATCCTTATGATTTTATTTAAAGAAACCTTTACTCTTTTTATTAAACAAAAATAATTTATTTTATTTGCTTGGCCAAGTTTTAATTTGGATCTTTAAAATAGTCCTTATTTATTATTTCTTTCCTCGCTCATAAAAAACATATCTTTTTATTTAAAGATTCAAAAATGGTGATTCCAACTTTTATAACTTTATTTATTGTTTGTTTATCTTTTTAAATAGGATTCTATTTGATCAAAATAGGTTTTGATGTTTCCATTTGGAATCAAAAAGTTTCTTTTCACCCTAAAATTCAACAATTATTTATTTTATTTATTTATTTTTCATATTTCAAAATTTGGAAAATTTTGGGATGTGACACGAACCCAGGAGGGGACCCCAACTGGGAGAACGCATCCAGCAACAACAGAAGCATGGAGGGCAAGACTAGAATGCCACAGGCTAGGACGACTACGACCAGCAGCATCATCACAACCAACCTTTTCCCTAGTACCAACAACAAGGTATGTCTTAGCCTTAGCCAAGATTCGACTATGTACCGAGGAGTGACTTTGGCCAGGTGGTGCATCGCATCAACAACGTACAAAATACGTTGCAAGATGTGAATGCCAACATCATCAACCTCACTCAAGATTTCACTTCCTTCATGACCAACCTCCCGAAACACTATCCGGACTTTCCAAACTAGCAGCCGCCTCCTAACGATAGTGATGACAATTGATCTAGGATAGGCCAAGAGCCTAAGCTTGGGGAGGTTGAACTCCTCCCCACCTTTGCATTCATATTTTTTCTTCTTTTGATTTATTTGTTTTTCTTCCAGTGCATGTTTATTTTTAGTTTGCATTGATAAAATAAAACCCAAAAATATTAGACTAGTTTTTATCTTGTTTTATGTGAAGCTCTCTTGGTTCTCTCCTTAACTTTTTGCAGGTTACTTACTTCTAGTGACTTAGCTAAGGATAAGAACGCGAGGAGTTGACTCTAGTGAGAAGATAAGCAAGCAAGAGGAGGTACCACATTCATATTTTCCCTCTTCATGTAAGTTTATTCATGAACACAGTGTATTTGTTCGGTTGAACTTGAGTTCCACTCCACACTTAGCTTGTTATATTTTAGGACTTAATCTCAAGGCTGATACGTCATAAACATATCTATAATTTTTTATGCTCCATGCTTGTTTTGTGCCAACTATCTTATGTTTTGTCTACACTTTGAGGCATTTTTATACACTTTTTAGAACTAACCTATTTACAAGATGCCACGGTGCCAGTTGCCTATTTTCTGCTGTTTTTGGTTTCAGAAAGCTAAAAATGAATATTCTTGGAATTGGACGGGACAAAAGTCAAAGTCACTATTTTTCTGGAGCGAACACGCAGCCAAAAGGACAGACGAAGGGGGGGGCAGGAGGCGGACACGCCCTAGGGTGGCACGGGTCCCCCTCGCCGCGCCAGCCCTAGGTGTGGGCCCCTCGAGGATCCACCGACCTTGCCCTTTCGCATGCATATACATCTCCCCGAGATGTAAATCCTAACGGGGGCGAAAATCCATAAAAAGTCCCATAGCAACGCCGCAACCGAAGGGGAGATTCGGGGGACAGAAGTCTCTGTTCCGGCACCCTTCTGGGATGGGGAAGTGCCCCCGGAGCCATCTCCATCGATCTCCATCACCATCTCCATCGCCGTTGCTGATTCCCATGATGAGGAGGGAGTAGTTCTTCCTCAAGGCTAAGGGATCTACCGGTAGCTATGTGTTCATCTCTCTCTATGCGTGATCATATTGTGTTCATGAGCTTTGTAATCAAGTAGATCTGCTCTGCTACTCAAGTGCTTTAATAGATCTCCGGCTCTCCCCACGTGTGTGAAAGTGACAGCATGCATACCATGATGGCACTTAGGCTAGAGTCTACATAAATACTCAAGTGCTTCAATAGATCTCTGCTCTCCCCACGTGTGTGAAAGTGACAGCATGCATGACGTGGTGGCACTTAGGCTAGATTTCATAAATATTTATCATGAATATATTTGGAGTTGGATGTCTTTATGAAATTGTGGTGTTTGTTGGAACCATCTAGCGCTCAAGGTGACAGTGTGGGGTTATCTAGATGGGGAAGGCGGACTTTGAGGTGTGCTGTTATAGCCCTACCATGGATTAGAGTGTCCAACCGAAGAGTAGTTCAGGGTAGTATCATGAAGAGAATATATTTATATGAGAATGTTCACTAGTGAAAGTATGATCCCTAGGCCTTGTTTCTAAGCATTGAAACACCGTTTACAACTAGATCTGTTGCATGTTTGCTTGCTTCCATCTTTTTGCCTTTAGTCTTTTCCTCCCCGCCAGAAGCTCTTTTCTGGCACTGTTACCACATATAATCATCCATACCACTTGTTTTTCACTATGTCTTCGCTGAACTAGTGCACATATACACCTGACAAGTGTATTGGGTGTGTTGGGGACACAAGAGACTTCTTGTATGTTGATTGCAGGGTTGCTTGAGAGGGATACCTTTGACCACTTCCTCCCTGAGTTCGATAAACCTTGGGTAATCCACTTAAGGGAAACTTGATGTTGTTCTACAAACCTCTGCACTTGGAGGCCCAACACTGTCTACAAGAATAGAAGCGTGTGTAGACATCAAGCTCTTTTCTGGCGCCGTTGCCGGGGAGGTAAGGTAAAAGGTACTCACATCCTCTTGGTGTGTGAGTGCTCGAAGTTATTTCCTTTAGATTCTACAATTTTGCCTTTTTGTGTCTTGTTTTTATTTTCACTAGTTAGGCTTAATGGAAAACAACAAAAAAATTAGAGAGCTTTATAGTATTTATATTGAGTTAGGACATGAAGTGTTTGAAGAGAAAATTAAAAAACCTATGGAACTTTATTTGCATGCTAATAGAAATGTTATTAGTATGAATTCTTTGAACACTATTATTGCTAATGCTATGGAAACGTCTAAGCTTGGGGAAGCTAGTTTTTATGAAAATGATCTTTTTAGTTCCCCAGCTTTAGAGGAGAAATTTTTCTTTGATGATACTTTACCTCCAATATATGATGATTACAATGATGAATATGATATTTTCAGTCCACCTACTATTGAGGAGAAAATTAATTATGATTACAATATTCCTCCTATATTTAATGATTATGGTGATGAGAATAATTATGATCGCTATTTTATTGAATTTGCTCCCACTACAATTAATAAGAATGACTATGCTTATGTGGAGAGTAATAATCATTTTATGCATGTGGCTCATGATAAGAATGTTTATGACATAGTTATATTGTTAATTTTATTCATGATGCTACTGAAAGTTATTATGAGAGAGCGAAACATGGTTGTATGCATCTCAAAAATATTAAGTTTCCCCTCTTTATGTTGAAATTTTTGAAGTTGCACTTGTTTTGATTTCCTATGCTTGTTGCTTTGTGCTTTCATGACTTGTTTCTTTACAAGATTCCTATCCGTAGGAAGTGGGTTAGACTTAAATGTGTTTTGAATTTGCTTCTTGATGCTCTCTTTTACTTTGACTGATATTTCTTATGTGAGCATCTTCTCAAACTATCATGCCTAACTTAAATGCGTTAAAGAAAAGTACTTCTTAGAAGATAACCCAATAGTTTTATTGAGTCTTGAAAGTTATTACTTCTGTAATAACCTCTCCTTATCCTTTTTGTGTGGTTTTTGTGCCAAGAATAACCTCTAATGAGAGAGAAGTAAGATTTGGGAAGTTGCTGTCTCGAAACAGATTTTTGTGCTTCACTGTAAAAATTTGTGAAAAATCTTTGTATGTCGGATTGAGCTATAATTTTCTAAATAAATCCCCTAGGTTGTTAGATAAGTTTCGTTAGTTCAACACTTTTTTGATTTGGGCAACAGAAGGTCTTCGAAAAAATCGTTTTTTACCTGTTGGTTTGTTTTGGCAGATTTCTGCCATTATTTGCATTTGTCTCCTATCGATTTCTATTTGAGTTATCTTTGGGAAATTGGGCTTTTTAAAAGGAATTTCTACAGTATCTTGTGTTTTTAATGAAAAATTTTCTTCTTTGAAACTAAACCCAAAGGTTTATTATCTTGAATGCAGTAATGTTGCTAATGAAGAATTGTGTGAAGTTTTGTATGAAGGAAATTTTCAAGTGTAGGGGAAGAACGAGGTGATGAGATGAAGAATGGACAAAAGCTCAATCTTGGGGATGCCACCCCATGTCACCCCAAGAAATATTCAAGAGGTACAAGCATCAAAGCTTGGGTATGCCCAAGGCATCCCCTTCTTCATCAATAAAAATTGCAGGTCTTTCTAGACACTTTGTTTTTATTGTTTCATGCACTATTATATTGTTCTTGGAGCGTCTTTGTTTTTGTTTTTATTTTTATTTTTCTTGGTTTGCTGCAATAAGTTGGTTCGATCCCAGCACACTTATTTTGGAGAGAGACACACTCTATTTTCATTGCCTAGAACACTCTAGTTTTCATTCTTATTGTTTTGTGAGTGTTCTCTTTTGCTAGCACTGTGTTTAGCCTTAGTTTTCTTGTGCTTTCAGCTTAGAACTTTTTAATTCTTTTTTGTGGATTTGTGAGACAAGCTCACTGATATTTATTGATTATTATCTTTGTGATTTGTTTCAAATAAGTTGATTGGTGTTGAAAAGGAGTAGGAAGTTCTTGCTTTAGTAGTACAAGAAAAAGCTTGCTTTGACTATGACTTAGACTTTATCATGTCATGCTAGATGTTTTTTGACCTTATGCTTAGTGATTATTGTTGTAGCATGACTTGTTCCAAAAAATTGAGATTGCTTAATGTGCCTTAATAGAATCATGTGTTGTTTTAGCATACAAAAGCATAGTATTGTGGTATTCTCCTTTGATGCTTTGTTTGGGTTGACTTGGCACATGCTCACACCATGTTATGACTATGAACCAGTCACCTTATCCTCTATGATCATTTAGTTTTTGACTTGTATATGCTTGCACTTATACGTTGGGATTAGCAAAATCGTGCTGTCAACGGGAACGCTTTCAACACATGTAAATATCTACCCAGTTGATATCATGCTCTTTTTTTTATGGATGTCATCGGTGTGAAAGAAAGGGGAGCTTGTAAGTCCATGGAGTTATGTATGTGTGTTAGAGAAATGCCTGGGCCGCTAGGCTAAGCCATGCCTAATCATGGTGGAAACTTGCAGCATCACCATAGTGAGCAATCTATGAAGCATTCTTCTTATAAAAAGAGATTGAGAAAAATAAAAAAAGATGAGAAAAGATGAAAGAGAGAAAAAAGCACCATTTTCCCATGGTAAATAAGAAGATTGCTGAGATGCTCATTGTCTGCTTGCCTTGTCATTTTGATATGGGATAGCTCCTGTATCATGTGCAAGGGGTACCCCATTGGCGGTTCTCTATGATACACATGTACTTACTATGACAAGAACTTATCGGTAACTAAAGTTGAGTAGCATGAGGAGCGGCCCTCGTACTCAAGGGACATGAGATTGCCAACTTATACTTTGTCAAGCATATACTCCATATTTTGTTCACTTTAACCTTAATCACTTCAAGATGCTTATGATAGGGGCAATGAGAGCTGAAAGCTAACAAGTACCATGATTTTTGGAAGCTCTTTATGAAACTTGAAATCCCTGCTTCCCTTTATGAAGGGCCTTTCTTCCACTATTATATTGAGTCTCCACCTTCTATCCGTAGGCACCAATTATGAGAGCATAGTTGCCATTCTTAGTTCTATGTGCATTATCCCAAAACTTATTGATTGATTCATATTGTTGATATTGCTTGTTCTTGAACTATTTGTATCTAGTCACCCTTATGAACTTTGAAGGTGTCCTATGCATTTATGTTTTGCTACTCCATGAGGGACAAGCTGAATGCCACTATGCTATGTTTTCTATATGTGAAACAAACAAACGTCTCTCAATGAATTGTTATTTATGATCTTTGTTTGTATCCTTTCATGTTGCAATATGGTTGCTTTGTCTTATTGTTAGAACTTCATCTTTCATGCTCATGTTTAGAGTACTTTGATCCTAGCTTTCAATGCTTGCAAATGGTTTGATCAAGATTGTGATGGTGCATGTCACCTCAAAAATTATTATTTTTATCACTTACCTACACGAGGACGAGCAGGAGTTAAGCTTGGGGATGCTTGATATGTCGTAAACGTATATATAATTTTTTATGCTACATGCTTGTTTTGTGCCAACTATCTTATGTTTTGTCTACACTTTGAGGCATTTTTATACACTTTCTGGAACTAACCTATTGACAAGATGCCACAGTGCCAGTTTCTTCTTTTCTGCTGTTTTTGGTTTTAGAAAAGCTAAAAAATGAATATTCCCGGAATTGGACGGGACAAAAGCCAAAGTCACTATTTTTTCGGAGCGAACACGGAGCCAGAAGGACAAACAAAGGGAGGCCAGGAGGCGGCCACACCCTAGGATGGCGCGGGTCCCCCTGGCCGCGCCAGCCCTAGGTATGGGTGTAGGGTTTCGTAGCATGGAAAACAAAAAATTTCTACCGCATACAAACAAACAAGCCAAGATCTATCTACTAGATTGTAGCAACGAGTCGATGGAATAACTCACCAAATCGAATACTAAAAGGGGTAATAAGAAAGAATTTCGGACATCTCCATTCCTTTATTTATGGAAACTCAAATTATCGAATTCCGATTCAGGCCATATAAACCATCATACCAGTATAGTGGATCTACTACCAACACGAGTTCAACTGCCCGATTTCTAGAAGAAGATTCCAAAGTGTTTAACGAGAGCGGATTCTCGTGGGTGATGTAGTCGTACTCTTCCCGATCTCAAGATCGCGTAGACGATCCTTCCGGCGCTGCGTTTCGGCAGCGGTCCCGTAGTCGGTCACATGTTCGGTACTCGACGAAGACCTTCCTCTCCCTTGTTCCAGCAGGCAGCGGAGGTTGTAGCACTCTCCTCGCGATTCCGGCAGCACAACGGCGTGGTACCGGAAGTAGAGGGGAGATCTCGCAGGGCTTCGCCTTAAGCCAGAGCGAGTATGGTGGAGTATGAGAGAGTCCCTCGACGATCTAGGGTTTAGACACGCCGAGGAGGGGCTAGTGCCGGCGGCTAGGGTTTCACCTAGGCGGCGGCGGCGAGTGCCCTAGGGCCGGCGGCGGCTTGGAGGCGGCGGCGGCTTGGTACTAGGGTTTGGAGGAGAGGGTATTATGTGTCTCTAGGAGGGAGCCCTGCCCCTCCTTATATAGGTGGAGGGGCCGGCCGTCCAAGGGGAGGGAGAGGAGTCCCTCCCCAACTCGGCTTGGAGGTGGGCCGCCGGTTGGAGGAGGGAACTCCTCCCCAACTCGGTTTCCCCCTTCCTCCTCTTTTCTTCTTTCCAAATTTAGCCGTTTGACTTTTCAAACTAGCTATTTGACTTTTCAAACTAGGATTTGAATTAATTCTTTATTTGGTACAGCGATGACACTTAGTACATGATGCAATCATACCAACTTGATACAACACATTCATGTACCCTTCCCCTCCGGAGTGCTGGACATTCCGGAACATTCTAGAACATTCCCGATGAAAACACCGGAACCATTCCCCAACTCCGAAACGGGACTTTCCTTATATGAATCTTATTCTCCGGACCATTGCGGATCTCCTCGTGATATCCCGGATCCCATCCGGGACTCCGAACAACATTCGGTCTCTTTCTCATCATTCCATAACTACTCAAAACAACGTCGAATCCTTAAGTGTGTCTCCCTACGGTTCGTGAATTATGCGGACATGATCGAGACACTTCTCCGAACAATAACCAATAGAGGAATCTGGAAATTCATATGGCTCCCACATATTTCTACGATTACTTTGCGATCGAATGAACCACTTACATACGATATCAATTTCCCTTTGTCTCACGATAGTTTACTTATCCGAGGTTATGATCGTCGGTATCTCTGCATACCTAGTTCAACCTCGTTACCGATAAGTACTCTTTTCTCGTTCCCGTGATATGTGATCCCTTGTGAGCCAGTCACATGCTTGCAAGCTAATTGGATGACATTTCACCGAGAGGGCCTAGAGTATATCTATCCGTCATATGGATGGACAAATCCCACTCTTGATCCATGTGTTTCAACCAATACTTTCCGAACACTCAATGCCACCTTTATAGCCACCCAGTTACGGTGTGGTGTTTGATGTCATCAAAGCATCCATCCGGTAAAGGTGATATGCATGATCTCATGGTCGAAGGAATTAGATTACTATGTATCAGAAAGCATATAGCAATTGAACTATTAAAATGACTTGATCTTTATGCTATGCTTATCTATAGGAGTATGTCCATCATATCATTCTCCTAACGATATGATCTTGTTGTTAATAACATCTCAATGTTCATGATAGGGAAACCACAATCATCTATTAACCAACAAGCTAGTATTATATAGAGGCTTTACTAGGGACTTCAAATTAAGTTTACAAATCACACAAGTATTAATGTTTCCTTGTTAATACTATTATAGCATGAATGTAAACATTTATCATAAACACAAAGATATAATAATAACTACATTTATTATTGCCTCTAGGGCATATCTCCAACAATGGGCCCCTCGAGGCTCCACCGACCTTGCCCTTTCGCCTATATATACGTCTTCCCGAGGCATAAACCCTAACGGGGGCGGAAATCCACAAAAAGTCCCACAGCAACGCCGCTACCGAAGGGGAGATTCAGGGGACAGAAGTCTCTGTTCCGGCACCCTGCCTGGACGGGGAAGTGCCCTCGGAGCCATCTCCATCGATCTCCACCACCATCTCCATCGCCGTTGCTGATTCCCATGATGAGGAGGGAGTAGTTCTTCCTCAAGGCTAAGGGCTCTATGAAGGGAATATGCCCTAAGAGGCAATAATAAAATGTTTATTATGTGTATTCCAAGTATATGATAGATGTTTATTTTGTATGCTATAATTGTATTAATACGGAAACGTTAATACATGTGTGTTTAATAAACAAACAGAAAGTTCCTAGTTATGCCTCTCTCATAAACTAGTTCGTTGATTAACAAGATGATCACAGTTTCCTGATCATAGACATTGGATGATGTTAATAACGAGATCACAACATTAGTGTAATGGTGTGATGAATATTCATCCGAAGTATAGCATTACGATCAAAGTCATTGAGTTTATATTGTTATAAACAACTTACGAAGTAGTCCTAATCCTTAGACCATGAGATCATGCCAATCACTAACACCAGAAGAGTTTCTTGTTGACATCAAACGTCACTCCGTAACTGGGTGATTATAAAGATGGCTTCAAAGCTAATAAAGTGTTATGTTGAGAATCATGGATCAAGAGTGGAATTTTTTCATCCCGATGATGGATAGATATGCTCTGGGCCCTCTCGGTGATATCACATTGGTTAGCTTGCAAGCAAGTGATTTGATCACTAGAATGTTATATCACGGGAACGAGAAAAGAGTGCATGTCAGTAACGAGATCGAACTAGGTATGGAGATACCGATGATCGAATCTCGGACATGTAATATATCATGAAACAAAGGGATTAAGATACAAGCATAAAAGGTTCCGACGATCACAGGAAAAGTCATCGTTGAATGTGTGGGAGTCAGTATGGATCTCCAGGTCCCGCTACTGATTATTGATCGGAGAAGGGTCTCGATCATGTCCGCATTATTCGCGAACCGTAGGGTGACACACTTAAGGGACACTGGCATCCAGTTGGAGCAAATGTTTCATGCCGAAAGAATAAACAAGCGCAGAAATTTATTTCACTAGATACCAAAACAGGTTTTCGGGTGAAATTGCATAAAGTGGTTATGTATGTGAAATGGAATTCTAGCAAGGGGTTATTTGTGTATGTTTGTCATTAAAGTAATTGACAAAATTCTGAATAAAATAAAAGAGTTTTATTTAATTAGAGTTTGCATTAAATTTGGTGGAAATTTAATGGCATGTTTGAGTGGGATTTTGAGTGGAGGGAATTTAAAGGAATTTTGTGAGTGGAGTGTCCACCCACATGAAGAGGGGAGGGCAAGGGGCAGCCCCCATGCGCCGGCCACCCCCTTGGGGTTCCCCCTCCTCCTATAAAAGGCACCCCTCTCCTCACTTCTCACTCACACCTCCTCGTGAAGGATCTCTCTCCCCCTCTAGAATTTATCCCCCATGGTCTCGGACTAGTGAGATACATGTTCCCGGTGGCTATTCGGCAAGAAAGGGTTGTGCTTCCGCTGCATCGCTGGAGCGAGGAGGCGGAGGTTGCCCGGTGTCTTGTACGTGTGTGCGAGCACGGATGCGCTGCTGCTTTGCGGCGCTAGGACTTCCTCTCGATCTTGAGATCGACAAGGGATCGTCTACATCAACCACGAGTTGAACTCGTTAAGCTTTGTCGGTCTTCAAGGGTATGTTCTCTACGGATATACATCCGCCCGTTGTTTGTATCTAGTAGATAGATCTTGGTACATAGTTCCCATCGTAGGAATTTTTTTGTTTTCTATGCTGCGAACCCTACAGTGGTATCAGAGCCGGATCTATGCGTAGATGCTTTACACGGGTAGTACACATATGAGTATGTGGGCGATGATGATCATGTTGTTGCTCCTTAGTTGTAATTTTGGATATTGGTGGCATAGTGGGATGAAGCGGCCCGGACAAACTTCACATGTCCTCGCGCATGAGACCTGTTCCACGCTTGACATGCAACTAGTTTGCACAAGTGGCTAGCGGGTGTCTGTCTCTCATACTATAGTCAATATCTATTTTGCAACGAGTTGTCAACAATTTGGTTATCCTCGTTGTGGTTCATGTTCGTAGGTAAGAACGATTCTATCTCGAAAGCCCTAAGCCACGTAAAACTTGCAATGGATAAATTAGAGGCGTCTAGTTTAGATTGTTGCTGGGCTAGTGTTATGATATGGTGATGTTGTAAGTAGAAGTATGCGATGATACTCTTACAACATACATAACGTGTAATCTCCATAGACCTTCGACTTACACATATAGGTATGATAGTGATCATACCACGATGCACATGATAGAGATCATCTGCGGGAACCATAACATTTCACTAATAAACATGTGATGTTTGATAGCATCTTATATTGCTTGTTTAGCGCTTTGTTAGCATAATAAGATGATCCCTCTTTTAAATATCAAGATAAGAATGTGTTCTTCCTTTAGTATGCACCGATTATGTTTTCGTCGCTCCAAGACATCACGTGATGATCGGGTGTTCTTGGATCCACGACCATATTTCGGGTGTAAAACAGTTACACACACGAATACTAAGGTTCTAACTTGGCGAGCCTAGCATGTACAGACATGGCCTCGGAACACGGACTGAAAGGTTAAGCATGAGTCATATAGTTGATATGATGCCCATTTGATGCTCGCCTTTGAAGCTACACCGACTCACGTGATGATCGGACTTGGTGTAGTGGATTTGGTTCATGTAATCACCAAAAAGGCACGAGGGATGTCGTTTTTGAGTGGGAGTTCATTCGTAATATGGATTAGTTGAACTCAATCTATCATAAACTTAGTATAAACTTTACAAATTCTGTTGTAGATGGCACCACCTGCTTTTAATTTCAATGTGTTCATGGAGAAAGAGAAACTTGGAACGAACGGTAGCAACTTTACCGAATGGGCCATGAATTTGAGGATTCTCCTCTCTGCTGCACAAAAGCAATATGAGCTAAAAGCACCGTTAGGCCCCCCACCTTTAGAGGATGCCCCTGACGAGGAGAAGAATGTCTATCAGACTCGTCAGGAGGACCACAACTTAGTTCATTGCGGCATATTGTATGGGCTAGAGCCGGAACTTCGAAAGCGTTTCGAAAACGACAATGCATTTGATACAATGGGTGAGTTGAAAATGATTTTCGACACACATGCTGCTGTAGAGAGCTACAACACTTCAGAAAAGTTCTTTAGCTGCATGATGGAAGAGCACAACTCCGTTAGTGAGCATGTACTCAAGATGTCGGGTTACACCGATAAGCTTGTGTCCTTGGGAATAACGATTCCCATTGACTTAGGCATCCATCGTGTTCTGCAGTCTCTGCCACCTAGCTATAAGAGCTTCGTGATGAACTATAATATGCAAGGCATGAAGAAGTCTCTCCCCGAGCTTCTGTCAATGCTTAAAACTGCAGAAGTGGAGATCAAAAAGGAACATCAAGTGTTGATGATCAATAGGAACACTGGTTTCAAGAAAGACAAGAAGGGAAAACGGAAGGGAAGTAATGGCGGCAAGCCTGTTGTCGTGCCTGAAAAGAAACCCCGAGTTGGACCTAAGTCTGATACCGAGTGCTACTATTGTAAGGGGACTGGCCACTGGAAGCGCAACTGCCCCAAGTATTTGGCAGACAAGAAAGCCGGCAAGGCAAACAAAGGTATATATGATATACATGTTATTGATGTGTACTTGACTAGTGCTCGTAGTAGCACCTGGGTATTTGATACCGGTTCAGTTGCTAATATTTGTAACTCAAATCATGGGCTGCGGAACAAGCGACCGCTAGCAAGGGGTGAGGTCAAGATGTGTGTCGGCAATGGATCAAGCGTTGATGTGATCGCCGTCGGAACGCTGCCTCTCCACTTGCCGTCGGGATTAGTTATAAACTTGAATAATTGTTATCTGGTGCCTGCACTGAGCATGAACATTGTATCTGGATCGTGTTTGATGTGAAGTGGTTATTCATTTAAATCCGAGAACAATGGTTGTTCCGTTTATATGAATGAAATCTTTTATGGTCATGCACCGATGATGAATGGTTTATTTATTTTGGATCTCGATAATAATGTTACACATATTCATAATGTTGATGCTAAAAGGATTAAACTAAATGATGATATATCCGCATATATGTGGCACTGCCCTCTAGGTCATATTGGCGTTAAATGCATGAAGAAGCTCCATTCGGATGGACTTTTGGAATCACTTGATTATGAATCATTTGATACATGTGAGCCATGCCTTATGGGCAAGATGACTAGAATGCCATTTTCCGGTTCAATGGAACGGGCGACAGATTTATTGGAAATCATACATTCTGATGTATGTGGTCCAATGAGTGTGTCGGCACGAGGTGGATATCATTATTTTGTTACCTTCACGAATGATTTGAGTAGATACGGTTATATCTACTTGATGAAACACAAGTCTGAAACCTTTGAAAAGTTCAAGGAATTTCAGAATGAAGTGGAAAATCATCGTAATAGAAAGATCAAATTTATACGGTCCGACCGTGGAGGTGAGTATCTAAGTTATGAGTTTAGCACTCACATGAAAGAGTGTGGAATTGTTTCACAACTCACACCTACCGGAACACCACAGAGAAATGGTGTGTCGAAACATCGTAATCGTACTTTATTAGATATGGTTCGATCTATGATGTCTCTGACGGACTTGCCGTTGTCATTTTGGGGTTATGCACTAGAAACTGCCGCATTCACTTTAAGTCGGGCACCATCTAAATCCGTTGAAAAGACACCGTATGAATTGTGGTTTGGAAACAAACCTAAGCTGTCATTTCTTAAAGTTTGGGGATGCGATGTTTATGTGAAGAAACTTCAACCGGATAAACTCGAACCCAAAGCGGAAAAATGCGTCTTCATAGGTTACCCTAAGGAAACTATTGGATATTCCTTCTATCACAGATCCGAGGGCAAGGTTTTTGTTGCCAAGAATGGATCCTTTCTAGAGAAAGAGTTTCTCGCGAAAGGTGTGAGTAGTCGGAAGGTAGAACTCGAAGAGGTTATTGAACCTTCTCTTCAAAGTATGGCGAGTAGCGCAGCACCAGAAGTTGTTCCGGAGTTGGCTCCACCTGTTGAAGAGGGAACTAATGATAATGATCATGAAACTCCGAAAGAGAGTACTACCGAACCTCGCAGGTCAAGCAGGATGCGTGCAGCTCCCGAGCTGTACGGAAATCCTGTCATGAATTTCATGGTTGATGAAAATGATGACCCTGCGACATATGAAGAAGCGATGATGAGCCTAGATTCCAACAAATGGTTAGAAGCCATGAAATCCGATATGGAATCCATGTATGAAAATCAAGTTTGGAACTTGGTGGACTTACCTCACGACCTAAAGGCCGTGGAGAACAAATGGATTTTCAAAAGGAAAACTGATGCTGATGGTAATGTGACCGTCTATAAAGCTCGACTTGTCGCAAAGGGGTTTCGACAAATTCAAGGAGTTGACTACGATGAGACATTCTCTCCCGTAGCGATGCTTAAGTCAGTTAGGATTATGTTAGCAATTGCTGCATATTTCAATTATGAGATATGGCAGATGGATGTCAAAACCGCGTTTCTCAATGGTAATATTGATGAAGAGTTGTATATGATACAACCAAAGGGTTTTGTTGATCCTAAGGATGCTAACAAGGTGTGCAAGCTTCAGCGATCCATCTATGGATTGAAGCAAGCATCACGAAGTTGGAATCTCCGCTTTGATGAGGTGATCAAAGAGTTTGAATTTGTCCAAACGTATGGAGAAGCTTGTATTTACAAGAAAGTGAGTGAGAGCAATGTGGCATTTCTGATATTATATATGGATGACATATTATTGATCGGAAATGATATAGATCTTTTAAACAGTGTTAAAAGTTATCTAAACAGCAAATTTTCAATGAAGGACCTAGGTGAAGCGTCATACATATTAGGCATAAAGATCTATAGAGATAGATCTAGGCGCCTAATAGGGCTATCGCAAAGTACATACCTTGATAAGATTTTAAAGAAGTTTAAAATGGAAGATAGTAAGAAGGGGTTCTTACCTATGACACAAGGCACGACATTGAGTAAGACTCAAAGTCCGGCTACGACGGAAGAAAGAGAGATAATGGACAAGGTCCCCTATGCTTCAGCCATAGGCTCTATAATGTACGCCATGCTATGTACAAGACCGGATGTGGCACATGTTATTAGTTTGACTAGTAGGTACCAATCGGATCCAGGTTCAGAACACTGGAAAGCGGTCAAGAATATCCTTAAGTACTTGCGAAGAACTAATGATATGTTTCTTGTATACGGAGGTGAAGAAGAGCTCGTCACTAAGTGTTATGTCGACGCTAGCTTTGACACCGATCCGGATGACTCTAAGTCTCAATCCGGATACGTATTTCTCATGAATGGCGGAGCGGTTAGTTGGAGGAGCTCCAAACAACCTGTGGTGGCGGGATCAACAACGGAGGCCGAATATGTTGCTGCTTCAGAAGCGGCTCAGGAAGCAGTTTGGATGAAGGAGTTCATATCCAAACTAGGTGTGGTTGCAAACGCGTTGGACCCAATGGTGATCTATTGTGACAACAATGGTGCCATTGCCAATGCCAAAGAGCCAAGGTCTCACAAGCATTCCAAGCATATTAAGCGCCGGTTTCACTCCATCCGCGAGCATGTCAAGGATGGAGATATAAAGATTTGTAAAGTACATACATATCTCAATGTAGCAGATCCATTGACTAAAACTCTCCCTAGAGCAAAACATGATCTACACCAGAACTCCATGGGTGTTAGATACATCATAATGTAACTAGATTATTGTCTCTAGTGCAAGTGGGAGACTGAAGGGAATATGCCCCGAGAGGCAATAATAAAATGTTTATTATGTGTATTCCAAGTATATGATAGATGTTTATTTTGCATGCTATAATTGTATTAATACGGAAACGTTAATACATGTGTGTTTAATAAACAAACAGAAAGTTCCTAGTTATGCCTCTCTCATAAACTAGTTCGTTGATTAACAAGATGATCACAGTTTCCTGATCATAGACATTGGATGTTGTTAATAACGAGATCACAACATTAGTGTAATGGTGTGATGAACATTCATCAGAAGTATAGCATTACGATCAAAGTCATTGAGTTTATATTGCTATAAACAACTTACGAAGTAGTCCTAACCCTTAGACCATGAGATCATGCCAATCACTAACACCGGAAGAGTTTCTTGTTGACATCAAACGTCACTCCATAACTGGGTGATTATAAAGATGGCTTCAAAGATACTAAAGTGTTATGTTGAGAATCATGGATCAAGAGTGGAATTTGTTCATCCCGTTGACGGATAGATATGCTCTGGGCCCTCTCGGTGATATCACATTGGTTAGCTTGCAAGCAAGTGATTTGATCACTAGAATGTTATATCACGGGAACGAGAAAAGAGTGCATGTCAGTAACGAGATCAAACTAGGTATGGACATACCGATGATCGAATCTCGGACATGTAATATATCGTGAAACAAAGGGATTAAGATACAAGCGTAAAAGGTTCCAACGATCACAGGAAAAGTCATCATTGAATGTGTGGGAGTCAGTATGGATCTCCAGGTCCCGCTACTGATTATTGATCGGAGAAGGGTCTCGATCATGTCTGCATTATTCGCGAACCGTAGGGTGACACACTTAAGGGACACTGGCATCCAGTTGGAGCAAATGTTTCATGCCGAAAGAATAAACAAGCGTAGGAATTTATTTCACTAGATACCGAAACAGGTTTTCGGGTGAAATTGTATAAAGTGGTTATGCATGTGTAATGGAATTCTAGCAAGGGGTTATTTGTGAATGTTTGTCATTAAAGTAATTGACAAAATTCTGAATAAAATAAAAGAGTTTTATTAATGAGAGTTTGCATTAAATTTGGTGGAAATTTAATGGCATGTTTGAATGGGATTTTGAGTGGAGGGAATTTAATGGAATTTTGTGAGTGGAGTGTCCACCCACATGAAGAGGGGAGGGCAAGGGGCAGCCCCCATGCGCCGGCCACCCCCTTGGGGTCCCCCTCCTCCTATAAAAGGCACCCCTCTCCTCACTTCTCACTCACACCTCCTCGCGAAGGATCTCTCTCCCCCTCTAGAATTTATCCCCCATGGTCTCGGACTAGCGAGATACATGTTCCCGGTGGCTATTCGGCAAGAAAGGGTTGTGCTTCCGCTGCATCGCTGGAGCGAGGAGGCGGAGGTTGCCCGGTGTCTTGTACGTGTGTGAGAGCACGGATGCGATGCTGCTTTGCGACGCTAGGACTTCCTCTCGATCTTGAGATCGGCAAGGGATCGTCTACATCAACCACGACTTGAACTCGTTAAGCTTTGTCGGTCTTCAAGGGTATGTTCTCTACGGATATACATCCGCCCGTTGTTTGTATCTAGTAGATAGATCTTGGTACATAGTTCCCATCGTAGGAAATTTTTTGTTTTCTATGCTGCGAACCCTACACTCTACCGGTAGCTATGTGTTCATCCCTCTCTATATGCGTGATCATATTGTGATCATGAGCTTTGTAATCAAGTAGATCTGCTCTGCTACTCAAGTGCTTTAATAGATCTCCGGCTCTCCCCACCTGTGTGAAAGTGACAGCGTGCATACCGTGGTGGCACTTAGGCTGGAGTCTACATAAATACTCAAGTGCTTCAATAGATCTCTGCTCTCCCCACGTGTGTGAAAGTGACATCGTGCACGCCGTGGTGGCACTTAGGCTAGAGTTCATAAATATTTATCATGAGTATATTTGGAGTTGGATATCTTTATAAAATTGTGGTGTTTGTTGGAACCATATAGCGCTCAAGGTGATAGTGTGGGGTTATCTAGATGGGGAAGGCGGACTTTAAGGTGTGCTGTTATAGAGCTACCATGGATTAGAGTGTCCAACTAGAGAGTAGTTCAGGGTAGTATCATGAAAAGAATATATTTATATGAGAGTGTTCACTAGTGAAAGTATGATCCCTAGGCCTTGTTTCTAAGCATTGAAACACCGTTTACAACTAGATTTGTTGCATGTTTGCTTGCTTCCATCTTTTTGCATTTAGTATTTTCCTCCCTGTCAGGATCTCTTTTCTAGCACCGTTGCCACTTATAATCATCCATACCACTTGTATTTCACTATGTCTTCGCCAAACTAGTGCACATATACACCTGGCAAGTGTATTGGGTGTGTTGGGACACAAGAGACTTCTTGTATCTTGATTGCAGGGTTGCTTGAGAGGGATACATTTGACCACTTCCTCCCTGAGTTCGATAAACCTTGGGTAATCCACTTAACGGAAACTTGTTGCTATTCTACAAACCTCTGCACTTGGAGGCCCAACACTGTCTACAAGAATAGAAGCGTGTGTAGACATCAAAGGCTAATGTCAGTACTTTGGTTTCGACTTATGACAATCACAATCGGTTAGAAAAACAACCTTGTTGGATTAAATTATAATTCTTTTGAAACAAGAAAAAGTGTCTTCATGAAAACTTTGGTGCCATGTTTTTGTATTCAGGGCTTAATCTTAGTAGCACTCAACCCCGCATCTTAATGCTTTGACTTGGTAGCACCTTCTAAAAAAGAATTGTTTGATGGAATGAACATTTTATGGTGGAAGAGGGAGATACCAACCTTGATTTGCTTAGTTGAAAAGAGATACCTTATGAAAAAAGAATTATGAGAGTACCCAAACTTCATGGAACCAACAACTCATATGACCTATGAACGATCATTGAGTTCATCTCAGATTTCGGCTATGAGTTGGTTAGACATTTGTAGCATTGTTGCGATGGGATTTTTTTAGTTCCATGGGCCTAAGTACTCGAGCAAAAAAAGAGAAAAAGGAGAAAGGAAGAAAAAAGAGAACTACCATCAAGTTATGAGCTGAAAATATTCAATTAGTTTTGGCATCACCTCGCCACCTAAAAGAAAGACTAGAGTTCTTGAAAAACAAAGAAAAGAAGGGGTGTTAGATAGCCATGATTTTCGAAGTGGGTGTTAATGAAAATCTCTAAGTTTATCCTTCTTTTGACATCTAGTTGCGCACCCTTAATTTTACCAAAGCATCATTGCTTAAAAATATTTCTACTCTCATAAAGGAGGAGCGCTGAAAAGAATTGATTCGCTAGCCTAACCAAATTTTTGGTAGTCTCTTTTGAATTTAAGAATTATCAGCTAGCGAGTTACTTGCAGTTAGGAAGCGAACTTAAGTTCAATTGTTTAGATATGTTATGCTCATGTTTAAGGTTGCAGGATTTGTGACGATGGAATATGATAAAACCTTGAACTTGTGAGTTTTCCCTTTTGATTCAATTTCTCACTATTATTCATTATAGTTTTTTCACTCGAGGGCGAGTAACAATTAGGCTTGGGGAAGTTGATAGCTCCAAATTCCAACATCTTTTATCGATGATTTTCCTTTGGTTTTTGCCAGTTTTCGTTGGTTTTGACCTTTCAACCAATGTTAACATCGCGATTAGCGAAACCTTGGTTTCTTGTGATGGTTTTAAGGTAATAAACACTTTTGGAAGATCTAGGAACATTTATGAGCTATTTACAAGTAAAGAAACAAATCCCCAACTGAAGGCCCTTTCATTTGAGGCGTCCAGGGTACGTAACGACCACTGGTATGGTCGGGACGCCCCCGTATTGGCCGCCCGTACGACCCTCCTACGGCTTAATTATATCAACACAAGAAACTTTCGTGAAGGAAGGGAGACGGAAAACACAACACAACCACTTAAACAGTTCCAGAAGAGGGGAGATCAGATTTGAAGAAGGAGAATAACATCGCCTCATTCTTCGAAGATCTCTAGCTTCTAACTCATTCACTCCACCATCATCTCCACTTGTATAGAGAGAGAGAGCTTGGCACTTGTAAGATCAGGGTTTAATACTTTGATCTTCCTTGATTTGTATTTAATTTGATCCTCAAATGGTATTATGGCTTGCTATGGTAAAGTTAAGATGATTTCCATGAAAGTGAAGTGTTATAATCAATCTGAAGCATAACCAAACTCATGATTTTGTGAATTCGTGAGACACTTTTACTTTGTATAGCTCTGTAAAGAGGTGGTAGTGGGGCTAAGCTTCTCATACCTTTTTATTTAGAAATTTAACCCTCAACTTAAGTCAATTGGTACATATATATCACAAGAGGACTAAATTACATTCACACATATGATTTCTTAATTAAATAATGTTGGGAAGCTCGCATAATAAGTTGTCAAGCATGATCCCACTTATCCATGCTTCTAGTTTATAAGAAGATTTCTTGTTCAGATTTTGGTCTCAAAATTTACCTAAATTTGATCTAGAAGTCCTCAATAAATTAGGAGTGGAATATATGCGGCAAATCAAACTCCACAACTTTCAAGGTCATTTTTATTTAAGAATGTATTTATTATGGAATACATGATGCACAACTTCAGTACCTCGATCTGAATATGACAACAACACATCTTCGACTCGCTCTAGTGATTGTAAATTGTAATTGTCACCAAGTAGTCTTCATAACTAGATGTTATTTCTGGTGTTCTTTGTATAACCTTGACAAGAGTTTTCCCGCAAAAATGACCTTCCTATTTTGAATACATGTATGCACATGTGTGTGAGGGTTGGGGGCGGGGAGAGGAGGGGGGGTAGGGAATTACGATAGAACGTTGCAAAAATATCATGATTTCATGGTCGTATTTGTGAAGGCCATATCAACTACCCGCGATTGTTAATTAAAATATGGATCAGAATTATCAAGTTCATCATGTTTATCTTCTGCCTAAAATATGTTTGCATATGTAAGAATTATTTAAATACAACTTGCAATATTTGAATATTCTTCATACTGAGAGTAATTTATATCTTTCAAAACGCCATTGAGTTTTCTATAAATTATGCAAGATGCCATCCTTTTTAGAGAAAATTGCACATATCATCAATCTTTGGTGACAAAGTTGCACAAAACATAGATTTAAAACCTCTTTTGCACTTGACCCCAACTTTGGGGTAATGTGTTGCAGCTAGCCTAAACATATATCATATGTCCTTTAACATTTATATTTTGTATATCACTATTATATTACAATATGAAAATGTTATACCATAATTATGTGACATTTTTTTTAAAAAATGGCATCATAGTTGTAGAGAACAAAAACATTATGCACACACAAAATATTTGAACATCAACATAACATCATCTATATAATAAGTTTAATGACTCATTGCATTTTATTAACTCCAAAATTTGGCGCCAACCTCTTCTAGTTCTTGTCCCAGGAACACGAAAGGAAGCATGCGTGTTGTTGGTCAAGGTGGTGGAGTTGCCCATCTTTCAAAAAATATTGTACAATTATGGTGTACCGTTAAAAATTATATCATATAATTCTGGTAACGGTATAAATCTGGCGCTGTAGATGCTCCGGTAAAAATCTTAAGAAACCTATTTGGGCTAGCTGCAAGAATTTTCCCTGAAAGTTAGGATCAGTTGTAGAAGACGTTCTGATTCAGTGTTCCATGCAATTTAGTCACCAAACATTGTGTTATGTACAATTTTCTCTCTATTTAAGGATGGCACAAAATTGATACTACTACTACTCCTATTTGTTTCCCGAGATTTTCTACACCTGATTTATGGGGACATACTCATTTGTTTTTTTCTAGAGAAAGGGGATATACTCATTTAAGAGAACGGAGAACTTTATTGGAAACGGGAGAGAGGAAAAGCAAAAGGGAAATAATATTCGAGTCCAGCTATTTCCCCTACCCCAACCCAACGAGAGCGCACGCCTGTTCGAACTGCTAGAAAGCAAACCCCGCATCCTCCCTCCGCCGCCGCGGCGAAGCCCGCCGTCCTCCGCCAACGCACTGGTCTCTGACCGCCGTTATCGCCCTCTGCCGAAACCACCAACGCCTGGCATCCTTCCCCTCCTTCCTGGCGCGGAAGCCTTTGCTCACGCCATCGCCCTTTTTGCCCGCGCACGCGCCGCCGAACGCGCCTCCAGCCTCCTTCCACCTCGAAGGAACTGGTTGCTCGTCGTCATCGTGGTTCTCCTGCTCCGCTCTACTGGTACTGGGCCGGCGTGGAGCGGAGATCCATCAATACTTGGGGTTCGTTTGTTTTGCTGGTAAGGAACCCTAACTTGCTTCGACAAATCGTTAGGCTGTTCCGTTCTGGCTTTATAGGAACCTTTAATAATTTATTGCAAGCAATGAAACCAAGAATGTTTTCCTCTATACCTCGATTAGTTACTAGTTTATTAGTAGTGGCATGGATTGCTGATATGAGCCATTTCATGGCAGTTCAGTTGTTGTTCTTCGCTATTAGAAAATAGATAGTGGAGAAGAGGAATGTTGCGGTGCCACAGTGTTAGATGGTTTTGTGGCAAGAGAGTTCATGATATTTCTTTGTTGATGAGTTATTGTGCATCATTACAGTTTCTTTTCATCACTGGTTGTTAGAACGCGGATGACATCCTCTAACCGATAACAGGTTCATGGCGTTAACCTATGTAGATGGAAGGACAGTAGGCATCAATGATGACAGCGCCGATGAAATGTTATGTTGGGCGGGTGCAACAGGGTAGGGTGAGTGGCAGCTACCGGTAGCAGGCTGTGGAGGGGAGGACGGGGGCTCAACGTATGATCTTGTAATATGCTTCACTAGTAATTAGAGGTGGTAGCACCTGCTCAAAGGTTTACGTGTCGACGTGTCGCAACTTGTCGCTGGGGTACTGACAAGTAGACAAGTCGTGACAAGTCTCGACAAGTGATAGACTTGTCGATGTGTTGTTGACAAGGAATTACTAAAAAATACTAAGTAACTAGCCTATTAATTTTGGTATACTAACAAATATTGATGGCATAGGGAGTGAAGAGGAACTTGATACTGTGACAATTGCGTCCAGTGGGTAGGGCCTCCACTTGTCCACATGCCAACAGCCTACACGAATATTGATGGCATAGAGAGGCGGAGGTGGCGGAGCACGCTGGAGTAGGGGAGAGGCAGAGGTGGCGGCGCCGCCGAGCCAGTGGCGGCCAGAGGAGAGGCGGCGCCAGGGAAGAGGCGGCTGTGGGAGGGAGTCACGAACTTGTCGATCTGAGGAGCAGGGTTTCAGGAAAGGGGTTTTATATCCCACCCCTCTAACTTGTCGATTGACTAGTTGACAGAGACAAGTCGAGGTTTGTCGCCAACAAGTCAACTTGTCGAACGACAGACAACTTGTCATGTCGTTCCAACTTGTCGACATCCGGTTTGCGACACGTAGACTTGTCGTGCGACAAGTCTAGACTTATCGAGCGACATGTAATCCTTGACCTGCTCGGGCCTCTTTTATGTCTAAGGCTCTTTCGGCAAGAATTTATGGGTTCTTATTGTTACTCATTATTACCTAAGAGAAGTTGTTTAGCATCGTAGCAACTTTGGGTTGTGTTATAGGTGATCAAATTCCTGAAAGTGCTAGGATAACATTCCATTATATGCATTGGAGGATGAAGTGGCCTAATAAAGGGAATAATACCTGGAATCCGGGATTGTTGATAACTTTGTAGTAGCAGTGTCTTCTCAAAGAATGTGAATACGAAATGAGAGAACATACTTAGGAAATTAAAATTAATAGCTTAGAAGTTACATATAACTATGTTTATGGGCAGGCGATTTGTTTACTTGGTCCTGAGTATTTCAATCAAATAAATTGCATCCAATCACTAGCGGCATCCTAATTATGTTTGTCTAATTGAAGATTAATGGACAATATACCACATCGTTATTTTGGACAATTAATTCTTTCATTTTTTACACCAAAACCAATTTGATATGCTTTTAATATTGCTGGAACTTTTAGCTCAAGAAACTGTTGACCAAAAAAAGCAGAATCATAAATGGTATCTCAACTTTATTATTGTTTTGATTTTGCAATGCTTCAATGCTAGCAAATAAAATATATCAATCCATTGCAGCTGTTGCTTTTCCTCCAATAATTTCAATGTTTTTGAAGTTTCTATATAAATCTATTTTGCTAAAGTTGTCTACTTCGGTGATTTTGGTTTAATGATTTATTGACGGCTCTGTTGGTTTTTGTGCCCTACTGGGTATGAGGTAAGTTTCTGCTACAAAACATAAACACATGATTAGCATTTACACGTTTTATGCTTACATGTTTCAGGAGTAGGCAAGCCCCCCCCCCCCCCCCCCCCACCCGCAACACACACACCAAAACAAAAAAAAAATCCTGCCCCCTCCTAGAGTTGTAGTATCTCTATCCCCTCTCCCCCTCCCTGATGCTCCCAAATCCCCTGGCCGTTGTCTTCCTGATTTTCCCCTTTCTTCCCTTCTTAGGCTGTGTTTGTTTGCACTTCTGCTTCTGCTTTTAGGGTCTAAAATCACAAGCCCAAACAAACAGCACACGGTGGAGAAGCGCTGTGCCAAAATGCACTAGACCAGCGAACCACAGTGCAAGCGAGGTGAGAGGTGCTTCCCGCAGATTGTGCTGCTTCCCGAGTTGCTGTGGACAAACTTGTCCTCTGCACTTCAGCCTATTTACCAACAAAATGCCATTCCTTTTGTACGCAACGACACACCCCTGGAATCGATCGAGCCCAGACCATTTTCCCTTCATCTCATCTCGTCCCCTCCCGTACGTCCTTATGGCAGGCTAGGGTTAGGATTGGACCTCCGCTGCCGCCATTCCCCTTGCCATCGCTGCCGTTCCCCGCCGCCACACTTCAATAACATCTCCCCTGCTCCATTCCCGGCCTTCTTTGACTCGCACCGCCCTGCTGCAGCAAGATCCTCCAGCAGCAAGGTGAGATCAACCAATCGCCATTTCTCGTCCGCAAGCTCCTCCAGCATCAAACCAATTTGGGATTTATTCAGCCTGCAGAATCGTTTTTATGTCTAATGCTGAAGTACGGACTGAACCGTGACAGGTTAATGGTTACCGCTTGCTTGGTTTGACAAGAGAAATTCCGAAAATAATTCAGTTTATGAGATTTGCAGACATCCTAAACCAAGGGCTGTAGTTGAATATTGTAACATACAGCGTCGTTCTCAATGCTCTCTTCAAAAAGGGTTCATATGACAAGTCTTTGTAATATGTCAAGAAAATGAGAAACTTGTATAGTTCTTTTGGGTTATATATATAAAGAAGTCTTGTACTATAAATGTCACAACAATCTAAATTATCTCTGAATATATGTGATGTTTTATGTTTCATATAATATAGAGAAGTTATAATTGCCGCAATTTTTTTGATTTACAAGCCAAAAACCAAAATCCTAAAAAATATTGCCAAAATTATTTTGGCAAAAAACGTGTTCATAATTATTTATAAGCCAAAAAAGTCAGAATTAACTAATTCAATCAAAATAAGCAATTATACAACCTTTTCAGCATTCAGGGTATTCTAGATATTTCATCCTTAAAACAGCAGAAGCAGCTAGCAAACAACACTTCTACCAAACATTAAATCTCTACTTCCAGCAGCAGCTTTCCATAGCTGCTTTCTATGTCCAAACAAATAGACCCTTAACCTTCATTCTCCACTTTTCTGTCCAAATGTCTGATTAGGGATACATTCCAGGTAAATGCTTCATTGACAATCTGAGATCTGCCTTAACCATATAGTTTGTTTTTACTTCTCGGACTATTTTTTGCCATAATTTTTCAATTAATCATGCTGTCTTTGCACCATACTTGTACTTGGTGTGATGGATCTACTGTTACTTCTCTTTTAAGTGTCAACCACAGTGTTCTGAATCGGAGTTGGATGATTGGAGGTAAAAACATTGATAAGAATTGAGGGAGGGGTGGATTATAGGGTTTGCTTTATCTATGCCTCGCGTGTGTGGGTGTCTGGTTTGCTTCGTCAGAGGTGCATGGCTATCTGAATGGAAATCAGTCTAAATTACATCAGGATGGCACATTTGGCCATTTGTGACCCCAACAAACTTAGTAGTTGAGCTCAATTAGTTGACTCTGCACTCCTATGTAAAAGCCCCTGCTTACCCTGACTTCCTGAGCCTTGCTTGCTGACGTTGCCAATCTACTGTCTGGTGTGATGGTGTTGGTATCCGTACCAAATTTGTATGTGTTAACGCACAATATTGACTTACCATCCTAAAACCAGTAATAATAGCTGGTCAAGTCATTAATATGTAACACTATTTGCTTGCGTGGATTTTAATTGGGAGGAATCGGGATGGTGGTAATCCGCATGTACCCTACCATGAAATGTATCCGGATTGTATGATTTGATGGGGCCACTCAAAGTAATCTTTATTGATTAAAATTTATTGCTGGAATAGGTCCCATTATTTGTCGGTTCCTTGATTTGCCTGTGATAATGTGTAGCTTGTGCTAGCAAAGCTGCCAAAGTTCATGAATACAAGCATCATTGTGTTTCTTTACACTTTCAGAAAAGTAGGTGTTATTGCAAGAATCGTAAGAAAGCTGTTGCGTATATTGTACTTGTTACGTGTCTGCATGCTCCACACGTTTGCTAGTAGTCTGATCTTATTAGTTGTGGTGCTTTCTGGACCTCACTACAATTAGTTGTAACCTCACCAGCTCTTATTTGAATTGTTTATCCAGGAACTTATTCAGTGCCTAGCAAAAGAAGGGAACATATTCGCTGGAATCGTAGGATGGGATTACTACATTAAGTTTGAGGGTCAGCTTGCATACTTGCAATAGACCGGTATAATCTCATGACTTATATACGACTACTTAAGTATGAATCTTCTTAACTCCAGTGTAGATATTTTTGGCATCTGAATACATGTGGCGTCTGGTTATATTTGGTTAACAGATGACTCCAAAATGGAGTGAGTGCCCTTCAAAGGGTTACGGAGAACTATCTTCGCAGGAAAAAGGTGAGTGCACTTCACCCTTAAGAGAGGCATCCTCTTCGTCCACTAGTTATGTTGGTTTACCGGCTTTTATCTGCAGAAAATAAGGATGGCAATGTTTATAAAAGGAGAAAGATGGATAAAGATTCAAATGCCCTTGTAGCAGATGAAGAAGTTAAAGAAATGGCAACTAAAAGTTGCACTGCTGCTGATGAAACATTCTCAGATTTGACGGCAGGTAAGATAGACGCTGTCCTACAGATTGAAGAGCCTGCTGGAGTTTCTTTGGAGCCAAATTCTGGTGTGAACGAGAGATCTTCAGTGTCAAGTGTGCCACCATCTTCTGGGATGCTAGACAATAATGCTGCTGCTGAATGTTCCTCATCATATATGAGCCCTACAGAACCGATAACAGAGATCACATCAGCAAGGGATCTATGCATTGCCATACTGAGAAAAGATGGACTTCTAACTGAGTCTCGAACTAGAATCACTTCAGAGGAATCAACTGATTGTAATGCCAACCGTTTGCTGGCATGCAATACTTGTGGGAGCTTGGATGATCCACTAAAGATGCTTATATGTGATTCTTGTGAAGCAGCATTCCATTTGTCTTGTTGCATCCCTTGTATTAAGGAGGTACCAGCTGATGAATGGTATTGTCCCCCATGCTTCAGGCAGAAACCTAAGAGTCTTTATGGTAAACTGTTAGAGGGCAAGGTCAAGTCTTCTGGGGATATGGACCAAAGGCCTCATGGCATGAGTCATATAGAGTACATGTTCAAAGATGCTGAATCATATGTTTCTGGGGTTCGAATTGATAGAGACCTCCAAGCAGAAGTGCCAGAATGGTCTGGTCCCACTTTCAGGTGTGCTGCCAGAGTTGCTAGTAGTCCTAGCATTCGCATTAGTTAGGAATAGTAACATGTAAATTTTGGTAGAGTAAACTTAAATTTCTGAAGATAGCTAATTTACGTGAAAATAGAATAGAAGTGACTATCATCTTTTTTACAGTTATTATAATCTTCGTAAGATATGCTTTTCGTAATGCTTGGATCAAATTCATAGCTAAATCATCACTCAGATATTAATTAACCTTTTAAATTGTGCATGTGCCCAAGTCTTTATTTTCATATATATTCTAATTGAGTGGTAGTGCCGTAGTGGTACTAAGCTGCTACTTTACTTACATTGGATAAGAGTTTTTTGTGCTTTTAATTAAGCGGATTGCTGATTGTTTCTTTGGTCATTGCAAAGTTTGATTATTTCGGAATAGTTACAAGTAACACTCATGCTTGATTGTTATCTGCTGAGTAATTTAGAAATTAAGATTTTCACAGAAAATATGGAAGATCTATACGTGTGGGCAACATAGTAAATTGTAAAAATCCAAAACTAAACTAAAGCATTTGAGAACACAGTTGCCTGCAGTCATGAAAGGTTAGTTAGGAACATAGTGCAATCAGATGGCTTCTTTGTTGCAAAACATATGGTACCGTCTACCCTAGTCTGAACTAGTATCTACTCTATTCATTGTTTTTAGTGTTGGTGTAGTCCAATGAATAAGTTGTGTTGAGAACTCATAATGTGTTATCTTACATTCTTAGTGTTGAGAACTCATAATGTGTTATCTTACACTCTTAATGTAGTCCATTAATAAATTGTTTGTATGAGTGGCCCCAGCTTAGTTTTGTTTACATTCTTAAACTATTATGATATTCTCATGTTTCTTCTGCTTTGTTTCATGTAGTACCGATGGTTATTTCGAAGCGCCCTCTGAATTTTATCCTTCTGAAGTCAAAAAGTTGAATGTAAGATTTGTACTTTTGAGTTACTTGTACTTCCTCCATGAAGTTTCTTAAGGTAGTTTCTTGCTTGCATAGTGGTGTTCAACGAATAATCACAGCAGATCTTCAAGTTCAATTGGTAATTGGATACAATGCCGTGAGATCTTGAGCACAAGAGATTCTAACAAGCCAGTAATCTGTGGCAAGTGGAGAAGGTAAACAAATTTCACTTTTATAACTTTTCAGTTTTATTTCAGTAGGTATTTCTAAGAACTCAATTAGTGAAAATATTGAAATTCAAATTCCCATGTCAGCCTCTCTTGTCCGAGTCAGTGCATGTTGTTAGTCTAGTTATGGTTCCTTTTTTGTACAATGTCCTATAAGCAGTTTTTTGAGTGTAGAAGCTACAACTATCTTTTCCATCCTACTTCAAGGTGGTTGGTATTGATCCCCACTGGGGCTAGGTATAGGAGCTTGTCTGAACTATGAACTAGTGCCACTTACTTGATTTTGGCCTGATGCTGCACAGAAAGTGACATTTAAACTCAAGATTTGGAAACTGTCTTAGCCTACATAAGTTTTGTTAGAAATAGATGCTGGATCTTCTGAGATTATTGCAGAAATTTGGTGATGGCGAGATAGTGTTTGATGATGCGCCGCATCTCGGCAGAAGCCATGGGTGCTCCTCTCTGTTGTATGACATGACACACGCACGATTACGGAACTCACTGAGGTTCCGATCACCCGCCACGGCCGGTCTAGCCGCGCTCCTGGGCATGGCTGCCCAGACCACCCGTCTCGTGATCTTGTGTCTTAACTCTAAACCTACGTGTTTCGTCTAGTCTATTTTTATTACTGCATGATGCCTTCATATATTTGGCCTGAGTTACAAGTGTTTGACTCTAACACCTAACACTGCTAGTACTAAGTCCAACTGTAACCCTATACACATATTCCATAGAAATTACAACAAGTTTCTCTGTCCCTTGTTCATATCTCGTGTATCTTTGGAGGTATCTCATACAGATTTCTTTCCATGGGATCTCCTGTAGGGCTCCCCTATATGTTGTTCAGTCAGATAAGTGGGATTGTTCTTGTTGTCTTCCTTGGGATCCAGCCCATGCTGATTGTGCTGTTCCACAGGTAATTATTTCTTGATTTCTCAATGTACTGTAAAGCATCTTAGCACACTTAGTGCTTATTGGCAGCTACGAGTACTGGTGGCAGAAGACCCTATGACAAGTCCTGCACCTAGTTCTAGCATGCCACCATTAATTATCATGCTGTAATATTTTCATAATATTTCAAAACGGTTACTGCACAGTGTTGTTTTAGTTCGTAGGACATATGAGAAAATAAGAACATATGTACAAATGAATATAACTCTTGATTTCTGTACCTAACCCAGTCATGCATCACTGATTCTAGATTTGTATAGTGTTATCCAGAGTTAGATATGCACTTATTTTACATGCAGGGTTCCAAGAAAGCATATTCTTGTAGTATATAATGGGTAGTTGAAAATTTTGAAGTATCTTGAGAAGAACAGCTTTGAGTTAGTAGTTTGTAAGTGTATATATGTGTTCTTTGGTTTGTGATATTTCTAATTACATTATTTAATTCATACAAATTACTTCCATGCAGAAAATTATACCTCTGTTGTTCCGTTGTATTTTGTGTAATGCTATATCAGAATATTGTAAATTGTAATGCTGTAGACTAGATTTTTTAGAAAAGGGGAATAGAGCCCCGGCCTCTGCATGGGAACAATGCACACAGCCTTATGCTGTAGAGTAGATAGTAGGCAAATGTTACTTCTAAGCCATGCCTTTAATTTCCTGAAATATTATTGTTTTCTGTAGGAACTGGATACGGATGAAGTTTTAAAGCAGCTGAAATATGTAAATATGGTAAAATTTCAACCCTAGAAATTAGTGTATTTCATATTATTTTACTACTGATTCCAAAACTTTTTTTCCTGTTTGGCACAATCCTATGAAAATTAGAGAGGAGGACATGATGTTTGTTGAACTGGGAGTGGGGTAGGCCTTTTAGATTTAGGATTCCAAAAAATTGTAGGATTCATTGCACCACAGGAAAACAGTAGGATTTTTCCCAAGAGGTAGGAGTCAATGAAAGTTGTCCTGAAAACTAATGCAAATGAGCCCATTGAATTAGTCTATGGATTACAGTTCACCAAAATTCCTATGGAAGTCCTTTAAACCAATTCCGCTATCTGAGAGTACCCCAGCTATGTTTAGAGTTAGGACTGACCAGCCTACATTAGGGGTGTTCAAGTAAGTTCTGGAAAAATCTATCAAAATGGTTTTCGATAAGTCCTATGCACAACTGCCACTAAATGAATCAGCTCCACACACACACACACACACACACACGCACACGCGCACGTGCATAGATGAGTTAATTATACCTCTTTATAATTTTTAATATACTTCATTACTAAATAGTAAATACTAGATACCTCAAAGTGAGTTTTATAAAAAAAGTCACTTTACTCTATATAACTTATATTTTTTCCAGATATACTCATTTTCTATACGTAAAATTGGCATATTAAAAAAAAGGGCTCTGATGATATTTTTTTTCATTTTGTACTTGTTGGGGTCAACCCAGACTTGCACATCCCTTGCCTATATCATAAATTGATGAACCTCTTACCAGAGCATGGTACTAGTGGAGCAGTAGTTAGAAATTAGAATCACAATTGGTCCAGCTCTAGCATGCTTATTCATAATGTGTTCTGGCTGAAATGACTTGTTTAGATTCTTGCAGCTTTTCTATGGTAGATTCTTACAGTTTTAGTGATTCATTCTTCCAGTTACATGCGATGTTTACTATATAGAAAAGCTCTCTAGAAAAATCTTATGACCCTTAACCGACCAAAGTAGATTGTGTCCTGTACTCCCCCGTTCCAAAATATAAAATGTTTTAGCCTTTTCTGAAACGCATGTATCTAGACACATTTTGGTGTGTAGGTTCGGAGCAAAATGAGTGAACCTACACACTAAATGTTGTTAGATACATGTGTTTCGAAAATGGCTAAAACATCTTATATTTTGGAACGGAGGGAGTATATTACTGGCTTCTGATGGTATTGACTTTATATTCTGGTTTAGGGATGTAAGTTTTTTTTTCTGTTTAGAAAAGGAAATTAATTTATATCCAAGGACATGCAGTCTAAATAAGGCCGCGTCACTTATTTTGGGACGGAGGGAGTATTATCTAAAGAAACTCATGGGCTAAAGATAAACTATATCTCTACAATTAAATTATGCAATGATCCCATTGTTTGAATTGGAACTAACTGTCCTGTCTCTTTCATCAATATATTCAGGTGAAGAGTAGGCTGGATGACCGAAATCACAAGCCTGCTTAAATGCCAGGGTGGCACACATGTCCCAAACAAATGGTTGTTATGCATCACTTACTGATGTCATGTAGTTGAGCCATCTGCTGTAGCCTCATCATTAATTGACGATAGTCGCCCTCTCCCGTTCAATTGCAATCATATGTTTCGATCCAAAAGAAGTGTACAACATAAGGTTTGCTCACGTGGTTTTCGAATCAGTTTCCGATTTCAGCCGTCGCTGCCAAACAATCTGCACCCAGTTTTGTTTGATGTAAGAGGAGGGAACTAAACCAGCACTATCGATGTAACATCGGGCTATGATTGTCATTTTTCGAGTTTTATTTGATGTTGGCATCTTGAGAGGGGACCAAGTTGGATTCCATTTTGTAATGCCTGTCAGTCATGTACTTGTAGAATCTGTAGATATTGAGTTATGCGATGGCCCTAAAGAACTGACATATTGCATCCGCTGTGACCATTTTGTACAAAGGGAATGGGCAAACACCAGAACTGACATTTTGTGATTGTTTCTGCATTGGGTACATATATACAACTTTCTCTTAGATCACTTCCTCATTTGGTACTGTTAAATCTGAGAATGGTTTCTTATAAACCGGGTGGGCTGGGTCAGTTTTACGTCGTGGGCTTATTTGGTTTGGGTGTAAATGGGTTGACTTTGACAATAAGTTGGTTTAGTTTGGTTTCTTGTATATACCAGTTTGGTTATGGTTAGGTTTGGGCTCAAACAGGTTGGTTTCACACATGTTAAAACCATGGTTCTTAACCGGTTTGGGAGATTAGTTTTCCCTAAGCCTATACTGTCTCCGTGACGGTCCTTCCAATCTTTGCCGCCGCTCGCGCCCCGCCTGTCCGGCCGACCTGCCGCTGTCCCGGATCCCTACTCCGCCTCCCAGCTCTATTCTCTCCCCTACCCCTATGCCCTTCTTCCCCGCCATGACGACCACTAACCAGACCTCCAGCAACGTCATGACCAGGACCTCTAGCGCCGCCCCTCGCAGACACAAGGGATCTCTAGTACCTCAAGGGACCTCTAGTGCCGTCCCTCGTCGGCCTGGCGGAGTGACCGACGGCGAGGATGCAAGCCTCTCTGTGCACCCCGCCACACGACGAGCACGATTCGCCGTAGTCATCCAGGATTCCAGTAAGAGGCACACGCTTCCACCTCCTCTGGTCGTCCATGTCGTAGTTCCGGCGCCGGGAAGACAAGGTCCGTGCCCTCGAAGTGGGCTCGTCGCCATCGGCTCCGTCGCGAAGCAACATGTCGTCGTCCGGGCTGCTGCTGTTCGTGAACGGCAGCCTCGCAGACTGCAGCGCTGCTGGAAACAGCGTGAGCGCAACGCAGTGCCGACATGGACGGTCACTCTACTGGCCGTGCACTGCATGTCTAGTACCAAAACGCCGGGCCAGTCTGCAGCAGGAGGCAGCTCGTGCACACGCAAGTGTCCAGCAACGCGTACTTGGCTCCTTGCGTGATTGCTTCATTATATCAAACCATTTAATCAAACAGTTCTTAACCTATTTCTCTAAACGGTTTATACCCACAGTTGGACACTTGGATCAGTTCGGTTCAGGTGAAAAATACGCGCAAGTATAGTTCTGGTTGGGCCGAAGTATATATTATATGGGTTTAGTTTTGGTTCGATTGCATAGTTTCCTCGCGTGGGTATGGTTGAGTTATGGTCCAGTTGTGAAACCATTCTCACGTTTAGGTACTGTAATTCTGGAAGTATGCCAGAATTATCATTTTGATGTTTCACTTCATTTTTACTCTCCCTGTTTCCAAAATATAAGATGTTTTAGCCTTTCTTTGAGACACGTATCTCGACATCTTTTAGTGTGTAGGTTTACTAATTTTGATCTAAACCCACACATTAAAAGACATCTAGATAAATATGTTTTAGAAAAAGGCTAAAACATCTTATAATTTGGAATGGAGCGAGGGAGTAATTGTTAACGGCAGTATAGGAAGATCCTTGTGGCTTGTTCTGGACCTCCTACTCTGGTAAGATTCAGCTTTGGGTTGTTTGCTTGCATGCTTTGCTGCAAGCTATGTACTATAATCATGCACGGTGTAGAAAGCGCCACTTAGCAGGAAGCGTTGGAGATGTCTAAATCAGCCGTTTCTCCTGGATAGCCCTGTTGTGGCTCAAGGTGTTTGCCAAGGGGAGGGTGGTTCCGCACGTGTGGGATGGAGATCGTGGCGGTGGATAGGGGTTTATCGAGACAATATTGGCGCATTTTTTTCTAACTCGTGTGCGTCACCTGGCCCCTTCCTTTCTCACAGGCACAGGCACCGTCCTCCTCTCCGGCACAGCAGCGCTCCTCAGCCTCCTTGCCAACAGGCGCTCCTTGGCTTGCTCTCCGGCCTCCTTTTGGGCAAGTGGTACTCCTTGCGGCGACAATCACGTAGTCCGTGACTCCTCGGCGAGATCACAAGTCCCTGTCTTGCATAGACACATCCCATGAGCAGATGATTGACCGTGTCTTCTTGCAAGCAGGTGAAGCAAGCTGATTTAGTGTTCTGCAAGCAAGCCATGCCGCAACCTTTTGTCCGATGTCCAAAGTCTGAACTATAATGCTAACCATGTGAAAATCTTGCATTTCAGCGGTACCTAGCTCTTCCAGATGCAGCTGGATCTCTCAATCTTGACCGTCCCCATGACATAGACCCTATAGGTCAATCTTGCCGTGTACTGTCCTGAAGATGACCAAGGCCAAACAAAGCGATCAAATGTTGTAACGTCCCTGGCGAGGTTGCAGACAAAAAACAACAGAAACAAGCACTGTGTGATCTGCACTGCCGAGAGCTCTCCAACGTCATCATTCCACCTGTCATTCGTCACCACTTCCTGGTAGTTCTTCTACGTGTGCGCTGCTTGTTCACTGTCATGTGAACCAATGGTGCAAAGTCTCTAATAGCTAAACCTTTGTAGTACAATCTGTCTTCCCAGAATAGTACCTTGGCCCCGTCTCTTATGATGATCTGAACCAACCTGTCGAACGCCTTCTTCACCTGCCGATCCTTGATCATGGGGAAGCGCTTGCAAAGACCTTTGTGTATCAGCATGTCGCAGCCACTCCCACCTTACACGTAGCCACATGCCTTGTAACTTGATATTTTTAATGCCTAGCCGTTGACCTCTACTCCCTCCGTTTCAAAATATAAAATGTTTTAACTTTTGTGAAAGGAGTGCATCTACACGTATTTTAGTGTGTAGATTCTCTTTATACTTAGAGCATCTCCACTCGGCTTCTCAGGACGCCGATCCCAGGACGAAATTTAGGTTCGAACGCCGAAAATTGGTAAAGGCCAGACTTCTTGAAGATTGAGATTGTGCTTGTGAAAAAGGGCGTTCTTGAGAAGACTCCGGATTTTGGTGAATTTTGGTCCGGACTCAGCCTTCTTGAAGATTGAGATTGTGCTTCTTGAAGACAAGAGACTTGGTTTCTTTTAATTCCGGACAATCTCAAAATTTTGGTTCCTTTTAAAACCAAGATTGTGCTTCTTGAAGACAAGAGACTTGGTTCCTTTTAATCACAATCTCACAATCTGTTGTCTTCAAGGACCCCGGTTTTGTCCGGATTTTGGTGAAATTTGGTCCGGACTTCTCGGGTCATTCCTAGCATTCTGAAAACACCCTGGAAACGCCGGACGAAGCGAAAAAGGGCGTGGGCCAGCTCTGTCGTGATAGAAGGCCGAATTCTCTCCAAATCCACCCGCCCAGACTGCGAGGAAGAGCTCCCCAGCTGCCTCTGCCTCCATGACTTCGCCGGCGGAGCTCCTCCACACTGAGACATACTCACACCTCTAGATAGGCTCATCATAGTCGCCGGCCCTGCCGTCGCCGCTTTCGCCGCCCAAACTTCGCTTTAGCTCAGCTTCGCTGTGAGCTCCCACCACCTCTGACATGGTTATACCCTACGGGTACACGACCTTAGCATACCTGGTCTAGCCCAAGGAAGGCCCACAAGAATATGCGCCAGCCCATGAAGACTTTCGGGTGGCCTGGGTCCATGAAGCCTTCGGATCCTTGGCGAGCAAGACTAGAATAGATAGAATATTCAAAGGGGCAAACCCTAAATTTGCAACCGACTTGATCTATGTCCGGTACCTGCCTACCTCTATATAAAGGCTAGGAGGACACGACGAGGAGGACGATCTCGCACACCACCGTATACACACCTTCACGCCAGATTGCATCTGCGCACCCTGTAACTTTCGGTTCCGCCATAATCTAGAGCAGACAAGCAGGAGTAGGGTTTTCTCTCCAGGGGCCTGAACCTGGGTAAACCTCGTGTCCCCGTGTTGCTTGTTTGCTAACCGTTCCGTAATCTCCAGCATCCCATCTTCTCCAAAACCAAGTCCATAACAATGGGCATTAACGAGATTAAACCTCGTCAATTGACGCCGTCTGTGGAAACTGAGAACGCTGATTGTACGGTCATGACGGTTCCATTATCAGTGATCTACGATCCGCTGGCTTCAATTGGATCTACAAGATCGAGATTTCCGGTCACTTTAACCATGGATATGATCTAATCAGCATTGGAGTATGCACGGTCTTTTCCACGGCGCGAGTTCGGCGTCACATTAAGTTGGAACCGAGATCAATCGGCAAGTCACATGCAATTCTCCTATTTTGAAGTGGCCGTGATTTTCCCGTTTGTTGTGTGCCTCCCGATCAGAAGTTGCTTGTGGGTCTAATCCCGGCTGTCTACGTGCACGTCTCCATACGCTTCCGGCACGCTTAAGATTATGCAGATTTGTTCAAGTTCTCCTAATTCGACTCAATCATTGCCATGCTTTAACAAGTCAGAAAAACGAAGCCGCAAAGCCATCAATCGGATTGACTAGGAAGTAGTAAGACTCCTGATCGCTGCTAGTACTTATAATGCAGTACATGTCACGTACTGGTCTACACCATCATGCATGGATTTTGCGGCAAGGATGTCAATCGCCTGCTAACATGTGTGAATTTTCCGGCTCTCCGACAAATCTGCGTCGATACAGCTTATCGCAGCCTCGCAGCAGTTTACTTTGACTTCACAGCAGTTGGTTTTGCCGTCCGTAGTTGGGTTTGATTTCACCCTTGCCGTGCGACCCGCTGCGGCATTGGCTTCGGTGACTCGAGGCTCTTTCGGCTCCGGCGATCCGCTGAATCTTTATCTTCGGTGACCTGCTACAATCTTCGGTTGCAGCAAACTGCTACCACCATCGGCCTCGACGATCCTCTGTCGCGTTGACTTCGGTCCGCTGCATCGGCTCTCGGACGCCGCCTCGACCACATCACGCTCGGGGGCTTTGCCCACTTGGCCATAGGACTCGCGACCATCGACCTGTTGCGGTTTTCGACTGCAACGATCCTCCGCGGTCTTCAATTGCGGCGACCCGCTATATCCTTTGGATGCGGCGATCCGATGTGATCTTTGATTGCGGCGACCGGTCGCATCGGCGTCAGCGACCGCGACTCGGGGGCTCCTTCGACTCCGGTCATCCTCTACGATCTTTGGCTCCAATGGCTCGGGGGCTCGGGGGCTCCCTCCGCTTCGGCGATCAGCCGCGGCCTTCGGCTCCAGCAACCCGTTGCGGTCTTCGGCTCCGATGTGTGGCCTTCGGCTGCGGTGACCCGATGCATTCTTCGAATGTGGTGACCCGCTGCATTGTTCGGATAAGACAACCCAGTGTGGTCTTCGATTGCAACAATCTTCGGATGCGGAGCTTGCTGTCGCCATCGACCCTAGGAACCCGTCACTACTATGACCGTGGTCCGCCGTGTTGACTACGTCCGCCGCGTGACCCGCTACTGCGTCAAGTTCGCCACGACAACTAACAAAGCTAAGTTTTCCCTCTACTTAGAGCTGATTTCTTTTTTAACTCACACTCGAAACACTCGGAGACTGCGCCCCCTTCGAGTAACCTAATGTGCCATCGGCTCCACGCACTCGAGCACCTCGAACGCGACAACCTAAGTAGCTGATTCTGCCTGATCGTCGAATCCTTAAACTCCGAGTGCCTCGGCAAGGTACTGGGACTAAGGGTAATCAGGCTAACGAAAAGGCCTAGCATACAGTGCAACAGTGTCGACTCGATCGGCACCAGAATCTTACTGTACAAGCTGAAAGGAAAATATTCTTTACAATATACAAGTACTGTTATGGGGTAACCCCTTGGGGTGGCCCGATCTTTCACGAATTCCACGAGAAACGAGGGGAAAGCGGTGTTCGGGGGAAGAAGGGGATAAAAACCACGAACACACGCACACAAAACACGATACATGCCGATCTCTCACGCCGGTGGCAACCGGTCCAACATAATCTCTAGGATCGGTGTTGGGCGAAGCTCTCTCTCCACGCCAACAACGGGGGACGAGGTGCTTGGTGAGACCTTGACGACTTGGGGGCGAGAAACCGAGAACCCAAGGCCTTGTACAACTTGAACGCACTAGGCAAGATCCAAGAGGGGGTGGATAATAGGGTGCTTCTTGGTAGGAGCATGAGACCAATAGATTGAAAGATCCTCAAAGGGGTGTCCTTAATCTATTATTATCCAAGTATAGGGTTTACAATGGAGGGTGGGGGCTATTTATAGGCCAACCACATAAACAGGGGTATTTTAGGAACAAATAGCGAAATATAGAGAGGGTTACAGGGCGCTGGCCCGACTTAACACGATCAGGTCCACACAGGTCCGGTAGTACCGGTCCAGCACGACCGGTAGTACCGGTCAGGCGGTAGTACCGCTTCCGGGCCCGGTAGTGCCGCTTGTCGACCTGGGACTTCCGCTGGCGTCGTCTGTTGGTGGCGGTAGCAGGAGGCGGTAGTGCCGGTGTCCGGTAGTACCGGGTCCAGGTCCGGTAGTACCGCCGGAGATAGAGAGTTTTTGGCTTTGGTTGGTGTCGTCTGTTGGTGGCGGTAGTGCCGCCGGGCGGTAGTACCGATCGATGGGTCCGGTAGTACCGCTGGCAACAGAGAGCATTTGGTCTCTTCCGCAGGTGCTCCTCCGTCCTGTGGGTCCTTCTCTTCGTACCTGATGATGCACAAGGTATGCGTATGAAGTAGTAGGCCATCCAAGGGTGTATCGAAGTCACACAAGGAGAGGAGCGAGTTCACCTTAGCTTGAAGGAGTTTGTCTCGGGCGCGAGTCATGGGTCCACTTGGGGAGCTCGTGGGAGTAGATGTAGTAGCGGTCGTAGGACGGGCTGCATCAGCTCCCCCCTTGGGAAAGAGTCGTCCTCGACTCTTCAACCTTCTCAACTTCATCTTCTCCATGGTAGGGTGAGAGATCCTTGACATTGAATGTCGAGCTCACAAGATACTTTGATGTTGGGATATCGATGATATAGGCGTTGTTGTTGATCCTCTTTAGCACCTTGAATGGTCCATCACCTCTTGGCTTGAGTTTGGAGTCGCGTTCCTTGGGGAAGCGGTCTTTGCTTAAGTGTATCCACACAAGGTCGCCCTCTTCGAAGATTCTCTCTTTCTTGTTCTTGTTTAGCCTTGATGCTTGGCGAAGGACTTGTTGCTCGATAGTAGCTCGTGTGTCTTCATGGAGTTTCTTCATTGTTTGGGCACGCTTGAAAACGTCCATATTGGCACGTTCATGAAGTGGAAGTGGGAGGATATCGAGCGCGGTGAGAGGCTCAAAACCATAGACGATCATGAACGGGCTCCTCATGGTGGTGGAGTGCTTGGCGCGGTTGTAGGCGAACTCGGCGTGTGGAATACATTCCTCCCAGTCTTTAAGGTTCTTCTTTATCAACACCCGGAGGAGTGTTCCAAGGCTTCGATTGATGACCTCGGTTTGTCCATCGGTTTGAGGATGCGAGGCGGACGAGAAGAGGAGCTTGATGCCGAGCTTGGCCATGAGAGTCTTCCAGAAGTAGCTCATGAATTTGACGTCGCGGTCGGAGACGATTGTTCTTGGTACACCGTGCAGCCTAATTATTTCCCTGAAAAACAAATTGGCTACATGTGAAGCATCATCGGTCTTATGGCACAGAATAAAGTGTGCCATTTTCGAAAAGCGATCCACTACCACAAATATAGAATCATGTCCATGTTTAGATCTAGGCAAGCCTAACACAAAATCCATGCTAATGTCCGACCAAGGTGTATGAGGAATAGGCAATGGCATATAAAAACCAAAGGGGTTGGACTTAGACTTAGCTTGGATACATGTAGTGCATCGTTGGACGTGGCGCTCCACGTCGCGCTTCATCTTTGGCCAAAAGTAGTGAGTGGAGAGCATGTCATACGTCTTGTCACGGCCAAAGTGACTCATAAGGCCTCCACCATGGGACTCTTGAAGAAGCAAAATTTGGAGAGACGACTTCGGAATGCAAAGCTTGTTTTGTTTGAAAAGAAAACCCTTATGCAAATAGAAATCATCAATCCCTTTGTCTATTGAACATTTTGCAAAAATTGGTCCAAAGAAGGTGTCGGACGCGTACAAAGATTTTATGTCATCAAGACCCAAGACATTTACTTCGAGTCGTGTAAGAAGGGTTGTGTTTTTGCGAGACAAGGCGTCCGCTACCACATTTTCTTTGCCCTTCTTGTATTTGACAATGTAAGGAAAAGACTCCATGAACTCAACCCATTTTGGGTGCCTTTTACTCAAATTGGCTTGGCCCTTAAGATACTTCAACGACTCATGGTCTGAATGGATGATAAATTCTTTGGGCCAAAGATAGTGTTGCCACACTTGAAGAACTCGAACCAAGGCAAAAAGTTCTTTGTCATAAATGGGATAGTTAAGGCGTGTTCCATCAAGTTTCTCACTATGGTAAGCAATACGACGCCCATTTTGCACAAGGACGCCACCAATGCCAATGCCACTAGCGTCACATTCAATCTCAAAGGTTTTTGTGAAATCCGGTAATGCAAGAAGTGGTGCTTCGGTGAGCCTCGTTTTGAGCTCATCAAAAGCCTTTTGTTGTGCTTTTCCCCAAACGAATGTGACATTTTTCTTGGTCAATTCGTTGAGGGGGCAAGCAATGGTAGAAAAGTCTTTCACAAAACGACGGTAAAAGCCAGCCAACCCATGAAAACTACGAAGTTCACTAACATTTGTAGGGATGGGCCAATCTCGTATGTCCTTGACTTTTGAGACATCAACTTCAATGCCATTAGAAGACACAACAAAACCAAGGAAAATCAGCTTGTCTTTTGCAAAAGTGCACTTTGGGAGATTAGCATAAAGCTTTTCATGACGAAGGATTTGAAGGACCTCCTTAACATGAGTAACATGCTCCTCTAGTGACTTGCTATAGACAAGGATGTCATCAAAGTAAACAACTACACTCTTCCCAATGAGAGATCTCAAAATATGGTTCATGAGGCGCATGAAGGTAGATGGGGCATTAGATAAGCCAAAAGGCATAACCAACCATTCATAGAGACCAAGCTTGGTCTTGAAGGCGGTTTTCCACTCATCACCTTCGGCCATGTGAATTTGATGGTAACCACTACGAAGATCAATTTTCGAAAATATAGTGGCTCCACATAACTCATCAAGCATGTCATCAAGACGCGAGATAGGATGTCGATAACGCACGGTGATAGCATTGATTGGACGGCAGTCCATGCATAACCGCAACGTATCATCCGTTTTTGGAACTAGAATCACGGGGACCGCACTTGGGCTAGTGCTTACTTGGATCAAACCTTTGGAGACGAGTTGGTTGATTTGACGTTCGATCTCCTTTGTCTCTTCCGGGTTCGTGCGATACGCGGCGTGGTTTGGGAGTGGGGCGCCGGGTATGAGGTCGATGTGATGCTCGATTCCACGAAGAGGAGGAAGGCCATGAGGAAGCTCTTCGGGAAATACATCTTGGAATTCCTGCAAAATAGCCATCAAAGAAGGAGGAACATTTGTCAAGTCATTAGTTCCTTGCGCTAGTCCCTTGCAAATAAGGACATAGTGCAAGATGGATGGGTTGTTCCGCACTTCTCTCATCTCACTTTTGGTGGCAATAAGAACACTCTTAGTGTTTCCACTCGAGTTTGGCTTGTGGCACTCACTCGCTCACCACTCTTCTCACAAGGTGTTTTTGTGTATTGCGCCCTCGCTAAAGCCTTTGCATTGTTCGCAATTATTTGGCTAGGAGTCATTGGTTGCAACACACAAGTTTTATCAAGCCATTTGAAGGTATAAGTGTTTGAGTGACCATTATGCAAAGCACGCTTGTCATATTGCCACGGCCTTCCGAGCAACATATGGCAAACCGTCATTGGGACCACGTCACATTCCACCGTGTCCTTGTAGGGCCCAATTGAGAACGTTACCGAGACGGTGTGCTTGATCTTGACGGATCCTTGGTCACTTAGCCATTGGATATGGTAGGGGTGTTTATGCGGATGGAGGGTGAGGTTGAGTTTCTCACACAATTCCGTGCTTGCAAGGTTGTGGCAACTCCCTCCATCGATGACAACTTTGATGGACTTCCCATTGATGCCGGCACGAGTTTGGAAGATGTTCGAGCGTTGGTCTTCATTCTCATTGGCTTGTGTAGTTAAGACCCTTGTGACCACAAGCGATGGACTTGCGTCATGCTCACACACAAGAAGTTCTTGGTCCTCTTCCAAATGTTGCCTTGCCATGGCTTCCTTGACCCTTGCATCTAACTCTTCTTCACTCAAGTATTCTTCATCGCCGTTGTCATGGATGAACAAAACTTTCTTGTTTCCACAAGCGGCCGACTTGTGTCCTTTGCCTCCACACTTGTAGCATTCGCCATTGAATGGTTGATCATCCCGTGTGTTTTTGCCACTTGGGGGCTGTTTTCCTTGAGGGAGTGTTGGCTTGAAGGGAAGCTTGGTGGTACTTGAGGAGCTCCCACTTGGTGTTGTTTGAGTAGTGGTTGGTGCTTTGTCGTGGGAATGGTCACGACAGATGCTGCAATCGGCAGCGAGTAGTAGAACGAGGGGCAAGGGCGGCCAGCCATCTGCGGTGCGAGATGAGGGCGGAGACACAAGGTTTTACCCAGGTTCGGCCCCCCGGAGGGTAAAGACCTACTCCTGCTAGATTGTATTATGATGGAGGTATAATGGGCGAACTCGACGGCTAGGCGGCGAGTCGCTTGGGTGTATGATGGAACGTATCTCTACACGCCCTGCAGGGAGGTTTATATAGGCTTACCTCCCCTAGGGTTTACATATCTCAACCAAATTAGTTAAGGCTTCGGTACTTGTTTAACCTAATCCGACTGGGCCTATCCACTCGCCTGGGCCTTCAGCTTCCAGTCGCTTGGATCCACACCGGGCCTTGATCCAGTCGCCGTCTTGCAGGCCCACTCGCCAGTTCCTGGGCCAGTCGGAAACGTCCTGCAGGGTATACCCCGGTAGGCATATCCCCATCAGTAGTCCCCGAGGCCGTCGTTGATTGGGCGCAGGTGGTTGCTGGCAGTCGGAGTATACGGCTTCAAAGCAGACATCCAGTCGAATCGTCGGCGGGCTCTTAGTCATTGTCGTAGTGATCGGGTCGGCGAGCCGAGTGGCTGAAGTTGGACCGTTAAACGTGGTCAAACTAGCCGTTGGGGTAATCCAACGGTAACTTTTGGCGTAATCACCGCGTAGTAACGGCTCCCTGATTTGGCGGGTAACAACCGCTATATAAGGGGAATGGTAGGCGATCGGAGAACCACTTCCTCGTTATTTCCTCTGATTGCGCGCTCCTTCGCTCTCCTCCGCATCGTGATCCAGTCGAACCGAAATCCTCCGACCTCACCAAACCTTCTCACGAATGGCCCCCTCCACCGAACCATGGGGCAGGTCCAAGTGTACAAGGGCGCTCCTGGCTTCCTTCGAGGAAGCAGGGATCCTACGCGCCGGTAGGTGGCGCATCCCCGCGGCCGGAGAGGTGACTCTGGATCCGTGCGAGGGAGAGTTCATCTACTTCACCAGCCACCTAGAACGGGGGCTGGGATTCCCTACGTCCCTGTTCTTCCGGCGCTTCTGCGCCTACTACGGGATCCAACCGTCGGACCTCGGTCCGCACAACATCGAGCATCTCGCCATCTTCGTGGCGTTCTGCGAGTGCTACCTGGGCTGCCGGCCCTACTTCCCTCTATGGCAAGATCTGTTCCACGGACGGATCAGTCGCGAGGAAGCGGGCGACCCAATGCTTGCCGCGGGCGGCCTGACATTCCAGCTGAAGTCGAAGGCCTCGTTTTTTGACTTGATGCTGCCCGCCAAGGCGGCGAGCGAGTGGAAGAAGTCTTGGTTCTATGTTACCGAGGCGACCCCGGAGGGCGAGGCGGCGATCCCACGATACTCCGCCGACCGGCCCGAACCGCGCCGACTCTAAGTCGGCAAGCTCCCCACCGACCAGCGGATGGTCGTGGACGAAATGCTTCAAACCATCCGCGGTCTGAAGAATAAGGGCCTCCAGACAATTAACTTATACAACTGCTGGCTCTGGCGGCGGCTCGTCCCTCTGGCTCAGCGCGACCACTATATGTACCAATACACGGGCCGGGAGGACTCGACGAAGTCCTGCCTCGCCGAGTGGAGGCTCGAGGACTACATCCCAGCACTGAAGAAAATCACCCAGGTGGTGTACCTGGACGCAAAGGCCAGGGTCGCCCCCTACACCGCGAAGCATCCAACCCCAATGGTAAGTCACTTTGCATCATTCGCAATCGCAGTTTATGCAGTCGCGGTCATTCTAATTTCATCTTGTGCTCATTGCAGCTATTCCAAGTGGTGGAAGGATGGCTCCCGCCTTCAGATGACGAGAACTCGAGCTCGTCCGTCTGGGACATGGGCGAGTCGCCTCCCGCCAAGGGCGACACCGAGAGCGACGAGAGCAACGGTGACGACGAATCCGAGGAGGAGGTCGCCCCGCTGGTTCGCAAGACCCGCGTGCAGCCTTAGCGTGAGCTTGAGGCGAGTAAAAGCCTCGAGCGTCATGATGATGATGATGACGAACTTCCAGAAACCACCTCGCGCCGCCAGGCCACTCCGTCAAAGAAGAATAAGAAGAAGGAGAAGGAGGTAAAGGCCCCTCCGAAGAAGAAGACGAAGCCGGTGAGACCGGCCTCCCCGCCGCACTCGGCGAGCAGCTCCGACGCCACCAGCCTGGCCAAGGGCGAGGCGCCGCCGACGGTAACCGCGCTGGACATGGCCACTGTCCTGAGCGAGGTGCCACTGGCCTCGATGCCTCCGCCATTCGCCCCAGTCTCTGGGCTAGGAGCCGCTCCGGTCGCAGCGGATTCACCTCGCAGGGAAGCTCCCGCTGAAGATGTCTCAGAGGCTCCCGTTGCAGCCTCGACGATGAAGAAACCATCCATGTCTTGGGCACACGATGTCTTGGAAATGGGCCTCAGTCGCCGACTGGGCCCCGAACTAGAGAAGCCAGCCGGCATCCGCACCGGGCTACGCTTCATTCCAGTCGCCAAGTGAGTTTTGCTCACCTACTTTCGTCTTTCGATGTATTTTGATTATTTTGCTCACGCGATCAACTTGTAGGACCGGATCTAAAAACATAGGCCATCTGACCGTGGCCAAGGTGCCACCCGTCGTCAGCGAGGAGGATCCCTCCCGGAAGAGGAAGGCGGACGAGGTCGTCGTCCCCGCGGATAGCGCCAAGAAGGCCAGAAGCGACGAAGTCGTCACGGTGTCTGATGACACGGCGATCGCGCCAAGTGAACCCGTCGCGGAGGCAGCCTTACCGACCAAAGAAGGTGCTCCTTCGCTTGGGGCGGGCGAGCCGGCCTCCTTTGGTGCCGGTGCCTCCATCACAACGTTCCCGCGCTTCATGGCCAAAGCGGCTACAACGAGTGGTACCTCGCCCTCGAGCCATGCACCTGGGGTCGCCGATACGGAGGTCGAGCAGCGTCGCGGGCACACGCCAGCTCTCCTCGCGTCCGTGGATGCGATAAAACTTCATGGCATGCTTGGCGCAGCCATCCAGGTATGTCCAGTCCCCGAGGATCAGGCCGGTGTGTTGCAGCGGTCTGATTCTTTTAGTGTCTTGTTGTTATTTTTCGCGTCCAGTCCCCGAGTGCGCACTCGCTGAATTTCAGCGGGTGGGCACTTAGGATTTTTTGATTGCCAATCCCCGAGGTGCGCACTCGCTGACTTTCAAACGGACTTCATCACCGACTTCATCGCTGACTTTCAAACGGACTTCATTGCCAGTCCCCGAGTGCGCACTCGCTGAATTTCAGCGGGTGGGCACTTAGGATTTTTTGATTGCCAGTCCCCGAGTGCGCACTCGCTGAATTTCAGCGGGTGGGCACTTAGGATTTTTTGATTGCCAGTCCCCGAGTGCGCACTCGCTGAATTTCAGCGGGTGGGCACGTTGGATTCCGCTTTGGTTAACTGTTTGAGTTGTGTGCAGGGTCTACAACGTGAGTCAGCTGACCGGCTTGCTGCGGCACGCCGCGCGGAGAAGGAACTGGCCACCGTCCAAGAGGCGAATAAGGGGCTTCAGGCAATTGCCGCGAAGGCAGAGGAGGCCCGCCAGGGACTTGTCCCAGCGAGTGAGTTGGCAGCGGCTCAATCGGCGTTGAGATCGGCTGAGAAGCGGATCGTCAACCTCGAACGCGAGCTGAGGGAGGCGAAAGAGGAAGCGAGGTCAGCGGATGGTTGATCCAAGGCCGCCATTACAGCCGCCACGGAAGAACGTAAAGTTTCTGACGCCCTTGTTGCTGGGCTTCAGGATGATTACACTTCTCTTCAGAGCTTCATCACGGATCTCTCCCGTCCCTTGATTGGTGAGTGTGTCTGCCGCTGCCTATTGCATGTGCCTTTTTGTGATATCCGATGTACTCACTGTTATCTTCTATCCGCAGGTCACATCCTTGATAGCGCGGAAGAGGCGAGCTCGTTCGACGCGCGGCAATGTGTAGCCACTCTCATCGACTCGGCGACGTTGTCGGCGACATGCATCCGGGCCTACCTCCAGGAGATGTCGCCTACGGAAGTAATTCCCAGCGACCTCGTCGAGGTGTGGTGGTACTTTGGAGAAGGCGCTGTCGGTCGTCGAGTTTATGACGCGGTCGGCGTTCCGACGGAGCAGCGATGACGCTTAGCCTTGGGCTCGCCCACTTCCCGGAGGACTTCGATCTGGACGACGTGACGAGTGGCTACCCGTCGTCGACTGGCTCGGTGGAGATCTCTGAGGTACTCAAGTTGACGGACCACGCCGCGGTGTACTCCGAGCGCGTCTGGGCGATGGGCGACCTCCTTCCTTACCAGGAGACGGTCGTTGCACCCAACGACCCCGAGCCGCAGCACCGGGACTTCAAGGTCGAGCAGCCGTATCCGTCGAACCCGTACACTCCCTTCATCCGCAATCGCAAGGGTGCTGGCGAGTCGTCGTCGAAGCCTGCAGAGTGAACTAATTTGCCCTGGGGCGTTAGTAACAGTTCTGCCGTTGGGCATACTATGTATTTTGAGACAATGTGCGACATGCTATTAATGAGATATCGTGTTTTGTGCGATTTGTCGTGTGTTTTTATTTTGATTGAGAGTTGAGCGAGTCCCCGAACGCGTCCGCCCTTTTTATGGGGTTTACCTCGTGTGTTATGTGTTTGCGGTTTTGGATGTTTTTTTATTGTGGTCGACTCGCCCGGGCTCGGAGAGCCAGTCGCAAGGCGACTCCCTTGAGCGCTCTGTACTTTGTCGTTTTCCCTTGCGCGAACAAGGTCGGGTGGCCGAGTCCCCGAGCGTGGTACTTGGTTGTTCTAGGCGCGACTCGAGGGTGGGTGAGGGATTGGCGCGTTAGTTTGAGCACGTCACTCCTGCCTGGCCCGTTGGGACAGTCGCATGGCGAGTCCTGGGCATGCTCTCATACTTGGCGTTTTTCCTAGCCGCTCGCGCTGGACTGGTCGTCAGTCCCCGAGCGTGGTACTTGGCCGTTCGAGTCGCTATGTCGAGGATGCGGAGGATCGTGGTCGCTGTGAGAAGCGAAGGCAGTTGTCTTGGCTCGTAGAGCCAGTCGGGCTAGGCGACTCCGATGGGGCTCCGGGTAGGCGTTTTTCGTGGATGTTGCAAGGCCTGAGGTGACCCAGTGCCCTTGTAACGCACTACTTGGCCGTGCCGATCGCTGTACCAACGGTTGACTTCTGCAGTTAGCTTGACGCTGTTATTACGAGTGCGAGTGGCACAAGACATGGAGAGTAGGCGCAATTTGCGGTAACCAATTCTTTTTATTTCAAAGCGACTGGAGGGTACATAAGTGGGGTTCTAGGAGTAGAACTTCCGTAGGAGGTTTACATTCCACGGTCGCTTGACGTCGAGTTTGCCGTCCCCGCAGACGTCGATGAGGTAGTAGGCGTCGTTGCCGAGTACGCGCCCGATGGTGAATGGTCCCTCCCACGGAGGGGAAAGCTTGTGCATGCCCTTCTTGTCCTGGATGAGGCGCAGCACCAGGTCGCCTTCTTGGAAGGTGCGGGTTTTCACCCGCCGGCTATGATAGCGGCGGAGTCCTTGTTGGTAGATGGCGGTGCGTGATCGAGCGAGGTCACGTGCCTCGTCGAGTTGGTCGATTCCATCCTGGCGGGCGAGTTCGTTCGCAGCCTCCGTGTAGTGGACGACCCGTGGCGAGTCGTGCTTGAGGTCGGTGGGCATGACTGCCTCGGCGCCGTACACCATGAAGAAGGGGGTGAACCCTATTGACCTGTTGACCAAGGTGCGGATGCCCCAGATGACGGAGGGAAGCTCCTCGACCCAGCACCCAGCGGTGCGCTCGAGTGGTACTTGGAGCCGCGGCTTCAGGACGTGGAGGATGCTCTGGTTGGCCCGTTCCGCATGGCCGTTGGATTCCGGGTGGGCGACTGACGCGAGGTCGAGCCGGATGTGGTGTTCCTCGCAGAACTCGGCCATGGCTCCTTTGGCGAAGTTGGTGCCGTTGTCCGTGATAATGCTGTTTGGGAACCCGTAGCGATATATGAGCTCGCGTAGGAATTTAGTGGCGGTCTTCCCGTCGCATTTCCGGACTGGTTTGGCCTCCACCCACTTTGTGAATTTGTCGACCGCGACCAGGAGGTGGGTGTAGCCAGAGGGAGCCTTTTTGAAGGGGCCTACCATGTCCATACCCCAAACGGCGAATGGCCAGGTGATGGGGATTGTCTTGAGCACGGAGCTAGGCACATGCGTCTGGTTGGCGTACTTCTGGCAGCCGGCGCACCGCTGGACAATGTCGACGGCGTCGGCGTGTGCGGTGGGCCAGTAGAAGACATGCCGCATGGCCTTGGCGACCAGAGAGCGGGCGCCGGCGTGGTGGCCGCAGTTGCCGGAGTGGATGTCGTGGAGGATCTTGCGTCCTTCGGCGGGTTGGACGCAGCGTTGGAACACGCCGGTGACGCTGCGCTTGTGGAGCTCGCCGTCGATGATGGTGAAGGATTTGCATCGGCGTGCGATCATCCGGGCGACCGTCTCGTCTGCCGGCAAGGTGCCGACCTCCAGGTAGGCGACGTAGGGCTTGGTCCAATCATCTGGCTCGGTGACGAGTGCGACCAGGGCTGCCTCTGGCTGCAGCGGGACTCCGATGTCGATCTCCCTTGGGGGAGAGACTGATGGCTTGGTGATCGTGTCGAGGAAGACGCCGGCAGGTGGTGCGAGTCGAGCCGACCCAATGCGAGAGAGTGCGTCGGCCTCCTCGTTCTTCCGCCTGTCAATCCACACGACGGAGTAGCCTGCGAAGTGTCCGCCCAGCTTGTCCACTGCTTGGCGGTATGCCGCCATGGTGGGGGAGACGGCGTCGCAGGTGCCGGCGACTTGCCCAGCGACGAGGTCGGAGTCTCCGTAGCAGCGTAGGTGGTTGACGTTCATCTCCTTGGCAGCTCGCATGCCGTGGAGTAGTGCCTCGTACTCGGCCATGTTGTTGGTGCAGGGGGTGAAGTCGAGGCAGAGGACGTAGCAGAGCTTGTCGCCCTTTGGTGAAGTCAGCACGATCCCTGCTCTTGCACCGTCCGCGTTCTTGGAGCCGTCGAAGTGCAGGCTCTAGTAATGGAGGTATGGCAGCTTTTCTGGCTGCTGGGCCTCTTCCCAGTCGGCGATGAAGTCCGCTAGAGCCTGCGACTTGATCGCTTTTCGTGGCTCGTACTTGATATTATGGACGCCGATTTCGACGACCCACTTAGCGACTCGCCCAGTCGCCTCACGGTTGCGGATGATGTCCTGCAACGGTGCTGAGGAGACGAACGTGATCGGGTGCTCCTGGAAGTAGTGCGGCAGGCGCCGCTGTGCTCTGAAGACCGCGTATACCAGTTTCTGGTACTGCGGGTATCGTTGGCGCGACTCGGTGAGGACCTCGCTGATGTAGTACACCGGTCGCTGTACTGGGCGCTCCTTTCCTTCCTCCGGCCGTTCGACGACCATGACGGCGCTGACGATGCGCTCGGAAGCCGCGACGTAGACCAGCATGGGTTCTTTGTCGGCTGGGGCGGCGAGTAGCGGTGCAGCGAGTAGCACCTTCTTGAGGTCGCGGAGCGCGTCGTCCGCCTCCTTGTCCCACTAGAAGGTGGGGTTCTTGCACATCAGACGGTATAGGGGCATCGCCTTTTCGCCCAGGCGGGGGATGAAGCGACTGAGAGCCGCTACTCGCCCGGCCAGCTTCTGGACGTCGTGCAGACACTCGGGTTTGCCGAGTCGGGCGATCGTGTCGATCTTGGTGGGGTTTGCCTCGATCCCTCGCTTGGAGACGACGTACCCTAGTAGTTGTCCTGCTGGTACACCGAAGGTGCATTTGCCTGGGTTAAACTTTATCTTGTATTTTCGCAAGTTGGCGAATGTTTCCGCCAGGTCGGTGAGTAGATCACCCTGGCGAGCGGATTTTACGACCACGTCATCGATGTAGACGTGGATGTTGTGGCCAATTTGGCTCACGAGGCACTCTTGCATGCACCGCTGGTAGGTCGCCCCGACGTTCTTGAGGATGAAGGTCATGGCGGTGTAGCAGAAGACTCCGAATGGCGTGATGAACGCCGTCTTCTCCTCGTCCTCGACAGCCATTTTGATCTGGTTGTATCCAGAGTAGGCGTCGAGGAAACATAGCGACTCCGAGCCCGCGGTGGAGTCGATTATTTGGTCGATCCGCGGGAGGACGAACTGCTCCTTCGGGCAGGCGCTGTTCAAGTTTGTGTAGTCAATACACATCCTTCAGGTCTCGTTCTTCTTCTCGACCAGGACTGGGTTTGCCAACCACTTGGAGTACTTGATTGGCCTGATGAAGCCTGCAGCGAGTAGACGCTACACCTCCTCGGTGATGGCTCGGCGGCGCCCTTCATTGAAGGGCCGCAACGACTGTTTGACGGGTCGCACTTTGGGGTAGGCGTTTAGTTTGTGCTCAGCGAGCTCCCTAGGGACACCAGGCATGTCAGAGGGCTTCCATGCAAAGATGTCCCTGTTCTCACGGAGGAACTCGATGAGCGCGCCTTCCTAGCTGGGCTCATTCCTGTTCCGATCGTCACCGTCTGGCTGGAGTCGCCTGGGACCAGCTCGACGGTGCGGGTGTGCGTCGTTGCCTCGAAGGCTGAGGTGTTTGCGCCCTCCGAATTGGGCTTCTTGAGTATGGTGGGGTCGTCATTGTTCACCCAGCTCGCGTACTTGGTGAGCTCGTCAGCGTGGTTGGCCTCTACCGCGATGACGGCATCGGCGAGTTCGGCTCCTTTGGCCTCGCACTCGGCGGCCATGTCGGGGTCGCCGTTGATGGTGATGACGCCGCACGGCCCGGGGAGCTTCATCGCGTTGTACGCATAGTGTGGTGCTGCCATGAATTTGGCGAACGCCTGGCGCCCCAGGACGCAGTGGTAGGGGCTGTCGAAGGGTACCAGCTCGAAGACGATCCACTCGGTGCGGAAGTTTGCTGGTGTGCCGAAGGTGACTGGCAGCGTGACCTTGCCAATCGGGTACGCCTTCCGACCGGGGACGATGCCGTGGAACATGGTGTGGGTTGTCTCGATCATCGACTGCGGGAGCCGCAGCCGCCTGAAGGTGTCTAGGTACAGGATGTTGATGGAGCTGCCGCCGCCCATCAATGTTTTGGGGAGCCAGTAGTCGCCCACCTTTGGCTTGACCACCAGGGCGACTCGGCCTGGGTACTCGATGCGTGGCGAGTGGTCCTGGCGGCTCCAGGTGATGGGCTGCTCCGACCAGTTGAGGAACTGGGGAACGTCCACCTGGGCCACCGCGTTGACAGCGACGGCGCGGGTGATGACCTTCTTCTCACGCTTCGTGTTGAAGCCTGTGAAGGTATGGAGCGAGCCGGCCACGTTGCCGAATTTTCTGCCGTTTGGCGGGTTGTTGTCGGGGTCCTCCCGTGCTCGCCGTGCCTTCTCAATCTCCCTGAGGGTGTGGCAGTCGGCGGTCGTGTGCGTTGCGGGCTTCCCTTCCCTGCTATGAAACGCGCAAGGTTGGTTAAGGAGGGCCGCGGGGTCGAACCTTGGCTTGGCCTTGTAGTTGCCGCTGTCGCGGCTGAAGCTTTTGGGCTCGCGTTGTGCGTGCCCGGCGTTGGCGACGAAGTCGACTCGCCCGTCACTGCGGCGCTTGACGGTGAGGCGAGTGTTGCTGTAGCGTAGGTCGGACCGTCGTCCGTTGTCATTGCCGCTCGTGCGGCGTTGGGCTCATTCCTCCCGGCGAGTGTTTCCTGGTTTGGATCTTCCTCCGCGTACCGTTTGGCGATCTCGAGGAGGTCCGGTATGTTGTCAATTGTGCGAAAATGTCGCTTGAGCTTAGCGACCAAGGGCTCGTAGCGGCACGAGGTCTTGAAGCAATGGATCGCGGTGTCCGGGTGGATGCCGACCGCGTTGTACCAGAGTTCTTGCCACCGCTGGACCCAGTTGCGGGTCGACTCGCGGGGTCCCTGGACGCATCGCTCCAGGTCCTCGATGGTGGTGGCGCGGGTGTAGGAGCACTCGAAGTGCCTGATGAAGGCGTCGCGCATCTCCTCCCAGGAGTCGATACTATCCTGGGGAGTGTGTTGATCCACTGCCTACACGTCCCCTCCATCATCAGGGGGAGGTAACGGGCGGCTAGCAGGTCGGTGTGGCCTGCGATCCCCATCGCCATGAGGTATGTATCGAGCCACATGGAGGGGTCGTACGAAGGGTCGTACTTTTCTATCTCCTTCGGCGCCTTGAAGTTCGGCGGGTACTTCTCGCCTCGGATCATCGGTCCGAAGCACTTGGGGCCGAGTCGACTTAGCGACCCCATCGGCTCGCCGTCGCAGCGATTGGTTAGGGTGTGTCGCAGGTCGTCGGGCTGGCGTGCGCGCCAGCTTTGGTTGTTGATGATGTGGGTGCGGGCATCGATGGGTTGACCGTTGGCAGCGACGAAGTTGGTCGCTGGCCTGGGGTTGTTGGTGAAGAGTGCCGCGTTCGCGGGTCGGTGTTGGAGCTGCAATGGCTCTGGTGGCGGGCAGTTGAGGGTGTTTGCCGCCATTGGGCGGCCACTTGAGGCCACTCTGCTTCCCGAAGAACGCGAGTACACTCGACCCTGCGAGTCGGCGCCTGCGTTTTGCTACTCGACGGCCTTTGCGAGCAGGGCCCTGACATACTGGATCTGTAGGGCGCCGTCGCCGGTGGCCGTGATGTTGTCGGCTACTGCTCGGCCCGCCACGAGGTTGTCCATCGGGGTGGAGAACAGTGGGAGGCCGTTCGCGTCTCGCTCCCGTGAGGAGACTACTATCCGCGGCTGATCTCTGGGGGGTGTGCGGTTGGGTGGAGGTGGGGCGCCCATCGCCGTCGACCCTGGCGGGGGCCGGGCGCTTCCTCCTGGTGGCGCGTTCTCGCAGATCGCGCGCTCGGCCGCGCGGGCCGGGTCATTTTCGTCGTCGAAGTTTAGGGCGCGTCCCTGGACGGTGGGGTTCAGGCGCGACCTGATTCGCTGCTGGTGGTAGCGCGACAGCTCCTGCGCCGTCACCTGCTCGAGGCGAAATTTTTCGCGCTCGACTTGTTCCTTGCGGACTGCCTCCGCCAGCTTCAGGCGAAGTTCCTCGACCTCCGTTGCCGTGGCGTTAGGAGGGATCGGGGTGGAGAAAGGATCCTCCGGCGGGTCGGTGCCGGTCGCCATGTAGGTCGCGGCGTGGCGACCGGTCCCGTCGCGGAGGTCGGCGGAATTTTCCGACCCGGAGTCGAAGTCGAAGATCCCAAGGATGGAGGGATCCTCGAAGTCTCCCATGTTGGAGACCTGGGTGATGGAGCCCGCGGGTGAAGCCACGGTGATGGATCCGGCGAGTGACGCCGGGGTCGCCGAGTCGGCGTCGTCATTGAGGGTCGCGTCTTCCGCGGCCGCGGAGTTTTCGGCCACGTTGTTGTGGGCCGAGTTGTACTCGGAGGCGAGGCGATGGATCGTGCGGACCTGGCTCTCGGAGAGTTGATCGCGTGGCGGCGACTCGCGGATGCGAGCCGAATCCTCCGAGACGATGACGTCGGTGAGGCCGACGAAGAGGCTGATCGTGCCGATCGGCAGGATCATGTTGTGCGTGACGGGTCGCGCCGCCGGGATGTAGCTGCTCGGCAAGATCTGGAGCATCTCGCGATCGCTATCATGCGGATGGTGGCGACCGTCTCGTTGATGGGCAGATTGGATCTCACCGCAGAACATCGGCCAGGCCCCACGGTGGGCGCCACTGTCGTGGGAATGGTCACGGCAGATGCTGCAATCGGCAGCGAGTAGTAGAACGAGGGGCAAGGGCGGCCAGCCATCTGCGGTGCGAGATGAGGGCAGAGACACAAGGTTTTACCCAGGTTCGGCCCCCCGGAGGGTAAAGACCTACTCCTGCTAGATTGTATTATGATGGAGGTACAATGGGCGAACCTGGCGGCTAGGCGGCGAATCGCTTGGGTGTATGATGGAACGTATCTCTACACGCCCTGCAGGGAGGTTTATATAGGCTTACCTCCCCTAGGGTTTACATATCTCAACCAAATCAGTTAAGGCTTCGGTACTTGTTTAACCTAATCTGCCTGGGCCTTCAGCTTCCAGTCGCTTGGATCCACACCGGGCCTTGATCCAGTCGCCGTCTTGCAGGCCCACTCGCCAGTTCCTGGGCCAGTCGGAAACGTCCTGCTGGGTATACCCCGGTAGGCATATCCCCATCATGCTTGCTTGTAGGTGAAGTACGTCTTTGGCTTGTTGCACTTGATGTCCTCTTGCACTTGACGCTCGGCCTTGGATGCGATGTGCACAAGCTCAACCATGTTGTTGTACTTTTGGAACTAGGTGATGCGCTTGATTGGATGGTTCAAGCCATTGAGGAAGCGTGCCATTGTTTGTTCATCTCGCTCTTCAATGTTGGCACGGATCATGTTGAGCTCCATTTGCTTGAAGTACCCTTGACTAAGCGTTTGAAGCTTGTTGAAGAGGTCACGCGTGTAGTGCGAAGGAACAAAGCGGGATCTCATATGGGCCTTCATATCTTGCCAAGTTGAGATTGGAGGCTCTTCTTTTGCTTCTGGAGCGAGTTGGACTTGTTCCCACCAAAGGTTGGCATACTCATCAAACTCGAGGGATGCCATGGCCATCATCTTCTCATTGCTGTAGTTGTGCATGCGGAAGATCTTGTCAACCTTGAGTTCCCAAGAGAGATATTCTTCGGGTTCATTGGAACGGGTGAACTTGGGCATGGTGAATTTGAGCTTGCCGAAAGTTTCTTCTCCATTGCGGTTCCGGTTGCGGCGATTGCCATGATTTTGGCGGTCATCATCATCATACGAGCTCTCATGTCGTGCTTGGTGATGGTTGCGTTGCTCTTGCGGTTATTGAGGTGCCGCGTTTGGTGGTGGAACTTGGTTTTGACGATGAGCTTGGGGAGCTTGCTCGTGTTGTTGGCGCGGTTGAGGATGAGGAGGAGGTTGTGCATCCTCATGACGAGCTTGGGGAGCTTGCTCTTGTTCTTGTCGCGGTTGATGCCGAGGAGCATTGACTTGCGCCATGTGGCGAGGAGGACGTCGAGCCGCATGCGTAATGGGTTGCTCTCGTTCTTCTTGATGTGGAGGAGGCTCGTCATGATGATCATGATGTCGACGTTGACGTTCATGTCGGCGATGACGCCTTGGTGGATCTTCGAGTGCTTCACGTCGACGGTGATCTTGTTCGTCCTCTTCGGATGCTTCACTTGTTGTTGAAAGAACATGTCGACGGCGATGGGCTTGGCGGTCCATGTGAGGTTGCTCTTGTTGAATCACAAGTGCCCTTGGTTGTGGCCGGTTCGCTTCACGTCGTGGAGGTCTTGAGGAGAGGTCACCATCATAGCTTGACGTTGCGGCGTGTCGCGGAGATGGTACCGCTTGAGAAGAGCTCATCGATTGAAGAACGGGTCCATCCCGGTGCCTTGAAGCGTGACGGCGAGGTGCATTTGATTCACTTGAGGAGTGCCGAGAGGAGCTTGAGTCGCGCGAGCGTGGCCTTGCTGGTCCATCAATGAGGCGTTGAAGCTTCTCATCTGTTGAGGCGAGTGCACGACCAAGAGCTTCATTTTGATGACCGAGGTTGTGTTGCATGGCATGCATTTGGCCACGGACTTCTTCGAAGCGGTTGTCGATGTTCTTGAATTCCCCATGGGCCTCGCTAAATTGTTCATCTTGGCACCGCTCAAGAGCTTCACAACGGTAGTTGAATTCTCCTCGGACCTTCCAATGGTCCCATCTTGTCATGAATTGTGTGTCGTCCTCCGGAGGTTGTGGTGGTTGGGACGGCTTGCCATTCCTGTCCATGATGCAAAGCCGACAAGGGTTGTATATGGAGAATAAGCGTGCGAAGAGTTAGCCTTTTACCTCACCTTGGAGATTATAACAAACCAATTGCCACACAAATGAGCGAACAGCGTGCAAAGTGAAATGGCAAAGAAACTCACACACAAATATGCTACAACTCTCAAAAGCTTTTGGTGGAAGGCTAGGATTGTGGAGAACCAAACGAAACGATCCAAGCAAAAGGTTATTGTTCTACGTGGTAAAGAACCAAAGGTCAAAAGCAAAAGGATACGATCTACAAAAACACGGAAAAACGCACACGTGGAGAAAAACGGGGTTAGCACGACTATGAAAATGAGCACAAAAGGTCCTAACGAAGACTACGCTCAGTTGTCGTGCCAACTCAAGGAGAGACCACAACTCGTTTGCCAAAAGAGGATAAGCAATAGATTTGTGCACTTGCCTTGGTGCGCTCTTTCTTCTCTCTTTCTTGGCTTACAAGCTTGGTATTCTCTTTGTATTGGGAGACTATGTATCTTTTTTTTGATTCTTTTCCTTTTTCTCCCTTTCTATGCTACTATGTTAACTTTTGTATTTGGCCTCGCACTCTCACTTTCCGAAGGCAAGTGCACAATGCTTAGACAAACACAAAATGAGTTGCTCTCATAGGATAGATACACACAAAGGAAGATATGGGGTTGTTAAAGTGGCGCAAGTTATACCTTTGGTATTGTTGACGACTTGCAACCGTTGGTGGGGATGATGTTCGAGTGTCGCGGTGTCGATGAGCGCGGGTGACTTTGATGTGGAAGCTTGTGTTAAAATGGCGACAAACACGCGAAACACGAACAAGCTAAAGGTGGAAAGTCAGCAAACAAAAGTGAGGCGTCAAGAGAAGAAGAAAAAGTTTCTGTGACGGGCGGTAGTACTGCCAGGCAGGACCGGTAGTACCGGACGGCGGTAGTACCGCCTGCGCGACCGGTAGTACCGCTGGTCGCAGAACAAGAACGAGATCCACTTGACACAAACCTCAAATTCGTGTGAATCTGACCGAAAGGCTGGGCTAGGAACAACAGGGCTATAGATCGACTCCAAAAGCAACAGATCTATGGACCAAAACCACGAAAAACTCACCAAATCCAAAGATCGATCCGAAGGCAAATTGGGGCTCTTTTTGGTGGGATTTTCGATTTTAAGGTGGATAAAAGAAAAATTGGGGGGAAATTCGTGATCAACCTTGCTCTTGATACAAAGATGTTATGGGGTAACCCCTTGGGGTGGCCCGATCTTTCACGAATTCCACGAGAAACGAGGGGAAAGCGGTGGTCGGGGGAAGAAGGGGATAAAAACCATGAACACACGCACACAAAACACGATACACGCCGATCTCTCACGCCGGTGGCAACCGGTCCAACATAATCTCTAGGATCGGTGTTGGGCGAAGCTCTCTCTCCACGCCAACAACGGGGGACGAGGTGCTTGGTGAGACCTTGACGACTTGGGGGCGAGAAACCGAGAACCCAAGGCCTTGTACAACTTGAACGCACTAGGCAAGATCCAAGAGGGGGTGGATAATAGGGTGCTCCTTGGTAGGAGCATGAGACCAATAGATTGAAAGATCCTCAAAGGGGTGTCCTTAATCTATTATTATCCAAGTCTAGGGTTTACAATGGAGGGTAGGGGCTATTTATAGGCCAACCACATAAACAGGGGTATTTTAGGAACAAATAGCGAAATATAGAGAGGGTTACAGGGCGCTGGCCCGACTTAACACGATCAGGTCCACACAGGTCCGGTAGTACCGGTCCAGCACGACCGGTAGTACCGGTCAGGCGGTAGTACCGCTTCCGGGCCTGGTAGTGCCGCTTGTCGACCTGGGAGTTCCGCTGGCGTCGTCTGTTGGTGGCGGTAGCAGGAGGCGGTAGTGCTGGTGTCCGGTAGTACCAGGTCCAGGTCCGATAGTACCGCTGGAGACAGAGAGTTTTTGGCTTTGGTTGGTGTCGTCTGTTGGTGGCAGTAGCAGAGGGCGGTAGTGCCGCCGGGCGGTAGTACCGGTCGCCAGGTCCGGTAGTACCGCTGGCGACAGAGAGCATTTGGTATCTTCCGCAGGTGCTCCTCCGTCCTGTGGGTCCTTCTCTTCGTACCTGATGATGCACAAGGTATGCGTATGAAGTAGTAGGCCATCCAAGGGTGTATCGAAGTCACACAAGGAGAGGAGCGAGTTCACCTTAGCTTGAAGGAGTTTGGCTCGGGCGCGAGTCATGGGTCCACTTGGGGAGCTCGTGGGAGTAGATGTAGTAGCGGTCGTAGGACGGGCTGCATCAAGTACTTTACAACTTTTTATGTTTTCTGCAGCTTACAAGGACATCGACTGCGCCTAGCTATTCTATCGAGTCCTCCAACAGGAGTCGACGAAACAACTGGCTACGCCATAAACTCAAGACCCGAGTCGAATCCCTCCTCGGATGGTTGCATTGTTTGATGCTACACAACACGACGCTGGTCGCGCACCCGATATACTTTTGGGTCAGTGGTACGCCCACGAGATTGTCGAATACAACTTCTCAAAACTCGAGTCTCTGCCCGAGTCTACGACTCCGCCACACTCGGGGGCTACTCCAAATTGGAGCGCTGATCGCGCACACATAAGATCTTCGAGTGGCACGCTTCGATTCCTCACTCGAATCAACGATTCGACTAAGGATTCGGGGGCTACTCCTATCAGGAGCGCTGGCCGCGCACCCGACGCACGATTAATGTACTACACCGACGATCTATTCTTCTAGTCCTACGTCGAGTCTACGACTCCACTACGGACTCGGTGGCTACTCCCATAGGGAGGATTGATTCAAGCATCCGAAAAATTGTGTCCTACGGATCTAAAGCTAACAACGGCTGAATTAAAGTCTCTGCTCGAGTCTATGACTTGAACAGACACTCGGGGGCTACTCCCATAGGGAGCGCTGGTCGCGTACCCTATGAATTCTTCGACTGTGATCCTACGGATCAATATGCAAAACCTTTTTGACAACTCTGCCCCAATTAACGCTAAGTGAGAAACGTTCTCCTTGACCACCTGAAACACCTCCGTGGTGATAAACATTCGGATGCTGCGTCTGCGACGCAAAGATAAGACCTACAGATACCATCTGATGGCCTGGCAACGCACACGACTGCGCTCTGCTAGTAAGAATCCGTACCAACAGGCGCGATGAAAAATCCCGACGGACGCGTTGGGTACATTTAAAATTTACTGGAATTCTACTCCTGTAAGTCCTCTGTGGTCTGAGTCGAATTACGCCAGCATATGTTCCGGGTTCGATTCAAGGGATTCGAATATGAAGAAGATCATGTTGTTTTGTCCTAAGACAGTTAACTGGCCCTGATCCGTCGGGAGAGTCATGCACACGTATCAGCAATCCCTACACACTCAAATCTTACTCTAGACAAACAGAGATAGCTGCATCCGAAAGATTGAAGAGTCCTCAACTGAATCTACGATTCGACTGAACACTCGGGGGCTACTGACATGGTTATATCCTACGGGTACACGACCTTAGCATACCTGGTCTAGCCCAAGGAAGTCCCATAAAAATATGCGCCATCCCATGAAGACTTTCGGGTGGCCTGGGTCCATGACGCCTTCGGATCCTTGGCGAGCAAGACTAGAATAGATAGAATATTCAAAGGGGAAAACCCTAAATTTGTAACCGACTCGATCTATGCCCGGGACCTGCCTACCTCTATATAAAGGCTAGGAGGGCACGACGAGGAGGACGATCTCGCACACCACCGCATACACACCTTCACTCCAAATTGCATCTGCGCACCCTGTAACCTTCGGTTCCGCCATAATCTAGAGCAGACAAGCAGGAGTAGGGTTTTCCCTCCGGGGGCCTGAACCTGGGTAAACCTCGTGTCCCCGTGTTGCTTTTTTGCTAACCGTTCCGCGATCTCCAGCATCCCCATCTTCTTCAAAACCCAAGTCCATAACAATGGGCATTGACAAGATTAAACCTCGTCAACCTCTCCCGCCAAGTGTTCGGCCTTTCGCCATTTCGGCCATGGACTCAAATGCTCGTCGTGTTGCTGGAGGAGGAGAACGCCGCTGTCGCCGAAGATGCAGAGCACATGCAGATCCTCGCCTCCCTCGCCCAGCTGTATCTGCAGACGGCGAAGCCGAAGCGTGGAGGTTCGGCGAAGGGTCGCCGGAAGTGCAAGGCAAGACAAAGGATAGAGGGCTACTGCATGTTGTACGCCGACTACTTCGCTGACGAGCCGCTCCACGAAGAGGCAGTGTTTCGGCGCCGTTTCAGGATGAGCTGGAAGCTCTTCCTCAAGATCGTGCATGCCATCCAGGAGTTCGACCCCTATTTCATGTGCAATAAGGACTGCACCGACATGGTTGGGTTTTCCTCACTGCAGAAGTGCACAATGGCGATGGGGTTGCTTGCATATGGAGCGCTGGGTCAATGAAAGTAGAGGATTTCCTGGGATGCTTGGAAGCATAGACTGCACACATTGGCAGTGGAAGAACTGTCCATTTATATGGCAGGGATTGTACAGAGGCCACAAAGGAGGTTGCACTGTGATACTTGAGGCAGTTGCTACACATGATCTTTGGATCTGACACTCCTTCTTTGGCATGACAGGATCGAACAACGACATCAACGTCCTCAACTCCTCAAATGTCATTGCCAAATTTGTTGAGGGTCATGCTCCCCTGTTAACTTTGATATGAACAGGCACCACTACAACAAGGGATACTATCTAGCATATGACACCTATCCAAGATGGCCAACATTTGTGAAGACTATCTCAAGCCCAATGCTCCCCAAGCATTCTCAGTTTGCCAAGGAATATGAAGCTTGCAGGAAGAACATGGAGCGGGCATTTAGTATGCTCCAACAGAGGTTTGTAGTTGTCTGGTTCCCTTCTATGACCTGGTTGAAAGATCAGATGTGGGAAGTGATGAACTATTGTGTGGTCTTGCACATCATGATCATTAAGGATGAGAGGAATGACCTAATGAGTTTGGTGGAGCAGAACGAGCAATACTACAGACAGGGATCTCTTGCCGAGACTGATCATCAGGTGCCTCCAACCTGGGCTGCCTTCATTGCCATGCGTCAGGAGATCCGAGATCCGGTAGTGCATCAACAGCTGCAGGATGATCTGGTTGAACACCTATGGATACGCAGGGGCAGCACGTAGATGTCGAGTATCAACTGGCCGAACTAGGCCGAAATATGTTATATTTTCATTGTACGCCGAACTATGTTTAAATTTACGCCGAACTATGTTCAATTTTATGTCGAACTAGGCTGAACTATGCTCTGTATTCATATTATGCCGAACTAGGCTGAACTATGTTTAAATTTACGCCGAGTCAATTTTATGCCGAACTAGGGCGAACTATTGTCTGTATTCATATTATGCCGAACTATGCCGAAAACTGGACGAATTTGAGCCGAATTTGGCGGAGAAGGGCATCACGAGAACTCGGTCTGGGAAGGCGAGTGGGAAACTCCGCGTTTTTAGGATGAAAACGAGTTTCGTCATGCCATATTTTAGTCCGGATTTCGGCCTGAAAACGCCCAATGATAAGGATGCTCTTATACAATAAAATGTGTCTAGATTTTTTTCTTTCACAAAAGATAAATCATCTTGTATTTTATTTAAAACGGAGAGAGTATGCTTTACTGATCTTGTTGCATAATGCATACGGTTAGTAAAAGTGTTCAAACAGAGGCCAGTTTTCAATCCTTCCTCTTGGCCCATCATGTCTCGGTTCAAAATGGAAGCCACGCCACGGTAGCATAGTCGCCGTGCCGTCCGCAGGACTTGGACTCGTCTCGTTTTCTTCCCCCGATCGAGCATCGCCTACTTGTCTCTTCCTTTCCTTCCTGGTCACCACCAAGGACTTCCACCGCCATCCTCCCCTCCTCCTTCCTCCGTACGACAAAAACCAACAAACCACCACCCTCAATCGCAATCTCCCCTTTCCGCCACCACCCCGCCTCCTCTTCCGCGCACTGCCCTCCCTTCCACCGCCACCCTCAACTACTTTCCGGCATTTCGGCGAACACATCGCGTGCCTCTTCTCCCGCGAGGACGCCTCCCTCCCTTCGCGCCGCCGCAACTCGGCATTTCCACGGACTCCGTCTCCGCCTCCGCGAGATGGCTGTCGGCCGCGACGCCACCGTAGCCGCGGCTGTCCGCGACGAGGCCCTGGAGGCGCTGAAGCTCCACAACGCGGGCAACCACGCGGAGGCGCTGGCCCGCGCCGTGGACCTCGCCCGCGCTAATCCAGGCTCCGCGCTCGCGCACAACCTCGCAGGATCCCTCCACCGGCACGCGGCCACCGCCGCATTGGCCAACAGGTCCCGCGGCGACGAGGCGGCCGCATCCCCGTTGGACTGTGATCACCACAGCGCCTCCCTCGACGCCTTCACCTCCGCTGCGAAGCTCGCCCCCAGGTGCCTCGTCACCGCCGTCGCCCACGCCGAGGCACTCGCCGCCTGCCATCGGTACGAGGAGGCGCAGACCAAAATATGCGTCGCCCTCACGGTGACCGTCACCGACCAGGACGACCCGGCGCTGCACAACGTGCGCTACGACCTGCTCTGCGGCTCCACCGAGAAGGCGAGGAAGCACGAAGCCATGGCCGAGGCCGGCAACTTCATGAAGACCTTCGCGACCATGATCTGCCACGAGGTTGTCCCCAGAGAGGCCGTGAAGTTGCTGGACGCCAACAACCTCGTCGGGCGTGCCGGTCTTCAAACGCGGGAGACTGCAAAGCTTCTCTCACAGAGCTATTTCTTCTCGGGGCGCGCCCAGTTCCTCCGCGCGTATATCGACCTGGCACAAGTCCGTGCCCTCGATCTGGCCGCCGACAAGAAGCGGCTTCTGCGCCGCACTCTTGACATGGTTAACGAAGCGGCAGGTACCTTCCACAGATCGCTAGTCATCGCCTTGTTCCACGCCAAGCTCTTGTTCGTGCTGGATGACTATGATGCTGCCGAGACAGAATGCCGCCGAGCACTTGGCATCGAGGTACCCAGTGACCCCAATGACGACGACCTTCCTCCTGTATCTGTCAGTGGGGTAGATTATAAATCCAGGGTATCTACTGTCAGGAAGCAGCTCCTTGTCTTACTCAAGCAGATCATAGTTGTGGCTGCAAAATTCTGGAGCTCTATGGTTCTCGCTCATCAGGGCGAAAGCATCATATCAGTCAAGGTTGACACGTTGCATGGGTATTATGATACATTCGATAGGTCTGCAGCAAAGACCATATCCGATGTGCGGCGCTTTGTCAAGAAGCACAACTCATGGAGTTTCTGGGTTTGCCCTCATTTCGATTGTGATGGCAAGAAGTTCCTGAACACTGAATCACTCTGGCAACACATGTGCAGCAAGCACCAAGAGGAGCCCTGGGAGAAGCTGCAGTCGATTTTAGGTCCAGAACTTTGTGCATATGCTCCAGAGGATGATCACTCCTTGGATGTGATAACTCTGTGTAAAGATTCCGGCCAGGATGACATTTTCCGTTTACCAAGGATGCAAGATATGTTTGAATCCTTGCTATTTCGGCCATCTATTGGAATAATGCAAGCAGAGTCCGTTGCTGTAATGCGACAAAGGAAGTGCAGAGAAGGATCTGATATCCTTGAGATCATCAAGGAGAAGTTAAGGGTGTTGCCTGAAGATATACTAAGCACTGAGGTCGAGCACTTTTATGTGACATGGTTTCATTTCAGCATTGCTTCCTTAGTTCACTGTTCTGTGTATAATAATGTTTATCACACTAATGATTGACTCGGTTCTACATTGCAGTTTCAGGGTTGTTGTTTTGGAATAGGTAACTTGTGGCTTAAGTTCCTCGAAATTTCAGTCTTCGATTATCGTGAAGTCATCGTTCCCCTTGCAAGATCATTTCAATGGGTTTGTTATCGTCTGGAATGCTTGGTTTCTCTAGTTATACCCATTTGTTTGTTCAACTGCTCATATGTGTGTTAACTGAAAACCATCTTTGCAGATGGAAATAAAAAGAGTGATTGCTCACTCTGTAAATACTAATGCTAGGAGTATTGGTGATGCCAATATTGATGCTGTATTCGGTAAACTTCTTGGCGCCCCTGACAGGAATGTTTCTATGGAGAATGGCTCAATTCCCTCTCAAACAAACAACATTGACCATCAACGTGGTGACAACCTACAGACGAAGAACTTGAAGGTTATTTTTTGTACCTTTACATTTTTCAGTTCTTTGACACTACTTTAATTTTCTGCGGAATAATTTCTAAAATGTATTAATTATCTGTATAAAGTTGGGGCTAACATGGAGAAATTAATTACAGCCTTCACTCTCAGACGAGACACTTAAGGCTGATGATAAATGTGAAGAAAGGTAATATCCAAATCCTCTAATTGTTGTCTGGCAGGTTTACTCTTTCTATATAGTTCTACTTTTCTTGTGCTTGGCTCTGCGCTGATGTTCTTTTTTGTCCCTCTAGAGAAACAACGGATGTCTTTTATTTGAGCATCTCCATACTAGATATGGTTTAGCCAGTAGGCATTATCACTAACTTGATACTATGATAAGATTATATGCGTGTGCATAAACCCCTTAGTATTTCATGGTTCACCTGAGCCCCCCCTTTGACGAAAAACCATAACTGATCAATGAGAGAGCAGCGAGTATCAGCTATATGTTAAGAGAGCACATTTAGGATATTAATTAGAAAATAATTAATTTAACAGATTAAGCATGTCTATCTCCTCTTTCTGTTCAATATACACAGGGTTGTTAAATTGCCCTCTTTTTTCTCAATTATGCATAGAAGCTTACAGGTTTCACTAATGTTGCAGTGGGGTTCATGCTGAAGATAGGAACTCTAGCACCATTGAAAGTCAAAGATCATCAGGTTCACCAATTGACGTGCATGAAAATGGGACGAACCTAGCTGAAGGAATGGCAGATTTGGAACTAGATAAAAATGGTGACGACTCATCTGCAACTTCTTCTCCCAACACAAATGATTATCACTTTTTTTCCTACTGAAACAAGTTACATTACAAGTGTTCGACATCAATCCAGCCCTAAATACTGGTTCCTACTTATTAAGATCGGTTATGCATTTTTAAATTGATTTTTTAATGTTACTGTTGCTCTTTAAGATTAGAATTCTTATAGAAATGTTAGCATGATTTATAGTATTAGCACTATGCTGTTTGTATTCCTATTTTGCAGAAACACGATGAACTCATGTGACATTGACTCTTGCAGAATCTTAACTTTTTCCAACAATAAAAACAGCAGACAAATTAAATATGTCACCTATCTAAATCTTGCAAGCACCGTAGAAAGACATTGTGTTTACACTGCTTGTCTTAGGCCTCTTGTAGGATTTTGATCCTGAGAATTCTTTAGTAAAGGTTGCTCTTACAGATAGTCTTATAATACAGGAATTTCTGGCCAATCTGTTGAGGATAAGGCAGGCACATCCAGCTATCAACCAACTGTTAATCTTTTCAACAAAAATAATTCTGGCAGTGACCTGTTTATCTTGCGTCTGATCATACAGGTAACAGAAACTTGCATGTGGTGATGTGATTTATCATATATTTTTCTTCTAATTTCTTATGAATGTGTGCAGTCATTATGCAGTCTCAGGCATTTCAGAGATAAGTTTCTAACGGAGCCACTTGCATGGATCCCATCTGTTGACAATCCCTGCATTGCTCAGATATTTCATGAAATATTTTCTGCTTGGGAAAAAAATGATCACCACTTAACGGATGTTCTACTGGCTTGTGTGAAGATCTTTCTTTGTGGAATTGTAGATGGCGCCAATTATTACTACGAGGTATATCTTGAATACCATCATATAGATTTGCTAGATTATTTTGTTGAAACAAAAATAATCTACCACATGAAAGCATTCTCTAATCTGGTTTGGTTGGATGCTACCTTCGGTTATTTTATTTGCATGTGTGTTATTACTATGTGGTGATTGTGGAGCTTTGTGATTGCTATCAAACAAAATATGGATGCGATACCTATAAACTTCACAGATGGAAACATCCTAGTTCACACCAGAATTAATGTGTATTTTCTTATTATTTGTTCTGTGTGCATGATGATGTTGATACCAAGCATATGCACTAGAATGGGCAACTTTTGTATGTTTGTGTGTTCTTTGGTGGTTAAACTGTATTAGCCTTTCTTGTTGTTTGTTTCTTTTATGTTTTCTGCATAGTGTTGAAATAGAGTCATTATGCATGCACATATTTGTCTTAACGAGGCTAAACCCACGGAACCAATTCCAGTTGCAGGTTGGCAAAAACTTTGCTTCCGAGGTTGTGGCTACCATTCTCATCGGATTGCATATATCAGAAACTTCTTGGCGTTTTAGTTTCAACAAGCAGACCGAGAGACATGTAGTAAACCCAATCACCTGTGGAGATTGCATATGCCCGACGCATAATGCTTTTGGCATCAAATTTGACCTACAAATGAGTTGTAGTTGTGGGAACTGTTCTGGTGATGACGAACATCTGTACACCACACTTGTCCATAAACTTGATGCTGGTTCACCACAAACAACAAAGGTATGTCGTATGTAGTAGATTTCTTGTCTGGTCAACTCTGTATAGGTTGATATCTGATGCAAGACATCTAGTTAACTAGGAAATGTTCAATAGAGGTTATCTTTGTCCTTTTTGTGCAGATCAAGTCATTTGCAGAGCTTGGGATTCTATTGGATGAGCAAATCTGGGAGGACAGCTATTGTGAGCATTGTGGAATTCTAATGAATATTGATCTCTTTCTTTCAAACAGACCACACTTCTTTACGATAGGTAAATCTTCTTTATTGGAGTAAGTTGAAATTCCGGTGGCTTTTTATCTGCCAACAAGTCACTGTAATCCAATGGAGTATATCTGTAAACACAAGTCTAACAACAAGTTCATGATATGGGTTATTACCCTCGAAATTGAGTAAAAAATAGGAACATGTCCCATCAGAATAAAAATGTTCCGAGAGAGAGATATATTTGACCTAATGTTTAAGGTAACTAGAAGAAATTCCCCACTGTGCTAGTTCTAGAGTGTTGCTAGATTAATGCATCATTTTTGCTTTCTGTCGTTTACACCTAAATATTCATTATGTTGCCTCCTTTTTCTATCATGTTGCAGCCTTGAGCTGGCTAGGTTGCAGCGAAAGCCAGGATAATCTCTCTGAAGTGCTGGCTGCCCTTACGTCTCCTGTTGACACTGAATTCTTCTGCAAAAGTGCTCATTCTTCAGCTATGTATACTGTCGCCTCCATGGTATGTGAGCAGAAAGAATATTATTTCCAGGAATTGATTTATTTAATGGAACTGCACACACACTTTTTTCATTTCACTCTGATGGTATGGTAATTCAAAAAGGAGAAAACACTGAACTATTTGGTTTTTGGTTGATATTCATTGTCCTGAGAGTTTATAAGTTGTGGTGTTATTTGGTACTTCTTCCTTTACTGGTGCTGATTGATACATTAATTTTGAGACGCACGCGTTGCATCCTAATTATCAGCATATATGTTGGATTATTCTCACAAGCTGAGAGGAGCTAATTTGCTGTTGCTCTAAGACTGAAAGATGATTCCTGTTCTTCTAGAATAAAATGGACCACAGTAATAAATGGAAAAGGTCACCAGGTTCAAACTGTCTAGGACTTTAGATTGCCTTCATAAGGCATTATCTGCTATTTCTGATAAAATGCTTGCAAAATTCAAGATAGGAATTTCAGTTATAATCAATAGCCTGTGGTGGTTCTGCTGATGCTGATCTTTTATTTAAATGTTCTGCCGATTGAATGTTGGAGAAATATTATGTATAGGTAAACCCTGTTTGGACCTTGTAATAACCTCTGATGTTCTCTCAAATATATGTTGCAATATTTTCCTTCCCTTCATGTCTAGTACTAGGAAAATGTCTCATAGAATCACATGGAGTGGAGAACATAAACTGGAGTAACCTTTTCTTTTCACAACTTTTTTCTCTATATTTTTGTGAGAGCCGTTGCTTCTTTGAGTTTTACTACAGTCCCATTGCAAGGTTGGTTATTTGATCTTTCCTGCTTATATATATGCAAATATTCATTCCTCCTAAACTCAATGCTCTTGAGCATCCATCTTATGCCAGAATGCAACTAAAACTCTTGCAGATCTGCTATGTTGATGACCGCTATGTCTGCTTTGCACGCAGTGAGGATAAGTGGCTCATATATGACTCCGAGATTGTTGAGGTAAGTAACTCCTGAAGTCTTAAGAAACGCCCTCTGTTCTTTCTTGTAGCCATGCGATTCTGAACTTGTCTGATTTCCTTATGTGAACATCCTCCATGCAGACAGAAGATACCTGGGAGCATTTGCTAGAACATTTTAAGGACTGCAAGCTCCATCCCGAAGTTCTATTTTTCGAGGTCATCAAGTAGCTTGATGTATAGCTTTACAGAATGCTGACCTCTGTCATAAGTTCAGACTCAAATATTGTTTTTCTTTTGTTATTTCTTGCCATTTCGATATTGTTTCCCCATGGATTGGTAACTCGGCGATCAAATTACACCTAAACTCTTAGGGATGCTGCAAATTGCTCTTTGGTTCTGTACTTACAAGAAAAAGTATCTGTGTTGATTGACTTTGGAGGATAGATGGGTTCATGTCTGGACTTGCAATGGCAGGCTATAATGGCACAGTGCCATTTGACCTTTCCTATCAGATCAGGAAATGAGTAGCTGAAATAAAGTGTCAATATCTCGATGCATTACGGCCAGGGATTTGGAGAACAGGAGTTTTTAGTTTTGTTGCGCCTTTGTTGTTTAAAAATCCTGGACCCTTTTAGCTCTGGGATATACGGTAGAGGGGAGCGAAGGATTATAAGTGTTAATTATGTGGAGTGACTAGTCAACAGCTAGTTGTTTCTCAATTGAGAAACAGACACATTTTCAACCAACAGAAACTTGCCAGTTGCAAGACTCAATATTCAAAACAAATGAGGGGAAATTGTGTCTGTTTTCAGTTGTGTCGAACAGACACATTTCCTCCTCGGCCCAAAACCTCATTCTACTCAGTCCACCCTTGATTTCCAACACGCGTTTACCGAGTCTTGCCTTCAGTCTCAAACACAGAGCTACAATCACACAGTCTCAAGAGGAAAACACTCACAAAGTATCGGAGAACGGCCTAGTACCGTTGGGGAGCCCAGTTTACTTTTGCAGCTCAACCTTCTTCTCGAGCAAGAAAGAACACCACGTACTGCTCCATTGACCCTTTGCTGCTGAGTCGATCTGGAATGATAAGGGCAGGTACTCACTGAATAAAAATAATTAGTCATTGAATTGAAGCTTCTTCATTTACCTTGGTGTCTGAATAGGAACTAAGAATAAATGAAGAGACTGAAATAAGTAACTAAGGAACATAAGAAACTAAAGAAAATACAATGAACAAATGTAGAGAACGAGACATGGATACTATATAGAAAATTCAAAGACATGGACAGTAATGTGACAAGATTGCACAATGAACGAATATAGGACATGTACATTACATAGAAATGCAGCATTTTATTCAACACATACTCCGACCACCCCCACCTTCTGTAACTACCTCAGTGCTCGCTGCAATGAAATAATGAACAAAGTGACTGAAGAGCTACAGACCGAAGAAGCTATGGAAGAGTAGCTGCTGCTTGTTGGTGGAAGAAAAGAACAAAAGGGCCTAATCCAACAATAAGAGAGAGACCACAGAAGAAGAAAACAATGAGACTGAAAAAAACTAACCAAAGGAATGACAAAAGAGACTGTAAAAAGAAATTTTTTAAATATACTGGTCCCTCCTCCTTTTTCCGGGCTTGGAACAGGCTATCCTAGTATTCAGCTTAAGAAAAAGCTTAAGTGTTGGATAGGTGGAGTTACCCATGTTGATCCCATCCCTGAAAAAAAAGAAGAGAAGGAAAAATAAATAAATGAGATTGAGAGAAGAATTGAAAATCATCTGATCATATATGAACAAATGGTAAGGATCGAGTAACTGAATAATTGAGAGATTTCAAATATATACTGAGGCAATAAAATATTCATAAGGAAAGAACAAAGATTGAAACACTGAAAATAAACTAACATTTGTTAGTCCGTCACATCAATTATCTTGAAAGTTTGAGATAGAGTTTTAGGGTGAAATCGTGACGAAACTAAATCTCAGGCCAATCAACACCTGATGAAACTGAAAACTGGATACAAGCGACACGAAAAAACTGAAGCCAATCGACAACAAACAAAACTAAGATACTAAGTAAATGGATATGATTAACTGAGCAAAATAAACTAATGACTGAAACAACTAAAACTTATGCTTTATTTCTGCCTGAGAAAACTGAGACACTAAAGAAAAATGAAAAACCAACAAAAAATACTAGTCCAAAATAGTAACATTAAAGAACATCACTACACTTTGAAGAACAACACTGAAGAAACTGATAAAATAATGAAAATACTTAACTGTGATAAAGAACAAGACATGCCTAAATAATAAACACTATGAAGAACAACACCATAACCTGAAGAACAAGAATGAGAAAAAAAGAATGAAAATGCTAAGCCGAACCGAAAACTTCTCTGCTCATGGTCAACTCTAACCCAACTCATGGATTTTCTTCAAAATCATATGACAAAGTGTCGTGGAGTGATTACGTCAATGCCCATACTTGATGAACTTGGGTTTAGAGGAAAAGCGGCGCGCTTGAGACTCCGTCGGCTAACAGACAAACACACGGGGACACGAGGTTTACCTAGGTTCAGACCCCCGGAGGGAAAACTCTACTCTTACTTGTTCGTTCTTAATTATTCAAGCAACCAAAGGTTTACAAGTCGTCAAGATGGCAATGGTGCACATATTGAATCTGGCAGGTGTATGTGCGAGAGATTGATTACCCTCCTCGTCGCTCCCTCCTAGCCTTTATATGGAGAGGCCAGGTCTCGCGATACGTCCGAGTCAATTACAAGTTTGAGGGTGAAACCCTAAAGTTTACTATCTAGTCTTGTCGTATCCACCAAGTAGTCAAGTCCTTCACGGGCTTGGTCTCACCCAAATCGTCATGGGCTTCACCATCAGCAGCAGATCATTGCGTGGACCTCCAGCTGGGCCGGGCCAGATAGGCCAATAGTAACCCGTAGGGAATACCTATATTAGTGGCCCCGAGTGTCCATTCGGACAGTAGATTTGGATGAAGACTTAGAAGTCCTTTCACCAGAGGTACATAATTAAGACCCGAAAGTTTATCGGGTTGATTCATTTAATTCATAGGGATTGCAATGGATCATTTGATGGATCAGGACCATTAATTGCTCTTGGGAAAAAAACAACGTCATCTACTCAAACTCGAGTACCGGGACAAAGTCATCTACTCAAACTCGAGTCCCGAGACTTGAATTCAAAAATTTCTAGCATAGTTCAAATCATGCCACGAAGGCTTTACTGAGTCGAACTCCAGCTTTAATGCATAAGTACCCAATGCGTCCATCGGGATTTTTCATCACACCTGCAGGCGTGGTATTTATTTGGTAGAGCGCAACGGATGCAGTTGTAAGAGCAGATGTCCTCCTTGAGAACCTCCTTGTATCCTTTGTGTTGGCCTTCTCCTCCTAGAGCGACGGCAAAGACCATATGTCCTCCTCGGGCTTCGATGTACTCCGACGACAAATCAAGGTCCACTCGAAGCTTCGTTGAAGGGGAAAAGGTGAGGGAGGATGTGGTGGTTCAAGGCGATGACAGTGGTAGAAAGATAAATAGAATAGGGGGTTTGGAAACATCGATTTCTTCAACCTCCCAAGATGTGTTGTGACCGCGGTCCAGCGAAATCTTGATTAAATTGCTATGGGAAGGTGAAAGGACATTTACTGTCATAATCACTTTTGGTGTTCGTTAACAACAAGTAGATCATTTTTACAATATGCTATTGTCTACAGGTTGATATAATGCAAAGTGAAAAGGACCTCTAATCTACGGAAAGATTCCTGCAAGATTGACATGTTTCTGGAATTTCTAGACCAGAGTCTCTGGTCTGGCAGGACCGGAGTCTCCGGTGTGGACTGGAGTTTCCGCAGGTATCCCCGAAGGAGGCTACAAAATTCTGGCTGGGACAATCTGATAGGGGGTCCAGAGCAAGGTCCGGAGACTACTACGGAGTCTCCGGCGTGAGCCTCAGACCGGAGTCTCCGGTGCTACTGGACCGGAGTCTCCGGTCCACTTGGCTCGCAGCTAGCCTTGGTCAGTCAGTATGCTGGTCCGGAGGCTGGTCTGGAGGTGGACCGGAGTCTTCGGTGTGCAGGCCGGAGTCTTCGGTCTGACTTTTCTCCAACGGTCAGAAAACGGTTCAGTGGAGGGGGCTGCTTATAAATAGGGGACCTTATCCCCTTCCTCCAGCTGCTCGACCCACTCAAGAACACTACCCCCATTTGAGCCACCAAATCAACAAGATCTCTTCATCCAACCATCCAAAGTCATTGATCTTTGGAGAATCGAAGGAGGAGGCCTTGATCTATAGCTTCACCAATAGAGATCTTCATTTCCCCCTCATTCACTTGAGGGCCCCCATGCTCTAGTGTTTCTTTGGAAACCCTAGCTTTGATTTGGTTCTTACAAGCTTGCGTTTGATTGTTTTGACATCTTGCTTGTATTTGGGAGCCTCCAGTTAAGTTGTGTATGTGTGCCCCGAACTCGTTGTAAAGGTGCCGGCTTCCACCTCAAAGGTTTCCGATATAGTGGAAGAGGTGAATCGAACCCTTTGGGGTTAGGTTCATCGGAGAACAAGGGAGGCCTCTCGTGGCGTTGGTGGTTTGAAACCACCCCCTCTCCAAACGTAGACGTACTTCCCCTCAAAAGGAAGGAACTACGGGAAACAAATACTTGTGTCTCCACGTCCACCACTTTGGTTACTTCTATCCTTTACCGCACTTGACTTACTTGTTCCTACTTAGTGTTGTGCTAGTTTGTGCTTGCTTGACATATAGGTAAATTCACCTTAGTTGCATAATCTAGAGAATTTACCTTTCTTGTCAAACCCTAATTTGAATTTTTTTGAAGTAGCACCTATTCACCCCCCTCTAGGTGCCCATACGATCCTTTCAATTGGTATCAGAGCCTCGACTCTTTATTCGGGCTTTACCGCCTAAGAGTAAATGGGTAGCAACGATGGGGAAGGTGGTGGTGAGCCTACCTCGGTGACCATGGATGATCTCAATAACTTGGAAACAAGATTGAGCTCCACCATGGCCAACGAGATCAAACAATTGCACAAACTACTTGAGCAACTTGTTAAAGATAAAGGTGGCTCATCATCCCCTTCTCCTCAAGAGGAACCTCCATCAGTATTACCTAAGGCGAATGCCTCGGCATCACCCGAGGGTATGGTGGTGGGGGGTAATCAAGACAACACTAATTCCTCCACAAAAAGGGTTGGTGGGAAGGGAGAGCACCATGAATCTCATGGATGGTACTCTCCCGACCCTCCAATTCCTCACCCTCATATAAACAATAGAGGAGACCCACCAAAGCTAGATGCATCTACTTTTGCTCAATGACAATCTCTAATGGAATCTCATGTGCGTAGCTCTTGTATTGAGTTATGGAACATCATTGAACAAGGACTCTATATTGGGGATCCCAACAACTTGACAAGAAGAGAAGTTGTCAATAGTCAACTCAATGCCACCGCCTTGCACATGATACAACAAGGATTGGGTACAAAAGATTACCCACACATTGAGCACCTCAACACCGCCAAGGAAGCTTGGGATGCTCTCACAGAGTTGTATGATGGGAATGAGAGCATGAGAAGGAACCGATATGATGCACTAAGCAATGAAGCCGAAGGCTTCTATATGAAGGAAGGTTAAGATCATGAAGACATGTATCGTAGGCTCAAGTCCACCGCCACCGCTTTTAGGAATGTGGGTGCCTCACATGTGGATGATGCTTGGATAAAAGAAAATATGTGAGTGCACTCATGCCCTTTGAGCCCACCGACTTGAAGAGCCTACAAGGAAGACACAACTACCACCTCATGACCTCCAATTAAGGTATGCAAGAGATGGCCTCTTTCAAGGTTGCCGCCAAGAATGCCAAAGATTCCCGTGCTCGAGCCCTTGGAATGAGCAATGTTGTTAACCTTGCATTGAAGGCCAAAGTTGTGGTTCATGGGGATGAAGATGATAGTTATGAAGGCCTCTCCATGAGCCACCCCGATGATGTCAAGGTTTCTCATGGCAAATATATGGCCTTCTATGCAAAGAACTTTTGGAAGAACCCCGCCAAGGCCAAGATGGAAATGCAACAAAGAAGAAACCCAAATGGAAGAAGAGAAAATGTCACTAAATTGAGAACTTGCTTCAATTGTGGTGATTGCTATCACTTTGTGGCGGGTTGTCCCTATGAGAAGAGAGAAGATCATGAGGGTAAACTTGTGTTGAAGAAAACTTCCAAAGCTCCTTACAAGAAACCCTTCATCAAGAAGAATCCCATCAACAAGAAGTCAGGTGAAATTGTGTTGATCACTCATAAAGAATACTCCTCCGACGATGAAGATGATGAACATAATGAAGAGGAAACATCAAGTGGTGTGGTTGCTCTTGCCACTACTTCTACTCCCACATTCTCCCTCTTCGACTCTCCAAATGAGAATCTCTCCAATAAGAACATCACTTGCCTTATGGCAAGAGGAACGGAGGTATCTTCATCATCTCACCCCACCCTCTTGAGTAATGATGAAAATGATGATGAAATGTCTCTTGAGGTTAAAAAGGAAATAATTGCTTTTGATGAGTTCATGAATAACTTGCAAGGGGAACACAAAAGACATTTTGTGGACCTCTTAGATCAACTTTCTCACACCCAAGAGCTTCTTGATGAAAGATGTAAACTAGGAAGAGAACACATGATTGAGGTAGAAGCCCTAAATAATGCTCTAGAAGAAGAACAAGAGACTAGAGTGTCCCTTGAACTAAAACTTGAAGGTCTTAATGGGGCTAATGACTTAATTGTTAATAGACTCGTCAAGGAAAGAGATCATGGGGTTTCTAAATATAAGAAGGCTAAAAAGGACAAGATTGAGTTTGGTGTTGTTCATGAAAACTTTCCGAGGACTATAGGATGCTTGACATGGCTCACACGGCCTTGGAAAGTGAACTATTGTTACTCACAACGTCACATGAAAATCTTCAAACTCAATTGACCGATATTGCTTCTCCTAGTAATTTCATTCCTTCTAGTAGCACGAATATTCTTGAAGAAAATGCTAGGTTGAAGGGGGAGCTAGCTAAGGCCACCTTTCCAAAAGGGAACAAGTCCATTGATGACCTCTTGAGTAAGCAAAGGTCAAATGGTGAGAAATGGGGAATTGGTTTTGTCTCCAAAGCCAAGAAGAAGAACAACAACAAGAATAAGGCCAAGCCCACACAAGCGGAAAATGGCGACTCCTCCACCCACCCACCCACCCACCCATGGCGACTCCTTGGCGATCTAGGGTTTTCTTCCACGGCAATGGAAACTCTCCTCCACTGGGATTTCTCTCCTGGCCAGGCATTGGCTAATCAGGTGCGTCGACGCTTTGGATCTACGGTGCATTTTCTCCCTTCCTCGGCTGCCAATGAGTTCTTGGTGGTGTCCTTTTCCTCGACCTCTTTCTCTCTGAATGTTGAATCTGTGAGTCTTGCTCTTCAATGTTGCATTGGTGGAGTTACGGCTAGATTCAGGGTTTTTCAATTAAGTGATCGAAGATTTCGGTTCTCTGTTGCTTCAAATAAAGTGGGGCACTTCATCTATAGTTTGAGAGATAGAGTCTGGCTTGATTTTGTGTGCCATTTCAGTTTGTTTCGAGGTTATCATCCTCATATCTCTGGCTTCACACATGATCACTTGTGCTCTGGTTTGCCCTCTGATAAATCTGTGAAGAATTCTCCATCTAATCCTATTCGTTTTAAGCCAAATTTGGACTTCCTAAAGAAAAGTGTTGCACAAGATCTTCATTCAGATTCATCTCATGAATTGGCAAAATTTGGTTTTCATCAACAAGGATCTCCTGGGTTTTCTTCGGATGGATCTGATCTGGCTAGACATCTATTTTTTGGAAGTTTCTCTGATCCTATTTTGGTGGATCATGAACGTGATCTTAAGGATGTTTTTACTGGTTCAAAGTTTGTATGTCAGTATTGCATGCAACTGCCTTCTGTCACGTTAGAGAAGATTGAAGATATGAGGCAAGCTCTATATTCTGATCAGGACATCATGCATGCTTTGGACTTAAAATTTGTCCCTACCAAAGCTATGGTTTTTGAAATTCTGGGACGTTGCTTAAATTGTGGAGATCATGATCATCTTGTGGATTCTTGCCAGAAAAGTTGTGAATGTATTTTTTCTCTGGGTCATAAATGTTTGAAATGCCTCTCTATGCGCAACAAATGGTGTGTTAAATGTTTAATTTCTGGGCACCTGGCGAGTAAATGTGTCTTGGGCTGGCGGTGTCGGAGTTGTCATTTATTGGGCCATTGGGCCAGGAGCTGCCCAAAGAAGATACGAAGAGTTTGGCAAAAAAAGAAAACTGCATTAAACAAACAGGCCGATATTTCTGGTCGGAATATCTGGGTAGTTAAGAAGCAGCCAGTTTTTTCACCTGGAGTTTCACCCCCTCTCTCTCCTGCCGCTTCATCTCCTTCTCCGCCGACCGCTGAAGTTTCTCTCTCCACCTCAACAATGGCCAACTTTCCTGTGAATCCTCTAGCTTTTCTCCCCAATGGCTTGACTATTGATCCAGGGCCAGTTGATCGATTGGTGAGGTCACACATGGTGGTTCCTGCTGAGGCTCCTCTGCAGCATGACAGAAAGGTAATTGCTGAGACCAACAGATTTATTCTGATTCAGCTTAGAGAAGACTATAGGATTCAGGTGATGAATCTTCTCAATGAGTCACAGTTGTTTGTCAGTCGCTTTGATGATCATCCATTAGGACTTGGCATTTTTACTATGACAGAAACCCTGATTGCGGATGCTACAGTTGGAACTACCTTTGAGATTGATGAGATTACCACTGTTACATTTGTGAAACACAATGAAGCCAGGAACATGCGTCTTACTGCTTTTGGCAGGGAAACTTGGATACAATTTTTAGCTTTTCCCCTTGACTATCAGACTAGCCATTATATTCATAGTGTTGTTCAAGAGTTTGGGCTGTTATCCATGTGGCATAACCCAAGAGGGGATGATAAAACTGTTTTGGTCAAGGTGTGGATTGTTCATCCTAAGTTTGTGCCCAAAAGTTTGGTTATTCATCAGCTTGGGGGGGCTAGGCACTCCTGGACTGTCCCTGTTATTTTACTCAGGTGTGCTGACTGGAATGCTCATCTGCCTGAAATCCTGCCACCTCCTGAAGACCCTGAACCTGATGATGGCAATCCTCATCCCATGCATGGTGAAGGTTTTTCTGCTGAACAGCTATACCAACAGTAGCTTAACAATTGGAATTTGCAGAATCAGATGCCTGGAGGGGGGCATGCTCAAGGAGGAAATGCTGGAGGAATTAACCATGCTGCTCTGTTTCAGCAACCTGGACATTTTGTCCCTGCTCAGGTCATTGCTGCACTTTTTGATAATAATGTTGCACAAGTTGAAAATATTGTTGCACCTGTTGTGGAGGATGCTGTAGTTGCTCCCAACCCTCCATTGATCAACTTTCAGCAGATCCTAGCTGCACAGGGGGCTTCTTTTCAGGATGGTGTGCCACCCCCTTCCACCAATGTCCAGGACAGTCCTATGCAAGCTTGGCATGAGAGTATTTCTGATGCTTCTGATGGAAATTCCTCTGGTTCAGATTCGATGCAGGTTGACACCACTTTATCTATCAACTTTGCTCTGGTTGATGACTATCTCTTGGATGTCAGTTCTGAAATCTGGATGACAAGGAACTTTGCTAATTCTGATTTTAAGGAGTTTTGCTTCCCTAACTTTGCTCTGGATAATGCCAAGATCCTTTCTTTCACTCTTCCTATGCCAAAGTTTCTGCAGTTTGAGTTGGTGGATGAATGGGAGCTATTGCTTCATTCAAGGAAGAAGCAGGAAATGATCTATAACAGAACTTTGGGGTATCCTGATTTTACTCAAGCTGGTGTCAAAAGGAAGATTCCTGAGTTGGATGATACTGATGTGGTTTACTTTGGGACACCTATCTCTACTAATCAAGTCAGAAGAAGCTCAAGGTCTACTAGATACAGGGGATTTAAGCCTAAAATCATTTGTGACTCCAAGACCACTAAATCTAAAGTGAAGCAAAGGAAGATTCCTGAGGTTAAGGCTGTTGAAGTCACTGATGAACTTGCTCAGATAAATCCTGATCAGGGTGGCATGATCTCTGATAGGACTCTCCTTGCAACACCAATCTCTGTCCTCCAGTCTATTGGAATATCTCTTTGTGGGGTGCCTCAGGAAGATCTCACTCCTCTGAAGCTTATGGAAGGCTGGCAGGAGAAGGAAAATGCTGACAGTGCCTAGTGCCTGTTTATTTTTTACTTTGGTCTCTTTACTTTTGAGTTGTAATAATGTCACTTAAACAATGGGTTATTTTGTGCTGGAATATCAGAGGGCTTAATGCTAGAGAAAAGCAATTAGCCTTAATGAATGTTATTAAAGTTAGTGGATGTTCAGTTATTTGCCTGCAAGAAACAAAGAAGGAGGATTTTGATCTGCAGTTTATTAAATCTTGTTGCCCAGCAAATTTTGATGAGTTTGTCTTTGTGCCTTCTATGGGGGCTTCTGGTGGCCTCATTATTATATGGAATAGTTCAATATTCTCTGGAATGGTCATGCATTGTGAAAAGTTTGCTCTCTCTGTTCATTTCACTTCCTCACATTCTGGCCAGTCTTGGACCTTAATTAACATTTATGGCCCTTGTAATGGTGAATTGAGAGAAAAATTTATTGAGTGGATGTTTGAGGTGCATATTCCTGATGATGAAGATTGGATCCTAATGGGGGACTTTAATTTTATTAGGTCCCCTGCAAATAGGAATAAACTTGGGGGGAATGTTAATGACATGCTCATCTTTAATGATTTCATTAGAGAACAACATCTCACTGAATTGCCAATTAAAGGAAGAAAATATACATGGAGTAACATGCAACAAGATCCTCTGTTAGAGCAACTTGATTGGTTTTTCACCTCCATTCACTGGACAACTAGTTTTCCTAACACAGTTGTTTCTACACAAGGCAAACCAACCTCTGATCACACTCCCTGTGTTGTTTCTATTCAGACTAAGATCCCTGGTAGTAGGATTTTTAGATTTGAAAACTTTTGGGTTGCTCATCCTGGATTTCTGGAAGTGGTTGCAAAATGCTGGAGTAAGCCAACTCACAAAACCAACAGTGCTGCAAATCTTAATGCAAAGCTAAAAAAGCTGAGATATGACTTGAAATTTTGGAGCAAATCAATTTCAATGTTGTCCACTTGTATTGCAAATACCAATAAAGTCCTCTCTGAACTTGATAATCTGGAGGACAAAAGGCCTTTATTCTGTCAGGAAGCAAATTTCAGGAGAATTCTAAAAGCTCACCTTGTAAGACTTTTACAATACCAGAATGCTTATCGGAAGAAAAGATGCACAGTTAGATGGACAAAGTTTGGAGACGAAAACACAAAATTCTTTCATAATTTTGCTACTGAAAGATATAGAAAGGATAATATTGCCTCACTCAAACTCTCAGATGGTTCTTTTGTTATTGAGCATGCTGATAAAGAAAATGCTATCTATCAAGCCTATAAAGAAAGACTGGGCACATCTACACAGCCTGAGATGCTTTTTAATCTTCAACACCTGATTACTCCAACTGAGGGTCTTGAGGTTTTATCCTTACCATTTACTAGAGAGGAAATTGACAAGGTGGTGAAGGAGATGCCAAGTGATAAATCCCCAGGTCCAGATGGTTTTAATGGTCTCTTCCTAAAAACATGTTGGCACATCATCAAGGAAGACATCTATTCTTTATGTTTCCAATTCTATGAAGGAGATCTGAATCTAGAAAGTATAAATATGGGTCATATTACACTCATTCCAAAGATAGGATCACCTGAATCTATCAATGATTTCAGGCCAATAACCCTGCTTAATTGTGTTCTGAAGCTTATAACAAAGATCTTGGCTAATAGGCTACAGAAGGTTATATTGAAGATTATTCATAGAAATCAATATGGTTTTTTAAAAGGCAGAAACTTTCAGGATTGCCTTGCTTGGGCATTTGAATTTTTATATCAATGTGAAGCTTCTAAGAAAGAAATTATTTTACTCAAGTTGGACTTTGCCAAAGCTTTTGATACCATTGATCATATGGCTATGATGAAAATTATGAAACAGATGGGTTTTGATGATAAGTGGTTGAAATGGATTGAAACTATTTTTGGTACTGGAATGTCTGCTGTTTTGCTCAATGGAGTACCTGGGAGGCAATTTCATTGCAAAAGAGGAGTTAGACAAGGAGACCCTCTGTCCCCCCTTATTTTTGTGCTTGCTGCTGATTTACTACAATCTGCAATCAATAAGGCATTCAGAGACAACATACTCAGGGCCCCTTTCTCCCCTGATTTTGGACAGGATTTCCCAGTGGTTCAATATGCAGATGACACTTTGATTATAATGCAAGCAGACAAAGATCAAATACAGATAATGAAAGGGATTCTTCAGAACTATGCTGTTTCTACTGGTTTACAAATTAATTTTCATAAGTCACACCTAATACCAATAAATCTGGCTGATAACTTCTCTCAGGAAATTGCAGATATATTGGGATGTGCAATTGCCAAAATGCCTTTCACTTATTTGGGGCTTCCTCTTGGCACCACTAAACCCACTGTTTATGATCGTATGCCACTGATTGACAGAGTTGAAAGAAAGGTTTCTGCTTCATTCATGATGATGTCTTATAGTGGGAGAGTTACTGTGATTAATTCTTTACTGGCTTCAATTGCAACTTTCACAATGTGTGCAATCAAACTGCCAGAGAAGATTGTGGGGGCATATAGAAAGAATTCAGAGACACTGTTTATGGAACAAGAAAACTGAAGTGGGGGAAAAATGTAATTCTTTAGCTGCTTGGGATATGATTTGTAGGCCAAAATGTAGAGGAGGTGTTGGCATTCTCAACCTTAAAATTCAGAATGAAGGTCCGTTGCTTAAATTCCTGCATAAGTTCTATAATAAGGATGACACACCTTGGGTCTCCCTAGTATGGAATGCATATTACAACAACATTGTTCCTCATGCTTCTGGACCTTGTGGCTCTTTCTGGTGGAGAGATGTTTCTAGGCTTTCACATTTATTCAGAGGAATAGCTAAAAGCTCTATTGGTAATGGGGCTACCACACTGTTTTGGAAGGATCAATGGTCTGCAACTATCCTAGAAGAGAGTCACCCAACCATTTACTCCTATGTTAGGAAGGAAGATATCTCTGCACAGGAGTTTCTCACAGCTGATAGTTTGACACAACTTTTCTATCTCCCTTTGTCACCTGAAGCACTAGCTGAATTGAGAGACATTCAGAACAGCTGTAGAGAAATTGAACTAAGAGAACATTCTCATGACACTTGGAGCTATGTTTGGGGGGACAAAGAATTCACTTCCAGCAAATATTATCAATACAATTTCAGAAATATAAATCCACACATATCCTTTAAATGGCTGTGGAAATCGAAGTGCACTGCAACAGTGAAGTTCTTTGGGTGGTTGATTCTGTCTGACAGATTGAATACAAGAAACATGTTAAGAAGAAGACATTATGCATTGGGGACTGGATATGACTGTTTTATGTGTAATCACAATACTGAGGAAACAATTGAACACTTGTTTTTTCATTGCCCATTTAGCCAAGATTGCTGGAGTTCAATTAACATCTCTTGGGCTATGACTAACTCTAGACTCCAGATCATTGAGCAAGGAAAAAAGAGCTGGAATAAAAAACTGTTTATGGAAATCACCTTGCTGGGTTCTTGGAACATCTGGAAAGAGAGAAACAATCTCTGGTTTAATAACATACAACCCTCAGTTCAGGCTTGGAAGTCAAGATTAGCTGCTGATCTGTCATTGCTGATTCATAGGACTAAAGAGGAGCTACACCCACTTATCAAGAGCATTATTCATAGTTTGTAAACCTTCTTGTATTTCCTAGATTTATTTATTCTGACTTTTTAGAGACTCTCCCCCCCTCCTCTGTCTCTGTGTAAATATGTAACTTTACAGAGTCTGACCCATTATCAATGAAAATGAGGCAGTAGGAGCCTTTCCTACTGTTATTACCCTCAAAAAAAAAATAAGACCACAAGCGACAAAACTATGTCTCATGATGATTTTGCGGGAAGTGCTAACCCTCACTATGTTTTAATGTGTGATTATTATGGTGATGTGTATGAACAATATGTTGTCCCATTTGATGGTTATATTGCTTGGTCTATTTGGGTCCCCAAGACCCTTGTTGCTAACAAAAGAGGACCCATTGAAAAATGGGTACCTAAAAACTAGCTTGACCTTTTGTAGACATATGCTTCCGGAGGGTCAAAGTGGGTGCTTGATAGTGGTTGCACAAGTCATATGACCGGAAGCTCTTCTATTGTCAAGGAATTAAGACAGAATGATGATCAAATATCCATGACATATGCTGACAAGTCCAAGTCTAAGTTAATGGGTTTTGGCAAGGTAGTGGTTGCCCACGATATCACACTCATGGACGTCATGCTTGTTGAGACCCTTGGTTATAATTTACTTTCAGTCTGTGCTCTTGGAAATATGGGCTTTGCCGTCTTTATTGATGATGATACCTCATGTGGAGCAAGTCTCTCAAGGTCACTTTCGTTGGGTACGTCGAAAATGACTTGTATGTGGTGGACTTTTCGGGGAAAACCACTACAAGTGCGATGTGCTTATTCGGAAAGGCGGATGTGGGTTGGTTATGACATCATCGACTAGCCCATGTCAATATGAGACTCCACAAGGATGGCCATATTGTTGGACTAAAAGAAAATGTTTCCTTTGCCAAAGATCGTGTTTGCAGGGCGTGTGTGTATAAGGAAAGATGCATGATGATCCCCACAAGCCAAAGAATCGCATCAATTCAACGAGGATCTTGGAGCTCCTTCATGTGGACATATTTGGTCCTCCATCTCATGCTAGTCTTGGTGGGAAGAAATATTGTTTGGTGATTGTTGATGACTTTTCAAGATACTCATGGGTATATTTCTTCAAGTTGAAAAGAGACTCAAAATACCGTCATCGACTTCATCAACTTGGTTCAACGTTAATACAATGTTCCCGTGTTGATAATAAGAAGTGACAATGGCACCGAGTTCAAGAACTATACCTTGAATGATTTTCTTAGTGATGAGGGGATAAAACACCAATATTCCGCTGCATATACCCCTCAACAAAATGGTGTAGCTGAGAGGAAGAACTGGACTCTTATTGAGATGGCAAGGACCATGTTGGCAATGTTTAAATCTCCATACAACTTTTGGGCCGAATCCATCTCCACCGCTTGCCATGCATCCAACCGGCTCTACCTCCGCAAGGAAGTGAACAAGATTCCATATGAAATACTTACCAGTAACAATCCCAACATATCTTATTTCCGGGTGTTCGGTTGTAAGTGTTTCTATCTCATAAAAGGTGTTCGTTTGTCCAAATTCAATTCCAAAGCATTAGAGGGTATTTTTGTTGGCTGTGATCTCGAATCTCACACTTATAGAATCTATGATAATATCTCCGGAGCCGTCATAGAATCTTGTAGTGTGACCTTCGAAGAATATGATGGTCCCCAAGGGGGCGTGTTGATGCTTGTGATGTAGATGATGAAATGCCTCAGGATGCCATATGAAGAATGGGTGTGGGATATATCCGCCCCGTTGAGGAACCCCTTATGGCGGATCGAGAAGAACTATGCTCTACTCAAGTGGAGCCCTCATCTTCACAACAACAACAACAACAAGCTCCATACACCGAGGAGGACAATGACCCAAGCCAAAGACAAGCTGTGGACCCTTAACATGTTGATCAAGGTGACATCTCTAGTGAGGAGGAGCTTGAGTCATCATTCTCCAGAATGTCAAGTGCTTCCAAGTAAACTACACAAGGAAGATCCATACAAACTACCTTGAGATAAGCTCAACTCAATTCTAGTAGTGTGTCTGATCAAGACCAAGGTCAATCTTTGCCTCTTAATGAAGATAATGAGTCCGGTGATGATCAAGGTCAAGTTGATCGTCAAGAAGAGGACCAAAATGATGAATAGGTCCCTCCAAGAAACAACAAGGAGATCCACACTCGTCGCGAAGCTAGAAGGGATAGGATGTTGGAATTAAGAGATCACTCTCTAGAGAATGTGGTTGGAGATCTTAGGAGAGGAATTTCCACAAGAGCACAATTGAAGAGGTTTAGTGAACATCAAGCACACATCTCCATGATTGAACCAAAGAAAGTGTGGGAAGCTCTTGAAGATTCAGATTGGTTGGAAGCAATGCACAAAGAGCTCAACAACTTTGAGAGAAACAAAGTATGTAAGTTAGTTGAGAAGCCAAAGGATTTCCGCAATGTTATAGGCACCAAGTGAATATTCAAGAACAAGCAATATGAGCATGGAATTATAGTAAGGAACAAGGCAAGATTGGTTGCACAAGGGTTCTCTCAAATTGAAGGCATTGATTATGGAGAGACATATGCACCTGTGGCTCGCCTTGAGTCCATATGTATCCTTCTTGCCTATGCGGCACATCATAACTTTAAGTTGCAACAAATGGATGTAGAAAGTGCATTTCTTAATGGTCCATTGAATGAGTTGGTATATGTAAAGCAACCCCCGGGATTTGAGGATCCCAACTTCCCAAACCATGTCTACAAACTTGATAAGGCGCTCTATAGGCTCAAACAAGACCCACACACATGGTATGAGCACCTTAGAGAGTTGTTGGACCGTGGGTTTGAGGTTGGGAAAATCGATCCCACTCTTTTTACTAAGAAGGTCAATGGGGAGCTTTTCGTATGCCAAATATATGTTGATTATATTATCTTTGGATCATCTAACAAAGCTTTTAATGATGAATTCGCAAAGCTTATGACTAGTAGGTTGATACGTTGGAAACATATCTATAATTTTTTTATGTTCCATGCTTGTTTAGTATCCACTTTGCTTTGCTTTGTCCACACTTTGAGGTGTTTTTATATGTTTTCTGGTACTAAGCTATTAACAAGATGCCACAGTGCCAGTTGCCTGTTTTCTTCTGTTTTTGGTTCCAGAAAGGCAGAAAATCAATATTCTTGGAATTGGACGGGACAAAAGCCAAAGTCATTATTTTCCCGGAGCAACACGGAACCATGAAGAAGAGTTGGAGGAGGACACCAGGGTGGCCGCACCCCCTAGGCGTGGGCCAGCCCTAGTGGCGCCAGGGGGTGTGGCCCCCCTGGACCTCCACCGACCTTGCCTCCTACGCCTATAAGAAGCCCCCGGGGAGAAAACCCTAAATAATCCAGAAGAAATCCACGAAAACCTCTGCTGCGCCGCCGCCACCGAAGGAGAGATTCGGGGGACATAAATTCTCTGTTCTGGCACCTTGCCGGGATGGGGAAGTGCCCCTGGAGCCATCTCCATCGATCTCCATCGCCCTCTTTATCACCGTTGCTGATTCCCATGATGAGGAGGGAGTAGTTCTTCCTCGAGGCTAAGGGCTCTACTGGTAGCTATGTGTTCATCTCTCTCTATGCGTGATCATATTGTGGTCATGAGCTTTGTAATCAAGTAGATCTGCTCTGCTACTCAAGTGATTCAATAGATCTCTGCTCTCCCCACGTGTGTGAAAGTGACAGTGTGCACACCGTGTGTGGCACTTAATCTAGGTTATATATATACTTGTCATGAGTTATATTTGGAGTTGGATGTCTCTATGAAATTGTGGTGTTTGTTGGAACCATCTAGCGCTCAAGGTGACAGTGTGGGGTTATCTAGATTGGGAAAGGCAGATTTTGAGGAGTGCTGTTATAGCCCTACCATGGATTAGAGTGTCCAACCGAAGAGTAGTTAAGAGTAGTATCATTAATAGAAGATATTTATATGATCCCTATGCCTTGTTTCTAAACATTGAAACACCGATCACAACTAGATCTATTACATGTTTGCTTGCTTCCATATTTTTTCCTTTAGCCCTTACCTCACTGTCAAGCTATTTTCTGGCACCGTTACCACTTCTATTCACTATCTCTTCGTCGAACTAGTGCACCTATACATCTGACAAGTGTATTGGGTGTGTTGGGGACACAAGAGACTTCTTGTATCTTGATTGCAGGGTTGCTTGAGAGGGATACCTTTGAGCACTTCCTCCCTGAGTTCGGTAAACCTTGGGTAATCCTCTTAAGGGAAACTTGCTGCTGTTCTACAAACCTTTGCACTTGGAGGCCCAACAACTGTCTACAAGAATAGAAGTGCATATACATCAAGCTCTTTTCCGGCTCCATTGTCGGGGATTTAAGAAGAAGAAGCTCCCACGCTAACCACGCGCCATCACTATTTTCTGGCGCCGTTGCTAGGGAGGAAAGGTAAAAGGCACTCACACACGTTACCCCATGACAACAGCAAGCCAGAAAGCTATTTTCTGGTGCCGTTGCCGGGGAGGTAAGGTAAAAGGTACTCACATCCTCCGATGTGAGTGCTTGAAGTTATTTACTTTAAATTATGCAATTTTGTCTTTTTGTTTCTTGTTTTCCCTAGTTAGGCTTAATGGGAAAAAATTAGAGAGCTTTATAGTGTTTATCTTGAGTTAGGACATGAAGTGTTTGAAGAGAAAATTAAAAAACCTATGGAACTTTATTTGCATGCTAATAGCAATGTTATTAGTATGAATTCTTTGGACACCATTATTGCTAATGCTATGGAAACGTCTAAGCTTGGGGAAGCTAGTTTTTATGAAAATGATCTTTTTAGTTCCCCAGCTTTGGAAGATAGCTATTCTATTGCTTATGATGATACCAAACCTCCCATTTATGATGATTACAATGATGAATATGATATTTTCAGTCCACCTACTATTGAGGAGAAAATTAATTATGACTACAATATGCCTCCTATATTTGATGATTATGGTGATGAGAATAATAATGATAGCTATTTTGTCGAATTTTCTCCCACTACAATTAATAAGTATGACTATCCTTATGTGGAGAGTAATAATTATTTTATGCATGTGGCTCATGATAAGAATGTTTTATGTGATAGTTATATTGTTAATTTTGTTCATGTTTCTACTTAAAGTTATTATGAGAGAGGGAAACATGGTTTTATGCATCTCAATAATATTAAGTTTCCCCTCTTTATGTTGAGATTTTTGAAGTTGCACTTGTTTTGCTTTCCAATGCTAGTTGCTTTGTGCTTTCATGATTGTTTTCTTTACAAGATTCCTATGCATAGGGAGTGGGTTAGACTTAAATGTGTTTTGAATTTGCTTCTTGATGCTCTCTTTTAATTCAATTCATATTTCCTATGTGAGCATCTTCTCAAGCTATCAAGCCTAACTTAAATGCATTAAAGAAAAGTACTTGTTGGGAGATAACCCAAGAGTTTTCTTGAGTCTTGGAAGTTATTACTTTAGTAATAACCTCTCCTTATCCTTTTTTTTTGCTTTTTGTGCCAATAATAACCTCTAATGGGAGGGAAGTAAGATTTGGGAAGTTGCTGTCCCGAAACAGATTTTTGTGATCCACCATAAAAATTCGTGAGAAATCTCTGTAAGTCTGATTGAGCTGATATTTTACGAATAGATCCCCCCGTATGTTAGCTAACTTTAGTTAGTTCAACACTTTTTGATTTGAGAAACATAAGATCTTCGAAAAAATCAATTTCTACCTGCTGGTCTGTTTTGACAGATTTCTGCCATTATTTGCATTTGCTTCTTATTGATTCCTTTTTGGGTTCTTTTTGGGAAATTGAGCTTTTTGAGGGAACTGCTACAGTATCTTGTGTATTTAGTGAAAGTTTTACTGTTTTAAAACTAAAACCCAAAGGTCTATTATTGTAACATCCCTAAATTCATGATTTCAGAGATTGCATATCATTCATGCATGCATATAGATTTGAGATCAATTTCAAACTCATTTCAAGAAAACAGAAGCACATAGTGCTATCATTTTATGTGAGCCAATTTAAGTCAGATGCCCATCCTCACTTGGGATCTTAGTGTTTTAAAAACCAAGTTTGGTTGCTTCTTTATTGTTTGGCTTGAGTGTAGAGTTTGAACAAAATTTTACAAAATAGAAATGGTTTCAAAAACCATTTTCAAACATTTGCAAACCAAGTGCAATGTCCCTGTTATTTTGTTTTCCAAAAATGACCAAGCCTTTTCAAAGTGACCACATGGTTTTATGCCAAGTTTTGTGACTGTTGCACTGCAAAAATCTCAAAAAGATTTGAATTCAAAAAGAGTTTGAATTCATTTGAAAACCAATCCAGAAAATCAAAATAGAAAAAGAAAAGGAATAAAGAAATGGAAAAGGCCGGCGCCAGGAATTGAGCCCAGCAGCAGACACGTCCCAACTAGCCCACCCGGGCCACCTCTCTCTCTCTCTCGCACGCGCGGACACACCCAACGAGTCGCTGACACCCAGACCCCACTCCCTCTCTGCTTATTTCGCTGACGAGCGGGCCCTCTCCACGTCAGCGTCGTCCTCCCCAGTTTCTCGCGCACAGACGCCGCTCCGCCGTTACCACCGTGCAGTGACGCCGCGATTAAACTCGCTTAAATTCCATTGATTCAGCGCGTGATCCTCGCCCCGCTTCTGGCTACTTAAACCCCTTGCCGCTGCGGTCATTCCCCCCCCCCCCCCCCACTTTCCTCGCTCACTCCGCCACCAGGCTGCACGCATTTGACCTCGAAACCCCGCAGCACCGACGACCTCCGGCGACTGATTCCGGTGAGCTTCGACCGCCCCCCTTTCTCTGGTTCAAACTATCGTGCCCAGCATGATCTCGTGCATCTCCTGATACCTTTCGTTTGCATTATTGTGACCCAGGAAGCCGTCCCCGTTCGTGCCCGCAACTGACCGAGCCGCCGCTCAACTCCGGCGACCAATCGCGGTAAGTCCCGAGCGCCCCTTGCCCCCTCCTTCATACTAGGTTGTTCGCCTTCGTCTTGTGCGTCTTCTAATCCCTCTGGTTCGTGCTAGGGCGACGCGAAACCTCGGCAACCAACTCGACAACAACCACCCGACGCCGTGCACAACTCCGACGAGCTCCAGCAGCCCCTTCCGTGCACCCCTTTCCAAGCCACCTCCACGTTGAGCTTCGCCTCGACCTTGCGGTTCTGGTAAGCACACCCTTCGCTCCCCGAGCGACCTAGAACGCCAGCGCCGCCACTGACAGAGCGCTCCGCCGCTCACCGTCGCTGCACGCCGCCAGAATGTGGTCGCTTGATCGAGAGCCGTTGGATCTAGATCCAACGCGTGCGATAGAACCACTTAGCGAAGCGTTATGTTTTGATCTGAACCGTGCATCTTCACTTAGATCCTACGGCTCGCGTGCGTGATCCAACGCGAACCGGTACGCGCCAGTAAGAATAGGACGCGTGGCTAGGGTTTGGTTTTAAAACAGATTTTGAAACAGATTTAGATTCAAATTTGATTAGGCTATAACTTTTGATTCCCACGTTAGATTTTTGCAAATTTTATACCATTGGAATCAGGGATACAAGCCCTTTCTGTTTATGCAATGTGTTTAGTGTTTAGTTTCTGTTAAAATGACTTTATTTGCAGAAACTTGTTTAAGACTATTTTGAGTATAGAAATTGTTTAGAAAATTGTTTTAGTGTAAAATAAACTTGGTTTAGCAAGTTTTTAACTTGGTTATGATTCAGTACTATACACTTGCTTGGTGGAGTTTTAAAAATCATCACTTAGCATTTTTGTATGCATGCATATGTATTTTTGTTTGGTTGTATATGAATTGTGTGTAATTTTGTGCTACCATTCCTTCTGTAGACTTTGGTGCTAGTGATTGTGATTGTGAAGAGTGCTACTCCTCCAACTACCAAGGAAAGTGGTACTTCATGAATATTTCCATCCCTATACTTTTATACAAGCATTAGAAATATTTTGCTAAGTCCTGCATGTTACTGTTTTTGCCAAATGCCATGTTGGGAAATCCTAAGTAGTTATAGAATTGCTAGGAAATCACTAAGTTAAGTTACTATGCCATGCTTAGCCTAGCTAGTAGCAAACAAGGGTTGGTAAAGTATATACATGCTATGATGAAAATATTTCTAAGTCTTTGAACTTATGTTTTTCTTAATAAAACAACTAAGTCAATGAATCACCTGGGTGGAATGGGACTTGATTGGTGGTTTTTGGTTGAGTGGTTACACAAGGCCCATGGATATGGTTTAACTTGTGTATCTCACTTGTGGTATGCCACCCAGGAACAAAGGGATTTTAGAGGCCAAGTGTTGAGAAGCTTATAGTGCAGCCACTTGGCAATATGGGCTCTCCCTGGATCACATAAGTTGCTAGAACTTAGCCATTTGGACAGTTGGTGGTAGTGGGAATGATAGGTTGGAGCGCGTCCACTTGGTCTAAGGAAAGGCTTCTGAAAGGTCCTGTCTTGGGAAACCAAGTCTGGTGGGGAAAGTGCACAACCTCTGCAGATGGAAAAATCTAAGTACTTAGCTAAGTCCATGGCAATGGACAACTTGACCATCAAGACATGGAAGCTATCAAGAATCTCATCACTCCAACTTCTAAGTAAAACTTGTGGGTGAACAAGGGTGAAGGACCTCAATGTCTATTGATGGTTTCTTGGGAAAAGGTTTTGACAAAATAAAAACTTAGTGATTTCAACTAATAGAAAAAACCTATTTTGAGCAAAGCAAGCCAAACTACACTTAGCCAAAATGCATATAGTAATATAGTCCACTTAAAATTTAAAAAGGTATCACTTGCCAATACTATTCCAAAGTATTGACCCACTGTGGCTGTAACTTGTGATGTTGCAGGTTACTCTGATGAGGATTAGGTGTCATGAGTCTACACTCAACATGTTTGCCTGTGGCACATGAAGATGAAGACTTATGTTTATTTACTTATTCCAAACTCTTGTATTAGGCCTGTGGCCTTGAGTTGTAAAGACTATGCTATCTCTGGAATGGATGTAATAAATGACCTTTGTATCTGTGTACTTCATCTTAAAATGTGGATGCTAGCAATGATCCAGGGACTAGCATTGCTATCACAGGGATCCTTTTCCTTTACAAAGGAGGGATCTTACAGATGGTATCAGAGCACTGTGTTGCCTGTAGGATTATGGCCCTAGGATTGGAAACCACTAAGGAAAAAATTTCAACTACTTCTACACTTGTCTATTCTTCTCGTAAACTTTTCTAATCTTCTCTTTCTCATCTCTATTTGTAGATGAACTCCATCAACGAAGCCGTAAGGAAAGGACCACTCATGACCATGACCTTGGAGTGTGAGACAGAGTTCCCCAAAATTCTCAAGGACCTCATGGTGGCAATGGAAATACATGGTGCAGCTGTGTACAAAGGCTTTCCAGTGTTGGATGAAGGAGTTGAGTACTGGTGGGTGCAACTTCACCTGTACAAAAACAAGGAAGACAACCACAAAGAAACAGGATTCTGCATGTACACCAACACTGTGGTGCACACCACATTCTTTGAGTCAGCAAGAGAAGCAGCTTGGAGGACTATCAAAGAACTTAGTGCTAGAGTCAAGTGCAGAATGCTCAACCTCCAAAAAGACTTGATGAAAGAGAAGGAACATACGCAAGAGTTGGAAGCTACCAACCAAACCTTAAGAGGAGATATTATAGACTTAGTGATGGAATCATGTGAGCAAGATAGGCTGATTGCTTCTAGGAACATTGTGTTAGCCAACAGATCCAGTGAGATAGGATTGTAAACGTACTTCGTTAGTTGGACCACCACCTATCACCCTATTTTCCAAAATGATGCCTTAAAATAAGATTGAACCTTGGTTATTGTAATGGTTTCATGTATGCATGACTTGTGTGTTTTGCTTCCCAAGGATATGTATGTGTGTTTTGTCTTTTGTTTTATCTTGAATTGTGTTGTTCTAACTTTTCTATCTTACAAATATATGCCTATTACCATCAGCACTGTTGAGGAGTTCCAGGTTACCCGCTTTGGTCCTCGTATCGTTGAGCTTACCACTTTGCTCAATCTCCCTCTTCCCACCATCATGGTGCATCCACTCACCAAGTTCGAGAGGAAGGACCTCTGGGGCTTCAAGGTGAACCAGCCCGGACGCCAGACAGAGCCTACTACGGAGGCCATCGTCTTCAAGCTTATGCACGATGACAGGGAGAGAGGCATGGAGGTAGTTATGCAGGACCTGATAGGACGTCTGCTAGGTCGACACTCCCGACAGGTTAGAGGCACCCACTTCCACGTCTTCGGAACACGTGATGAGGATGGAGAGTCCATCGACTTCGAGGACGACTCGAGGGACGCAGCAGAGCCGATACATCTGTATCTCCAGGACTTAGAGTCTCTCATTAGGCACGTGGACACGGACAAGACCAATGTCATGCTCAGTAATGACGAGCTCCAAGTGCAGCTTCCCGAGAAGGACAAGCTCTTCGCGCAGCAGGACGAGATAGTCAAGGAAATGGAGGCGAAGTTCGAGACCCAGGATAGGAAGTTCAAGAGTCAAAAGAAGCGTGTCCAGGATAGGAACAAGAATATCCGGGACATGACTGAAGAACTGCAGTCCAAGGACTTCGAGCTAGAGCAGCAGCAGACGGTGATAGAGAGGCTTCGTTCCCAGAAGAGGGCTCTCAAGGCCAAGATAGAGTCCTTGACCACTACCATTGAGGAGAACAATACCGCGATGGAGAACGCAGGTCTTACCTTTGTCGAGGAGGAGATTGATGCTGATGAGTAGACTTGACTACTCGTTTATCTTTTATTATCGTACTTGTTATTTGAGAACTTGTTATTGGACCATCCGACATGTGGATGGCTTGCTACTTGTGTGTTTTACTTTGTGAACTTGTTATCTTGTTGTTGAACTTTTATCTCTTTGTTGCATGCTTATGTGATGTAATGTGCATGAAAGCATCTATGGGTATCTCATTCTTATCTCTATTTGAACAAACCACATATGCCTCCCCGTCGTGCAAACCCCAACAACAACAACAACAACATCACTCTAGAAATGCAGCAAATGATGACTGCTCAAACACAGCTAATGCAGATGATGACAACATTCATCCAGAACCAAAACAATAACAACAACAACAACAACCCCAACAACAACAACAACAATAACAACAACAACAACCCTCCGGGCTTTGATATGCTTACCAGATTTCTGAGATTGAGGCCAGCTAAGTTCTCAGGGACGACTGATCCCATGGTGGCCAACGATTGGCTACGTTCTGTGAACAAGGACTTAGTAACCGTAGGCTGCACGGATGCTGAAAAGGTCAGATTTGCAGCACATCTGCTGGAAGGGCCAGCCGCCACTTGGTGGGACAACTTCCAGATTACCACTCCTATAGATGAAGTGACATGGGCTATCTTTGAGGATGGCTTTCGCACTGCTCATATCTCATCAGGAATAATGAGCCTGAAAAAGAAAGAGTTCCACAATCTGAAGCAGCGCCACCGCAGCGTGGCTGAGTACATTGAGGAGTTCAACAATCTGGCGTGTTATGCACCGGATGAGGTTGACACAGATGCCAAGAGAAAGGAAAAATTTCTTGAAGGCTTGAATGATGAGCTAAATCTGTAGTTGGTTGTGGCGTATGTTCCCACTTATCAGTCGCTCTGTGACAAGGCTGCTATTTTGGAGAACAAAATAAAGCAAGTGGAGAGTAGAAAGAAAAGCACTCCGACAAGCACAACTCGGGATCGTCTCACAAACGATCACACTGATGACAGCGGAAGCTCAGGATCCCACAAGCATGGGAAATTCAACAAGCACCACAACCACAACCGTCATGACAACAAGCATCATCACAGTCATGACAATGACAAATACAAGAACCACAAGAGTGGACATAAGAGCCACCACAGTGGTAATGGTAGTGGAAGTGGGAGTCAGCCTGTCAAGAGAGACATCAGTCAGGTTGAATGCTTCAAATGCAAGAAGATGGGACACTATGCAAATGAGTGCCCTGAAAAGAAAGTTGAAGGACCTATCAAGCCCAATCCTTTCCAGAAAGGACAAGTGAACCACATCACTGTGGAGGAGGTCTATGAGGAGCCTGATGCTGTTGCTGGTAAGTTCAGACTCAATTCTATTCCAGCATTTGTTCTTTTTGATACTGGAGCATCGCATTCATTCATATCAAAAGCATTTGTTGATAGAAATGGGTTTCCAACTGAAAACATTGGGTGTCCAATAAAAGTTAGTTCTCCGGGTGGAGATATGATAGTAAGTCTTGGATGCCGGGATCTAGTAATAGAGTTTGGAAAACATAAATTTCCAGTGAGTGATAATCCTAGATTCCCAAGGACTGGACGTAATATTGGGAATGGATTGGATGGCTAAGTATGAAGGAGTACTAGATTGTGCTAATCGTACTGTTGCACTCACAACCCCGGAAGAAAACGGATTAAGTTCAAGTCCAACTTTGAACCTAAAGGAAGTAAGTTAAATTCTCTTAAGGGGGTTAGCATGGACAGTGTACCAATTGTGAGTGAGTATCCGGATGTGTTTCCGGAAGAACTGCCGGGAATGCCACCTGATAGAGATGTGGAATTTCTGATAGATTTGGTACCAGGGTCTGGACCAATAGCAAAGAGACCGTATAAAATGTCAGTTGATGAACTGAAGGAACTCAAGGAGCAACTTGGAGAACAGTTGCAGAAAGGATTCATTCAACCAAGTTCTTCATCTTGGGGAGCCCCAGTTTGTTCGTGGAGAAGAAAGATAGAAGTCAAAGGTTATGCATAGATTACCGTTCACTCAACGAGGTAACTATCAAGAATCCTTTGCCTAGAATCAATGACTTGTTTGATCAACTAGAAGGAGCATGCGTGTTCTCAAAGATTGATCTCCGGTCAGGCTACTTTCAACTCAAGGTAAGAGAACAAGACATACCTAAAACAACATTCACCACAAGGTATGGATTGTATGAGTATACTGTAATGCCTTTTGGTTTGACTAATGCTCCAGCATACTTCATGAACATGATGAACAAAGTGTTCATTGGAATTCCTCGACAAGTTCGTTGTCGTTTTCATCGATGACATCTTAGTCTACTCCAAGAGCAAAGAAGAGCATGAAGGACATTTGCGTTTGATACTTGAGAAGTTAAGAGAGCATAAACTTTATGCCAAATTCAGCAAATGTGAGTTCTGGTTGGAGGAAGTTGGTTTTCTTGGTCATGTTATGAAAAAGGATGGTATAGCAGTTGATCCTGCTAAGGTTTCAGTTGTGACTGAATGGGAATCTCCCAAGTCCGTGAAAGAAGTTCGTAGTTTCCTTGGCTTAGCAGGTTACTATAGAAGGTTCATTGAGAATTTCTCTAAGGTAGCTAAGCCCATGACTGAATTGTTAAAGAAAGACAAGAAATTTGCTTGGTCTGAAGGTTGTGAATTCAGCTTTCAGGAGTTGAAGAAGAGACTTGTGACAGCACCAGTTTTATGTCTGCCAGATTTGGAAAAGGATTTCCAAGTATATTGTGATGCATCTCATCAAGGTTTGGGTGCAATACTTATGCAAGACAGTAAAGTTGTAGCTTATGCCTCGAGACAACTCAAAACTCATGAAGTGAACTATCCTACTCATGATTTAGAGTTAGCCTCTATCGTCCATGCACTCAAAACATGGAGACACTACCTTTTGGGAAAGCGTTGTGAAGTGTTCACTGATCACAAGAGTTTGAAGTATATCTTCACCCAGAAGGAAATCAATATGAGGCAAAGAAGATGGTTAGAGCTTATCAAGGACTATGACTTAAGTTTGCAATACCACCCCGGTAAAGCAAATGTTGTAGCAGATGCTCTAAGTCGTAAGGTATTTGTGAATGGCCTTACCAAAGGAGAATTGCCAGATGATTGGTGTACCCAATTCAGAAAACTCAGATTGGAGATTGTGCCTGAAGGACATCTCATGTCTTTGGATGTTCAACCCACTTTGTTGGACAAGATCAAAGAAGCCCAGAAGATTGATAAAGAAATCGAAGAGATTAAGGAAAAGATTGGCCAAGGAAAAGCCAAAGGGTTCCATGAAGACGAACAGGGTACTTTATGGCATGGGAAACGTATTTGCGTTCCACAAGACCCGAAATTGCAGAAACTAATTTTGCAAGAAGCACACAACTCTCCGTATTCTATTCACCCGGGTAACACCAAAATGTACATGGACATGAAGGAAAGATTTTGGTGGAATAATCTCAAGAAGGACATCGCCGAACATATTGCCTTGTGTGATGTGTGCAGTAGAGTGAAAGCGGAGCATCAGAAACCAGCAGGTTTGCTTCAACCACTACCTATTCCTGATTGGAAGTGGGACAAAATTGGTATGGATTTCATTATCGGATTACCAAGGACCAGGTCAGGATATGATTCCATATGGGTAGTAGTGGATCGCCTAACTAAAGTGGCTCATTTCATACCCGTGAAGACAACCTATACAAGTGCTAAGTTAGCCAAAATCTACATGAGTAGAATTGTATGTCTACATGGAGTGCCCAAGAGTATTGTGTCTGATAGGGGAACTCAATTCACTTCCAATTTTTGGAGACAGCTACATGAGTCATTGGGAACGAGGTTGGAATTCAGTACTGCTTTTCATCCTCAAACCGATGGACAAACGGAAAGGACTAATCAAATTCTTGAAGACATGTTGAGGGCCTGTGCCCTAGACTATGGAGCCAGTTGGGATGAAAGTCTGCCTTACGCAGAATTTTCTTATAACAACAGCTATCAAGCCAGCATTGAGATGGCACCGTTTGAGTTTCTCTATGGAAGGAAATGTACCACCCCATTGTTATGGAATGGCGTGGGAGAAAGAATTTTATTCGGGCCAGATCTTATCAAAGAAGCCGAAGAGAAGGTCAAACTGGTTAAGGACAGGTTGAAGATAGCACAGTCCCGACAGAAAAGCTACGTAGATCCTAAGCATAGAGAAGTCACCTACGAAGTTGGTGATAGAGCCTATCTTAGAGTGTCACCACTTCGTGGAGTGAAGAGATTCGGAGTCAAAGGAAAATTGGCACCAAGATATGTTGGGCCATTCAAGATTCTGAGTCACAAAGGAGAAGTTGCCTATGAAATTGAATTGCCAGAATCTTTGTCAGCAGTTCATAATGTGTTTCATGTGATTCAGCTTAAGAAGTGTCACCCAGAAATGGAAGAAACATCTTTGAAGGATATTATACCTTTGGAGGAAGTTCAACTAGAAAGTGATCTCACTTATGAAGAGAAACCTATCAAAATTCTTGAGACTGCAGAAAGAGTCACAAGGACAAAGACTATCAAGTTTTGCAAAGTGCAGTGGAATCATCATTCCGAAGAAGAAGCAACATGGGAAAGAGAAGATGATCTTCGGAAAGACCACCCTCACCTATTTGCTAGCCAATCCGAATCTCGAGGGCGAGATTCACCTTAAGGGGGTTAGATTTGTAACATCCCTAAATTCATGATTTCAAAGATTGCATATCATTCATGCATGCATATAGATTTGAGATCAATTTCAAACTCATTTCAAGAAAACAGAAGCACATAGTGCTATCATTTTATGTGAGCCAATTTAAGTCAGATGCCCATCCTCACTTGGGAGCTTAGTGTTTTAAAAACCAAGTTTGGTTGCTTCTTTATTGTTTGGCTTGAGTGTAGAGTTTGAACAAAATTTTACAAAATAGAAATGGTTTCAAAAACCATTTTCAAACATTTGCAAACCAAGTGCAATGTCCCTGTTATTTTGTTTTCCAAAAATGACCAAGACTTTTCAAAGTGACCACATGGTTTTATGCCAAGTTTTGTGACTGTTGCACTGCAAAAATCTCAAAAAGATTTGAATTCAAAAAGAGTTTGAATTCATTTGAAAACCAATCTAGAAAATCACAACAGAAAAAGAAAAGGAATAAAGAAATGGAAAAGGCCGGCGCTAGGAATTGAGCCCAGCAGCAGACACGGCCCAACTAGCCCACCCGGGCCACCTCTCTCTCTCTCGCACGCGCGGACACACCCAACGAGTCGCTGACACCCAGACCCCACTCCCTCTCTGCTTATTTCGTTGACGAGTGGGCCCTCTCCACGTCAGCGTCGTCCTCCCCAGTTTCTCGCGCGCAGACGCCGCTCCGCCGTTACCACCGTGCAGTGACGCCGCGATTAAACTCGCTTAAATTCCATTGATTCAGCGCGTGGTCCTCGCCCCGCTTCTGGCTACTTAAACCCCTCGTCGCTGTGGTCATTTCCCCCCACTTTCCTCGCTCACTCCGCCACCAGGCTGCGCGCATTTGACCTCGAAACCCCGCAGCACCGACGACCTCCGGCGACTGATTCCGGTGAGCTTCGACCGCCCCCCTTTCTCTGGTTCAAACTATCATGCCCAGCGTGGTCTCGTGCATCTCCTGATACCTTTCGTTTGCATTATCGTGACCCAGGAAGCCGTCCCCGTTCGTGCCCGCAACTGACCGAGCCGCCGCTCAACTCCGGCGACCAATCGCGGTAAGTCCCGAGCGCCCCTTGCCCCCTCCTTCATACTAGGTTGTTCGCCTTCGTCTTGTGCGTCTTCTAATCCCTCTGGTTCTTGCTAGGGCGACGCGAAACCTCGGCAACCAACTCGACAACAACCACCCGACGCCGTGCACAACTCCGACGAGCTCCAGCAGCCCCTTCCGTGCGCCCCTTTCCAAGCCACCTCCACGTTGAGCTTCGCCTCGACCTTGCGGTTCTGGTAAGCACACCCTTCCCTCCCCGAGCGACCTAGACGCCAGCGCCGCCACTGACAGAGCGCTCCGCCGCTCACCGTCGCCGCGCGCCGCCAGAATGTGGTCGCTTGATCGAGAGCCGTTGGATCTAGATCCAACGCGTGCGATAGAACCACTTAGCGAAGCGTTATGTTTTGATCTGAACCGTGCATCGCCACTTAGATCCTACGGCTCGCGTGCGTGATCCAACGCGAACCGGTACGCACCAGTAAGAACAGGACGCGTGGCTAGGGTTTGGTTTTAAAACAGATTTTGAAACAGATTTAGATTCAAATTTGATTAGGCTATAACTTTTGATTCCCACGTTAGATTTTTGCCAATTTTATACCATTGGAATCAGGGAGACAAGCCCTTTCTGTTTATGCAATGTGTTTAGTGTTTAGTTTCTGTTAAAATGACTTTATTTGCAGAAACTTGTTTAAGACTATTTTGAGTATAGAAATTGTTTAGAAAATTGTTTTAGTGTAAAATAAACTTGGTTTAGCAAGTTTTTAACTTGGTTATGATTCAGTACTATACACTTGCTTGGTGGAGTTTTAAAAATCATCACTTAGCATTTTTGCATGCATGCATATGTATTTTTGTTTGGTTGTATATGAATTGTGTGTAATTTTGTGCTACCATTCCTTGTGTAGACTTTGGTGCTAGTGATTGTGATTGTGAAGAGTGCTACTCCCCCAACTACCAAGGCAAGTGGTACTTCATGAATATTTCCATCCCTATACTTTTATACAAGCATTAGAAATATTTTGCTAAGTCCTGCATGTTACTATTTTTGCCAAATGCCATGTTGGGAAATCCTAAGTAGTTATAGAATTGCTAGGAAATTCCTAAGTTAAGTTACTATGCCATGCTTAGCCTAGCTAGTAGCAAACAAGGGTTGGTAAAGTATATACATGCTATGATGAAAATATTTCTAAGTCTTTGGACTTATGTTTTTCTTAATAAAACAACTAAGTCAATGAATCACCTGGGTGGAATGGGACTTGATTGGTGGTTTTTGGTTGAGTGGTTACACAAGGCCCATGGATATGGTTTACCTTGTGTATCTCACTTGTGGTATGCCACCCAGGAACAAAGGGATTTTAGAGGCCAAGTGTTGAGAAGCTTATAGTGCAGCCACTTGGCAATATGGGCTCTGCCCGGATCACATAAGTTGCTAGAACTTAGCCATTTGGACAGTTGGTGGTAGTGGGAATGATAGGTTGGAGCGCGTCCACTTGGTCTAAGGAAAGGCTTCTGAAAGGTCCTGTCTTGGGAAACCAAGTCTGGTGGGGAAAGTGCACAACCTCTGTAGATGGAAAAATCTAAGTACTTAGCCAAGTCCATGGCAATGGACAACTTGACCATCAAGACATGGAAGCTATCAAGAATCTCATCACTCCAACTTCTAAGTAAAACTTGTTGGTGAACAAGGGTGAAGGACCTCAATGTCTATTGATGGTTTCTTGGGAAAAGGTTTTGACAAAAGAAAAACTTAGTGATTTCAACTAATAGGAAAAACCTATTTTGAGCAAAGCAAGCCAAACTACACTTAGCCAAAATGCATATAGTAATATAGTCCACTTAAAATTTACTAAGGTATCACTTGCCAATACTATTCCAAAGTATTGACCCACTGTGGCTGTAACTTGTGATGTTGTAGGTTACTCTGATGAGGATTAGGTGTCATGAGTCTACACTCAACATGTTTGCCTGTGGCACATGAAGATGAAGACTTATGTTTATTTACTTATTCCAAACTCTTGTATTAGGCCTGTGGCCTTGAGTTGTAAAGACTATGTTATCTCTGGAATGGATGTAATAAATGACCTTTGTATCTGTGTACTTCATCTTAAACTGTGGATGCTAGCAATGATCCAGGGACTAGCATTGCAATCATAGGGATCCTTTTCCTTTACAAAGGAGGGATCTTACAATTATCTTTTGAATACACTAATGTTGCTAATGAAGATTGTGTGAAGTTTTGTATGAAGGAAAATTTTCAGGTGTAGAGAAAGAATGATGTAATGAGATGAAGAATGGACAAAATCTCAAGCTTGGGGATGCCACCCCGTGTCACCCCAAGAAATATTCAAGAGGTACAAGCGTCAAAGTTTGGGGATGCCCTAGGCATCCCCTTCTTCATCAATAAAAATCTCAGGTCTTTCTAGACACTTCGTTTTAATTGTTTCATGCACTGTTGTGTTATTCTTGGAGCGTCTTTATTTTTGTTTTTAGTTTTATTTTTCTTGGTTTTCTGCAATAAGTTGGTTGGATTACATCACACTTCTTTTGGAGAGAAATGCACTCTGTTTTCATTGCCTAGAACACTCTAGTTTTCACTCTTTTTGTTTGTGAGTGTTCTCTTTTGCTAGCACTGTGTTTAGCCTTAGTTCTCTTGTGCTTTCAGCTTAGAACTTTTTAGTTCTTATTTGTGGATTTGTGAGAGAATCTCACTGATCTTTTTTGATTATTATCTCTGTGAGTTGTTTCAAATAAGTCGATTGGTGTTGGAAAGGAGTAGAAAGTTTCTTGCTTATAGTGGTATAAAAAGGAGCTTGATTTGACTGTGACTTAGACTTTAGCATGTCATGCTAGATGTTGTTTTGACCTTATGCTTAGTGATTATTTATCTAGCATGACTTCTTCCAAACAATTAGGATTGCTTAATGTGCCTTGAAGGAATCATGCGTTGTTTTAGCATACAAAAGCATAGTATTATGGTATTCTCCTTTGATGCTTTGTTTGGGTTGACTTGGCACATGCTCACACCATGTTATGAATATGAACAAGTCACCATAGTCTCTATGATCATTTAGTCCTTGACTTGTAGTACCAATTTATGCTTTGATTAGTAATGTTTTGTTGCTCTGCATGATTATGTCCATTATTGCTCTCTTAGTTGGTCGCTCCCAGTCTTTTGCTAGCCTCTACTTGTACTGAGTAAGCTCTACTCATGCATCCAACTCCCAAGAAACCAAGTTATTCCAAAGAGTCCACTATAAATTCCTATGCATGGTGTGTTACACTATTCCAAGTATATTCTTGTTTTCATCTATCTTCCAATTAAAAAGTATTTTGTTATGTGAAAACTTAGTGATTAAAGCTCTCACAAACTTGATGGCACACTTTATATTTCTTGCCCCTAATAAACTTGAACCATTGTGTCATTTATGTTGTATATGCTTGCACTTATACGTTGGAATTAGCAGAACCATGTTTTCATGGGGAACATTTTCAACATTGCATTTGTACATTGTACACAGTTGATATCATGCTCTTTTGTCTATGGACGTTGTCGGTGTGAAATAAAAGGGGAGCTTGTAAGTCCATGGAGTTATGTATGTGTGTTAGAGAAATGCCTAGGCCGCTAGCCTAAGCCATGCCTAATCATGGTGGAAACTTGCAGCATCACCATAATGACATCTATGAAGCTTTCTTCTTATAAAAAAAGAGACATATTGAAAATAGGAAAGAGAGAAAAAGCACCATATTCCCATGGTAAATAAGAAGATTGCTGAGATGCTCATTGTCTGCTTGCCTTGTCATTTTGATTATGGGATAGCTCATGTATCATGTGCAAGGGGTACCCCGTTGGCGGTTCTCTATGATACACATGTACTTACTATGAAAAGAACTTACATGTGATTAAAATTGAGTAGCATGAGGAGTGGCCCTCGTATTCAAGGTACATGAGATTGCCAACTTATACTTAGTCAAGCATACACTCCATAGTTTATTCACTTTAATCTTAATCACTTCAAGATGCTTATGATAGGAGCAATGAGAGCTGAAAGCTAACAAGTACCATAATTTTTGGAAGATCTTTAAGAAACTTGAAATCCCTGCTTCCCTGTGTAGGGCCTTTCTTCCACTATTATATTGAGTCTCCACCTTCTACCTTTAGGCACTAGTTAAGAGAGCATAGTTTTCATTCTTAGTTATATGTGCATTGTCCCAAAACTTATTGATTGATGCATATTGTTGTTATTACTTGTTCTTGTGCTATTTGTATCTAGTCACTCTTATGAACTTTGAAGGTGTCCTATGAATTTATTTGCTACTCCATGGGGGACAAGCTGAATGCCACTATGCTATGTTTTCTATATGTGAAACAAACAAACGTCTTTCAATTCATTGTTATTCATGATCTTTGTTTGTAACCTTTCATGTTGCATGCATAGTTACTTTGTCTTACTATTAGAACTCCATCTTTCATGCTCATGTTTAGAGTTCTTTGATCCCAGCTTTCAATGCTTGAAAATGGTTTGATCTTTATTTTGATGGTGCATGTCACCTAAAAAGTTATTCTTTTATCACTTACCTACTTGAGGACGAGCAGGAGTTAAGCTTGGTGATGTTTGATACGTCAAAAACATATCTACAATTTTTGATGTTCCATGCTTGTTTAGTATCCACTTTGCTTTGCTTTGTCCACACTTTGAGGTGTTTTTATATATTTTCTGGTACTAACCTATTAACAAGATGCCACAGTTCCAGTTGCCTGTTTTCTTCTGTTTTTGGTTCCAGAAAGGCAGAAAATCAATATTATCGGAATTGGACGGGACAAAATCCAAAGTCATTATTTTCCCGGAGCAACACGGAACCACGAAGCAGAGTTGGAGGAGGACACCAGGATGGCTGCACCCCCTAGGCGCGGGCCAGCCCTGGTGGCGCCCATAGGGGGTGTGGCCCCCTGGACCTCCACCGACCTTGCCTCCTGCGCCTATAAGAAGCCCCCAGGGAGAAAACCCTAAATAATCCATAAGAAATCCACGAAAACCTTCGCTGCGCCGCCGCCACCGAAGGAGAGATTCGGGGGGACAGAAAGTCTCTGTTCTGGCACCCTACCGGGACGGGGAAGTGCCCCTGGAGCCATCTCCATCGATCTCCATCGCCCTCTTTATCACCGTTGCTGATTCCCATGATGAGGAGGGAGTAGTTCTTCCTCGAGGCTAAGGGATCTACCGGTAGCTATGTGTTCATCTCTCTCTATGCGTGATCATATTGTGGTCATGAGCTTTGCAATCAAGTAGATGTGCTCTGCTACTCAAGTGCTTCAATAGATCTCTGCTCTCCCCACGTGTGTGGAAGTGACAGCGTGCACACCGTATGTGGCACTTAAGCTAGGTTATATATATACTTGTCATGAGTTATATTTGGAGTTGGATGTCTCTATGAAATTGTGGTGTTTGTTGGAACCATCTAGCGCTCAAGGTGATAGTGTGGGGTTATCTAGATTGGGAAAGGCGGACTTTGAGGAGTGCTGTTATAGCCCTACCATGGATTAGAGTGTCCAACCGAAGAGTAATTAAGAGTAGTATCATTAAGAGAAGATATTTATATGAGAGAGTGTTCACTAGTGAAAGTATGATCCCTAGGCCTTGTTTCTAAACATTGAAACACCGTTCACAACTAGATCTGTTACATGTTTGCTTGCTTTCATCTTTTTGCCTTTAGTCCTTACCTCACAGTCAAGCTATTTTCTGGCACTGTTACCACTTCTATTCACTATCTCTTCGCCGAAGTGCACCTATACACCTAACAAGTGTATTAGGTGTGTTGGGGACACAATAGACTTCTTATATCTTGATTGTAGGGTTGCGTGAGAGGGATATCTTTGACCACTTCCTCCATGAGTTCGATAAAACTTGGGTAATCCACTTAAGGGAAACTTGCTGCTGTTCTACAAACCTTTGCACTTGGAGGCCCAACAACTGTCTACAAGAATAGAAGTGCGTAGACATCATAGGTTCTGGATGTCTATGATGGGGAGTTAAGGGTATTCCTTAGTTTTGAGATCAAGCAAGTTAGAGGAGGGACATTCTTCAACCAAGCCAAGTATACTCAAGATATGCTCAAAATATTAAATATGCAAGATATAAATGGAGCTCCTACTCCCATGGCAACAAAGACTCATCTCGAACTAAATCCAAATGGTAAAGATGTGGATAAAAAGGTATACCAGTCCATGATTGGTTCTTTGCTTTACCTTTGTGCATCTAGACCCGATAGTGTGTTGAGTGTAGGTGTGTGTGCAAGATATCAAGCGGCTCCTAAAGAAAGCCATTTGATGGCGGTCAAGAAAATCTTTCGATATTTGGTTCATACCCCACATTATGGTCTTTGGTATCCTCGAGGGTCAACATTTGCTCTTTATGGATACACGGACTCGGATTGGGCTGGTCATAAGGATGATATAAAATCAACATCCGGGGCTTGCTAATTCCTTGGTAGGTCCTTGGTATGTTGGTCTTCTAAGAAACAAAATTGTATATCTCTCTCCACCGCCGAAGCCGAATATGTGGCAGCTGCTAGTGCTTGCACTCAATTGCTAGTGACGAGGCAAACTTTAAAGGAATATAGTGTCCATTGTGACAAAGTACCTCTTCTATGTGACAATGGAAGTGCTATCAAGATTGCCTACCACCCGGTGGATCACACAAGGACCAATCATATTGAGATTCGTCATCACTTCATTAGGGATCATGTTGCTCGATATGATATTGAACTATCATATGTGTCAACCAAAGGCCAACTTGCCGAAATATTCACGAAACCACTTGATGAAGCAAGGTTTTGTTATTTGATGAATGAACTAAATATCATAGATTCAAGGAGCTTGACTTGATCACCTTGCATACTCATCTATGTCTTGACTCTTATTTGGTTTAGGTGCAGGCATGGATATAGGGGGAGTGCGGTCCTAATTGATTGGACTATCCCTCCCCCCATTATGCCCAAAGCGATAAAAATCATTTCTCTTAATATCATTTTGTGATATGTGAGCTTAAATGATGATTTTCGGTAATGGACCCAAGATATATCTTCGTGGTGCCAAGCCGAGTATACTCAAACATGGTGGCCAAGGCCACCACCCTCTCACATTTGAGATATTGGTGCTTACTCGTGTTTGTTATTTGTTGAGTTGGTTCTTTGTTCATGTCTATTTGGAGCTTTCTTGAATATTCTTGTGGATTACTATGGCTCTTATTGATTCTTCACAGCATGACATCTTAACCCAAGCCTATACCTTGTCTTAAAACACTCTATCTCTCATATATGTCCCCAAACACAAAACCTGGAGTTTTTGGTCGAGGAGGACCGTAGTCTCTGGTGCACTTGCGCCGGAGTCTCCGGTGTAGGCCCGAGTCTCTAGTGTAGACCGGAGTCTCCGGACCAGACAGTTTCTGCCACTTAAAGGTAGGGGACGGGGTGAACTGAAACAACAGTTTCATTCATCCACCCCTGTTCCCCACTCTCAAACCCGTCGCCCCCTCCTCCAAAACTCCTCCCCGAAGGTCAAGAAGCCCCCGAGATCCGTCGTGCCGCCGTCCAACCTTCTCCTCTCCTCCATTGGGTCATTCCCACCGGTGGAATCAATCCCATGGACAGATCTGGTACCTCTCCTCTTCCTTTTTCTCCTAGGGTTCATCCCTAGATGTGTTTTTGAGGATTGGTGATGTTTTGTCCATTGGAATCACTCGTATGCGTGCACTCTGGTACTTTAGCCTTGTTGCATTGCCCGATCTATTAGAATCACCCCTACATGCAGCCTCCCAGCTCATGCCTGAGCCTCCCGACCGGAGATTCCGGCCCCAGGGCCGGAGACTCCGGTCTAAGCCGGAGACTCGGGTATGAGCTGCGGAGACTCTGGTGTGGGGTGACTCAAATAGGTTCAGTAATGCATCAAAGCTCTTGTGCTGCACCTTTGGGACATATATGCTTACCTCCATGCTATCTCCCTCACTGCTATTCACAGGTGGTGGTTATCGTCGTCCTCCTCGCACCAAGGCCAAGTCGAAGAGGGTCGATCCTCTCTATGATGAGTCTAAGGGTCAGTTTATCGTGCCCCCCTCCAACCAGAGATAGCAGGCCCGTGATGCAGCATATATGAGGAGGGAGCAGGAAAGGACTGAGCAAGAGAACTGTGCCAAGAGGGAAAAATATGACAATCTTTAGTCTTTGTCCCACATGTCAAAGAATGAGTACCGTGAGCTGCAGAAGACTGATTTCTATGACTTTCCACGTACCAGCGAGGATCCGCGCTTTTGGAGGAAGGAGCAGGCGGTGTTCATGAAGGATGTTTACGGTGTGCTTAAGAAGTCACCTATTTGCCCCCAGAAATTTATGAGTGTTGAGCAGATGAGGCTCAACCCCTACTTCTTTGATGCACTATGGATTTGTGAGAAGTTGGGGCTGTTCAACTTGATGGACCTCCGTGAATACTACAACATCACACTTGTGCAGCAGTTCTATGCCATTGTTGTGTTTGGATCTGACCAAGACATGACCATGACTTGGATGACTGGCACCACCCGCTGGTCGGCTACTTTCTATGACTTTGCCAATGTCATCTTCGAGACCTTCCATGGCGTATCCACTTCTGTTGGGTTGCGCATGCACTCAGCAGCTCTTGGGGAGAACAATATGAAGCTTGCACCTTTGTATGGCAACGAGGGTGTTGTAGGGGGGGGTCCAAGGGACTCAAGCCCCTCTAAAATCTGATGTTGAGGATATTCCGTCATACCATCTCACCAAGTGTTGGAAATGATGATGCTATTAGATGTGGGCTGGTCAACCTACTCTATCATACTCACAGGATTCACAATGCTGGCCCCGAGGAAGATGCTAATCCTATTGATGTGATGTATTTCATATTTGAGGAGATGTTCCATGCCATTCTATACAAGAAGTCTCCTCCATATGCACCACTGGTTATGAGGCTCATCAACTCCAAGGAGTATGATTCCCCACTTGGCTTGGCTCCCAACCTTACCGAGCACACTTTGGTATCTCTACAACAGAAGGGGCGCATGGGGCCTCCTCCTAGGCGTTCCTATGGCAATGATGATGAGGATATCACTGAGACTGAGAGGGCCCCCTCTCCTCCTAGGGCTCGGAGGAAGAATGCCTCCAATGCACCCATGCCTTCCATGACCCGTGACTATGTACATGAGAAGGTCAAGAAGGCCACTTTCTAGGAGAGGACCCTGTGTTGCATGAATGTAGACCTCCGTAAGCAACAACATGTATCCTACCAAAGCAACCGGCGCATTGAGAAGCTCCTCAAGGAAATTAAGGCTCAGGGAGAAGAGGATGATGAGAAAGGAGAGGGTGAGTACAATGATGAGCATGGTGCTCAACAGTCCATTGCGTTAGATCACACTCTTTCTTTTGGGGCATGAAATGCCCAACAAGATAGCTTGGTGGACTAGAAGAATTTTTCAGATGTCACCTCTGGATATGGGTACTAGGGTACCTCCTCTTCTTGCCCTCACGGCAAAGGGCCTGCATCTCCTGATGATGATGACTATGATGAGGATCAGGACATGGAAGAGGATGCCGAGGATGAGGATGACGAGGATGATGAGGACTACTGAGTTGTTGGGGCGCTAGTTTAAGTCTTTTCCCTTTTCGGCGTTTCGATGCGAAAGGGGGAGAAGACATTGTCATCGATTTGCATGGGTTTGGGTTGGATTGATATTTGTTATCTCGAACTTCGTGTTTGCTATCTACTTTGTGTTTGCTATCTTGAACTTCGTGTTTTATTTGCCTTATTATGTGCTTGCGAGACTATTTGATGTTTGTGTGTGACTATGTGGTTGTGCACCTATTATTGTATCTCATGTGAGAACTATGTGATCTATCTATGAACCATCTATCATGCATGATTTACTTGTTTACAATAATGCACATAGTCAGGGGGAGATTAATACAAATTATTCCATGCAAAATAACTTGTTGTCACCGAACACCAAAAAGGGGGATATTGAAAGGACATTTACTGTCATAATCACTTTTGGTGTTCGTTAACAACAAGTAGATCATTTTTACAGTATACTATTGTCTACAGGTTGATATAATGCAAAGTGAAAAGGACCTCTAATCTACGGAAAGATTCCTGCAAGATTGACATGTTTCTGGAATTTCCAGACCGGAGTCTCCGGTGTGGACCGGAGTTTCCGCAGGTATCCCCGGAGGAGGCTACAGAATTCTGGTTGGGACAATCTGATATGGGGTCCGGGGCAAGGTCCGGAGACTACTACAGAGTCTCCGGCGTGAGCCTCAGACCGGAGTCTCCGGTGGTGCTGGACCGGAGTCTCCGGTCCACTTGGCTTGCAGCTGGGCTTGGTCAGCCAGTATGCTGGTCCGGAGGCTGGTCCGGAGGTGGACCAGAATCTCCGGTGTGCAGGCCGGAGTCTCCGGTCTGAATTTTCTCCAACGGTCAAAAAACGGTTAAGTGGAGGGGGCTTCTTATAAATAGGGGACCTTATCCCCTTCCTCCAGCTGCTCGACCCACTCAAGAACACTGCCCCCATTTGAGCCACCAAATCAACAAGATCTATTCATCCAACCATCCAAAGTCATTGATCTTTGGAGAATCAAAGGAGGAGGCCTTGATCTACAGCTTCACCAAGAGAGATGTTCATTTCCCCCTCATTCACTTGAGGGCCCCCATGCTCTAGTGTTTCTTTGGAAACCCTAGCTTTGATTTGGTTCTTACAAGCTTGTCTTTGATTGTTTTGACAGCTTGCTTGTATTTGGGAGCCTCCAATTAAGTTGTGGATGTGTGCCCCGAATTTGTTATAAAGGTGTCGGCTTCCACCTCGAAGGTTGCCGATATAGTGGAAGAGGTGAATCGAACCCTTTGGGGTGAGGTTCATCGGAGAACAAGGGAGGCCTCTCGTGGCGTTGGTGGTTTGAAACCACCCCCTCTCCAAACATAGACGTATTTCCCCTCAAAAGGAAGGAACTACGAGAAACAAATCCTTGTGTCTCCGCGTCCACCACTTTGGTTACTTCTATCCTTTACCGCACTTGACTTACTTGTTCTTACTTAGTGTTGTGCTAGTTTGTGCTTGCTTGACATATAGGTAAATTCACCTTAGTTGCATAATCTAGAGAATTTACCTTTCTTGTCAAACCCTAATTTGAAAAAGAAGAAAATTTGAAGTAGAACCTATTCACCCCCCTCTAGGTGCCCATACGATCCTTTCAGAAGGTTTTATCGCGGATTTTGAGGGGAAAGTGGCGGAAGGACACAATAGGTTATATGGGGGTCAGGTCTTAGACGAGGGGGCAACAAATCCGTGCCAAATCGTAAGAAAATCATTACGATACGGAACGGGAACGTGCTCTCGCTGGAGTTCGTCCCGAGCAAGGATAGGACCAGGTGGGGTCCACCCGTCAGGGAGAGAGGGAAGAGAGGCGGGCTATGCAGAGGCTATGGGCTGGCTAGCGGGCTGCTACGTGGCTGGTTCGGCGCGCGGGGGCGGTAGTTAGGTGGGACGTCGACTGGGCCGAGGTGGTGTGGCAGTGGGTTCTATGCACTACACGCGGGTTGGTAGGGAGTAGCTAGATTTCGTGTGCTGGGCCACGGGGTGGTCAGCGGGTAAGTTTAATTTAGTTTTTTTCCTTTTTCTTTTTTCTATTTTCTGTTTAGTATTTCCTTTATAACTTTTGCACAATAAGTCCAAATGACTTGAAATTTGTTCCTAAAATTTTCTAAAATTCTATAGTTCATCTTAGGGTCATTTTTATACCTTTTTATTGTTCAATAATGTTGGATTTTAAAATCCTTTTTCATTCCTTATAGGAATATATTATCACATTGCACTTAGGGTTTGGGTTTTCAAATTCAATTCTTGCAAATTTTTGCTTGGATGCAATGCAATGCTCATGAATGACATGTAAAAATAATTTTTTTCTAGTTCCAATTTCTAAAATCCTGAGATGTGACAACCAAGGTCCTACCAAAAGAACAAGCATGTACAATGTCGATTTCATCTCATACGTCCAGTTCATGCATGATGGTGATATCAAGATGGGCAAAATTCATACAGATCTGAATGTGGCAGATCCTTAACAAAGTTACTCACGCTTGCAAAGCATGAACAACATCGGGATGCCATAGGTGTTAGAATGATAAATGTAAACTAGATTATTGACTCTAGTGCAAGTGAGAGACTGATGCAAATATGCCCTAGAGGAAATAATAAATGTGTTATTATTCATATTTCTATTTCATAATTAAGTTTATCATTCTGTGCTATAATTGTATTAGTTTCGAATAATGTGTATTTGAAGGAAAACCCTAATATATGTGTGAATGATAAACACCATATAAAGATATCCCTAATCATGCCTTTATGACTAGTATGTATGTCAACGATAGTTTCGGTTTCCTAACTATGGGCAAAGTGACAATGTGATTGTGCTGTTGCTGGTGACATATGTGATCCAAGTTATTAGAGAAAAACGACGATGGATAGACCCAAACATGAGATACCATGAAACACATCATCAATATAGTTATCGGTTTAATCTCATAAAACATTATATTGCCTTTACTAAAAATTGTTTGACCATGAAACACATGTGAAATTTAGAAAAAATATGGACGTGGCAAGATTCTCCAAACATTGCTCTTAATGGATTCCTGTCTCTCCCCTTCGCTCGTTTTCCTCCCCACCTGACACCGCCGCCTCTTCACTTGCACACCAACCCGGACGTCATTGCCTTGTCATGCCGCCCCTATGTTTCCTTACGCCTAGCCCATCTCATGAGCACCTCCTCCTCGCGATCCCATCGCCATCCTCCTCTTTGTTGGGCCGGCCAGCTCGTCGGTCGCCTGGTCCATTCCCGCGCGGCAGCCGTCACCGTTCCCCACCGCCAGCACGCCTCGCCAGTGGCGGACCAAGACCAAATTGAAAGCCTGGACGCAAAGCCTCAACCAGCAAGTATCGAGAGAAATGACCATATTACCAAGCTGTCCTGCTAGAAATACGTCAGAATATGGCTCAGTTATAGCAAAGTATAGGTATTTTACAGCTTAGAACGTCGATTCTTGCTGTTTTATTCTAGTACATCGTCCTGAGAGCTTGCCGAAGTGCTTGGAAGTGACAGTGCTAAACCTAGGTACGTGCCCAAATCCGTCCATGCGTCTCGCTACCCTCCGTTTTGGACACTGCCGGATCCCGCAAGGCGCAGCTCACTCTGTCTCCAACGATGACGACCGCGCCCATCCACTTTGTCCCTGCCATCTACGACGCACACGTCCTCGACCTGGCCTCGTCACCGACGCGCGCGGCCATGGCATGACTCCTGCGTTCAACGGGTCATGGGTAGCGACGAAATAATAGGACGAACTGTTTTGATGCGAGGGCAAAACCTTCAAAAAAGTATTACACGAAAATTATAGCGAATTTTTTATAGATAAATAGATAGATAAGCGAGCGGCCACGCGTTAACTTGGAGTGTCCAAGAAACACCTAACCTCTCTGTAACCAGATCCTGATATTTAAAACAAGTCTGATTCTGAATTGTGACGTGCGAAAATGATGTACTCCCTTCGGTCCATATTAATTAACTTTGATTTATTAAAATTTGGATAAACCTATATACTACTAAATAGTGTCTAGATTCATTCAAATTTAAATAAATTTGAGTCAATTAATATGGGCCGGAGGAAGTATAGTAAAATGTTTTTTATACTGCAGGCAACATAAATAAATACTCTAGAAAAGACAATACAGAGGACGGACACACCCATCCATCTTGCGGCTGGCCGACCGTTTCCTGGCTCTTCCTGTGGCCGCTTCACCCTTGACGATGGACTACGGAAACCGTCTAGCATTATTCTTGCAGCATCCCTGGTCGTGACAACATCTCAGGTATGCGGTCCAATTTTTCTTTTCCTGTATACTAGTTTCGTTCCATAATGTAAACCTTTCTAACAGTTTAAATAGTAGTACATTTTATTTTTTTGGAAAATGATGTATACATCACCAATACTTTGCTGATTATATTGACACCTTTTGTTTCCAGACAACGTACTAGGTACAAATATATATATATATATATATATATATATATATATATATATATATATATATATATATATATATATATATATATATATATATATATATATACTCTACAAGGTACGATTGGCATAGCAACATTTTATACTACTGGTAGTCCGAATCCTCTCCGGCCGTACATACGTCCTTTTGTTGGTCTGTATAGTAAACAAGTTGGTGGGGGAAGATTTGGAGGAATAAAACAGGTGGGTGGCAGCACACAGCTCAACAAGCATGTCACACTCCACTGCCCGGACAAACGTCAAACAGCTCCTAGAATATGTGAAGATAATTATTAGAGCTCAAAACATTAATCAACCCGTCTAACTTTACCAGATCACATCGTCTGATTGGGAGTAGAACCAATCTTCTGACAGTGGCATGACATGCATATGAGTGGCTCCATTTGCTAATAATGTCCATTCTTCTTTTAAGTTACTACAAACGAATGTAAATATAAATAGCTACATCTTACAAATTACAATGATGATGATGAAAACACACCAGCAGAAACCTGACCGGCGGAGGCAATTCCATTAACAAGTGTGCCGGCACCCTACTTCTCCTCGCCACCTATCCACTTGTGCACCACGCCATCCAGAGCGGACGTGGCGGCACCTCCCTCGCTGAGACCTTCCTCCGCCGCCTTCTGCAGCTCCGCAACCTTGGCTCGCACCTCCGCGCCTTTGCCTTGTCCCACCATGACCTCCCTCACCACCGCGGCGATCTCCTCCTTCTTCTTCGTCTCCGGCACTCGTATCGCCGCCCCTACCCCCTCGGTCAGCATCACGGCGTTCTGTCTCTGCTCGGCGAAAAGCGGCCACGCCACCATGGGTACGCCGTGCACCAGGCTCTCCAGCACCGAGTTCCAGCCGCAGTGCACCAAGAACCCTCCCGTGGCTTCGTGGGCCAAGACCTTTATCTGCGGTGCCCACGACGGCACGAGCAGGCCCACGTCCTTTGTCCTCTCCACGAACCCATCCGGGAGGTAGGCCAGTGGGTCCTTCTTGCTCTCGGCGTCGTAGTAGTTGGCGTTCACTGCTCCCTCGTCGCTCGGGCTCCGCACCACCCACAGGAACCGCTGCCCGCTCTGCTCCAGCCCCAGCGCCAGCTCGTGCATCTGCTCCCTCGGCAGCGAGCCGCCGGACCCGAAGGAGACGAAGATGACCGACTTGGGAGGCTGCCGGTCCAGCCACTCCAGGCACGCCGCGCGCGGCGCGGGGCTGGCGGCGTTGGTCTGCGTGAGCGGCCCGATGTTGTACACCGGAGGGCGTCCTGGCTCCGGGACTCGGAGTGCCGCGATGGCGTCCGGCTCCACGGCGTCGAAGGAGTTGACGAGGATGGCATCGGCGTCGCGGTAGCGCTTGCCGTGGTGCACCATCCAGCGGTAGCTGGGGTTGGACTTGTCCTGGAGCGGCGAGAGGATGTCCGTCCCCGGGATGGGCACGCAGCCTGGGAGCCTGACGGGCTCGGCCAGGTCCCGGAACTCGCCGGGCAAGGAGACGTCGAGGTCCGGGAGGTGCAGGATGAGCGTGAGCCCGTGGAGGTTGGTCGGGAAGAACAGGTACCTCCTCGGCACCCCGGCGGCCACGGCCGCGTCGAAGGAGTCCGCGCCGAAGAGGTCGGCGACGAAGGCCACCAGGCGCGTGGTCTCCCTGAGCCCCGATAGGATTCCCGTCAGCGCCGGCACCAAGCGGACGCACTCCTCTGACATGAGCGTCTCGATGGCGGCGTCAGGGGCGAGGTCGGAGAGGTCGACGGGCGGGAGGGACACGGCGGAGATGGAGGGCGGGAGGGTGGCGAGGAAGGCGCGCTGCGTGGCGGAGGCCGTGGAGGCGAAGGTGATGAGCGTGGCCGTGACGCCGTGCCGCGCGGCGAGGCGTTTGGCCAGCTCGGCCAGCGGGATGAGGTGGCCCATCCCGGGCGTCACCAGCATCGCCACGTGCGGGGGGCGGCGAGACTCCACCGTGCCGTTGCAAACGCCGTTGGCCTCCTCCATTGTTGTTTCTCCCCTGCGTCTCTCGGGATCGATTTCCTTGGTGCGGGTAATAGTGGTTTGGTTGGATTTTGGTGCTAGCTTGGTCGGACTCACTCAGCGTGTGGGCGTGGTGGGGTTTATAGGGAGGTGGTCAGTGTCGTCGTGGTGGGGGTGAGTGGGGGGATAGGAAGACGACGGCGCCAATAATGGACTGATGATGGTGAGGTCATGAGGATGTCATGATTACGTGCGTGGACAAAATGTGACATTTGGTAGTAGAGAGTTGATAGTATCTTCTTTCTTTCTTCTTGGGATAGGTAGAGTGGAAATCAAGGGGAAAAGAAGGTAAGTAAATAAATAAATAAATAAATAAATAAATGATACTCTCTCCGCTTAGTTCTACATAAAATCTACTCTCTCTATTTCAGAATAAGTGTGGTAACTAAAACCATGACACTTATTTTAAAATGGACATAGTAGTAGGATTACGCGAATGATTTTTACAACCCTTAGCGCATGTATAATGCTTTTATCTTAGTCTTAATCTTATCTAAGCAATGTTAAGTAGGATGATTTCTAAGTTGGAGGAGGAAAACAAAATAAGACGTCCGTCTTTTCTTAGCTAAAAGATGATCTCTTAAAATGATATGTCTCACGATATATTTAGAGATATCCATCGCTGTTGATAAGACTAAAAAAGTAATTTATTATATATTATATTTTATCATCATATTAAGATTATATGGTACTATAAAATAAAACTATCTTATCAATCATTGTATATGTCCTCAGTTCCACGTAGAATCTCCCCCAATAAATAGGCAGGCCATCACTATGTGCATACGTATGCACAGAGGGATGCATTGTCATCGCCTTTCTTCTCTTTTCAGTGTTATACGACACGAAGAACCTATGTCCACATCGTGTTAATTTACTTCTCAACTCCCGATCCATCTGGAAAAGTGAGATAATGATTTTTCCTCTTTCTTTTCCACCAAAGGTGGCCTTTTTTTTCTTCTCTTCAATCAATCGGAGTTCTCGGACAGTTCGCTGCCGCAGAAACGTTTTTTCTTTTTTTGAGAATGCAGAAACGTTTTCTCCACAGCATCGATCGGGAATGATAAAAGGAAGTACTCCTAGGAGTCAATCGTCATGCGTGTCGTCATGAAGCTAACACGTAGTACGACTATTGGATTTGGTCACCCCTCCCTACGGTTGGTTTGACCCAACGAACAAAAGGTCGCCAGGGAAGTACTACCTGCGCGGCATCTGTAGTAGTATATGCATGGCTGCGCGCCGGCGGCAGGCAGCTTTGATGTCAACCGTCCAACGACTCGTCTGCCGACCGCTGTGGCCACATGCGCGCGTGTGTGTGATTGCTGGACATTCGAAACCCGGGTCTGTTTAGTTATACATTTGGTGTGGTGAGTTTTTCCAAAGGCCCCTCTGCCCTGGAGTTCTAGGAAGTTTTTCCTTCTTAATTAATAGACCCGGACTAAACTTTTGCCCCTTTAGCTACTCTCCCTCTCTTTTCATGCGTACGTCCTGCTTGAGAGAGATTGCTATTAAGAAACTTCATAAAGATTAAAGTGTGGTTAGTCATTCAAGTTCGTATATGCACTTCTTGCTGGCTTGCATTGCTAGCAGACCCGTGGGAATCTGGCTTTGGTAGCTAGTGCCTTAGTTAGAGGATCATGTATAAAGCTAAGAGCAACTCTAGCAGGTTTTTCTATTTTCCACTCTTCCAACTCCTGCCACCACATCTACTCCACCATTGTATTCATCTTCTATATATTCTGATCAATTTATAGATACTGCACACTCGCGTTCTTTGTTGTCTAACTATGGTGCAGGAACTGATATAGGTGTTTGGCTTCTCCTTTTGGATGATCCACCTACTGATACCGCGGCCGCTTCGACGGATCACGTCGATCACACCGCTGGCATGCAGGGACTCCCGCACCTGCCTCGCGTTCGGACCCGACTCCAACTGTGCCGGCCACGCTCGCGTTGACCGGCCAGGTCTCGCCCGCATCGACCGTGTTGGGAATATTTCCTAAAGTCAATCATGTATGATGAGATTTTTCATTGTATTCATAAAGATATAAAGTTGTCCTTGTATAAATATCTGATGTGTATCATTGAATATGTGATTCGGTTGTGGAACTATGCATTCATGTTGTTTGTACTAAATGTCCTTGGTCATTGAGGTTGTACTGGACACACAACTTAGACCAATGTGAAAGTCGACTTGATGACTCGGTTCCACTTGTCATGGGCATGGTGATGCCATTCCGACATACACAGATTCAGCTAAAGAGTTTAGCGAGTCGGATTGACCCATATTGAGATACAACGAACAAGTAGTCATTTGTATGTCTTAATCAATGTAATCCTTAGACCTGAGTTTGTTGCATAGTACGAGTTGCTGTCAAACGCTGATCCGTAACTAGGCAGTTATAAAGGCAGAGTTCGGGTCGACTGAGAATCAAGCTGCGTGATGTGAATAACCAAGATGGAATTTTTTCCCTCCACTCGGAGAGATATACTTTGGGCCCTCTCGGAAGATAAATATCTAGACTACTAGACTCAATTAACTATATATGATACATCTACGCTTTAGATTCCTTGGCCTCAATTCCATAGATGCTTCCGTAGATGATTCCTCCGACGCTTCAGGCTATTTCTGGCTCCTCATAGCGGAATTTTGTTTGGTCTTCAACTGAATCGAGTGTTTCCTCTTCTTGGTCTTCAATGTCTTCATAATCTAGCAAGGGTTAATAAGGTACGGTTGAGTATGAGCATACTCAGCAAGTTCACTAAAAAGGAGTGTTTGATGCACTAATTACAACCATAGACCAAAAGTTGTATGTTATGCGGGTTTTGTTAACATTATTTCAAAATTTGCTTTTATTCTGAAAAGCTATGTCCATCATCATTCACAGGTTTACTAGAACTTCATGGATTTCCTTTCCTGCCGCGTTCGTAGCTCCTTCCTGGAACAGGGAGTAACATGTTATAATTTTTTACACTCTATAGAGGTGCATCAATTTTCCCATAAGAGATCTTAAGACTTGTTGCTCAACCGGGAGTATGTACCCATTCAAACTTCCATGGTTTGAGGCCGAGCCTAAGATCCAAACCGGTCACTTCCCTTCTTCATGATCTCGCATGCCCATCGGATTGCACGCCAGACCCAGGATAAAACTTGTTTCGAGCTACAACCTGAAATGCATAAACCTCATAGATACTAGATGTTGTGGGACGTTGAGGGTTCCCACCCTTATGATGTTAATCCTCTCCGAGAATTATAGCCACAACCTAGTCATCCGTTGACATGCAAAAGGAAGAAGATCCAGCTGACTTTTCTGTCCCATTCTAGATCTTACGGTTAACTGATACGTCCAATTTGCATCACCATTCTATATCATAATTTGCCTCTATTTATTGATATATGTCTTATTATGAGGTATTACTTATGTCTTTTCCACTGTTTTTGCATGTTGGATGATTCTTGGAGGATGGACTGCCGGAGTCAGGATTCTGATGGAAAAAGAGGTGTTTTGATGCAATTTCATGAAGATCAGAAAAATATTGGAAAATTATATTTTCCCAGAAGACGGAGGAAGCCAGAAGGGGAGGCATAGCCGGGCCACAGGGGGCCACACCCCCTAGCACGGGCCCACCTTGCCCCGTGCCGAGGGCAGGTATGGCCCACCTAGCCGGCTCCCGACTCTGCCCTCTCGCCTATATCTTCCTCACGGAACCCTAATACCAAGGGGGCGACCACAGATAGATTTCCGCCGCCTCCGCGGGGCGGAAAACACCGAGAGAGAAAGATCTCTCCAACAGATAGATTTCTGCCGGGGAAATTCCTTCCCAGAGAGGGGAGATCGTCGCCATCAAAACCGTCATCAAGCTAGGATTCATCTGGATCATCATCATCATCATCATCATCATCCATATCATCATATCCACCAGTACCATCATCACCACTCCGTCCTGCTGTAAAAATCGTGTTGGATACTTGCTTAGTTTATAGGGGAAACTTTGCCGGTATTAATTACTATTCTAGTTGATGCTTGTGAGTGGAACCATTGGATTATTGTTTATGTTCATATTGTTATTCATCACCATATAATCTTTGATCTTGATCCATATGATGTCTTGTGAGTAGTTCGTCTAGTTCTTGAGGACATGGGAGAAGTCATGTCGTTAGTAGTGGATTTGTGTTGAGTTATTATTCAATGGTTTAGTATTTAAGTTGTGGTGCTATTCTTCTAGTTGTGTCATGTGAACATCGACTACATGATACTTCACCATTTATGGGCCTAGGGGAATGCATTGTGTATTTGGCTACTAATTGTGGGGTTGCGGGAGTGATAGAAACCTGAACCCCCGTTAGGATACCTTTGCACAAGGGAGCATAGGATCTCAGAATTTAAGGTTGTGGTTAGGTTTATATCTTAATTACTTTCTTGTAGTTATGGATGCTTGCAGGGGGTTTAATCACAAGTATGTATTAGTCCAAGTAAGGTTGGTACATTAGCACAGGTTCACCTACACAACACTTACAACATCAAAGAAGAGTACTCAGCTATTTGAAGCGAAAGCACTTGACAGAATCCCCATGTGTCCTCAAGAACGTTTGGTCCTTATAAGTATTTCCACCGGCCTGTCCTTTGCTAAGAAAGGATTGGGCCACTTGCTGCGTTTGTTCTTTATTACTTGCACTTTGTTTTGTTGCTTTATCAGAAAACCCCTAAAATCCGTTTGCTAAGTATTTGCAGAGATTTCCTGCCCCATACCGCTAGTCAACACCTTCCGCTCCTCGTTGGGATCGACACTCCTATTTATCGAAAGTACTGCGATACACCCCCTATACTTGTGGGTCATCGAGACTATTTTCTGGCGCCATAGCTGGGGAGTGAAGCGCTATTGAAGAGTGGAACTGGTAAAGGAAACTTCTACTGTGAGTATTTCTTTTTGTTTCTGTTTGTTGCTTTGTTTCCAATATAGATAACCCACTTGGTTTTCTGTTTGGGTAAACTACTACCACTGTTAGGATAGTATATGAACCACCACCTATTGAGATAGATCCTTTTAAGATACCTACAAGTATTGTTGATCGTGTTATGGATAATTAATATTTTGGGGATGGAACTGTTCATCCTGGTGATCATTTGCTTTTTATCCATGAATTATGCGGGTTGTTTAAGTGTGCAGGTATCACAACTGAACAGGTGAAGAAGAAGTTACTCTCTATATCCTTGAAAGGGAAAGCTGAAGAATGGTATAAGCTACTAAAGAATGGACAATCCATGGAATGGGAGGAAATGACATCTCTCTTTTACTCTAAATTCTATCCTCCCAGTGAGATTCATAAGGATAGAAATTTGATATATAACTTTTGGCCTCATGATGGAGAGAGTACAACTCAAGCTTGGGGGAGATTGAAGTTACTAATGCTTAAATGTCCTATTCATGAACTACCTAACAATATTATTATCAATAACTTTTATGCTAGGCTTTCTCTTCATGATAAAGATTTACTAGATGCTTCTTGTGCTGGTTCATTCACACGTATGAAGGAAGAAGCTAAATGGGATCTCTTAGACCGTATTCAAGAGAACACTGAAGCTTGGGGGAATGATAAAGGAAGAAAGTCAGGTATAAACTATGATTATGAATGCATTAAATATTTTATGGGAACTGATGACTTCCGTGATATTAACAATGAGTTTGGTCTTGATTCCCAAAGTATTATCAATTGTTTTAAAGCCTTTGCCTCTTACATAGAAATTCCCAAAAAGAAGTGGAATAAGTACCATGCTCCTTATAAAGATGTTGTTACTCATGTTCCTGCCAGAAGTGCTGAAGTTTGTACTACTAATCATATTGTGCATGAACCTTATGTTGAGAAAATACCTTTCCCAGCTAAGGTAAAGGAGTATTCTATGATGATTAGTGGAAATAATAAAGGTACTAAGAAAACTGTGGAGCCTGTTGAGCAATTGAATATTGAACCTATGGTAACTATTGTGAAAGACCCTGTCACTAGAGATATAGAGGATGAGCACATTGCCTTCTGTGAAGACGCTTCTAATATTATATCTCATCCTAGTAAGGCTAGAAAAGCTAGTGTTCCTGTGCTTTCTATTAAAATTGGTGATCATTGCTACTATGGTTTATGTGATATTGGTGCTAGTTCTAGTGCTATTCCTTATGAGCTTTACACGGAAATTATGCATGAAATTGGTCCTTGTGAGCTTGAGGACATTGATGTGGTTATTCACCTTCCTAACAAGGAGACCATTTTTGTAAGAGATGTGGAGGTTCTCTGTGGTAAGATTAAGTATCCTACAGATTTTCTAGTACTTAATTCAGCGGCTAGTAAAATTTGTCCTATAATTTTTGGTAGACCTTTCTTGAACACTTGTGGAGCTATTATAGATTGTAAGAAGGAGAAAGTTTTAACTAGGTTTGATGGAGATTCTTATGAGTTTAACTTTTCCAAATTTGCTAAAGCTCCTTGTGAAAACAGCTTGCCTAATAAAGATTTCAGGATGGAACAACTTGCTTCTATGATCCAGTTTATGACCTTGGGCCTCTTTTTGGTGACTGTAAGTATGCTCATTCTGATGATAAAGTTGTTTCTTGTGATAGTTACATTGTCAACTTTATTCAAAGTGCTACTGAAAATTATTATGAGATAGGGAAACATGGTTTTATGCATCTCAATAATGTTAAGTTTCCCCATTTTATTTTGAAAGCTTTGAAGTTGCATTCGTTTTGTCTTCCTATGCTAGTGGCTTTTTGTTTCAACAATTCGTTTTCTCATGATACCCCCATGCATAGTAAGTGGGTTAGACTCAAATGTGTTGGTTATTTGCTTCTTGATGCTCTCTTTCACTCCATATATATATATATATATATATATCCAATGTGAGCATTTTTGAAACTTTCAAGCCTAACTTAAAGGCAATAAAGATTGTACTTGTTGGGAGATAACCCAAGAGTTTTGTCGAGTCTTGGAAGTTATTACTTCACTAATAACCGCTCCTTATCCTTTTTGTTTTGGTTTTTATGTCAAGTTCAACTACTTTTGAGAAGTGGAGGAGTTGTGAAAAGTGGCTGTCCTGGGACAGATTTTTGTGCTGCATTGTAAAAAATTCGTGAGGGAGCTCAGTACGTCGGATGGAGATGCATTTTTCTGAGCTTGTTCTCCAATCTGTTACCCAACTTTTATTACTTCTGCACTTTTTGATTTGAGCAACAGAAGGTTGTCAAAAAAATCAATCTTTACCTGCTGGTCTGTTTTGACAGATTTCTGCTATCATTTGCATTTTCCTCTTATAGAAGCCTTTGTTTTGATAGATTTCAGTTGAAGTGTGAACCTAAAGGTTTGTTATTTTGCTTACACTAATGTTTCCATTGAAGTTTGTGTATTGCCTTATGAGGAAAGGAAATTCTAGGAGAAGGAGAAAAGGAGTCTGCAGAGTTTGTCTTTGAATAGGTAAAAGTGGTGAAAACAGAAGGTTCGTGAAACCCCAATATTTTTATATTATTGATGTTTTTAATACATAAGGGAAGTTACGAGATGGAACAGAGGAGGAACCGGAGGCCGGGGTGGCCAAACCCACCCCAGGCGCGGGCCCACCTTTCCCGCGCCTGGAGAGGGTGTGCCTCCCCCGAGCTCGGACTCCGCCTCGTTTTCGTATCAAAACCTTCCTTATGCTTTGAAACTTCATAATGTATAACCCCCCGGATCCCCCGAGGTTCGTTCATCGTGTTTTTGTTTTGATTTGTTTCTGTCAGGAAAACTTCTCAAGTTTAGAGCACCATGGTCTCCGCCAACGACAAAGGCAAGAAGCCCGAGGAAGACGATCCTCGCAAACCCAAGGAGGAGGAGATTTTGGTAGGTTATGAAGGAGACATGGAGGAGGACAAGCAACCGGATACCCGCACTACCGTCGCAAGCATTGGAGTGGTGGAAAAACCTACCAAGCTTAAGAGGACAACACGGATGTCTACAGGAGGGAAACCTCCGCGTCATATCCTCGCTCCACGGACACTTCCTCCTCGTACCACTCGTTCTAACCATGCAGGGAAGGAACACTCTAAGAAGGAAGAGTGGAGGAAGAATAACAAGGACTGGGATCCTCGGTCCGAATTGATCATGAGCTGCATTGAGCATAATTCGGAGTTGATTCGTACTCTGACCTTCGATATGGAGGATTTGAAGAAACTTATTGAAGAGCTTATGAAGAGAACACCACCACCATCGAAGGAGTAATTTGTCATCAGGTTTGGCATCCCTTGGCTTGTTCCAAGCTTGGGGGTAGTGTCGCGGTATCATCATCATTATTTTTTATATTTTATCTTTTTAGTGGATTCATATCTTTGGTAGAGAAGTTATCTTATAGTTTGGTTTGCATGTGGAAGTATCTCTCCTTTATTTGATTATCTATGTATCCCTTGGTGTGAGTGCCTTTATGGAATATTAATGAGAAGCTTCATCTTTTACTTTTTGCACTTCTTATCTTAGTTTGCAATCTCTATTATATGATGGATCTTGTTAATCAGTATTGGCATCACTTTGGGAGCATCAAGTGGATCTAAATTGGTTTTGGCAAACCGAGTTCTGGTCAGTAGCAACAGTTTTTGAGGTTTGAAAGAAAAAGAGAAAAAAAGCTTACAGGTATTTTGTATCATTTATTTTCTTTCTTGTTGGCTCATAAGCTTAGTATTATTTATTTAAGATCTTTTGTGTCTTCAAGGAAGATTGCATGTTTGTCTTTATTACTTGTATGTTTGCTTGTTTCTTTCAACTCTTTTGCTTGCTACCCAGCCTTGCTAGCCAAAAACCTGTTTTGAGAAGGCATACTTCTCATGTTTCCAATCCCTTTGAACCAAAACCTTTGCCACTTGTGTCCACCATATCTACCTAGTAGCTTTTGCTATTCCAAGCAAATTCTCAAGCTTCATCTATCTTTCGAATTAAAAAGTATTTTGTTATGTGAAAACTAGTTAGTAAATCCCTCACGAACTTGATGGCACACCTTATTTCCTTGCCCCTAATAGACTTGAACCATTGTGTCATCGAAGTTGTATATGCTTTTATCTATACGTTGGAATTAGCAAAACCGTGCTGTCACGGGGAACGCTTTCAACATTGCACTTGTACCTTGTACATAGTTGATATCGTGCTCTTTTGTCTGTGGATGTCAACGGTGTGAAATAAAGAGGGGACTTGTAAGTCTATGGAGTCTGTATTATGTGTTAGAGAAACGCCTGGGCCACTAGCCTAAGCCATGCCTAATCATGGTGGAAACTTGAGCATCACCATAGTGAGCTATCTATGAAGCATTCTCAATAAAAATCTATGCATATAGTAAATAAAAAGATCCCTGAGGTGCTCATTGTATGCTTGCCTTGTCATTTTGGTTATGGGATAGCTCCTGTACCATGTGCAAGGGGTACCCCGTTGGCGGTTCTCTATGATACGCATGTACTTACAATGACAAGAACTTACCGGTAACTGAAGTTGAGTAGCATTAGGAGTGGCCCTCATATTCAAGGGACATGAGATTGCCAACTTATATTTTGTCAAGCATATACTCCATCTTTGAGCACTTTAACCTTAATCATCTCAAGATGCCTATGATAGGGGCAATGAGGGTTCAAAGCTAGTAAGTACCATAATATTTTAGAAGATCTTTATGACCTGTAATCCCTGCTTCCCTCTATGAAGGGACATTTCTCCTATTTTCTAAGTTGAGTCAGTAAACCTACTTCCTCTCTATCTCTAGCAAGCATTTGAGTTGTTGTGTTGCAAGCATTCATATTGTGATTTATTCAATCATGTTCTTATTCTTCCTTGTTTACACAAAACTCTTATCTATTGAGTATTACTTTGAAATCCTTCATTGAAAACCCTTTTTGAGCAAAGAGTGCTCGTGTTATAAAAATTCTACAAAAATCTTTTTGTGAAACTGTGTGCCAGCTGTTCTCTGACCAAGAACAAGAGTTTTCCAATTCCAATTATGATTTATCTTTATGCATCTCTATTGTGACTCCTGTACTTGTTTCAAGCTAAGTTATATAATGGTGAGTTGCTTTCTTTTATGAATTGTGTAATGGTAAGTGTGATGCTTCTTGTCCATATTATTTTATTGACACTTCATTCCATAAACCTGTGGACATGTTTACTGAGCTCAGTTTTCGTTTGGGGACAAGCGAATGTCTAAGCTTGGGGGGAGTTGATACGTCCAATTTGCATCACCATTCTATATCATAATTGGCCTCTATTCATTGATGTATGTCTTATTATGAGGTATTACTTATGTCTGTTCCACTGTTTTTGCATGTTGGATGATTCTTGGAGGATGGACTGCCGGAGTCAGGATTCTGATGGAAAAGAGGTGTTTTGATGCAATTTCACGAAGATCAGAAAAATATATTTTCCCAGAAGACGGAGGAAGCCAGAAGGGGAGGCATAGCCGGTCCACAGGGGGGCCACACCCCCTAGGCGCGGGCCAACCTTGCCCTGCGCCTAGGGCAGGTGTGGTCCACCTGGCCGGCTCCCGACTCCTCCCTTCGCCTATATCTTCGTCATGGAACCCTAATACCAAGGGGGCAACCATAGATAGATTTCCGCCGCCTCTGCAGGACAGAAAACACCAAGAGAGAAAGATCTCTCCGGCAGACATATTTTTGCCAAGGAAATTCCTTCTCGGAGAGTGGAGATCATCGCTATCAAACACCGTCATCAAGCTAGGCTTCATTAGGATCATCATCATCATCCATATCATCATCTCCACCAGCACCATCATTACCACTCCGTCCCACTTAAACAATCGTGTTAGATACTTGCTTAGTTCATAGGGGAAACTTTCCCGATGTTAATTACTATTGTAGTTGATGCTTGTGAGTGGAACCATTGGATTATTGTTTATGTTCAGATTGTTATTCATCACCATATCATCTTTGATCTTGATCCATATGATGTCTTGTGAGTAGTTCGTCTAGTTCTTGAGGACATGGGAGAAGTCATGTTGTTAGTAGTGGATTTGTGTTGAGTTATTATTCAATGGTTTAGTATTTAAGTTGTGGTGCTATTCTTCTAGTGGTGTCATGTGAACATCGACTACATGATACTTCACCATTTATGGGCCTAGGGGAATGCATTGTGTATTTGGCTACTAATTGTGGGGTTGCCGGAGTGACAGAAACTTGAAACCCCGTTAGGACACCTTTGCACGAGGAAGCGTAGGATCTCAGAGTTTAAGGCTGTGGTTGGGTTTATATCTTAATTACTTTCCTGTAGTTGCGGATGCTTGCAGGGGGTTTAATCACAAGTACGTATTAGTCCAAGTAAGGTCGGTACATTAGAACAGGTTCACGCACACAACACTTACAACACCAAAGAAGAGTACTCGGCTATTTGAAGCGAAAGCACTTGATAGAATTCCCATGTGTCCTCGAGAACGTTTGGTCCTTATAAGTATTTCCACCGGCTTGTCCTTTGCTAAGAAAGGATTGGGCCACTTGCTGTGTTTGTTCTTTATTACTTGAACTTTGTTTTGTTGCATTATCAGAAAACCCCTAAAAATACGTTTGTTAAGTATTTGCAGAGATTTCCTGCTCCATACCGCTAGTCAACACCTTCTGCTCCTCATTGGGATCGACACTCCTATTTATCGAAAGTACTGCAATGTACCCCCTATACTTGTGGGTCATCATTAACGCGTATTATACGACACAAGAATCACAGACGACATGGGTTGTTAAGTCCTAGATGATACTTTTCCATGCAATGATGATTCCATTGCCACTAATAATAGATTACCTGACCACCCTAGATCAGTAACCAGTAGTTCAAATAAATTATGAAAATAGTGCTTTCTATCATCCTTTTTGAAATACAGGTGATAACAATAGTAGATTGCAAATACTTGATAGAAAATAAACAAAGGACATGAACAAGTGTGAACTTGCCTTGATATAGCAAAGTAATGCAGTCGAGTGTTTCGACTTGAACCTGGACCTCGGGTTCTACAAAATACCATCATTGCTCGATAAGGACAATGTTTAGAGAAGAAATATTCTATTATGCATAAGTAATGCTATGAATTTTATAAAACTCCCGAAATGAAGCCCCAACATTATAAGTGAATTGAACTTACACTAGCAGAAGAAGGGCCTGTTGTCCCGGTTTGTAAGGGGCTTTAGTCTCGGTTGCCCAACCAGGATGGGGAAATCGGGACTAAAGCCCCCACCCTTTTTTCCCGGTTGGGATACGAACCGGGATAAACAGGGATCCACGTGGCCGCTGTCTGGCGCAAGGGGGGAGGAGCATCTGTCCCGGTTCGTAATACGAACTGGGATAGATCTATCTGTGTCGTGGTAACAATTTGGCACTTTTCTGTGCTGCGACAGAGAATTCATTTTGGCCACTTTTTTTATCGCGGTGGCATTTTGGCCACACGAACAGAGAATTCATTTTGTATTTTTCTATTTATTGTTTTCCTTTTTATTTTGTGTTTTGCACTCAGCAATGAAGGATCCATTATATTACACAACATCATCATGAATATAGAGATCGAAGTGTCGCACATATTACATTCGATGCATGAGTTTCGTGTATATATATATAAAATAATCTCCCTTTACGGTCCCTATTGCCTTATATCGAACTCCATATAGTATTCTACTTTTTTAGGACCTCTTCATCTAAGAATCCCGCCAATTCCTCCTGAATTGCTCGTACGTGATCCTTTGGCAGATGACCGTCCCGCGGCTGTTCGATATGATTTAAAGGAGTTAACATATACCAATGAAACTAAATATAATTGATGGTAATAAAAAACTACTAAAATTGTTTAGGTATGTGAAGTTGCTCTAAATTTCTGCCCTTTTCACAACACATCTGACGAATGAACTCGCAAACATAGTATCCACATAAATTATTCCCGGGGTCCTTGCGACAGGCACTTTACGAGAACAGAGTTCAATCAAAATAATAATCAAGCATGATAATGGTATCGAAATTAGAATCAAAGAGATGCGGGGATCTAGCTAGTAGTACTTACATCTAGTGGTTCAAATGTAAGCTCCTCTTTCCAAGCATCCCTAGCCTTGTTGGTGAACCATTTTCAAGCGCTGCCCGACGAAGAAAACAAATAAAAGGAGTTATTAATTACTTGATATCAGGAAATTCACGAAATTTGCCGATATAGTGCCATAATGATTGAAATTATCGCTAGAGCATCATCTTCATGTCCACCCACTGCTCAAGGGGTTTATGTTTCGAGTCCATGACTTTTACCCACCCTTTGTCAGGTTGAATGATTAGCAGAATATAGTGGAAGCTATGCACGCATAACTCATAAATTATACACTTAACATCAAGTAAGCGAAAAAGAATGTGTACAAGACAATAACACTCACTCGAAGTTGTAAGGAAATAGTATTTCCCTTCTGGTTTCTTGAAACCTTAATGAGTGTATAATATTATCCTCTGTTTCCTTGGGTCTTTCTTTGAGATTACGTTCACGAACAAAATATGGTTCAATGAACCCAATGCCATAGATGCGTCCTTTTTTCATTCGAGAATCTTCATTCTGCATAATATAATGAGTATGATTATACATGCAATAAATGAGGTGAGATAGCTAAAGACTTAATTGCAGAATTAGTACTTACAGACAATACACACTAACGATTGATTTGTCGATGGTGTCTTGGTCGAATAAATGAAATAGTTGAACAAATTCAATCATTACCACGTCATCTCCTTCCATGTAATGCTCTTTTTTAACTCCCAGCATTATCCAGTTCGTCCCAACCTTCGAGTCATCCATGTACCAGTTATGCAAGCTTCGAATTTATGTTGGTAGATTCTTGACCTCCTCAGGTTTGACGAGAGGCTTTCCGTCCTGGTATTTGTATGCTTCTTTAGCCTTGGGAAGTACTGTAACTGGGGGAAGTTCTTAGCAATACTCATACATTGAGCAGCGGCTGCTTCTCCGTACAGTTCAACTAACTCTGGATCATACTACTCTTGGACCACACATTTGCTCGATCCCACATTGGTATGGGAAATCACCTTGAGTGGGGGACACAATTGTTTTTTTGTTCTCCGATCTGGGGAACTGATTTCCCGCTTCCACTACTACTCTTTGACCGTTTCTGTGTCGCATGTGACTTGAGAATAGAGCGCTCATAGTCTGATGACAGCCTTGGCTCGGGTTGGTGAAGGGTCTTCAGCATTTTGAGCACTCGGGCTTTATCTTCTTTAGTGCTGGGGAACTCTGGCTCTTTCGGCTGCTTGAATTTAGCAAAAAACTCTATCATTTCTGCCTCTACAATCACCGCAGTCTCCTCTGGAGTATAGTTGTAAGGTATATTGGGAGGGACCTTTGGTACTTTTGGTACAGGCTCCTATTTACGTCTCGATGATCGCTTACCACTCCACAGAGTAGCGGTTGTACTCTTACGCTTTAGGCCGTGACCAATAGTGGGCTGAGACGGCTGTCGTGGCGGAGAAAAAGGTCCACATTGGAGACAGCTAGCGCGGCGACAAAGACGGTTGCGCTGGAGATGGCTGACACGGTGGCAACGGCTGCACTGGAGACGGGTGAGGTGGCGGAGACGACTATTGTGCTGGAGACGGCTGAGGCGGCGGCAAAGATGGAGTGCTCTAAGAAGTCGATGGCCTAGGCAACCAATTTGGAAGCACGATGTATTCCTTTCGCCATAGAATGGTGTTGTTTTTGGCATCTCCCAGTTCAGTCACATCCCCTTCACCTGCAGGGTAGTTAAGCTTCCGCTGGTGAAATTCGGATATAACTTCATCCATCCCGACAATAGCATAGCCTTGTGGAACCGGACGTCAATGGTAATTTGGTTCATGTCCAATTTGTAAGGCATAGCCGACCGCCACCTTTATTGTAATGTTCACAACTTTCACATGTAGCTCACAATGTGTCATCTCCGTGATATTATCCACTGGGTAGCGAAGAGGATCCATCATCGGTGCATCATCATCATCTTCACCCGAGAGCTCCATGGAAGCCATGTTGCTTTTCTGATTAGATAGGCCGGTAGCATCGAATGCAGGTTCTACCATGTGCCGCTGAGATGGGCCGGTAGTACCTTGCTAGCTAAGTGCGTCAATTTGATCCTGCTGCCGCTTCAATTGTTCTTCTATGTTACGCATCCGGTCTGCCTGGATCTTTGATTCATTTTTCCTGATTTTCCTTCCTCCTCTTACGGCTTTTGTTAGGATATTTCTTCCTGCTGTTGGGAAACCCAATTACCCATGGTTTGGAGCCTTCTGTTCCTCGTGTTCGTACTTCGTGTTCCGGATTCTCAAGGGCGAGTGTGAGCTTGTCATTCTCTCTATCGGGAATGAATATCCCCTCTTAAACAGCCTTCACTGCATTTCTAATGTCTTTGATGGGTATGAGATTTTCTTTATGTATTTTGTTATATATGCACTTTCCCTTATGAGTCGAGCCTGCGCCCATGCCCGTAAAACCAATTATTTACCCGTTCGGGAAAATCGTCTGTCTCTGGAGTGACCCCTTTAGCACGCAGGTCATCCTCAAGTTTCTTCCACTTAGGAATGCCAGCCCTGTAGCCACCTTGCCCCATAGTATGGTGATACTTCTTGTTAGTAGCATTTTTATTGTTCATTTTAGACCTTTTCTTAGCTACCTCTAATTTCTTGTACAACAAAAACTCATCCCAGTGGTTTTTTATCTTCTCATACTCTCCCTTGAAATCCGGAGTCTTCTCTTTCACGATAAATTCAAGGTGCAATATTTTCTTCTAGTTGGTGAATTGTCGGGCTATCTTCTTAAGAGCCCACTGCTTGACATTTTCCTTCATGGCATTCTCATATTGCTGGGCCTCCTCAACTGGATTCTCTGCATTTGGATCCACCTCTACCGTCGGTAAGGTGAAATTAATCATGAGCCTCCTCCAAATTAAATCTTTGGCTTTGTCGGGGACATATGTATACGTAACTCCTTCCTCCTTTGGCTTATTCCAATCTCGAACAGTGATCGGGACAAAGTCCCTAACAATTACTCCACATTGCGCTAAAAAATTGTTTTTGACATGAAGGGGAGCCTTCAGTTCGCTGTCGGCAGCGACTTCTTTGATCCTATACCTTTCATGGTCTTCCAACTTTCTGGCTGTGCCTCATTTGATCTTTGCAGAAGATTTGCTCGATCTAGAGGACTAAAAGAAGAAAGAGCATTAATATATGTATATAGACAACAGAGGATTGATTAATTAATATTTATATGCACCTCTGATGTGTGGCTCAATTACGTAGAGCCTGTTGGGAGACCCCAAGAGGAAGGTATGATGAGCACAACAGCAAGTTTTCCCTCAGTTATGAAACCAAGGTTATCGAACCAGTAGAAGTAAGGAAACAACTCCAAGGTGTTCCTTAACAACTTGGAACCTGCACAACATAAACTCAATACTTTGCCCCAACTTACAATGAGGTTGTCAATCTCAATGGTTTGCTGAAAACAAAGGATTAAACATATAGTGTGGAAGATAATAGTTGCTTGCATAAAGAAACAGGAATAGTAACAGTAGATGGAATATCAATGATAAAGATTGTACTAGGGTCCACAGTTCAATAGAGGTGTTCTCCTTAAGATAGATAACATGCTGGGTGAACAAATTACAGCGGGGCAATTGACAGATTGAGAAAGCATAACAATGCATATACTAGACATCTTGACTCCTATGAGATTTGATTGGGCATTATAACATAATACATAGACCGTAATCCAACTGCATCTATGACTAATAATCCACCTTCAGGTTATCATCCGAACCCCTTCCAGTGTTAAGTTGCAAGCAATAGATAATTGCATTAAGCAATGTGTGTAAAGTAAACAATACAATTGCTCCATGAACAAAGGATAGTTGTTTTCTCCCTAGTAGCAACATCACATCTACAACCTTAGAGATTTCTGTCACTTCCCTAGATTACTAGAGGCATGAACCTACTATCGACCATAAATACTCCCTCTTGGAGTTGGAAGCATCTACTTGGCCAAGATAGCTACTAACAACGGAGAGCATGCAAGATCACAAATAACACAAACATGATAGAATCAATAATCAATCTGACATAGTATCTCAATATCCATCAGATCCCTGCAAACACAACATGTATGATTACAAATAGATAATCTTGATCATGAACGGAGCTCACAAGATATAAACATGATAGCACAAAGGAGGAGAAAGAACCATCTAGCTACTGTATGGACCCATAGTCCAAGGATGAACTACTCACGCATCACTTCGGAGGCTGGCATGGTGATGAAGAAGGTCTCCGGGATGATCTCTCCCCTCAGTCAGGGTGCCGGGAAGAGCTTCAAATCCCCTGATCTAGGGAAGATGGTGGAGGCGGCTATGGACTGTTTCGTGGAGATTTGATTGGGTACTTAGGGTTTCTGCATCAGGGTGCTTTTATAGGCAAAAGAGAAAGGTCGGTGGGCGCCCGAGGGGTCCACACCTGGTGGCGGCGCCCCCTAGGCCGTGCAACCCTAGGGTATGGCCACCTCGTGGCCCCCCTTCGGTTGCCCTTCGGACTCCGTGTTCCTTCTGGTAAAATATTCACTTTGGATTTTGTCCCGTCCAGTTCCAAGAATATTTCCTTACTAGCTTTTCTAAAACCAGAAACAGCAGAAAACATGCAACTGGCACTGCGGCATCTTGTCAATAGGTTAGTTCCAGAAAATGTATAAAAATTCCTCAAAGTGTAGACAAAACATAACAAAGTTGATACTAAACAAGCATGGAGCATCTAAAATTATAGATACGTTTACGACGTATCAAGCATCCCCAAGCTTAACTCCTGCTCGTCCTCGAGTAGGTAAGTGATAAAAAAATAATTTTTGAGGTGACATGCACCATCACAATCTTGATCAAACTATTTTAAATCATTGATAGCTAGGATCAAAGTACTCTAAACATGATCATGAATTCTAACAATAAAACAAAACAAATATGTTGCAACATGAAAAGGTACAAACAAAGATCATTAATGACAATGCATTGAAAGACGTTTGTTTGCTTCACATACAGAAAACATAGCAAGAGTGGTATTCAGCTTGTCCCTCATGGAGTTGCAAAACATAAATGCATAGGGCACCTTCAACGTTCATAAGGGTGACTATATACAAATAGTTCAAGAATAAGCAATATCAACATTATGAATCAATCAATAAGTTTTGGGACAATGCACATAAAACTAAGAATGAAAACTATGCTCTGTTAATTGGTGCATAAAGATGGAAGATGGAGACTCAACATAAAAGTAAGAAGAAAGGCCCTTCACAAAGGGAAGCAGGGATTTCAAGTTTCATAAAGAGCTTCCAAAAATTATGGTACTTATTAGCTTTCAGCTCTCATTGCCCCTATCATAAGCATCTTGAAGTTATTAAGGTTAAAGTGAAACAAATATGGAGTATATGCTTGACAAATCATAAGTTGGCAATCTCATGTCCCTTGAGTACGAGGGTCGTTCCTCATGCTACTCAACTTTAGTCACAAGCAAGTTCTTGTCATTGTAAGTATATGCGTATCATAGAGAACCGCCAATGGGGTACCCCTTGCCCCATGACACAGGAGCTATCCCATATCAAAATGACAAGGCAACAGACAATGAGCATCTAGCGATCTTTTATTTGCTATTTGCATAGGTTTTTATTGAGGATGCTTCACAGATTTCTCACTATGGTTATGCTGCAACTTTCCACCATGATTAGGCATGGCTTAGGCTAGCGGCCGAGGCGTTTCTCTAACACATATACAATAATCCATGAACTTACAAGATCCCCTTTTATTTCACACCACCGACCTCCATAAACAAAAGATCATGATATCAACTAGGTAATATGTACAAGTGTTCAAAGCGTTCCCCATGATAGCATGGTTCTGCTAATTCCCAACTGATGAGTGCAAGCATATAACAACATAGATGACACAATGGTTCAAGTTTATTAGGTGCAAGAAGTAAAGTGTGCCATCAAGTTTGTGAGAGCTTTAATCACCAATTTTCTCATAACAAGTTTAAATTGGAAGATAGATAAAAACATGAATGTACTTGGAATGGTGTAACACACCATGAATAGGAGGTTATAGTGGACTCTTTGGAATAACTTGGCTTCTTGGGAGTTGGATGCATGAGTAGAGCTTACTCAATACAAGTGGAGGCTAACAAAAGACTCGGAGTGACCAACTAAGAGAGCAATAATGGCCATAATCATGAAGAGCGACAAAACATTATCAATCAAAGCATAAAGTGGTATCACCAGTCAAAAACTAAATTATAAGACCCCACCTTTATAAAGGTAAAGGTCCTTGTGATTGCAATGCTAGTGCCTGGATCAAATGCTAGCATCCATAGTTTAAAATGAAGTACACAAAAACAAAGGTCATTATTACATCGTCATTCCAGAGATATCATAGTATTTTACAACTCCATATCCATAGGCTAGTACAAGAGTTTAACTTAACAACATAAATAAAATTCTTCATCTTCATGTGCCACAGGCAAACATGTTGAGTGTAGACTCACAACCCTAATCCTCATCAGAGTAACCTGCAACATCACAAGTTACAGCCACAGTGGGTCAATACATTGGAATAGTATTGGCAAGTGATACCTTAGTAGAATAATAGTTTCTAACTTCTACATGAATTTGGCTAAGTGTATCTTAGGCTTGCTTTGCTCAAAATAGATTTTACCTATCAGTTGTAAACACTAAGTTTTTGTTTAGAAAAAACACCCAAGGAACCACCAATAGACATTGGTGAACCTTTACCCTTGTTCAACCACAAGTTTTTAACTTAGAAATTGGGATGAGGAGATTCTTGATAGCTTCCATGTCTTGATGCTCAAATTGTCCGTTGCCGGGGACACGGCTAAGTCCTTAGATTCTTCCTTCTCGAGAGATGGCGCACTTTCCCCACAAGACTCGACATGCCTCGAGACAAGACCTTTCAGAAGCCTTCCCTTAGACCAAAATGGACGCGCTCCAAACCTATCACCCCCTACCACCAACTGTCCATTTGGCTAAGTTATTGCAACCTATATGATCTAGGCAGAGCCCATATTACCATGTGGCTGCACTAGAAGGTTCTTAACATATGGCATCTCAAATCCCTTTATTCCTGGGTGGATTTCCACAAGTGTGATACACAAGGTAGACCATAGATATGGGTCTTGTGTAACCACTCAACATAACCCAAACATACCATTCCACCCAGGTGATTCATTCACTTAGTTGTTTTTATTAAGCAAAAACACAAGTCAAAAGACTTAGCAAAATTTCATAGCATGAATATATTCCACCCTTGTTTTCTACTAGATAGGCTAAGCATGTTAATATAGTAAGTATCTTAACTTCGAGAAAATTCTAACAATTCTACAACTACTAGGATTTCCCAAGCATAGCATATAGATACTTAGCAAAAATTATCATGCAAGCCCTATACAAAATATCACTAATGAATTGTCAAAATATTGGGACAAAAATATGAAGCACCACTTGCCTTGGTAGTTGGGTGAATAACAACAATCCTCACAATCACAATCACCACTAGCACCAAAATCTACACATCAAAAGATAGCACCGAATTCATATTTCAAATAATCAAGCAAAAATATATGAATGCATGCAAATGCAATGTGATGAATTTTTCTAAACCAAACAATAGAAGTAAAAAGTACTGAATCACTAAACTAAACAATTACACACTAAATAAACTTAATTTGGCTTTTAAAACATTTTCCAAATAATTTTTATACACAAAATAGGCCTACGAATGTCTCTGCATAAAATTCTACTTTAACAGAAGCAAATTAAAAAACCAAGCCTACAGATGTGTGGGATTTATTTTTGTGATTCCATTGATATATTATTTGCATTTTTTGGATAAACAGAAGTTAAGTTATGAATTTTACAAGTTTTAAACCAAATCTGGTTTTTAAATCGAAAAACAGGCCACGCGGCAGCCCCTGATTGGACGGTACCGTTTCGCGCGGATCACGCGCGTGTGCCTTCAGATCTCAGTTAGATTGCACGGTCCATATCACATGATACCCCTTCACGTTTAAATCTAATCTCGACTGCTGGATGTAGATCCAGCGGATCCTACTACACTGACCAACTGCGAGCGGCGCAAATGGCCTCCACGGCTGCGGCGCGTCAGACGGCGATGGTCTGGCGAGGTTTGGGGGTAGGAGAGGGGGTGCTGGGGCTTACTGAGGTCGCGAAGATGCGGTGAAGCTCAACATGGTCGCGGTTGGGGCGGGGGCGCACGGACACGAACATAATCGCTTGCCGGAGTTCATCTCGTCGTCGGGTGCTCCCAGTTGAAGATGAAGGCGATGACCTAGGACACAAGGGAAGAAGCGACAAGCATTAATAGGTGCGCAAGAACCTGGCGAACACAATCGCGTGAACCAGAGACAGGGGGTGCTCGGGACTCACCACGATTGCTCGTCGGAGCTCGTCAGAACCGCAGCGGTGTGAAGTCAAATACGAGTAGCCTGGCGGCGCTCTGGTGGTGCTGGGTGGGGGAAAATGACGCAGAGAGGAAGAGGTTTAAATAGCCAGAGCGGGGGAGGGAATTACTTGGCGAATCAATGACAATCAAACGCGAATTCATCGGGTTGAATGGGGGAGGAAACTGCAGCGGCGAGCTGGTCGTCGCGAGATTTGGGGAAGAAAGAGTGACGTGGCTGCGGGGTCCAGTTATCAGTGAGGGGGCGTGTGCGCAGGCGGGGTGAGAAATAGAGAGGAGAGGGGGAGGTTCCCGGGTGGCCTGTGGGTGTTAGTTGGGCCTGGGCCCGAAAGGTTGGCAGCTTCTTATTTTTTTTCTCCTTTGTCTTTTTCTATTTCTGTTTTGATTTTTCAAAATGAGTTTGAAAGCTCAATTCAATTCTGTTTGAATTCAAATTTTCACCAGGTTTTTGTGCTGTGATTCTAGTGTCAAAAAGTGTGTCCAACTCAACAAAGCACTCCAAAACTATTTTGAGGTTATAAAATAAAATAAAAACCAAGCCCCATATGTATATAATAAAAGGGTATAAATATGGTGTTTATTTAGGGTTTTGTTTTTGAAGATTTTTGTGCAAGTCTTTCATTAAATTTTAAAACAATACTGATCAAACCAAAACATATTTAGAAATTAAAATATAAACCTTGCCTTACTGGAATAAAGTAGTAGGCATAATATGGTTTCTTATGTTGAAAACTCATTTGAAAAGATCAAATGCTTATGAATGCATGAATGCTATGCAAACTTTATAAATCATGATTTTTGGGATGTTACAAATCTAACCCCCTTAAGGTGAATCACGCCCTCGAGATTCAGATTGGCTAGCAAATAGGTGAGGGTGGTCTTTCCGAAGGTCGTCTTCTCTTTCCCAAGTTGCTTCTTTTTCGGAATGATGATTCCACTAAACCTTGCAGAATATGATAGTCTTTGTCCGAGTAACTCTTTCTGCAGTCTCAAGAATCTTGATAGGTTTCTCTTCATAAGTGAGATCACTTTCCAACTGGACCTCTTCTAAGGGTATAGTATCCTTCAAAGAAGTCTCTTCCATCTCTGGGTGGCATTTCTTCAGCTGACTCATGTGAAACACATTATGAACTATAGACAATGATTCAGGCAATTCAATCTCATATGCCACTTCTCCTTTATGACTCAGAATCTTGAATGGACCAACATATCTTGGTGCCAATTTTCCTTTGAATCCAAACCTCTTCACTCCACGAAGTGGTGATACTCTAAGATAATCTCTATCACCTACTTCATAGGTGACTTCTCTATGCTTTGGATCTGCGTAGCTCTTCTGTCGGGACTGTGCTATCTTCAATATATCATTTACTAACCTGACTTTCTCTTCAGCTTCTTTGATTCGTTCTGGCCCGAACAAGTTTCTTTCTCCAACACCACTCCATAACAATGGTGTAGTACATTTTCTCCCATAGAGAAATTCAAACGGTGCCATCTCAATACTGTTTTGATAGCTGTTGTTGTAAGAGAATTCTGCATAAGGCAGACTTTCATCCCAACTAGCACCATAATCTAGGGCACATGCCCTCAACATATCCTCCAAAATCTTGTTGGTCCTTTCTGTCTGTCCATCAGTCTGGGGATGAAAAGCAATGATGAATTCCAATCTCGTTCCCAATGACTCATGCAGTTGCCTCCAAAAATGGGAAGTGAATTGGGTTCCTCTATCAGACACAATACTCTTAGGTACTCCATGCAGACACACAATCCTATTCATATAAATCTTGGCTAACTTAGCACTTGTATAGGTTGTTTTCACAGGTATGAAATGAGCCACTTTAGTTAGGCGATCTACTACGACCCAAATAGAATCATATCCTGATCTAGTCCTTGGCAGTCAAGTGATGAAATCCATACCAATCTTATCCCACTTCCAATTAGGAATAGGTAGTGGTTGTAACAATCCTGCTGGTTTCTGATGTTCCTCTTTCACTCTACTACATACATCACACAAAGCAATATGTTCGGCGATGTCCTTCTTGAGATTATTCCACCAAAATATTTCCTGCACATCCATGTACATTTTGGTGTTACCCAGATGAATGGAATACGGTGAGTTGTGTGCTTCTTGTAAAATCAGTTTTCGAAGCTCTGGATCTTGCGCAATGCAGATACATTTTCCATACTATAAAGTACCCTGTTCGTCTTCATGGAATCCTTTGGCTTTCCCTTTGCTAATTTTTTCCTTAATCTCTTCAATTTCCTTTTCCATCTTTTGGGCTTCCTTGATTTTATCCAGCAAGGTGGGTTGAACATCCAATGACATGATATGTCCTTTAGGCACTAGCTCCAATCTGAGATCTTTGAATTGGGCACACAGATCATCTGGCAATTCTCCCTTAGTAAGGCCATTCACATAAACCTTACAGCTTAATGCATCCGCTACAACATTTGCTTTACCGAGGTGGTATTGCAAACTCAAGTCATAGTCCTTGATGAGTTCTAGCCATCTTCTTTGCCTCATGTTGATTTCTTTCTGAGTGAAGATATACTTCAAGCTTTTGTGATCTGTGAACACTTCACAGCGCTTTCCCAAAAGATAATGTCTCCATGTTTTGAGTGCATGGACAATAGAGGCTAACTCCAAATCATGAGTAGGATAATTCACTTCATGAGTTTTGAGTTGTCTCGAGGCATAAGCCACAAATTTCCCTTCTTGCATCAAGACTGCACCTAATCCCTGGTGAGATGCATCACAATATACTTGGAAATCCTTCTCCAAATCTGGCAGATATAAGACTGGTGCTGTCACTAGTCTCTTCTTAAATTCTTGGAAACTGAGTTCACATCCTTCGGTCCAATCAAATTTCTTGTCTTTTTTAAGTAACTCCGTCATTGGCTTAGCTACCTTTGAGAACTTCTCAATGAATCTTCTATAGTATCCTGCCAAGCCAAGGAAACTACGAACCTCTTTCACTGACTTAGGAGATTCCCATTCAGTTACAACTGTCACTTTTGCGGGATCAACTGCTATACCATCTCTGGACACAATATGTCCAAGAAATCCGACTTCATTCAGCCAGAATTCACACTTGCTGAATTTGGCATACATCTTATGCTCCCTAAGTTTCTCAAGTATCAATCGCAAATGTTCTTCATGCTCTTCATTGCTCTTGGAATAGATCAAAATGTCATTGATGAAAACGACAATGAATTTGTCAAGAAACTCCATGAACACCTTGTTCATCATATTCATGAAGTAGGGTGGTGCATTTGTCAAACCAAATGGAATCACGATGTACTCATACAATCCATACCTAGTGGTGAAAGTAGTCTTAGGTATGTCTTGTTCCCTTATCTTTAGCTGAAAGTAGCCTGATCGGAGATCAATCTTTGAGAACACACGGGCTCCTTCTAATTGATCAAACAAATCATTAATTCTTGGCAAAGGATATTTGTTCTTGATAGTTACCTCATTGAGTGAACGGTAATCTATGCATAACCTTTGACTTCTATCTTTCTTTTCCACAAACAAGACTGGTGATCCCCATGACGAAGAACTTGGTTGTATAAATCCTTTCTGCAACTGTTTCCCAAGCTGTTTCTTGAGTTCCTTCAACTCATCAACTGACATCTTGTAAGGTCTCTTTGTTATTGGTCCTGATCCTGGTAGCAAGTCAATCAGAAACTCAACATCTCTATCTGGTGGAATTCCTCCGGAAACACATCCGGATATTCTCTCACAATTAGCACACTGTCTATGCTAACCCCCTTAAGAGAATTTAGATTACTCCCTTTTGATTCAAAGTTAGACTTGAATCTAATCCTTTTATTATCCGGGGTTGTGAGTGTGACAGTACGGTTGGCACAATCTAGTACTCCTTCATACTTGGTCATCCAATCCATTCCCAAAATAACATCCAATCCTTGGGAATCTAGGATTATCAAACTAACTGGAAACTTATGCTTTCCAAATTCTAGTACTAGATCACGACATCCAAGGCTTACTATCATATCTCCACCGGGAGAACTTACTTTTATAGGACACCCAATATTTTCAGTTGGAAATCCATTTTTATCAACAAATGCTCTTGATATGAATGAATGGGATGCGCCAGTATCAAAAAGAACAAGTGCTGGAATAGAATTGAGTTTGAACTTACCAGCCACAGCATCAGATTCCTCATATATTTCTTCCACATTGATGTGGTTCACTTGTCCCTTTTGGAAGGGATTGGGCTTGTTGGCACCATCAACTTTCTTTTCTGGGCACTCATTAGCATAGTGCCCCATCTTCTTACACTTGAAGCATTCAACCTGACTGAGATCTTTCTTTACAGGCTGACTTCCACTTCCATTCCCACTATGGTGGATCTTGTGTCCACTCTTGTGGTTCTTATACTTGTCATTATCATGACTGCGGTGATGCTTGTTGTCATGATGACGGTTGTGGCTGTGGTGGTTGTTGTACTTCCCATGTTAGTGGGATCTAGAACTCCCACTATCATCATGATGGGAACGCTTGTGAGACGATCCCGAACTGTGCTTATCAAAGATATGCTTTCTCTTTCTGCTCTCAACCTGTTTCATCTTGTTTTCCAAGATGGTAGCCTTGTCACAAAGTGATTGGTAGGTTGGGACATAGGCAACAGACAGCTGCAGGTTCAAATCATCATTAAGTCCTTCGAGGAATTTCTTCTTCCTCTTTGCATCAGTATCAACTTCATCCGGTGCATAGCGCGCCAAATTGTTGAATTCCTCAATGTACTCAGCCACACTGCAGTGACGCTGCTTAAGATTGTGGAACTCCTTCTTCTTCAAATTCATCACTCCGGATGAGATGTGAGCTGTACGGAATCCATCCTCAAAGATAGCCCAAGTCACATCCTCAAGGGGAGTGGTGATCTGAAAGTTATCCCGCCATGTTGCTGCTGGCCCTTCAAGCAGATGTGCTGCGAACCTGACCTTTTCCTCGTCGGTGCAGCCAACAGTCACTAAGTCCTTGCTCATTGAATCTAACCAGTCATTTGTTATCATTGGATCAGTGGTTCCCGAGAACTTTGCAGGCCTCATTCTCAAAAATCTGGTGAGCATGTCAAATCCGGAGGATTATTCTGATTGTTGTTGTTGTTGTTATTATTATTATTATTATTATTGTTGTTGTTATTTTGGTTCTGGTTCTGCATGAACCGCGTCATCATTTGCATCAGTTGAGCTTGTGCTGTCATCAACTGCTGCATCTCGGGAGTGACGTTGTTGTTGTTTTGGTTGGGGTTGGCACGTCGGGGAGGCATCTGTGATTTTAATAAGGATAAGAATGGGATACCCATAGATGCTTAACATGCACAATACATCACATAGAACAATCACAATAACCAAGCATCAAAATAACATAGAGTTTGAACGACATAAACAACAAGTTCTGAAAATGCAAACACACCATAGCAAGCCATCCACATGTTGGATGGTCATTGCGACTCAATAATCAAAATATGGTAGATGAAAGTTAGTCGAGTAGTCTACACTACTCCTCTGCATCGATCTGCACATCAACAAGGGTAAGACCTGCATTCTCCATGGCGGTCTTTACTCATCAACAATAGTGGTCAAGGCCTCAATCTTGGTCCTAAGAGCCCTCTTCTGTGAGCGGAGCCTCTCAATCACTCCCTGCTGGTTCTCAAGCTCGAAGTCCTTAGCCTCTAACTCTTCCTTCATCTCCCTAATCTTCTTGTTCCTGTCTTGGACTCTTTTCTCCTGGCTCTTGAATTTCTTGTCCTGGCTCTCAAATTTAGCCTCCATCTCTTTGACGATATCGTCTTGCTCCGCGAAGAGCTTGTCCTTCTCCCGTAGCTAAACCTGGAGCTCTTCATTGCTAAGCATGACATTGGTCCTATCAGTGTCAAGGTGTCTAATAAGACCCTCTAGGTCCTGAAGGTACAGACGAATCAGCTCCATCGTCTCTCTAGTAGCATCATCGTACTCTATAGCCCCACCCTCCTCGTTGCGTCTCCCGAACGGGTGAAAGTAGAGACCTCTAAGCTCGGTGGAGTGCCTCCCTACCAGGTGTCCAAGTAACTCCTGCATGACTACATCTAGGCCTCTCTCCTTGTCATCATGCATCAACTTGAAAGTGATAGCCTCCATGGGTGGCTCTGCCTGGTGTCCCGGCTGTGTGACTCTGAAGCCCCATAGGTCCTTCCTCTCAAACTTGGTGAGCTGAAGTGTAGTGATGCTAGGTAGTGGATGGTTGAGCACACTAGTGAGCTCAGTGAGACGAGTAACAAAACGATTTCCCTTGAACTCCTCGGCCGTGCTGATAACAACGTTAGGCATCTATTTTTATAAGATAGAGAAAAGTTAGAACCATCACAAGTAGAGAAAATTCACAAGACAAAATATCACAAGCACATATTTTAGCAACAAACACACAAGTCATGGCATACACAAATCCATTACAAACACCAAAGGTTCAACATAACTTAGACAAATTTTGGAAGTAAAAACGATAAGTGTGGTGGTCCAACTAACAAAGTATGTTACAATTCTCATTCACTAGAAAAAATAGCTATCAGGGCATCCTTAGTGGCCATCTGTCTATCTTGTTCACAAGATTCCCATATTAAGTCTATGATGCTCCCCTTAGTTGTTGGTTGGTAGTCTCTAATTCTTGGGTATGCTTCTTTTCTTCTCTAAGGTCATTTTGGGTGTTGAGCATTCTGCACTTGAGTCTATCCCCAAGCTCCTTAATGGCATTCCAAGCTGCATCTCTTGCAGAGTCAAAGAATGTTGTGTCCATTTCAGAGTTGGTGACCATGCAGAATCCTGAATCCTTGTGGTTGTCTTCCTTGTTTTTGTACAAGTGAAGTTGCACCCACCAATACTCTTCTCCTTCATCCATCACAGGGAATCCCTTGTACACAGCTGCACCATGTATCCCCATGGTAACCATAAGGTTCTTGAGTGCCTTGGGAAATTCAGACTCACATTCCAAAGTCATGGTCATGAGTGGTCCCTTCCTGACGGCTTCGTTGATGGAGTTCATCTACAAATAGATATGAGAACGAAGATTAGAAAAGTTTATGAGAAGAAAAAGACAAGTGTGGAAATTTTTCAAAGTGTTGAATTTTTTTCCTTAGTGGTTTCTTAGTATAATCCAATTCTAGGGTCATAATCCTACAGGAAACACAGTGCTTTGATACCATCTGTAAGACCCCAACTTTATAAAGGTAAAGGTCCCTGTGATTTCAATGCTAGTCCCTGGATCAAATGCTAGCATCCACAGTTTAAGATGAAGTACACAGAAACAAAGGTCATTATTACATCATCATTCCAGAGATAACATAGTCTTTTACAACTCCATAGCCATAGGCTAGTACAAGAGTTTAACTTAACAACATAAATAAAAGTCTTCATCGTCATGTGCCACAGGCAAACATGTTGAGTGTAGACTCACAACCCTAATCCTCATCAGAGTAACCTGCAACATCACAAGTTACAGCCATAGTGAGTCAATACATTGGAATAGTATTGGCAAGTGATACCTTAGTAGAATAATAGTTTCTAACTTCTACATGAATTTGGCTAAGTGTAGCTTAGGCTTGCTTTGCTCAAAATAGATTTTACCTATCAGTTGTAAACACTAAGTTTTTGTTTAGCAAAAACGCCCAAGGAACCACCAATAGACATTGGTGAACCTTTACCCTTGTTCAACCACAAGTTTTTAACTTAGAAATTGGGATGAGGAGATTCTTGATAGCTTCCATGTCTTGATGCTCAAATTGTCCGTTGCCGGGGACACGGCTAAGTACTTAGATTCTTCCTTCTCGAGAGGTGGTGCACTTTCCCCTCAAGACTGGACATGCATCGAGACAAGACCTTTCAGAAGCCTTCCCTTATACCAAAATGGACGTGATCCAAAACCTATCACCCTACCACCAACTGTCCATTTGGCTAAATTATTGCAACCTATATGATCCAGGCAGAGCCCATATTGCCATGTGGCTGCCTAGAAGCTTCTTAACATATGGCATCTCAAATTCCTTTGTTCCCGGGTGGCTTTCCACAAGTGTTATACACAAGGTAGACCATAGATATGGGCCTTGTGTAACCACTCAACATAACCCAAACATACCATTCCACCCAGGTGATTCATTCACTTCGTAGTTTTTATTAAGCAAAAACACAAGTCAAAAGTCTTAGCAAAATTTCATAGCATGAATATAATCCACCCTTGTTTGCTACTAGCTAGGCTAAGCATGGCAATATAGTAAGTATCTTAACTTAGAGAAAATTCTAACAATTCTACAACTACTAGGATTTCCCAAGCATAGCATATAGATACTTAGCAAAAATTATCATGCAAGCCCGATACAAAAATCACTAATGCATAGTCAAAATATTGGGAAAAAAATATGAAGCACCACTTGACTTGGTAGTTGGGGGAGTAATAACAATCCTGACAATCACAATCACCACTAGCACCAAAATCTACACATCAAAAGATAGCACCAAATTCATATTTCAAATAATCAAGCAAAAATATATGAATGCACAAATTCCATGTGATGAATTTTTCTAAACTAAACAAGACAAGTAAACAGTACTGAATCACTAAACTAAACAATTACACACTAAATGAACTTAATTTGGCTTTTAAAACATTTTCCAAATAATTTTTATACACAAAATAGGCCTACAAATGTCTCTGCATAAAATTCTATTTTAATATAAGCAAATTACAAAACCAAGCCTACAAATGTGTGGGATTTATTTTTTTGATTCCATTGATATATTATTTGCATATTTTGGATAAACATAAGTTAAGTTATGAATTTTACAAGTTTTAAACCAAATCTGTTTTTTAAATCAAAAAACAGGCCACACGGCAGCCCCTGATTGGACGATACCGCTTCGCGCGGATCACGCGCGTGTGCCGTCATATCTCAGTTAGATCGCACGGTCCAGAGCACACGATACCCCTTCACGTTTAAATCTAATCTCAACCGCTGGATCTAGATCCAGCGGATCCTACTGCACTGACCAACTGTCAGCGGCGCAAATGGCCTCCACGGCGGCGACGCGTCTGACGATGATGGTCTGGCGAGGCTAGGGGGTAGGAGAGGGGGTGCTGGGGCTTACTGAGGTCGCGAAGATGCAGTGAAGCTCAACGTGGTCGTGGTTGGGGCGTGGGCGCACGGACACGAACAGAATCGCTCGCCGGAGTTCGTCTCGTCGTCGGGTGCTCCCAGTTGAAGATGAAGGCTAAGACCTAGGACACAAGGGAACAATCGGCAAGCATTAACATGTGCGCAAGAACCTGGGGAACATAATCGCGTGAACCAGAGACAGGGGGGTGCTCGGTATTCACCACGATTACTTGTCGGAGCTCGTCGGAACCGCGGCGGTGTGAAGTCAAATACGGGTAGCCTGGCGGCGCTCTAGTGGTGCTGGGTGAGGGAAAATGACACGGAGAGGGAGAAGTTTAAATAGCCAGAGTGGAGGAGGGAATTACTCGGCGAATCAATGACAATCAAACGCGAATTCATCGGGTTGAATGGGGGGAGGAAACTGCAGCGGCGAGCCGGTCGTCGCGAGATTTGGGGAAGAAAGAGTGACGTGGCTGCGGGGTCCAGTTATCAGCGAGGGGGGGTGTGCGCGGGCGGGGTGAGAAACAGATAGGATAGGGGGAGGTTCCCGGGTGGGCTGTGGCTGTTAGTTGGGCCTGGGCCAGAAAGGTTGGCAGCTTCTTATTTTTTCTCCTTTGTCTTTTTCTATTTCTGTTTTGATTTTTCCAAATGAATTTGAAAGCTCAATTCAATTCTGTTTGAATTCAAATTTTCACCAGGTTTTTGTGCTGTGATTCTAGTGTCAAAAAGTGTGTCCAACTCAACAAAGCACTCCAAAACTATTTTGAGGTTATAAAATAAAATAAAAACCAAGCCCCATATGTATATAATAAAAGGGTATAAATATGGTGTTTATTTAGGTTTTTTTTGAAGATTTTTGTGCAAGTCTTGCATTAAATTTTAAAACAATACTGATCAATCCAAAACATATTTAGAAAGTAAAATATAAACCTTGCCTTACTGGAATAAAGTAGTAGGCATAATATGGTTTCTTATGTTGAAAACTCATTTGAAAAGATCAAATGCTTATGAATGCATGAATGCTATGCAAACTTTATAAATCATGATTTTTGGGATGTTACATAAATGATCATAGAGTCTAAGGTGACTAGTTCATAGTAATAACATGGTGTAAGCATGTGCCAAGTCAACCCAAATAAAGCATCAAAGGAGAATACCACAATATTATGCTTTTGTATGCTAAAACAACGCATGATTCTTGCAAGGCACATTAAGAAATCTCAACTGTTTGGAACAAGTGATGCTACAACAATAATCACTAAGCATAAGGTCAAAGAAACATATAGCATGACATGATAAAGTCTAAGCCACAGTCAAAACAAGCTCCCTTTTGTACCACTATAACCATGAAACTTTCTACTCCTTTCCAACACCAATCAACTTATTTGAAGCAAAAGTGCGAATGCGGGGGCCAACTAATTTATTTCAGCAAACCAAACTAATGAAAACTAAAAACAAAAACTAGGATGCTCCAATAACAACACAAAAGTGCATGAAACAATAAAATTGAAGTGTCTAGAAAGAGACCTGAGATTTTTATTGATGAAGAAGGGGATGCCTTGGGCATCCCCAAGTTTTGACGCTTGTACCTCTTGAATATTTCTTGGGGTGACACGGGGTGGCATCCCCAAGCTTGAGATTTTGTCCATTCTTCATCTCATCACATCGTTCTTTCCCTACACTTGAAAATTTCCTTCATACAAAACTTCACACAATCTTTATTAGCAACATTAGTGTATTCAAGATAAAAAGCCTTTGAGTTTAGTTTCAACAAAAGTAAAACTTCCATTAGAACACAAACTACTGTAGCAATTCCTTATAAAATCTCAAGTGATCAAGGAGAACTCAAAAAGAAACTGATTAAGAGGCAAATGCAAATAATGGCAGAAATCTGTCAAAACAGACTAGCAGGTAAAAACTAATTTTTTAGAATACCTTCTTTTGCTAAAATCGAAAAGTGTTGAACTAACTAAAGTTACATAACAACCTGGGGCATAAGCTCAGAAACTTACAGCTCAATCTGACATATAGGGAGTTTTCAGGAATTTTTATAGTGAAGCACAAAAATCTGTTTCCCGACAACAACTTCCCCAAATCTTACTTCTCTCTCATTAGAGGTTATTCTTGGCAAAAAAAACCACACAAAAAGTATAAGGAGAGGTTATTACAGAAATAATAACTTCGAAGACTCAACAAAAGTAAAAACTACTGAAATTTTGGTTATCTCCCAATTAGTACTTTTCTTTAACGCCTTTAAGTTAGACATGATAGTTTGAGAAGATGCTCACATAAGAAATATGAATTGAAGTAAAAGAGAGCATCAAGAAGAAAATTCAAAACATGTTGAAGTCTAAACCACTTCCTATGCATAGGAATCTTGTATGCAAATAAATTCACAAAGAACAAAGTGACATGCATAGGAAGATAAAACAAGAGTAACTTCAAAACTTTCAGCACATAGAGAGGTGTTTCAGTACCATGAAAACTTCTACAACCATATTTTCCTCTCTCATAATAATTTTCAGTAGCCTCATGAATAAACTCAACAATATAACTATCACATAAAGCATGCTTTTCATGATCTACAAACACATAATTTTTCTCAAGCTCAAAAATAGTGGGATTAAAACCTTCAAACCCACTTTTAATGATTTTATAACAAGATGACTGATCATTCTCAAGAGGTATGGGGTTCCAAGATAAAGTCAAGACCCCTCCAATCTCATTTTCAATAGTAGTACAATTAATATTATCAACCAATACATTACCATCATGTAGAGCTTTATCATAAACATTTTCTAAGCAAAAATCTTTAGTACCATGCATTTCGAAGTTAGGCACAAATAAAGGATTATCATAGATAACAGGAGCATAATTATTATCACAAGTTTTACCCATAGTAGATATTTCAAAAAAAATCCACAGGAACATAACATTCATCCTCCTTTGGTAAGTATGGGGATAATCAAATAATGTAAGGGATAAAGAGTTACTATCATTAGAAGGTAGGCATGGGTAGCTAATCAATTCTTCATCCTTCTGTTCATCACTCTCCTCCTATTTTTCATCTAATGAGCTTCCAGTTTCAGCAATTTCTTCTTCCATAGGCTCCTGCAAGGCATTAGTCTCTTCCGTTGGTGGAAAGCATCTATTAAAATATTCAAGAATATAGCCATTTTCTTTCTTGTAATTATCAAAGCAAAATTTAAGTATATCATAAACCTCAGATTTATAAGGTGCATCATCAGTATTTTCATGCAAAATAGCAAGTTCGGATGCACCCTTCCAAGCAATAAATTCTTCAATTTGTTCCACATCATAAAATTCATAATTTCCCTTAAGATAAGAAGATATGGTAACATTATCATTATACTCATATTAAAAAGGGAGATGTTTATACCTCCTACAGCAACAAGATTTATCAAAGCAATAAGAAACATTATAAGTAGAGAACACGTTTCTAGCAATGGTATGCATTTTATTAATTTGTTCCCATAAGTGTTTCTCTTTTTGTGACAAGCGGTGTTCCTTATAATAATATTTTTGTTCTTCCGTGAACCCACCTTGCCAATAAGATCTAGTTTCAAAGAAACCAACCATTGATAGAAAGCATGACAAAGCAAGGCAATAACAGACCAACAACTATAGTAGGAACTAATTTTTGTGTGTTTTTGATAAGAAAAAGCAAGCCAAACAAAACTATTTTTTTGTATTTTTGATAAAAAGAAACAAGCACAACAAAGAAAAACAAAAAAAGTAAAGAGATTGGTTGTGAGAGACTCCCCTTGTGAGAATATTATTTCTCCCTGAAAGGTGACTGACGAGGAGGAAGAGATTGAAGCTGTCCTTAACTTCCCGGCAACGACGCCATAAAAAATCTTGTTGTGTGGCTCAATTACGTAGAGCCTATTGGGAGACCCCAAGAGGAAGGTATGATGAGCGCATCAGCAAGTTTTCCCTCAGTTATGAAACCAAGGTTATCGAACCAGTAGGAGTAAGTAAAAAACTCCAAGATGTTTCTTAACAACTTGGAACCTGCACAACACAAACTCAATACTTTGGCCCAACTTATAGTGAGGTTGTCAATCTCACTGGTTTGCTGAAAACAAAGGATTAAACGTATAGTGTGGAAGATAATAGTTGCTTGCAGAAAGTAAACAGTAACAGTAGATGGAATATCAATAATAAAGATTGGACCGGGGTCTACAGTTCACTAGAGGTGTTCTCCTTAAGATAGATAACATGCTGGATGAACAAATTACAGCGGGGAAATTGATAGATTGAGAAAGCATAACAATGCATATACTAGATATCTTGACTCCTATGATATTTGATTGGGCATTACAACATAATACATAGACCGTAATCCAACTGCATCTATGACTAATAATCCACCTTCAGGTTATCATCCGAACCCCTTCCAGTATTAAGTTGCAAGCAACAGATAATTGCATTAAGTAATGTGTGTAAAGTAAACAATACAATTGCTCCATGAACAAAGGATTTTTGTTTTCTCCCTAGTAATAACAACACATCTACAACCTTAGAGATTTCTGTCACTTCTCCATATTACTAGAGGCATGAACCTACTATTGAGCATAAATACTCCCTCTTGGAGTTGCAAGCATCTACTTGGTCAAGATAGCTACTAACAACGGAGAGAATGCAAGATCACAAATAACACAGACATGGTAGAATCAATAATCAATATGGCACAGTATCTCAATATCCATCGGATCCCCGCAAACACAACATGTATGATTACAAATAGATGATCTTGATCATGAACGGAGCTCACAAGATCTAAACATGATAGCACAAAGGAGGAGAAACAACCATATAGCTACTGTATGGACCCATAGTCCAAGGGTGAACTACTCACGCATCACTCCGGAGGCTGACATGGTGATGAAGAAGGCCTTCGGGATGATCTCTCCCCTCCGGCAGGGTGCCAGGAAAAGCTTCAGATCCCCCGATCTAGGGACGATGGTGGAGGCGTCTATGGACTGTTTCGTGGAGATTTGATCAGGTACTTAGGGTTTCTGCATCAGGGTGCTTTTATAGTGAAAGAGCAATGTCGGTGGGCGCCCGAGGGGCCCACACCTGGTGGCGGCGGCCCCCCTAGGCTGCACCACCCTAGGGTGTGGCCACCCCGTGGCCGCCTTCGACTGCCCTTCGGACTCCATGTTCCTTCTGGTAAAGTATTCACTTTGGATTTTGTCACGTCCAATTCCGAGAATATTTTCTTACTAGCTTTTCTGAAACCAAAAACTACAAAAAATAGGCAACTGGCACTGCGGTATCTTGTCAATAGGTTAGTTCTGGAAAATGTATAAAATACCTCAAAGTGTATACAAAGCATAACAAAGTTAATACTAAACAAGCATGGAGCATCAAAAATTATAGATATGTTTATGATGTATCAACCTCGCCGAAGTTTGTAGTAGTTAATGTTCCACCAGAGCCGTCGCCTTCTCCCTCACCGAAGTCGTCGGCTTCTTCCTCACCGAAGCCGTCAGCTTCTTCCTCACTAAAGCCGGTTCTTATGGCAAGAGGAGGATCAGTCTCACCGGAGTTGTTCAGAAACGTCGAGATATCGATATCTTCCCCATGGATTATACCCTCGAGAAAGTTTTCCATTTCTTCGTCTCTGCCATGTGGTTCCATATTTTCTGCAAAAGGGGAAAAGCGGATGAGTCGAAGCAACTAATCGAGGAGGTTAGGTAGGAGAGATTTGAGGGGTTAGGGTGTCGTGGTTTTACGATGATATCACCTTAAATGTAACCCTAATACATGCTTGACAATTTAAATGGGGTCCGAGGAATATCCCTAATTCGGAGAAATCTCGGATGCATAAGAGAGGGTTCACTTGGTTCTTCTAACAAACTTGTTAATTGAAGTAGCTTAACAATGCATGTGTATAGATGTAAAATATAGAATGCATTTTTATGAACATTTTGATATATTATTCATATTTGACTAACATATAGATAATTAGTTATTGATTTCACAATATTTAAACAATTTCTGGAATTACTAAACTATTTACTGCATCAGGCTCACGTCAGTGCAAACGTTCAATACTTTTTACACCATGGCTGGCTCTACACATAGTGGCTGACTGGTGGGGCCGGGTCCACATCAGATGCCACCGTGGCAAACCTCACCAGAGACCAGGTCGGGCGGCGGCGGGGAACAGCGCTACACATCGAGTTGGGAAGCAGGGTTGCACGGGTTCGAACGAGCGCGGTGCGGGGAGCCTAAATGTGGCGACGCCTTTCGATTTGGCTATCAGAGCTTGGCTGGTGATGAGGCCGAGCGGCGACGGATGTTCAGTAACAGCGCAGGGGAGAACCAGAGAGGGAGGGGCAATGGAGTGGTCTAGGAGGACCGCGAGCTTACCATTAGCGCGTGTGTAACCTCAGCAAGAACAGGGGAGGTCGGGAACAATGGTAATGGTGACGGCGATGATGGCGAGGAAGGAGGGGAGGAGGAGGCTGGGATAGGTTTCAGAGGGAACTCACTGGCAGAGGCTGAAGGAGCGGTCCTCGGCGACATCGAGAAGGTGCTCGCGAGGCAGCGGTTGGGCAGCCTGGCGGCGTCGAAAATTTGTAATGGTTTTTAAATGGTAAATCATTTGGAATCTTAACAACTTTAAACATATAAAGTGTTTGAATTTGAATAACTAATTCAAAATCATTTTCTTTTTTCTAAAATAATTATTTTAACTATTTAAACTATTAACCATTTTCAATTAAAGTGAATTAACTAATATTTTTGTGCATATTTTTAATCTTAAAAAACTTTAAACATAAAAAGTGTTTGAATTTGAATAACTAATTCAAAATTATTTTCTTTTTCTGAAATAATTATTGTAACTATTTAAACTATTAACCATTTTCAATTAAAATGAATTAACTAATTTTTTGCATGTTTTTGAATCTTAAAAAACTCTAAACATAAAAAGTGTTTGAATTTGAATAACTAATTCAAAAACATTTTCTATTTTCTAAAATAATTATTGGAACTATTTAAACTATTCATCATTTTCAATTAAAATGAATTAAGTAATATTTTTTTTGCATATTTTGGAATCTCAAAAAACTCTATACATAAAAAGTGTTTGAATTTGAATAACTAATTCAAAACCATTTTCTGTTTTCTAAAATAATTATTGGAACTACTTAAACTATTAACCATTTTCAATTAAAAATGAATTCATCGTTTTTGAATTTTTATGCCCGTTTTGAAGTTTTCCCGTTTCAAGCTATGGTCAAAACGGTGGGCATAAAGATAGGGGATGAGACTCGTTAGAACTTGCATTTGATATCTGAGAAACAACATATTGTGAGTCTAAAAATGATTTTTTCAAAAAATCACGGGCGTTACATCATGTACCTAGAGTTCAAACCGGAACAACTTTATACCGATTCGGCATACATTTGTATTTTTCACCTGGGAAGGATGGAAAAGATTGAGATATCCCAGTTGAGAGATCGCCCATGTAAGGTGGTCTAGTATTTTATAAAAATATGGTGGTAGCATTTTGAAACAGTATTTTGGTGGTTGCGTAACAAAATGACCCTTTTTGTGCTCGGAAAATGGCTTTTTCGTGCGACGAAAAGAAAACTTCCTCCTGCAACATTGTTCTCCATCGCAAGGTCCACATGCATGCATAATATGGGCACAGTATCACAAACTATGATGCAATTTTGCACATAATATTGGTCATTTTGACCGAAAGCCATGAAACCTCTAACATGATAGGTCATTTTATGAAGGTTTTTCCGAGACATAATCAATATCCAAAATTTGGTATTTTTTCCTTGCAACTATGTCACATAATATGACACCAGGCGAAGGATTTATATTGTTTGGACCTTTTTGAATTTATTATGCCCGTCTCGAGTTTTTCCCATTTCAAACTATGGTCAAAACGACGGGAGTGAAGATAGGGGATGAGACTCGTTAGAATTTGCATTTGATATCTGAAGAAAAAACAAATTGTGAGTCTAAAAATGATTTTTTTCAAAAAATCACGGGCGTTAAATCACCCAGGATGGAAAGGTTTGAGATCTCCCGGTTGGAAGATCACCCATGTAAGGTGGTATAGTATTTTAGAAAAATGTGATGGTAGCATTTTGAAACAGCATTTTGGTGGTTGCTTCATAAAATGACCCGTTTTTTACGCTTGGGAAATGGAAAATGGATTTTACGTGCGATGAAAAGGAAAAATTTCTCCTACAACATTGTTCTCCATCCCACGGTCGACATGCATGCACAATATGGGCACGGTATCACAAACTATACCATGATTCTGCACATAACATTGGTCATTTCGACCGAAAGCCATGAAACCTTGAACATGATAGGTCTTTTTGTGAAGTTTTTTGAGACATAATCAATATCCCAATTTTGGTATTTGTTTTCTTGCAACTATGTCACATAATATGACACCAAATAAAGAATTTATATTGTTCGGACCATTTTAGAATTTCTTATGCTCGTTTCGAATTTTTCCCACTATGGTCAAAACTGAGGCATGAAGATAGGGGATGCGACTCGTTAGAACTTGTATTTTATATCTAAAGAAATAACATATTGTGAGTCTAAAAATGATTTTTTTCAACAAATCACGGACATTAGATCGTGTACCAGTAGTTCAAACCAGATCCACTTCCTACCGATTCGGCAGACATTTGTCTTTTTCACCCAGGAAGGACAGAAATGTTTGAGATCTCCTGGTTGGGTGATCGCCCATGTAATGTGGTCTACTATTTTAGAAAAATGTGGTGGTAGCATTTTGAAACAGCATTTTGGTGGTTGCTTCACAAAACGACCCGTTTTTTGCGCTTGGAAAATGGAAAATGGCTTTTTTGTGCGACGAAAAGTAAAACTTCCTCCTGCAATATTGTTCTCCATACCAAGCTCCACATGCATGCATAATATGGGCACAGTATCACAAATTATGCCGCGATTCTTCATATAACATTGGTCATTTCGACCGAAAGCCATGAAACCTCGAACATGATAGGTCACATAATATGACACTACGTGAAGGATTTACATTTTTGGACCGTTTTTGAATTTCTTATGCCCATTTCGAGTTTTTCCCATTTCAAACTATGGTCAAAACTATGGGCATGAAGATAGGGGATGAGACTCGTTAGAACTTGCATTTGATCTTTGAAGAAACAACATTTTGTGAGTCTAATTCAAAAAATCACGGGCGTTAGATCACGTACTTATAGTTCAAACCGGACCCACTTACTATCGATTCGGCAGACATTTGTCTTTTCCACCCGCGAAGGACGGGAAGGTTTGAGATCTCCTGGTTGGAAGATCGCCAATGTAAGGTGGTCTAGTAGTTTAGAAAAATGTGATGGTAGCATTTTGAAATAGCATTTTGGTGGTTGCTTCACAAAACGACTCGTTTCCTATGCTCGGAAAATGGAAAATGGCTTTTCATGCGACGAAAAGGAAATCTTACTCCTACAACATTAAGGTCCACATGCATGCATAATATAGGCAAAGTGTCACAAACTATGCCGTGATTCTGCACATAACACTGGTCATTTCGACCGAAAGCCATGAAACCTCGAACATGATAAATCATTTTGTGAAGGTTTTTTCAACACATAATCAATATCCCAAGTTTGGTATTTTTCCTTGCAACCATGTCACATAATATGACATCACACGAAGGATTTACATTGTTTAGTCAGTTTCTGAATTTCTTATGCCCTTTTCGATTTTTTCCTATTTCAAACTATGGTCAAAACTGCGGGCATGAAGATAGGGAATGAGACTCGTTAGAACTTGCATTTGATCTTTGAAGAAACAACTTATTTTGACTCTAAAAATGATTTTTTTTTCAAAAAATCATGGGCATTAGATCATGTACATGTAGTTCAAACCGGACCCACTTCCTATCGATTCGGCAGACATTTGTCTTTTTCACCCGGGAAGGACGAAAAGGTTTGAGATCTCCTGGTTGGGAGATCTTCCATGTAAGGTGATCTAGTATTTTAGAAAAATATGGTGGTAGCATTTTGAAACAGAATTTTGGTGGTTGCTTCATAAAATGACCCGTTTTTTGCGCTCGGAAAATGGAAAATGGCTTTTCCATGCGATGAAAAGGAAAACTTCCTCCTACAATATTGTTCTCCATCCAAAAGTCCACATGCATGCATAATATGGGCACAGTATCACAAACTATGTCGTGATTCTGCACATAACATTGGTCATTTCGACCGAGAGCCATGAAAACTCAAACATGATAGGTCATTTTGTGAAGGATTTTTCGAGACATAATCAATATCCCAAGTTTGGTATTTTTCCTTGCAAGTATGTCACATAATATGACACCACATGAATGATTTACATTGTTCGGACCGTTTTTGAATCTCTTATGCCCATTTCTAATTTTTCCCAAACTATGCCTCAATTCTGCACATAACGTTGGTCATTTCGACCGAAATCCATGAAAAACATGGCGAGAAAGAGAGGGAAAGGAACATATTTAGTCCCGGTTGGAGAAACCAACCGAGACTTAAGGGGTTACGGCAGGCTAGGGCCGGCACGATCATATTTAGTCCTGGATGGTGGCTCCAACCGGGAGTAAAGATGAACCTTTAGTCCCGGTTGGACACACCAACCGGGAAAAACATGAGTGGCGACACTATGCCAGTGAGTGGCGACTCTATGTCAGTGAGTGGCGACACTATTTTTATGAGTGGAGACACTATGCTGGTGGGTGGCAACACTATTTCGGTGAGTGGCGACACTATGACAGTGGCTAGCGACACTATTTTGGTGGGTGGCAGCACTAATAACAGGGGTGAGTGTCGACATTATACCGTGAGTGTCGACACTATGTTATGCTACTTAATCTATAAATAAGCATCCTTATGAAGTTATCAACTTCAAACAATATGGTGTGCAACAGCAGGGAGAATGCTACAACCAGCTTGAGTGAGATGCCGGTGAGCCTAGTCCTCCGACATCTCCCTTAAGATGACCATAGAGGCACTCCCTAATATGTGAAATTAGTTAGCTCCCAGGCATATTGATCTAGTTAGAGAAGTTATAAACTGCAAGATGGTGTGCGAGAGCAGGGACAACACTATGGCCAGCTCTGTGGTCAACACTATCCAATCCCGGTTTGCTAACTAGGACTACGGAATCGGGACTAAAGGCCCCCTTTAGTCCTGGTCCAGCCACTAATCGGGACTAACAATCAAGAAATTTATTAATATTAAAAAACCGAGACTACGTAATCAGGACTAAAGGGCCCCCTTTTCTTCATGCTCATATCAATCCCTATAGTACACAGCTTCAGGGTTGTCGTCGTCTTCGTCATCGTCGTCGTTGCTAGGCGCATGCGGCTGGATCCTCATCCTAGCCATGGCATATTCCGGGGGCACCTGCCACTCCGGCCTCGGATTCACGACCTGTGGGGGAGGGGGTGATAGGTTGGAAACGTATCTATAATTTTTGATGCTCCATGCTTGTTTAGTATCTATTTTTCTTTACTTGTCTACACTTTGAGGTGCTTTTTACATGTTTTCTGGTACTAACCTATTAACAAGTTGCAAAAGTGCCAGATGTCTGTTTTCTGCTGTTTTTGGTTTCAGAAAATTTAGTAAAGAAATATTCTCGGAATTGGACGGGACAAACATCAAAGTCAATTACTTTCCGTGGGGAACAAGAAGTCCAGGGGGAGACGAGGAAGCGGGCCAGGGCAGCCAGACCCCCCAGGCGCAGCCAGGGGTGGGCCCGCTCCTGGGTAGGGTTTGACCCCCTTGGTCGCCTCCTCGGCCCCCCTTCGCCTATAAGAAGCCCTCGATGCAGAAACCCTAAGCACCCAATAAAATCTCCATGAAACCGTCTATAGCCGCCGCCACCATCGTCCCTAGATTAGGGGGATCTGAAGTTCTTCCCGGCACCCTGCCAGAGGGGAGATCATCCCGGAGGCCTTCTCTCCGGTATGATGCGTGAGTAGTTCCACCTTGGACTATGGGTCCATGTAGTAGCTAGATGGCTGTATCTCCTCCTTTGTGCTTTCATGTATAGATCTTGTGAGCTTCGTTCATGATCAAGATCTAATCTATTTGTAATCATGCATGTTGTGTTTGCGGGGATCCGATGGATATTGAGATTATTATGTTGGTTTGATTAATGGTTTTGTCTTTATGATTATATCATGTCTGTGTTGTTTGTGATCTTGCATGCTCTCCGTTGTTAGTAGCTATCTTGGCCAAGTAGTTGCTAGTGACTCCAAGAGGGGGTATTTATGCTCGATAGTGGGTTCATGCCTCTAGTTTCCAATGGAAGTGACAATAATCTCTTCGGTTATAGATGTGATGTTGCTACTAGGGAGAAAACAACGGTCTCTTGTTCATGGAACATGTAGACTGTTTACCTTACACATTTTGCTTAAAGCAGTTGTCTGTTTCTTGCAACTTAACACTGGAGGGGGTTCGGATGATAATCTGAAGGTGGACTTCTAGTCACAGATGCGGTTGGATGGCGGTCTATGTATCTTGTTGTATTGTCCAATCGAATTTCGTAGGATCTTTCTGACTAGTAATTGCATTGTTATGCCTTGCTCAGTTCCTGTCAATTGCCCTGCTGTAATTTGTTTACCCTTCATGCCATGTTGTTTATCTAAGGAGAGCACCTCTAGTGAACTATGGACCCCGGTCCAATCTTTACCATTGATACATCTTCCACTGTTACTTATTTACTTGCTACAAACTATTACCTTCCACACCATACGTTTAATCCTTTATTACAGCAAACCGGTAAGCTTCACAACCTCACTGATTCGTTTGGACAAAGTCTTGAGTTTGTGTTGTGCAGGTCTCCATGTTGCTTGCAACACCTTTGAGACGTTTTCTTCCTCCTTCAGGTTCGATAATATCGGTCTCTACTAAGGGAAACTTGCTACTATGCTCATCACACCTTGCTCTTGAGGTTCCAACGAAGTGTCCCACGTCAACACTGGGTGCACGCATCAGGGGTCTCTCGGATGACGATGCCGCTACATCCGCAACCTTCACCACCGCCACCCTTCTTATGGCTCTACGGCGGCTGTGGGCACCGTAAGCGAGGATGATCTCCCTGAACGATATAGCGCATCACGCCGACGATAGTACGGTTCGCCCACCACAGGCGGCGTCCGGCTTTGTTGTGGTTCACCGGGGGAGGGCCGTCACCCTCGTACCTAGCGATCTCCCTTTCCCACCGGTTAGCAAATAAGGCATTCCAGGTGTCATAGTTGTCAATATCCCAATGGGGATCCATCCGCTGCTCCGTCATGAGATAGAGGTAGAAGTGGTTTGTGATGGCCTCCTGGCGTGCGTAACCTTGAGGAACATGAGGGACAGGAACCCCTCCAGCACTCAACATCCAGTCGGCGGGCAGCCGGTAGCCCGGCGGGCATGGGTAGTTGGAGGCGCACAGCGCCTCGATCTGCTCGAGGCTCAGAATTGCCCAGTATGCGTTGTCTATTGTTGTGAGAGACGAAGGTGTGGATGTGTGGATAGCCATGGCGTGGTTGGCGTAGATCTAGAGGTAAAGTGCGGGAAAACATGACGGGAAGCAGTAGGACATGGAGGGAAATATCTTAGTCCTGGTTAGTGGCTACAACCGGGACTAAAAGCTCTGATCAGAGGGAAAGGGCGGGGAAACTTGGTGGGAAGCGGTGGGAAATGGCAGGAAATATATTTAGTTCTGGTTAGTGTCTACAACCGGAACTAAAAGCTTTGGTCAGAGGGAAAGGGCAGGAAACTTGGCAGGAAGCAGTGGGAAATATCTTAGGATGGCTTACGATGTGATTTGGTTGTGTTATGGCTAGAATCGCGGCATATATAGTTTGTGAAGCAACAATCAAATTAAAGTTTCACATTTATCAAAAATACAAAACCCTTCGCGTGATGTCATGTTATGTGTTATAGTTGCAAAGAAAAATATTAAACTTGGAAAATTGCAAACATCATAAAATATCCTTCACAAAATGAGCTATCATGTCTCATGGCATTTAGGTTCACAATATGCAACCGGCAGGCCAGATTTGAACTAGAGGTACACAATATGAGGCCATGAACTTCTTGGCGTATGTCCCTTTCTTATGATCGCTTCGGCCGTAACCATGGAGCATATTCTTTACTTAATGGGATGCTTGTGTCAGTTTTCACTGTGAAGGGAGGAATTTCATTAAACTTATTATAATATTCTGACATGTCTGTCTTGTTCTTGACTCCCACGATGTTTCTTTTCCCTAAAAGAACTATGTGACTCTTTGGCTCATCGTATGATGTATTCGTTTGCTTATTTTTTTTCTTTTTTTCGGTCTAGGGGACATGTCCTTCACATAGAAAACCTGAGCCACATCATTGGCTAGGACGAATGGTTTGTCTTTGTAACCAAGATTGTTGAGATCCACTGTTGTCATTCCATACAACTGGTCTACCTTTACCCCTTCTCCATTCAAGTTGACCCATTTGCAGCGAAACAAAGGGACCTTAAAAGAAACTCCATAGTTGAGTTCCCATATATCGTCTATGTAACCATAGTATGTGTCCTTTTGCCCATTCTTGTCTATTGCATCAAAGCGGATACCACTGTTTTGGTTGTTACTCTTTTTATCTTGGGTGATCGTGTAAAATGTATTCCCATTTATTTCGTACCCTTGGAAATTCAATATAGTAGAAGATGGTGACTCGGCCAACAAGTAGAGCCGATCTCCAACAGTGGTGTCATTCATGAGATGTGTTCGCAACCAACCACCTAAATTCTTCATGTGTTCATCTATAATCCAGGAGTCAGGCTTCCCCAGGATGTTGGAGCGTACAATATTGTTGTGTTCCTCGATATACAGAGTTGCCAAGGTGAAATTCTATAAAACTGTGTAGTGTGCTTGAGTGAAAGATTTTCCGTCCTACATATCATTACTTTCTTTCCTAGCATGCCTTTTCCACTCATTCTCCCCTCATGCCGCGAGACAGGAACACCAATCGGATTAAGGTCAGGAATAAAGTCAACACAAAACTCAATGACCTCCTCTGTTCCATAGCCCTTGGAGATGCTTCCTTCTAGCCTAGCATGGTTATGAATATATTTCTTTAAGACTCCCATGAACCTCTCAAAGGGGAACATATTATGTAGAAATACAGGACCGAGAATGGCAATCTCTTCCACTAGGTGAACCAGGAGATGCGTTATAATATTGAAGAAGATGGTGGAAAATCAACTCAAAGCTAACAAGACATTGTACCACATCCTTCTATAACCTTGGAAAAATATCTAGTTTGATTACCTTCTGAGATATTGCATTGAGTAATGCACATAGCTTCACAATGGGTACTCGAACATTTTCCGGTAGAAGCCCCCTCAATGCAACCGGAAGTAACTACGTCATAATCATGTGACAGTCATGAGACTTTAGGTTTTGTAATTTTTTCTCTGCCATATTTATTATCCCCTTTATATTAGACAAGAATCCATAAGACACCTTGATACTGTAAAGGAGTGTAGGGTTCGCAGCATAGAAAACAAAAAAATTCCTACGATGGGAACAACTATGTACCAAGATCTATCTACTAGATACAAACAACAGGCGGATGTATATCCCTAGAGAACATACCCTTGAAGACCGACAAAGCTTAATGAGTTAAACTCGTGGTTGATGTAGACGATCTCTTGCCGATCTCAAGATAGAGAGGAAGTCCTAGCGCCGCAAATCAGCAGCGCATCCGTGCTCGCACACACGTCCGAGGCACCGAGCAACCTTCGCCTCCTCGCTCCAGCGATGCGGCAGAAGCACAACTCTTTCTTGCCGAATAGCCACCGGGAACATGTATCTCGCTAGTCCGAGACCATGGGGGATAGATTCTAGAGGGGGAGAGAGATCCTCCACAAGGAGGTGTGAGTGAGAGAGAGGGAGAGGGGTGCCTTTTATAGGGAGGGGGGACCCCAAGGGGGTGGCCGGCGCATGGGGGCTGCCCCCTTGCCCTCCCCTCATTCATGTGGGTGGACACTCCACTCACAAATCCTTTCAAATCCCTCCACTCAAAATCCCACTCAAACTTGCCACTAAATGTCCACCAAATTTAATGCAAACTCTCATAAATAAAACTCCTTTTATTTATTCAGAATTTTGTCAATTACTTTAATGACAAACATTCACATATAACCCCTTGCTAGAATACTATTTCACATCCAAAAACACTTTCTCAATTTCACCCGAAAACCTATTTCGGTATCTAGTGAAATAAATTCCTGCGCTTGTTATTCTTTCCGGCATGAAACTTTTGCTCTAATTGGATGTCGGTGTCTCTTAAGTGTGTCACCCTACGGTTCGCGAATAATGCGGACATGATTGAGACCCCTCTCGGATCAATAATCAGAAGCGGGATCTGGAGACCCATACTGACTCCCACATATTCAACGGTGACTTTCTTGTGATCGTCGGAACCTTTTATGCTAGTATCTTAATCCCTTTGTTTCGCGATATATTACATGTCCGAGATTCGATCATCGGTATCTCCATACCTAGTTTGATCTCTTTACTGACATGCACTCTTTTCTCGTTTCCGTGATATAACATTCTAGTGATCAAATCACTTGCTTGCAAGCTAACCAATGTGATATCACAGAGAGGGCCCAGAGTATATCTATCCGTCATCGGGATGAACAAATCCCAATCTCGATCCATGGGCCTCAACATAACACTTTATTAGTTCTGAACCCATCTTTATAATCACCCTGTTACGGTGTGACGTTTGATGTTATCAAGAAACTCTTACGGTGTTAGTGATTGACATGATCTCATGGTCTAAGGATTAGGATTACGTCGTAAGTTTTTATAGCAATATAAACTCAATGACTTTGATCGTAATGATATACTTCGGATGAATGTTCATCACACCATTACACTAATGTTGTGATCCCGTTATTAACAACATCCAATGTCCATGATCAGGCAACCTTGATCATCTTGTTAATCAACGAGCTAGTTTATGAGAGAGGCATAACTAGGAACTTTCTGTTTGTTTATTAAACACACATGTATTAATGTTTCCGTATTAATACAATTATAGCATGCAAAATAAACATATATCATATACTTGGAATACATAATAAACACTTTATTATTGCCTCTCAGGGCATATTCCCTTTAGTCTCCCACTTGCACTAGAGACAATAATCTAGTTACATAGTGATGAATCTAACACCCATGGAGTTCTGGTGTTGATCATGTTTTGCTCTAGGGAGAGTTTTAGTCAACAAATCTGCTACATTGAGATCCGTGTGTACTTTACAAATCTTTATATCTCCATCCTTGACATGCTCGCGGATGGAGTGAAACCGGCGCTTAATATGCTTGGAATTCTCGTGATACCTTGGTTCTTTGGCATTGGCAATGGCACCATTGTTGTCACAATAGATCACCATTGGGTCCAACGCGCTTGCAACCACACATAATTCGGATATGAACTCCTTCATCCAAACCGCTTCCTGAGCCGCTTCTGTAGCAGCAACATATTCGGCCTCCGTTGTTGACCCCGCCACCACAGGTTGTTTGGAACTCCTCCAACTAACCGCTCCGCCATTCATGAGAAATACGTATCCGGATTGAGACTTAGAGTCATCTGGGTCGGTGTCAAAGCTTGCATCGACATAACACTTAGCGACGAGATCTTCTTCACCTCCGTACACAAGAAACATATCCTTAGTTCTTCGTAAGTACTTAAGGATATTCTTGACCGCTATCCAGTGTTCCGAACCTGGATCCGGTTGGTACATACTAGTCAAACTAATAGCATGTGCCACATCCGGTCTTGTACATAGCATGCGTACATTATAGAGCCTATGGCTAAAGCATAGGGGACTTTGTCCATTATCTCTCTTTCTTATGCTGTAGCCGTACTTTTAGTCTTACTCAATGTCTTGCCTTGCAACATAGGGAAGAACCCCTTCTTACTTCCGTCCATTTTAAACTTCTTTAAAATCTTATCAAGGTATGTACTTTGCGATAGCCCTATTAGGCGCCTAGATTTATTTCTATAGATCTTTATGCCTAATATGTATGACGCTTCACCTAGGTCCTTCATTGAAATTTTGTTGTTTAGATAACTTTTAACACTATTTAAAACATCTATATCATTTCCGATCAATAATATGTCATCCACATATAATATCATAAATGCCACATTGCTCCTACTCACTTTCTTGTAAATACAAGCTTCTCCATAAGTTTGGACAAATCCAACCTCTTTGATCACCTCATCAAAGCGGATATTCCAACTCCGTGATGCTTGCTTCAATCCATAGATGGATCGCTGAAGTTTGCACACCTTGTTAGCATCCTTAGGATCGATAAAACCCTTTGGTTGTATCATATACAACTCTTCTTCAATATTACCATTGAGAAACGCGGTTTTGACATACATCTGCCATATCTCATAATCGAAATATGCATCCATTGCTAACATAATCCTAACTGACTTTAGCATTGCTACGGGAGAGAATGTCTCATCGTAGTCAACTCTTTGAATTTGTCAAAACCCCTTTGCGACAAGTCGAGCTTTATAGACGGTCACATTACCATCATCATCAATTTTCCTTTTGAAAATCCATTTGTTCTCCTTGGCCTTTCGGTCGTGAGGTAATTCCACCAAGTTCCAAACTTGATTTTCATACATGGATTCCATCTCGGATTTCATGGCTTCTAACCATTTGTTGGAATCCGGGCTCATCCTCGCTTCTTCATACGTCGCAGGGTCATCAATTTCATCAACCATGAAATTCATAACAGGGTTTCCATATAGCTCGGGAGCTGCACGCGTCCCGCTAGACCTGCGAGGTTCGGTAGTACTCTCTTTTGGAGTTTAATGATCATTATCACTAGTTCCCTCTTCAACTGGTGAAGCCAACTCCGGAACGACTTCCGGCGCTGCGCTACTCGCCATACTTTGAAGAGAAGGTTCAATAACCTCTTCGAGTTCTACCTTCCGACTACTCACACCTTTCGCGAGAAACTCTTTCTCTAGAAAGGATCCATTATTGGCAACAAAAACCTTGCCCTCGGAACTGTGATAGAAGGAATACCCAATAGTTTCGTTAGGGTATCCTATGAAGACGCATTTTTCCGCTTTGGGTTCGAGTTTATCCGTTTGAAGTTTCTTCACATAAACATCACATCCCCAAACTCTAAGAAATGACAGCTTAGGTTTGTTTCCAAACCACAATTCATACGATGTCTTTTCAACGGATTTAGATGGTGCCCGATTTAAAGTGAATGCAGCAGTTTCTAGTGCATAGCCCTAAAATGACAACGGCAAGTCCGTCAGAGACATCATAGATCGAACCATGTCCATTAAAGTACGATTACGACGTTCCAACACACCATTTCGCTGTGGTGTTCCGGCAGGTGTGAGTTGTGAAACAATTCCACACTCTTTTATGTGAATGCTAAACTCGTAACTTAGATACTCACCTCCACGGTCGGACCGTAGAAATTTGATCTTTCTATTACGATGATTTTCCACTTCATTCTGAAATTCCTTGAACTTTTCAAAGGTTTCAGACTTGTGTTTCATCAAGTAGATATAACCGTATCTACTCAAATCATCCGTGAAAGTAACAAAATAATGATATCCACCTCGCGCCGACACACTCATTGGACCACATACATCAGAATGTATGATTTCCAATAAATCTGTTGCCCGTTCCATTGAACCAGAAAACGACGTTCTAGTCATCTTGCCCATAAGTCATGGCTCACATGTATCAAATGATTCAAAATCAAGTGATTCCAAAAGTCCATTCGAATGGAGGTTCTTCATGCGTTTAACGCCAATATGACCTAGACAGCAGTGCCACATATATGCGGATATATCATCATTTAGTTTAATCCTTTTAGCATCAACATTATGAATATGTGTAATATTATTATCGAGATCCAATAGAAATAAACCATTCATCGTCGGTGCATGACCATAAAAGATTTCATTCATATAAATAGAACAACCATTATTCTCGGATTTAAATGAATAACCACTTCGCATCAAACACAATCCAGATACAATGTTCATGCTCAGTGCAGACACCAGATAACAATTATTCAAGTTTATTACTAATCCCGACGGCAAGTGGAGAGGTAGTGTTCCAACGGAGATCACATCAACACTTGATCCATTGCCGACACGCATCTTGACCTCACCCCTTGCTAGCGGTCGCTTGTTCCGCAGCCCCTGATTCAAGTTACAAATATTAGCAAGTGAACCGGTATCAAATACCCAGGTGCTACCGCGAGCACTAGTCAAGTACATATCAATAACATGTATATCATATATACCTTTGTTTGCCTTGCCGCCCTTCTTGTCTGCCAAATACTTGGGGAAGTTGCGCTTCCAGTGGCCAGTCCCCTTACAATAGTAGCACTCGGTATCAGACTTAGGGCCAACTCGGGGTTTCTTTTCAGGAACGGCAACCGGCTTGCCGCCCTTACTTCCCTTTCGTTTTCCCTTCTTGTCTTTCTTGAAACCAGTGTTCTTATTGATCATCAACACTTGATGTTCCTTTTTGATCTCTACTTCTTTAGTTTTAAGCATTGACAGAAGGTCGGGGAGAGACTTCTTCATGCCTTGCATATTATAGTTCATCACAAAGCTCTTATAGCTAGGTGGTAGAGACTGTAGAACACGATGGATGCCTAAGTCAATGGGAATCGATATTCCCAAGGACACAAGCTTATCGGCGTAACCCGACATCGTGAGTACATGCTCACTTACGGAGCTGTGCTCTTCCATCATGCAGCTAAAGAACTTTTCTGAAGCATTGTAGCTCTCTACAGCAGCATGTGTGTCGAAAATCATTTTCAACTCACCTCTATCCCATACAATATGCCGCAATGAACTAAGTTGTGGTCCTCCTGACGAGTCTAATAGACATTCTTCTACTTGTCAGGGGCATCCTCAAAAGGTGGGGGGCCTAGCGGCGCTTCTAGCACATATTTCTTTTGTGCAGCAGAGAGGAGAATCCTCAAATTCATGGCCCATTCGGTAAAGTTGTTACCGTTCGTTGCAAGTTTCTCTTTCTCCATGAACACATTGAAATTAAAAGCAGGTGGTGCCATCTACAACAGAATTTGTAAAGTTTAGACTAAGTTTATGATAGATTGAGTTCAACTAATCCACATTACGAATAAACTCCCACTCAAAAACGACACCCCTCGTGTCTTTTTGGTGATTACATGAACCAAATCCACTACACCAAGTCCGATCATCACGTGAGTTGGTGTAGCTTCAAAGGCGAGAATCAAATGGGCATCATATCTACTATATGACTCATGCTTAGCCTTTCAGTCCGTGTTCCGAGGCCATGTCTATACATGCTAGGCTCGACAAGTAAGAACCTTAGTATTCGCACGTGTAACTGTCTTACACCCGAAATATGGTCGTGGATCCAAGAACACCCAATCATCACGTGATGTCTTGGAGCGATGAAAACATAATCGGTGCATACTAAAGGAAGAACACATTCTTATCTTGATATTTAAATGAGGGATCATCTTATTATGCTAATAAAACGCCAAACAAGCAATATAAGATGCTATCAAACATCACATGTTTATTAGTGGAATGATATGGTTCCCGCATATGATCTCTATCATGTGCAATGTGGTATGATCACTATCATACCTTTATGTGTAAGGCCAAGGTCTATGGAACTTACACGTTATGTGTGTTGTAAGAGTATCATATCATACTTCTACTTACAACATTACCATATCATAACACTAGCCCAGCAACAATCTAAACTAGATGCCTCTAATTTATCCATTGCAAGTTTTACGTGGCTTAGGGATTTCAAAGATAGAACCGTTCTTACCTACGAACATGAACCACAACGAGGATAACCAAATTGTTGACAACTCGTTGCAAAATAGATATTGACTATAGTAGTAGAGACAGACACCCGCTAGCCACTTATGCAAACTAGTTGCATGTCAAGCGTGGAAAAGGTCTCATGTGCGAGGACATGTAAAGTTTGTCCGGACCGCTTCATCCCACTATACCACAAATATCCAAAATTACAACTAAGGAGCAACAACATGATCATCATCGCCCACATACTCATATGTGTACTACCCGTGTAAAGCATCTACGCATAGATCCGGCTCTGATACCACTGTAGGGTTCGCAGCATAAAAAACAAAAAATTTCCTACGATGGGAACAACTATGTACCAAGATCTATCTACTAGATACAAACAACGGGAGGATGTATATCCGTAGAGAACATACCCTTGAAGACCGACAAAGCTTAACGAGTTAAACTCGTCGTTGATGTAGACGATCTCTTGCCGATCTCAAGATCGAGAGGAAGTCCTAGCGCCGCAAATCAGCAGCGCATCCGTGCTCGCACACACGTCCGAGGCACCGAGCAACCTCCGCCTCCTCTATCCAGCGATGCAGCGGAAGCACAACTCTTTCTTGTCGAATAGCCACCGGGAACATGTATCTTGCTAGTCTGAGACCATGGGGGATAAATTCTAGAGGGGGGAGAGATCCTTCACGAGGAGGTGTGAGTGAGAGAGAGGGAGAGGGGTTCCTTTTATAGGAGAGGGGGGACCCCAAGGGGGTGGCCGGCCTGCCCCCTTGCCCTCACCTCATTCATGTGGGTGGACACTCCACTCACAAAATCCTTTCAAATCCCTCCACTCAAAATCCCACTCAAACTTGCCATTAAATGTCCACCAAATTTAATGCAAACTCTCATAAATAAAACTCCTTTTATTTATTCAGAATTTTGTCAATTACTTTAATGACAAACATTCACATATAACCCCTTGCTAGAATACTATTTCACACAAAAACACTTTCTGCAATTTCACCCGAAAACCTGTTTCGGTATCTAGTGAAATAAATTCCTGCGCTTGTTATTCTTTCCGGCATGAAACTTTTGCTCCAATTGGATGTCGGTGTAACATCCCAGCATTAGAGCCTAGAAAGAAGCTAGACCCAGATGTGTGCATTGCATTCATGCATAGAAAATCCGAATAATGTCTGCGCTTTTGAACAAAATTTGTCAAAGTGATTGAAGCTTCTCTTAACTTGATGGAATTGAAGGAGATCATCAAGTTAACTGCGGTAAATTTCAATATGACCTTTGCTAAAACCCTACTTTTGGGGAAAGGAGATTTGATCTAAGGGTAGATCAAATGTAATAAAAGTTAAACCTTAATACATTATGATTTATATTTGATCCTTAGGTGATCATATCATAGTATTCATTATAATCACTCATGAGTACCAAGTTAGGGATATAACACAAAATTTGAATTTAACAACTATATCTTAATCTCATCTGCATATACCATGAGTATCATGGTAATAACTAATCCAACTTCTTAAGTAAGATTGACTAGGAAAGAAAATAGGTTTAGATTATTCACTATATATCTTTCTTTCCATATCAATCCTTATCATCTCTATTGAGTTATATTCCAATATTTGTTGTTCATCAATGTGGAGAAATCAATTATTGATTCACCAAATCTCAATCCACTAACTCTTGACCAGAACATGGCTCACAGTTAAGTGTCTATAAAGAAACTACTAAAAAGAGGTAAATAGAAATGCTAGTTTTAGATATCATCTATAGGATGGGAATGAAGGAAGAGAATCCAATCCATAGGATAATTAATGGAGCTAAATCACTCCTAAATAAATAGAAGAATTATTTATATCATCTAATTATATGGTGATTAAGAAGATTACAAGGATAAACCTTGAAGATAGTTACCAGTAGTAATTCCATTAGAACAAGTGGGCATAATCCATGAATAATCTTAATCCAATATGAAATACTAAGAAGATAATTTCAATACAATTAAAAAGTAGGATTCATAAAGCCTTGCTTAGCCAACTAAGGACTTAAGCAATAAATGATTAAAGGATTATAATGGTGATGCTTTATCCACCAATATTGAATGCTTATATTTAGTATAAGTGATATTTGTGGGTAGAACATGACTGAAACCCTAGTAGAGATAAGTTATCCTAGAGTTGTCATTACAAGCCACATAAATATAATTTAGGGTTGGAGTATGAGTTATTGGAGTAAAGTGAATATAGGATGATATTATTCAATTAAAGCTAGTGTAGCACAGAGTTATAAAAGTGGTGTTATTCATCTTAAAGGATAGTCAACATTAGAGAAAGGTAGTTGGATGCATACAACTATTAGGGATATATTAGTGGTGAATGATTAAGGAAGATTATGAGTAGAGTTTGAAGGAACTACTTGTTGGATGGAAGGCTATCAACAGTAGAGTAGTAGATACAACCAAGCAAGGATATGAGGAAGTTATGAAATACTTTAGTATCAAACTCATTGGATTCATACATGAGTTTAGAAGGTTAAACAATGAATGAGAATATTATTATGAAGTAAAACTCATCATGTTAATCATGATGATAGATAGGAAAAGGTAGTATATGTAGGAAAGGAATTCCTTAATATGAAGTCTTGAATTATGAATTATGGAAGATAGTAATTCTTGGTAAACAATCACTTAAAATCTTAAAACCAAGTATAATATCCATTTCATATTAAGAATTCCTCATCTTATATCTATATCACTTGATAGGAACATTTCCCTATAACAAATCACATAAGCACATCTCTGCCAATTCCAACCATCATAATTATATGTGCTTAGGAGTATCTTTATCAATTCCTTTCTATAAAACATTCAAGATATAACTTTCTAGTACTGAAGGTGATGTCATCAAATATCCCAAACAGAAAATAATATGCTTAGTTATTAAAACTTTACCCACATCCATAAAGGAATCTAAGTACATTAAAAACCCTAAACCCTAGGGTAAATAATCATAATCCAAAATCCTAAACTTCTTTGTTTATTATAATAGAATATATATATTGCCATTTTCCAAATTACTGGAAGTAGTGGTAACCATATTAATTACTTTTATATTTCGTGCATCAAATAATGATATAGGATTGTTATTCATATAAAAAAATTCTATTAAAAACCATGGGCCAACTAGAGTTAAGTTTTATAAACAAATAAAAATATATCATTTAATAAATTCATGATTAAAAGTGGAGAGAAAAATCATAAGAAAAACTTCTACAAAATATAAAAAGGGGTTCATATTGAGAAAAGAAAAGAAATATAAAAGAATTATAATAATAAAAGTTTACAAATGATACTAAATATATTTTAGTATTACTGCAATTATCCAGCAAATAAATTCTACAAAGAGAAGTTCAAAATATAAATCAAATTTAAATCTGAAAAGGAAAACAGAAAATAGAAAAATGTAAAACAAATAAAAAACATTACCTGGCCGAGGCCCAACACCTCTGTACTTATCTGACGCCCAGGTGCAGCCCACAAAGGCCTAGTAACCAGCCCAGCTCATTCTATTCTGTGACTGACGAGTGGGGCCAGGAAAGGACTGCGGGTTGAGAGGAAAGAAACGCCAGGGGGTTATCCGCAAAATAGCACATCGTCTTCATCCTCACGCACACAGACAGCTCGCTAGAGGAGCTCGTCGCCGCCCGATGCCGTCATTGTCGTCCTTGCGCCAAGATCAACGCCGTCGTTGCCAGGAGAGGATAAGGAGGCCACCGCGATGTCCATGTTCGTCCTCATCCTCAATTTCCCCCTCTAAAAACCCTCTCTGTCTCCTTTCCCCAACCATGCCGAGAACCCTAGCTTGGATGTGAGCCGGAGCCGGCAATTCCGTACTCGCCTCGGCCAGATAAGACCACGGTGGAGACCGCCGTGCTCTTCTCGTTCGATTGCCCCAACTTGCGACTGCGGAGGAGACGTGAATCGACCTAATCGCACCCTCGGTTCCCGACGTTGTTCGTCGACCTCGCCGTCGTCTCCGACCGCGCCTCGCCAAACCAAGCACACCATCGCGTTCCTGGTGAGTCAGTGAGTCTCCTAACCTGCGTTGATGTTTTGTTTGCTTCCTAAATCCACACCACCGTAATCAACCGCAAGCACCGCCGCATAAGCTTGTCGCCGGTTGCCCTCCGATGACCATTAGATAGCGGCGCCACCACCAATAGGTTCGCCTTGGTTTCCTCTATCCAATAGCATCGACCTTTGTCCACCAAAGCACAGTGGTTCGCCGCTAGCGACCATCCTCTGGTGGTGGAGGCCAGGCTGATGTCAGCATGACATCATGCTTGCGTCACCCTAGCCACGTCAACGTGTTTGAATTGGTGTTTGTCTCGTGTGGCTGATGACATGGCCTTGGGCCCATATGTCATTGACTGAGAATAGAGAAAGGGTCGGTAACAAATGCATTTTCTAAAACTGAGAGCTGAGGTGGACATAGGCCCACTGGTCAATGACTCAGGCTAAGTGTAGGTATGGTGTAAAAAGTATTTCCTATTTAAGAAATAAATAAAATGTTATAAACCTAATTAGTAATATTCCAGAAATCAAATAAATGATTAAATCTTGTTTAAATCATAATTTTTGATTTATAATTCAGAAAAATGTGTATAATATATGAAAATTTGTAGAAAAATAAAATCTACAACTTAAACTTATTATCCCATATTATTATGATGATTACTTAAATAAATATTATTTAATAAAGGTTTAAAATTAATAAAACTTTGATAATTCATATTCCAATAATGGTAAATATTAAAAATATGAATAAAATACCAAAAATATTTGAAAAATAAAGACTATAATTTAAAACTATAATCATGCTTTATTATTTCACTTACTTAAATATTTATTATTTATTAAGTATTTTTAAAGTATTAAATCTTATAAAAATCATATCTTATTATTTATAAATCATAAAAATAAATATAATATACCAAAATGATCACAAAAATAATATCTACATATCAAAAATATAATATTCCACTTTTTAATTAAATAAAGTTCAAATACTTTAATAACTCAGATTTAAACTTATTTATTTAATTAATAATTCATGAAAGGATAAATAAAATTTGTTAATATTCCTAAAATGAGTCAATTAAGTCTAATAAATAGTATTAGTCTTAAATATTAATAATATGAAGCCATAATGGTTTAAAACATTATAAATACCTTTTATTTAAATTGTCTTCAACCTTAAGTGAAGATTATATTCTCAAAGGATTCCAATTCATGATAAAAACCTTAAAGAACAACTTGTGAATAAATCAGGTCATTCCTATCTACTTTAACCACCAGATTACAAAAACTACCACCACACTATAATAAATCCATAAGTAGTTAAGTAATATTATACTTTGTTTTATAAACTATAACCACTCATTTATAAAAGGTAAATGATACTAATCCATTATAAAATCAAGAAACCACTACACCAAGTAAAAGAATAACCATTCTTAAGTAACCTTAAAGCAACATCACCAAGTACACCAGGTACAAAGGTTATAAGCATTATAATTTCAAACTATCTTTATTTTAAAGTTAACTTTAGTCTACAAGAATCTAAGTATATCACTATAAACATTGTTAGATGTTCTATAGTTAACTTTGGTCTGAAATAGTTAAGTTATAAAGAATCTCAAGCTCAAACTATTCAAGCAATCACAAATAACATCGACCACCACTAACTAACCACAAAGATTGTTTAGACCTTAGTTCACTCGTATACCTAGGAGCAATAACACTTAAGCTATTTATAAGTAAATCTATCTATAAAGTAAAGTTTGGAAATAAATGATTAAAGTGTAAACAATTATGAATAACATTTCATAGATATATATTTTATTGCTTCATAAATATGTGATGTTCACACACACTCACAAGCCCTAATAAGAAGCACATGTGTGAAACTTATCTAAAAGAACAACACATTCTAAAGTAACCATTTCCGGAATCCAAACCCTAACGTTATCCCCGGGATTCGCATTTAGAACGTGCATCACATTACTTATGCATAAACACATATTGCTTCTCTAAACATTAGTCCTTACTGGACCAATGATGCTGATTTCAGATTTTGGATCTTATACAGACTCAAAGACCGTGAGTGCATAACCTTGCAATCAAAAAAGGCAAGTTCACACTTGCTCATGTCCTTTGGTTATTTTCTGTAAAGTATTTTATAAATCCAATGTGAACATCACCTGCATTTGAAAAAGATCCAAAAACAATATTTTCATAATAATGTGATTATAAGTTAGTACCATGAGGTAATAATTTACTATAAAAGTTCCGGTGGTAAAGGAACATAATATCTAGGACTTAACAACCAATGTCGCTAGTGATTCTAGCACCGTATATTACGCGTTAACCATGAGATTTGGAATGGGACAGAGAAGTCAGCTATATCCTTTTCCTCTTGCATGGAGGCAAGACGACCTTAACGTGACGTTGTGATTCCTTGTGTGGATCCAACATATGGGTGGGCACCCTTACGCCCCACACTTTTGGTGTCTAGATTATCTATCAATGGTGTTTAGGGAGATAGTCCATGTAAATGGTACTATTCCGGGCATCACTAGGTCATAGAGTCTTCGGGAACTCATCCGGGATTTAGCCTGCCCGAAAGGGGGCTTAGCGAAGATGAGCCAGCCTGAAGGATCGTGCAGACATATGAGATCGCGGAGAGGGCAGTGATTGGCTTGTATCATCTACTGGGCCCCACAACATGGAATTGTGGACGGGTAAGATGCCCGGTTGTGCAACAAGGAGTTGACCTCTCATGGGAAAAGTAACGAACCTCTGCAGAGTGTAAGAACTGTAACTTGTTACTCCCTGTTCCGGGAAGGAGCTGCGAACGCTGCGGGAAAGGAACTCCATAAAAGTTCTGGTAAACCCGTGATGGCTGACGGACATAGCTTTTCAGAATAAAATCAACCTTTGAAGAAATGTTTACGAAAAATTGCATTGCCTACGACCTCTGGTATGTGGCTGTAGTTATAGTGCACCAAACACTTCTTTTCTAGTGAATTTGCTGAGTACGCTTGTACTCAAAGTATCTTCTTAACCCTTGCTAGATTCTAAAGCCGGGATAGACAACATGTACATCAAGTTATGCTCCAGGACTCATTATCCAAAGCAAAAGCTCTTCAATGAAGTCAAGGAAGTCAACATATACAAAATCATGTGAAGACGAAGTTACTGAATAGATAGAAATATAATCTCTAGCCAAGAACCTAATTCCGTAGTGTATTGCAATGGCAGCAATGCCAACCCCTTAGTTAAAATACTAGTCTTAATAGTATAGTAGTTCTTGCGTTGTTTATCTTTGATACTCCTTTGTAAGAAGTTCTTTCTCTCTCTTTAACCTAGAGTATTCTCTAGATCTTGTGTAAAGAGTGAGTTGTAACCTTTATCCATGTATTGGACCCGCTGTGTTTCTGTTGTGCCATTCTGAGGTATGTAATACTAGTGAACGGTGTTTCATTGGTGTTATGTCAACGACTATAGTATACTATATCATGCAGTGGTATGCTGGGTCACCGCAGTCGGTGTCTCTTAAGTGTGTCACCCTACGGTTCGCGAATAATGCGGACATTATTGAAACCCCTCTCGGATCAATAATCAGAAGCGGGATCTGGAGACCCATACTGACTCCCACATATTCAACAATGACTTTCTTGTGATCGTCAGAACCTTTTACGCTAGTATATTAATCCCTTTGTTTCGCGATATATTACATGTTCGAGATTCGATCATCGGTATCTCCATACCTAGTTTGATCTCGTTACGAACATGCACTCTTTTCTCGTTCCCGTGATATAAAATTCTAGTGATCAAATCACTTGCTTGCAAGCTAACCAATGTGATATCACCGAGAGGGCCCAGAGTATATCTATCCGTCATCGGGATGAAGAAATTCCACTCTCGATCCATGGGCCTCAACATAACACTTTATTAGTTCTGAACCCATCTTTATAATCACCTTGTTACGGTGTGACGTTTGATGTTATCAAGAAACTCTTCTGGTGTTAGTGATTGACATGATCTCATGGTCTAAGGATTAGGATTACTTCGTAAGTTGTTATAGCAATATAAACTCAATGACTTTGATCGTAATGCTATACTTCGGATGAATGTTCATCATACCATTACACTAATGTTGTGATCCCATTATTAACAACATCCAATGTCCATGATCAGGAAACCTTGATCATCTTGTTAATCAATGAGCTAGTTTATGAGAGAGGCATAACTAGGAACTTTCTGTTTGTTTATTAAACACACATGTATTAACGTTTCCGTATTAATACAATTATAGTATGCAAAATAAACATCTATCATATACTTGGAATACACATAATAAACACTTTATTATTGCCTCTCAGGGCATATTCCCTTCAAAGAGTTCAAAAAAGATTTCCTTCTCTGCTTTGGTAAGAGCATAACTGACACGACTTAAGGGACGCCCTTTATCAGTATTGTTCTGTGTATGCATGTTCTTTGGGTCTTTCATCAATTGTTGGTCCTCTCGTGCTTTTGGTGTATCCTTTTTCTTCCCATACACGCCCAGGAATCCTAGCAGGTTAACACAAAGATTCTTCGTCACGTGCATCACGTCGATTGAAGAGCGGACATGTAGGACTTTCCAACAGGATAGCTCCCAAAATATAGTTTTCTTCTTCCACATGGCCGCGTGTCCGGTAGCGATGTCGTTCGAAACATATTGACCGCCATGACCCTTTCCAAAGATTACTTCTATCTCCTTGACCATACCAAACACATCATCGACAGTAGGGAGGTGAGGCTTCTTCCGGTGATCTGCCTCACCTTTGAAATGATTGCCTTTCTTTCTTGCGGGATGATTGGTTGCAAATATGTATCTGCAGTCTTATCTAAATAGTACGTCCATTCCTTATCTTCCTTGCTTGTCTGTCTTGAAAGGTTACTAAGAGGAGGCCAATCATTGATGGTTACGAAAAACAACTCTCGTAGGTCAAATGGCTCCTGTTTGTGATCATCCCACACACGTACACCTGGTTTTCCCCACAGCTGTAAGATTTCTTCAACTAATTGCCTTAGGTACACATCAATGTCGTCGCCGGGTTGCTTCGGGTTTTGGATGAGCACTGGTATCATAATGAACTTACGCTTCATGCACAACCAAGGAGGAAGGTTGTAGATACATAGAGTCATAGGCCAGGTGCTATGATTGCAGCTCTGCTCTCTAAAAGGATTCATGCCATCTGTACTTAGACCAAACCATAAGTTTTTTGCGTCACCTGTAAAGTCTGAGAAGTCTCTCTCGATTTTTCTCCACTATGACCCATCAGCGGGGTGTCTCAACTTCCCGTCTTTCTTACGGTCTTCCTTGTTCCATCGCAGCAACCTAGCATGCTCTTTGTTTCTGAACATGCGTTTCAACCGTGGTATTATAGGAGCATACCACATAACCTTAGCAGGAACCCTCTTCCGGGGGCCTCTCCCTCAACATCACCAGGGTCATCTCGTCTGATCTTATATCGTAATGCAGTGCATACCGAGCATTTAGCTAAATTCTCGTACTCCTCACCGCGATAGAGGATGAAGTCATTAATGCATGCATGTATCTTCTTCACATCTAATACTAGAGGGCAGAGAGTCTTCTTTGCTTCGTACGTACTCTTGGAAAATTCGTTATGCTTTGGAAGCTTCGGCTTCATTATTTTCAACAAAATTTCAAATACGGAGTCAGCTAGACCACAATCTTCCTTCCATCGCAGCAATTCCAGTGTGGTACCGAGTTTTGTGCTGCCATCTTCGCAATTTGGGTACAACAATTTTTTGTGATCTTCTAACATGTCCTCCAACTTCAACTTCTCTTTTTCTGTTTCACAGTCTCGCTTTGCATCAGAAATGACCCGATCAAGATCATCATCGGGCTCATCTGATGCATGTTCTTCACCTCCTTTCTCTTTATTGTCCTCCGTTGCAGTATCACCGTATTCAGGAAACATATGATGATAGTTGTTATCATCATCCTCTTCTTCTTCATTGTCTTTCATCATAACCCCTCTTTCTTCATGCTTGGTCCAACAATTATAGCTGGACATGAAACCTTTCATAACCAGGTGGCCGCGAATGAGTTTTGAGGAAGAGTACTCCTTGTAATTCCGACATTTAACACTGGACAAGGCATAAAACCATTATCTTTGTTTTTCGTAGCCACATCGATAAATTTATCCACACCCTTAATGTACTCAGATTCACGTCGGTCACCGTATATCCATTCCCGCTTGTTCATCTGCATCATATAATTAAGTTTATCAAAAACCACTACAGAACATCATAAATAGTGAAATAACCACTTCACATCGACACATGCATTGTATCAATGACAGATGAAAAGATAAGGTTGCTAACCTCTATTGAGGATGAAAGAAAGAGGAGAAAGCTCAAGTGTGACTCGGGCACCTCATATCATTTTTTTTTGTGAAAAATCAAGCGGCACCATTCACTCAAGAATTTCATCGAACACCTTGCGTGCATAGAAAAAAATAGCACACACAGTTCACACCTTTCACCAAGAAAAAACAAAAGAGGGAGGGAGAGGGCTGGATGCGCATTTATAGGCAAGGACTATTCGTCTCGGTTTGTGACACAAAACGAGACTAAAGGTGTGCGATGGGACACGTGGCCTGCCGCATATCTTTAGTCTTGGTTCGTGTTACAAACCGGGACTAAAGCCCCCTTACGAACTGGGAACAATTTCCCCTGGCTCCCAAACGACGCTCCGGCCGCTCGAACCGGGACGAATGCAAGCATTAGTCCCGGTCCGTGGTGCGACCGGGACAAATGCTCCGGTCGCGAGCGAACGAAAGGCCGATTGTCTACTAGTGTTAGGTGGTTTCTTTAAGATTTGGTTTATCTTCAAGTTTACTTCACAAGCAAATATATTTCGGGTAACCTCGTGAACTCGCTGAGAAGAAAGACCGATCGAGCATGACAATAGGTACCATATAGAGAAACCGAAATTGATGAAAATCATCCGAAGATACAATAACAACTAAGTTTACATAGAAAGCATAAAAAAATGTGGATACTAATAGAGTAAAGTTGATGACTCAAAACGAAGTGAATCGGAGTAAAACAATTCGGATAAAAAAACAGATAAAAATGTAACGTCTGAGTCGACAATGCAAAACAAAGTGAATTGGTGTAAAACAAATTAGATACAAAAACAGATAAAAAATATAACATTGAGCTGTCATCGTTGTCTCGATGATGCAAAATGAAGGCCATCGTTATTCAAAAAAGATGAAAAGATGGGGAACAAATGAATTATTGTAAATGCAACATTTTATTATAGCCGTTCTCTTGTGAGATATATGGAACCTACGATAAGAATCGGAAGACGGTCAACTTCCTATTTGCTATCATGACAATTTGGACTGGCCATAGGTGATTTTATTCATCCCTCTTCCCTCACATTCAGAACGTCATTGTCTAAATTATCCACCAATGATGGCATAAACGTGCACATGATCATGATGGTGTAGAAGGCCCGTTGTTGTATGATGACTCCCACGATGATGAAGGCGACAATGGTGATTCTGGCACGAAGGAGAAAAAAAAATGCTGCAAGAGACTTGCACACAATGGTGATGGCACGAAAGGCCCATCGTTTTTAATAAGAAGGATGCGTTTCACATGCAGGAGTATGTTGTTACTATGTATCTAGCGGTTAGTATGTGATGTAATCGTGGTATGCCGTGTTGTAAATTTAGAACTGGTGTTAACTAGTTTTCTGTCTGTAACTATTACGTCTCCTATATGTTTAATCCATTTAGGCTTTTGATGGGCCCTACGAGCTGTACGCGCTTTCCCGGGCGCATGTCCTGTGTAGGTCTAGTGTGGACGGAAACGGCTTTCTTCCGTGTTTAGTCCCGCCTCGACCGATCAGCTTATAAACCAGTAGATGCATCTTCGTTTAGCCACTTTTGAGATTTTTCCTTGGGGATCTCCTGTCCACACGGGAATGACTTAAATGTGGTTTTTCAATAATATAAAACGATTGGAACTAACTTATTTTATTTTTACCAGTTGTAGACTTATGACCGCGCGACGAAATCATGTCCACACATAGATGACGCTATATTCTCGTGCCTATGCTACCGCAAATCATTCGCTAGAAGTGTCAGGCGTGGATGCGGTCTTCATAATTGGGCGTCATGTCCGCATATGTCGGAATGACCCGCATCTTGCATGATAATCTCTTGTGACATTATTCGTTTTGCATACTACTCCCTCTGTTTCAAATTACTCCGCCAGCGCGCTTATATAGGTGAGCTAGTACTCTCTCATTTCTCATTCAAAAAAATCCTGGAATTTTTGAAATAGATAGTATAAAATATGTACTACGTATACCAAAAATTCTAAGAATTTTTTGATGAAAAATAAAAGAATACTAGGCCACCTAGGTAAGCGTGCGCGCGGAGTAATTTGAAACAGAGGGAGTACATCGGGAGCATGGCGAGGTCTATTTTATTTTATTAGCACGTTGTAAATGTGTGATCAAACGTTCAGCTTGATAGCCATGCTTAGGGGTGACATTCTATTTCGGTTCATCGGGTTCACTCATCCAAATCGTCCAATTCTACCCACCCATCCCTCTCCCGAGCCCTTTCCCTCTCCTCTGCTTTGAGAGTCCAGCAAAAGCGGCAGGAGGCGGCGGATGAGGGAATCCGGAGTAGTAGTAGTAGGTTGTAGAGTAGGTAGTGTTGGCCTCGTGCCGGTAGTGGGCAGTTTGCCCAGATACGGAGCTGCAAATCTCCTGGCCCAGATCTTGGCTATAGTGCTTTTCGGCGGCGTCCTCTTGCTCCTCCGGTATGAGCTGTGGGCGGCGGCGGTGACCACCGCATCTCTTAATAAAGTTCGGGTCTTCCTCCGTCTCCTTGTCGGGGATGCTCCCTGGTTCTTTCATCTTCCACCGACCGGCCATGGCGGCGAGGGGTTGAAGATGGAGAGCTCAGTGGCGCTCAGACTTGGAGGAGGCGAGGGAGTCTTCGTCCTGGCGTGTGTGCGCGGCGCTGGGCGATGGCTGGCTTCGCTCCTGCTGTTGATTCAGTTTCCTCTGGCTGGCCATGGTGGCAAGGGGATGGAGCTGACGACGGTGTGGTGGGCAGCCACCTTCCTCTACATCCCGCGTGGCCAGCAGAGCACTTCCTCGTGCCAAGCCCACCTTGACCTCCTGGCCGGCCGTGGCGGCTGGGGAGAGGGCTGGGGTGGCTTGGTGCGTTCGATGGCATTCTTCTGGCCTTTCAAGCTTCCTCGAGTGGATTACGCAGATGGTATGATGACTACCGTGATCCTTGGCCGGCATGGCGGCCCATCTTCTTCCTCCCTAGAGGAGGCATTCCTGATGCTATGCCGTAGCTCAACACTTCCTTTTCTCCAAGTGGTTTCGTCCCCGGAGTTTCGGAGGTGGCCGGAGACAGTGATCTGTCGCCGGAGGAGAACGACTGAGCACTTGCTCTCAGACCTAGGCGTTGGCACCGCCTCGAGATCGCCGACGAGCGGTGGCAGGGGCGCCCAAGCACCGGATTGCATTTTTCCACTTTGTGCTAGGGTGTTTTTTTGTAACAATAGAGGCCTTATCTTTGAATAGCTTGTTTCTTAGGGATATAGTCCCAAAGGGCCTCTTTTGTAAATTGTACCTACCACATGTCGAGTGACTAATGAAGCTTCTGGGGCCTTCGGGCCTCTTCTGTTCAAAAAAACCATGCTTAGGGGGCGTAAGGGGAAGTCTAGTCAATCTTACAACTTACTGCAGATGGACATAGGAGAAGGAGCAACAAAGTAGTTTCTTGATAAAAAATAGGTTCCAATTATGTGTCTTTTGCTTTCCCAAATGACAAGGTAAATCAATAGAATGATGTATGTTATAGTCTCCCATGTAGATGCTATGGCTATAATCTGTGTTTATGATTGGAGGCCCCAAATAATCCACAAACCTGCAAAACAACTAAATCGACTAGGGTTCCAAGAACCCAAGAGTAAAAAGCTTCTTACCTTTCACCCAACGAATCTGCACCGAGAACTCAAATCGATGCACAAATGCAATGTCAAGAACACAAGAAGTTCTCAAGTCCCTCTCTCCCGAATTCCACCACAACAACAAAATCTATGGAGGAATTGAGAGGAAGAATAAAGAAAAGAACACCAAATTACTCCAATATCTATATCTAATGGGTTCCCTTCACTAAGAGAGGGATTTGATTGGTGAAGATGTTGATCTAGATCTCCTCTAACTTTTCCCTTAATTGTATGCAAGAATTATTGGAAGAATATAGAGTGGTAGGGCAAGCTTGGAAGGTCAACAATGGATAGAGAGAATGGAGAAGAACCAACCAGCACAATGAGGAAGGAGGACTTTTATAGCCTCCTCAATAAAATATGAGCATTTGGACCTCCCAGTCTGGATAATCACCCCCCAGATATTTCGGATTTACTCGGGCCAAAATATGGCTAAGGACTTCTTTGCACGGTGCTCAGTATTGGGGTGGATATTTGGGCCGGATAATCCGCCCTTCGAAAACTGACAGAAACAACAAAAATTGGAACGATCATAACTTTTGCATCCGGACTCCGATTTTGATGATCTTGGGCTAGTTTGAAAGATAGTAATGAGATTTACAAGATCATCCAGGGAACCATCATAGTACAACAAGGGAGTATAAAACCAAATGATAAAAGATTTAACCTATCTATAAAAGACAACCCGGTAAAAACTCCAATATCGAAAACACAATAGAGAATGCATATGAAATCCGTTTTCGATGAACTTGAGCTTGCCATGGATATTAACACAAGATCTAAATCCTCTAATGGATAAGAACCAAATAATAACCAAGAAATATGATTCCAAGTATGCAAAGATTTGTGCTCTCTCTAAGGGATATGATCAAGTTACTCACTTGAGAGCCCCTCTTGATAGTACGATTACTATCATATAAACCGATATCCCAAACTAACACCACGAGAGCGGTAAGAAAGAAACTCTATCAAGAATATACCTTTGACTTGCGCATATTCTACTTAAGCTTAATGATGATGATCTTGTCCACCTCAAGATGGAACACCTTTCTTGATTATTCTAGCTTGATGAAGACTTGCAAATTGCTCCCTCATACTCCACTTATGGGAGAGCCTCTATTTTAGGCTTATGTTCACATATCCATGATCACCATAAGGATGGAAGGCTTCAAGCATAATATCTCTTTGAGATGGCTCATCTTAAACTTGCACACTAGTACAAACATGTTACCTAGAGGCGGTTATTGCCCATAGGCCTCAGACGGTTTATCGTTCTGGCTCAAGCTCATAGCCTCTAAGAGGACACAACCTGAGCCGGTTTTCCTTTGTGGCTCTATGATACACGACCTCAGACGGTGCAAAAAGGAAAACGTCTCTAACGTGTATGAGATGGACACGGATAGTAGTTTTGACCACTTGCAAGAACTCCTCAACCTCAGATGACCTTTACTAGGGACCGTCTCCAATAATCAAGTGACCTGAGTCAGATTCAAACAAAGACCATCTCCAGAACTAGGACGCCTCAAAGTGGCTTATTAAAGTGAATGTATCTAGTGTGTGTAAACCATTTTACATAGTACACAACATGCTAATTTGAACTCAATCATAGCTGATAGGACACATATACATAATTCAGCAGCCAAATAGATAGATTAAATCAAGTACTTATTGTAGCCATTCAAAAGAGGATTAACATTAGCCATATAGATAGTTGGGGAAATCTATACAAATTTATACATTACACGTTATGGAAGTACATACAAAGTGCATTCCATAAATCAATCAGCTAGCATAATTAGTACTCTCTAACAAACCAACATTGCATTTATAATGGGACACCCGGTGGAAGTTGTTGAACCAGATTATGTACCTATCCATTATCTTTTTTATCAAAGCAAAAAGGACAATACTATCCTGCTTTAAGTTGAATATTCTCACAACCTTCTACCATCCAGTCGTCAATATTGCATTTGACCCAACTTCCATCTTCATCCTAACCATCTTTGACTTTTTGATCTTCATGTGCCAAACATGGACATCAATAGGTTCATCAAGGCAATTCTTTAGATATTTTCTTGTGAACTCAGCTCCGAATGTCTGGGAAAGTACAGATAATTGAAGAATTAGCATGCTTGTGATTACTATAAGTATTTAAATATCATTAGGTAGCTTGTTGATCATATGATCAAGAATATATCATCTTACTAGCTTGTACTTCCTTTTCATGATAGATGAATAGGTGAAAGGAAATTTATTGTATTAATAAGTTTTGGTGCTTGTTAACAACTTGAGGATCATTTTACAGTGTTCTGATGTTCACAGGTTAATATATTAAAAAGAGAAAATTCCATAGTACTAATGAAAAGTTCCCGGAAGAAACAGAAGTTTCCTGGAGTTTCCATACCAGAGTCTCTGGTGTGCAGACACTAGAGTCTCCGGTGTGGACTAGAGTTTCCTCACGAGTCTCTAGAGTGAGCTCTAGAAATTTCCCAGGGACAGTCAGAGAGGTGGTCCCGAGATGGGCTGGTGACAGACCGGATGCTCCAGTTTTCTCGATCAGACCGGAGTCTCCGGAGTGAAAACACCAGAGTCTTTGGTGTGCCCTAGTCCGGAATCTTTGCAAAGTCCCCGGAGGGATCATCTACATCAAGCCAAGGTCATTATGTATGGTGGTCCGGAGGCGAACCGGAGATAGACCGGAGTCTCCGGTCTGAGTCATATGTAGTCTGGAGTTTCCGGTCTCCAGACCGGAATCTCCGGTGTGGAAGTTTCCCAATGGGCATAAAACGGTCTATGGTTGTGGGGGATATAAATAGAGAACCTCATCTTCTACCTCCAGCTGCTCATTTCAGGAACGAAGAACCCTAAACCTAGAGCCACCAAATCAACAAGATCTCCCCATCCAACCATTCAAAGGCCTTGATCTTTGGAGAATCGAAGGAGGAGGCCTTGATCTACAGCTTCACCAAGAGAGATCTTCATTTCCCCCTCATTCACTTGGGGGCCCCTTGCTCTAGTGTTTCATTGGAAACCCTAGTTCTTGATTTTGCTCTTACAAGCTTGTATTTGACTGTTGTGATAGTTTGCTTGCATTCGGGAGCCTCCAATTCAGTTGTGGATGTGTGCCTCGAACTTGTTATAAAGGTTCCGATTTCCACCTCGAAGGTTGCCGATATAGTGAAAGAGTGAATCGATCCTCTTGGGTTGAGGTTCACCGAAGAACAAGGGAGGCCTTTCGTGGTCTTGGTGGTTTGAAACCACCCCCTCTCCAAACGCAGACGTACTTCCACTCAAAAGGAAGGAACTACGGGAAAGCATCCTTGTGTCTCTATGTGCTCCATTTTGGTTACTTATATCCTTTACCGCACCTTACTTATATCTTGTTCTTGCTTAGTGGTTTTGTGATAGGTTAACATATAGGTAAATTCACCTTAGTTGCATATCTAGAGAATTTAGTTTTTGTGTCAAACCCTAAATTGAAAAATAGTAAAATTTGAAGTAGAACCTATTCACCCCTCCCTTTAGGTGCCCATACGATCCTTTCAATAGGGTAGCATGTAGACGTAGTACTTTCTTTTTGGTTGACATTCTGGTTCACACCAGTCTTAGAGGAAGTCTACATAAATTTCTTTTAGATACATGTCGTTTCCAAAATGGCCATGCTTATCAAAACCAGCGTCCCCATTATGTTAAGGCCCTGATGCAACAACACATAAAAATTTCAATGCGGTGTAATATTAATGTCTACCGTCTGAATGCATACAACACATATGACTGCATTTTTATGTTCTTTTGATACCTCAAAACTTAGTATCGCAATGGGCTCTTCATCTGATGACTAGAATTCAAAACTACCAAAGTTAATCCTAAAACTGTCATCGCTAGAGAGCATTATTGCATCGTCATTGCAGGTACCCATATTTTAAATATATATATATATAGAGAGAGAGAGAGAGAGAGAGAGCATCTTAATATAATCAAGATGCAAACAGACTAATGAAGTGACAATTAAAATAGATATAAACCAATGAAATGACAATTAAATCTCTATTGCTAGAAGGTCAATGAACAATGAGGAATCAATAAAGAATTGTTGGGAAAGATACATGTTGGCTGGGGGAGGCTCTCATGATGGTGTCGTTGAGCCTTTGCAGACCGGTAACCCTGAACCTTAAAATCAAGAAGCAAAATGGCAAATTCCATGGAAAAATTCCTAAATCTAAGCTCTACATTAGGGTTTGGGGGTTTGGTTTTCACGCATCCCTACCTAGATGACGAAGGGGCATCGAAGGCGAGGGAGAGCGTCCGCACCGCAGGGGACCAGAGGCGGTGGTGGTGGAGGGACGCGGCGGTGGACAGTGGTCTGAGCGGACGGGGAAGAAAAAATATGGCACATATCTGAAATATTTGTCTAAATATTTTCAGATATTTGCCATCAAGTAATAGGCTCATACAGTTGCAAGTGGAAAACGTCTCTAAGAACATTCGTTCTCCGAATATTTCATATTTTATCGCCAAGTACTTCCCTAGGTAAGATGACTAGTAATTTGAAAAGAGCTAATATTCAGAACTCCGAGCGTTTGATTATCCTAAAATTTGAGAATTATACATAATTTAAAGGCAAAGAAAGGTGTGTATACATGATTGCTAGAGTGAAATTGAGTCCCCTAAAACTAAATGAGGTTCATAAATTGAAGAAAATAATTGGGTAGTACAAACCATGGATCTTACCCAGAAAAGCATGATGACTCCTAGTATTCATACTCTTGGTGCATAGAAATAAGGTGCAAGTGTTTTGAATATGAATAATTCAAATGTTTAATCATGAAGTGAGATCATTTGGTTATTTAATTATGAATTTTCTACCAATATAATATTTTCTCATGTATTCTTTGAAGAAAGTGTCGTTGAGTAAATATTCGGAAATTTGGATATATTCAGAACTCTAGATTTTGTTAATCCTAAATTTGGAGAACAATTCATAATTTAAAGGCAAAGGAAGTTGTTTACACATGCTTGCTAGAGTGAACTTGAGTCCTAAGAGTAAATGAGGTTCATACATTAAGAAAATATATGACGTAGTACATATCTTGGATAGGTTATATTGTTGTGTTCGTACAACCTAAATTTTATGTCTTGAGTAATCTAGAACGTATGACCGACTTGTACTGTTCATGCGTTGCTGCGGAGAAATAAGGTGCAAGTGTTTTGAATTTGAGTAATTCAAATATTTAATGCCGATGTGAGATTATTTGGTTACTTCAATACGAATTTTCCACCAATTTAAAATATTTTTTCATGTATTCCTTGACAATTATAATATAATCAAGCACTAGAAATGTTTGGTAGTATGCATGGGCATGATTAGTAATATAACTAAACACTAGAAAATTGAATGAACTCCATATAAAGGAGTGGATTAATATATAAATGAGTTACCTATAATAGTGTTCAACCACCGGAGACACACCAGAGACACTGCTGATATAGATATTGTTTTATCTTACATCCAACAAGACGTAATAATTAACTTAAAAAATATCAGCAGGGGCAGCAACAAGAGTAGGGACATGGAGCCGCCTTAGCAGGGGAAGCAGTAGGAGCATCAGCCTACTAGAGGGAAAACATGCCAGTCCTAACATATTCCCAGGAGAATTTATCATAGGCTCCGAGCCGCGCCAAGGTCTTTGGCTGGTGCCTTCAGCCTTGGCCTCTGCCAATGCCAACCGCGTGATGGATCATGTTGTCAATGTCCGTGTCAATGGATTTTCTACAGAATGGGCAAAACAATTACCCCTTATGGTGAAAAAGAATTTTACCACATCGTAACCACCTCAACATATAGTTGCTCTTGTAGTCCCTAGAGTACTACTCAGAGCCTATCATTAGAATCCTCTTGTTGATTTTTAAGAACATAACTTAGAACTCATACATATGATTGAATTGTATTACAACTCAAGAATTGACAACATATATAAGACAATATTAAATTGATAACAAAGAGAATGTATCTCAACAATAGTTGATCATTTGTACTTATCATTTCATGTATCCAAACAAAATGACAAATAATTAGATCAGACTTATATGTACAACAAATTCTGCGGCCTCATAAGTTTGTTTAGGGATGGCGTAACACTATAAGGAATCTGGCTGTATATGATCCTTCATTTTTGTCACAAAATCGTCATAGTAGTCCATCTATGACGATTCTATGACAATTTTGAGATCGTCGAAAGCTGGGCGTCGCAAATAAACTATAACGACATTTTTGGTAAGATCATCATAACCATCTATGACGATATTGGATCATCATAACCATTATGACGATCCAATATCGTCATGGGCAAACTGGCATCGCCAGGTCAGATCCTACGTGGCCATCTTACGTGGCAAAATTGTGATGAAATAAAATCATTTTAAATCAAAATCAGCCCAGTCCACTTTGGTAGTGCATATGGGCCTAGCCCACAGGCTTGTTTATATTTTTTCTATCAATTCTGATTAGTTACATGGACCCGGCCCAACAATTATTTTCTAAATTTAGGCCTTCTTACAGTACATTTATTTCTAATTTCAGCCTTTTTGTCAAGTGAGTCTTGGTTGTTAGTTTCCTTCGAGAGTTGGTCCTAATTGCCAGGTTTGGATTTTTTTTCACAGCTAATTAATAACCAATATTCCAATCAAAAAGGAGAAAGAAAATACATAAAAATATTTATATAGGAGAAGAAATCTGTTTGTTACAATATGATGATATCTAGAACTGTTGAACACACGTGAAATTCCACACTTTACATCACAACCAATTCAACCATCAAATCTATGATACCCTGGAATCTATAAATTTTACTCTTAACAAGTACTACTTTGCCATGTAGATCTTGTAAAGGAGACGATTTTGTTGGTGTACTCAGCTTCAGACGTTTTTCAGTAGGTCAATACCCTCATCATTCTTGTAGCTCCCAGCCACCCAATCAACAATTCTGTAACAACAGAAATGGTTTCTGAGAATATACACCATGTAGAACCATAAAGATGCTAAAGACTAGAACAGCCAAGAAAAATAAATCTTATGCATTGACTATGAAACTGAATTAAGACAAAATCACCCTAGACAGTGAAGTGTACAACTTAATCCATACACAAAAATAACTTATCGCGTTGAGCATTCATTTTGCATCATGACTACACAGACAATTACATAATGCAAATTTGATACAAGTTCTAAGCCCAAGAAACAGCAAACAAGATGAGACAAGCCAAAAAAATTTGGAATCAGTAATGCGCTCAAGATAGACATGCATATAAAATATACCTTGTCAAAGTCATCGCCCCGAAGGTGGGTGTCATCGGAAGAATAGAGCACCACAAAAACACCATCACTAACCTCAAGAACTGAAAGCATAGCAGGAAATATAGTAAACTGAGATATGGTAAAACGGGTGAAAAGAGTCAATTTAAGGCTTAACTTCATTGGCTTATCAAAAAGACTATAGAACATAAACAACTGGACAAACTAACTTCCATTTATTAATAGCCAATCCGCAATTCAATTCAGCGTATATAGAAGTAACAATGGAACATGTTTCTACTAGCCTAGTCTAGCCTTGAATTTCTCGGCCTTGCATTTCAAATAGCTAAGTACCATTAGCACAAGATCAAATCACCAAAATGTGCATGTATAAAGCTATGGAGATGGTGGAATTTGTACCAAGGGACAACTATAAGAACCCACCACAAAATTGAAACAACAAAGTACATACAGAGTACAAACCACAGTGGCACAGTAGCTTCAAATAACAAGGATCCAATTATCCATAGATATGAATGAAAAGTTATCTACACAAGGGACAGTAAACTACTTCATGATATTACACTATACATGCATAGACATGTGTATACCAGATCGGAAGAATTTGGATATAATAAAAGTTGCAGAAGGAACTTCTCGAGTGAAGGGACATAGCAAGAACAACCAAGCGGATAAGAACAAGAAGTCTGCATGAAGCATCAAGGCAACAAAGTTAATCAATGGTACATCATCGTTACAGAAATTGCAGAATCAAGTCATGTATCAGCAAACAATAGTTGAGATTTAAGTACCTCCAGTGCTAAGAGAAAATGTTGACATCCAAACATCATGAAATTGAATAGTACTAATAAATTATTTAAGTGTACATATATAATAGAGAAGTGTTTGTGAGGTACTAATATTTTTCAATGGCATCATGTTTGTTTCAAAGTTAGGAGATCAGACTAGAAGATGTAGCACATATCTAACAACTCACCTAACCTCCTTATTTATTATTTAATACGAGGACTGAAATCACAACAAGGACTAATCTACAGATCTAGGTTGAACCAAAATTTGACTTTCGACGCATTATTAAGATTATTTTCCAGGCTAGGGAGTATTTTCCAAAGCTAAAATCACCATCTGCCTTCCTAATTCTGCTAGTAAACTCTGATTTTAAGCTAGGCGACTCGGTTTTGACCATAGTATGAAACGGGCATAAAAAATTCAAAAATGGTCCGATCAATGCAAATCCTTCGCGTGATGTATTATTATGTGACATAGTTGCAAAGAAAAATATCAAACTTGGTATTTTGCAAGTGCCTCGAAAAACACTTCTCAGAAATGACCTATCATGTCCGAGGTTTCATGGCTTTCGGACCAAACGACCAATGATATGGCCAGAATCGTGGCATAGTTTGTGATAATGTGTCCATATTGTGCACCCATATGTATCATGGGATGGAAAACAATGTTGCAGGAGAAAGTTTTCCTTTTCGTCGCACAAAAAACTCATTTTTTTTATTTTCCGAGCGCAAAAAACGGGCCGTTTTGTGAAGCAACCACCAAATGAAAGTTTCCAAATGCTACCATCCCATTTTTCAAAAATAATAGGCCAACTTACATGGAAAAATGTCTCAACCGGGGTATCTCAAACCTTTCCATCCATCCCTGGCGAAAAAGACAAATTCCTGCCGAATCGGTAGGAAGTGGGTCCGATTTGAACTACAGGTACATGATCCGATGCCCATTAATTTTTGAAAAAATGATTTTTAAACTCACAATATGATGTTTCTTCAGCGATCCAATACAAGTTTTGCGAGGCTTAACCTCAAGCTAACAACCTTCATGCCCGCCATTTTGACCATAGTTTGAAACGGGCATAAAAAATTCAAAAACGGTCCGATCAATGTAAATCCTTCGCGTGGTGTCTTATTATGTGACATAGTTGCAAGCAAAAATATCAAAATTTGTATTTTGCAAGTTCCTCGAAAAACCTTTCTCAGAAATGGCATATCATGTTCGAGGTTTCATGGCTTTCGGGCCAAACAACCAATGATATGGCCAGAATCACGACATAGTTTGTGATAATGTGTCTATACTGTGCACCCATATGTATCGTGGGATATCAAACAATGTTGCAGGAGGAAGTTTTTCTTTTCGTCGCACAAAAAACTCATTTTTCATTTTTGAGCGCAAAAACGGGTCGGTTTGTGAAGCAACCACCAAATGAAAGTTTTCAAATGCTACCATCCCATTTTTCATAAATAATAGGCCAACTTACATGGACAAATGTCCCAACAGGGATATCTCAAACCTTTTCGTGCACCCGTGGCAAAAAGACAAATTCCTGCCGAATCGGTAGGAAGTGGGTCCGATTTGAACTACAAGTACATGATCCGATGCCCATTATTTTTGAAAAAAAAATATTTTTAGACTCACAATATGATGTTTCTTCAGAGATCCAATGCAATTTTTGCGAGACTCAGCCCCTAGCTAAGAACCTTTAAACCCTAATTGAAACTCATATTTTGAATTATGATATTATCCCTACTATACACTAATATGAATTAGTAAATTCGTTATTTCTAAGAAATAAAAATATTTATAATTAACACTCTAAAGTGATCTACTAAATTTTATAAAAATTTAGAGGAAAAAATCAATTCTTTTGGATTTTATATGAAAAAAGATACAAAAAATTAAGAAAAAAAGGAAAAAAGATAAAAAAAACCTATCTTAACTCCATCAGCCGAGCCGGCCGAGAACTAGTCTACCGCGCGTGAGGCGTAGGCCGGCCCAAGAAAAGACCATGCCCGCTTCTATTTCTGGCGATGCCCATTTCCAGCGACAAAGCAGATTCTATAAATTAAATTAGATAACTACGGTTTCGTGTATCAAAAAATCGTGTGTCGTGGTGGTTGCACTTCCGTTTCTCCAGTTGTAGGTACCAGGTTCGAATTCCATCTTTTGTTTTTATTCATTTATTAACCAATACGGACCAGAACTTATTAAAAACGTGTACTTTAGGATTATATCATTCTGGTACTTCTAGTCTGATGGTTAGGGTCGCTCCTGGCAAGCAAAGAGTCGCGAGTTCGTCTCTCCCTTGTGCTACGCGACTATTACAACAATTGATGTGGCTGCCACATAGAAAATGACACGTAGGCACAAACAGCTAATGTGGCTGCCACATCTTCCGAAAATTTCACAACTTATAGTTACGACGATATAAAATGGTCATAATCCCTTATAAATAAGGTCCAAGATTTTGGCATCCAGGTTATGACGATTTTATATTAGACAATTATGATGATTTTTTTCAAAATCGTCATAATTATGTAGGGTTTTGGCCTCCTTAAATCTCTTACGACGATTTTGTGCAAAATCGTCATAAATTATGACGATTTTCTTTCATGTTTACTTTCAAAAGGTCATAGTATACCACATTCCTTTAGTGTAAGCAAACCAATTACCAATTTCACAACCTATTATTCTTGTACATTGCCCCGGGTTCGCTAACTCATCCTTGAAAAAATCTGACACCAAAATGTTTCGATATAAAATGGTCATAATCCCTTATAAATAAGGTCCAAGATTTTGGCATCCAGGTTATGACGATTTTATATTAGACAATTATGATGATTTTTTTCAAAATCGTCATAATTATGTAGAGTTTTGGCCTCCTTAAATCTCTTACGACGATTTTGTGCAAAATCGTCATAAATTATGACGATTTTCTTTCATGTTTACTTTCAAAAGGTCATAGTATACCACATTCCTTTAGTGTAAGCAAACCAATTACCAATTTCACAACCTATTATTCTTGTACATTGCCCCGGGTTCGCTAACTCATCCTTGAAAAAATCTGACACCAAAATGTTTCTTCCTCTCTTTTAGGGAAAATTTGAATGATTGGCCATAATAAGAAATTAAAATTAAAATGTAATCCTTCTTATAAACTATGAATGCATGTGTTTCCTAAATACTGTAATTATAAATAACAAAAAAACAAAAAATATTCAGCTACATGTATAAACAACTTATGATCAGAACCATGCATATATGCATCATACGAATCATTTGTTTCCTAGATATATAGTGTAATCACATAATTAATCATAAGAATGAAACAAAAATAGATCACAATTAATTGGTTGTGTACTAGTAGAAACAATTCAAATGTCACATAGTTCCATATGAATGTAGAATAAATTAGGGGCCTCATAAGTGTTTTTAGAGATGGAGTTGGCGAACTAAAGTACCAACAACATAACCTATATTGTTTGTGTACATTGCTGCCTCAGGTTCACTAACTCATTTCTAAAAAACCGACACCAACAAATGTGTCACCCTTTACTCTTTTGGAGCAAATTTCAATCATCGGTCATACTGGGAAATTGAAATGTAATTCTTATACACTATGAATGCAATAAAAATTCAATGTATGATCACAATTTGTTGTGTGTACGTAGTAGAAGAAACAATTCAAAGATCATAGTTCATATTAATGTAGAATAAATCTAGGGGGCTCATAAGTTATTTTAGAGATGGAGTTAGCGAACCAAAGTACTAATAGTACAACTTATATTGTTTGTGTACATTACCTCAGGTTCACTAACTCATCCCTAAAAAAACTGAAACCAACAAATGTGTCACCCCTGCAATCTTTTGGGGCAAATTTCAATCATCGGCCTTAGCGAGAAATTGAAATGTAATTCTTATACACTATGAATGCAATAACAATTCAATGTATGATCATAATTTGTTGTATGAAACACTTCAAAGATCATATATAGTTCATATGAATTTAGAATAAATCTGGGGCATCATAAGTTTTTTAGAGACGGAGTTAGCAAACCAAACTACTGATTGCGCAACTTATATTGTTTTGTGTACATTGCCATAGGTTCACTAACCCATCCCAGAAAAAATATGACACCATCATATGTGTCTCCCCTTGCAGTCTTTTGGGTAAAAATTGAATCATTGGCCTCAATAAGAAATAGAAATGTAATGTACACTATGTAACATATATGCATGTTGTGTATCAAAATCAGCACTCCATTAACATCTAGCAATCCCTAAAACCCCTAAACTCAAATATGTTACAGATCGATTAAATTTACAGCACAAGAATAACTGTATTAACAACAACAAGCTAAGTAAATGTAAATTTACTAGATGACAGATGAGCAGATATAATCAAATCTCCAAAATAATCAACCGTTCGAACCATATATATTCCCTACATCAAGAAGGCGCGCAGCAGAGAAAAAAATGTATAGACGATTGAGCAAATCCTACATATAAGCAGTGAAATCTGCGGTTGCACGACTACAGAAGCTAGCAAAGTAGTACCTCGGATGCCTCATCGGAGACCTCCTCCTCGAACTCGTTGTTCTCTATGATTGCTTCGTGGATTTGTTCATGGAGGATGGGTTCATTGATGATGAGCACCAGGTTGCCTCCGCCTGCTGCATGCACCTCATCCAGATTTGTCGTTGGCACCACAACATTGTCAGCCACCTGCTTCTCAACGACGACTGGCTGGACGGACCCCAAAGCATAGATGGTGCAGCAACAAGCGGCGTGTGTGCCCGGAGAAGCCGCCTCCTCCTGCTCGGTGACAAATGAGCCATCTGTTGCTGCGTATCCAATTGGCTTCACCTCCGGTTTGTCTCCACGGGTACGCTTCACGGCGCAACTAAGGGGAGGGCAGTGGTGCTAGCGAAGGAGATTCAACGTGCGCGAAGGTGCAGATTATGGTTTTGTGACTAGACAGATTGGGGAAAAATGACACGATCTCGTGGAAGACAAGGCCTAAAGGATTTATATATGCGGGACCATTGGTAGTCCTCGAGTGACACGCTGTGTGTGGAAAAGTGTGGGTGGGCTAGTGCACGATCTCCAATTTCTAATATCATTAACAACACACGAATGCTACCTTAGGAACATGGACAAAGTCAGTTTTCCAGACGGGTGGCATAATAGTCCGCCTCAGTAGACCCCTTGAGGCAATTAATATTTCTGACCAGCTTCAGTTGATTGATCTAGGGAGACCGTTTCTATTATCGTACGTCTCATGTAAACGTTAGAGGCGGTTCATTTTAAAGAACGGCCAAGGAAAAAGTAGTACTAGAGATGGTTCCAATTGTAAACCGACCAAGGATAGAGTTAGAGGCGGTCACAAAATTGCGACCGCCTGATATTGATGAACGCAGTTGGTAGTTTGTATTTTAGAGTTAAACCGCCTCTAGGCACCGTGACGAGGATTCAACTCGTCAAAGTCCATTTTTATGGACTTGTGTTTTGGAGAATAGGGGTGCGTTGGAGATCGGGAATGGCTAACAAACTACTGGGCCACATAGAGATAAAACAAAACTTTTTGCCCAACGCGGAGATCTCAATATCTAGCTAAGGTAGAGGCCACAAGGATTACCACTAGACACGCGGTTGCAGATTACTGATGAAGCGTGTCTGTTGATGCAGGGCAGTCCTTGTGATCTTGATCCAATCAACGATCGTCGTGGTGTTAATCGTACAACACGTCTGGTGGTATCCACACGTACAAGGAGGAGCGCCGGCAGTGAACTGCTAGGTTCAGTACGGCAGGTGGACTGCTGTGGAGCTAGGGTTTCCAATGCATGGAATGACCTAACCGTTAACCCTCCTAGGTTTCTGTGCCCCACTATATATAGAGAGTGAACGTGGGCTCCATTAACTTGTGGCCCATTCACTAAAGCCTATATAATATTAGTCACTGTGAGTCCGACTCACTGACTCAGTCCAAATCCGATTCAGGTCCAACCTAACCAAATTTTTGGTTCAGATCCAATCTGAACTTGCTCCCGCTCTTAAGTGTGTGACCCCGCAAGCTCATGACAACTTGGACATGATTGGAGTCCGACTCTCAATCGATCAATCGATAGCGGCTCCTAGCAGAACGTGTCGAATCCCAAGTACCAAAGAGTCTTGATGGCATGCCTTCCAATGTGACTGGCGTTCGAGTCCCTTTTGCCTCACGATATACCTTATCAGACTATAGGCGAATAACTGTCATCCCTTAAATAGTCCGACTCTCTTCTTGATCCGAGATAAGTGATTCTTGATATTCGACTCATAGCCTTGCCTCATCAAACATGAAGCAGAAATAATGTTTCGACTAAGCACCGGTACATAATAACAATTATTCAGTTCCATAATGAATCTGGAAGGTAAATGAAGTTGCATCGTGTCGACTTCCAATGTAGCAACTCTCACTTTGTTGCCGACTCTAATATCAACCTCGCCTCTTGCTATGCTCCTAGTTCTTACCAGTCCCTGCAACGAGTTACATATGTGAATAACTGATCCGGTATCATATACCCAAGAACTATTAGGTGCATCAGAAAGATAAATGTCTATAACATTGCAAACAAGTGTACCTGAGTCGGCAGTCATACCTCCAATCTTGGCTTTGTCGGACAAATGCTTGATGCAGTTCCTCTTCCAGTGGCCATCCACCTTGCAGTAGAAGCAAGTGGATCCGGCTGAAGGAGATGGCTTAGACCCTAAGGAAGCGCTTTGGATCGGGTCCTGAGCCTTGCCTCCTGACTTAGCCTTCTTCTTAGTCCAAGAACTCTTCTTGAACTTAGCTTTATTCAGCATCATCAACACTTGACTGGTACCCTTCTTGAGATCTGCCTCTGCCTGCTTGAGCATCCCATGCAATTCAGTGAGCTTCTTATCCATACCATGCATGTGGTAGTTCGATATGAACTGGCCATATGAACTAGGAAGAGAGTTCAGACTTATGTCCATAGCGAACTCTTCGCTAATGGGGTAGCCAAGTGTCTCAAGAGACTGAACGTAACGAACCATTTTGATCACATGCGGACTTAGTGGATCACCATCCTTAAGCTTGCAACTCAGCAAAGCCTGAGAGACTTGATACCTCTTAGTCTTAGCCTGAGCCTGGAACATACTTTGAGGCTTTCGATCATATCGTAGGCCTCAACATTCTCGAATTGCTTCTGCAAGTCTGGTTCCATGTGAGCAAGAATGACATAGATAATATTCGTGGACTCATCCTTATCCCAATGGTAGTGTTGGGGATATGCTATATGGGTATCCTTATATCATGTCTCTTATCCGGCTAACCCGGGTGGCCCATAGTCGGTAGCATGGCCTATGGCCTGCTGGGCGGCCCAGTTAGGTGGATCCAAAAGGGAGGCCCATGCCGGATAAAGGAAGGCTACGGTGGAGTCATCAACGTACCCGGAGCCTTGGAGTGCAAGATACACAAGACTAGTAATAGACGGTGTAGGACTTTGTAACCTGTCCGGCTAGGACTTTTCCCTGTAACCCTAGGAACTGGCGACTATATAAGTCGGGCCTATGGGAGCCTTTAGGGCATCGATTCACACAACCTCGCACAGCGAACCTATCTCTGTAACTCGGTGTATTGCCATTATAGTGATTTATAGTAGGAGTAGGATTCCGCTACCGTCGTGGGATCTGAACCTAGGTAAGCTGTGTTACCTCGTACCCGTCAACCGTCCGCCTTACCCCACGTCTCTAAACACGCACTGTGAGGACCCCTCCATGGCGTACTCGTCGGCAATACCACGACAGTTGGCGCCCACCGTGAGGTAAGAGGCGCTTCAGGCTCTTCAGTGGGCGAGGACCAAGATCTTCGCGGGAATCGGCAAAACCGTAGCCATCGGTCACGTTCTCTTCTCCGGCAACGTTCCGATCGTCCCTCCTAACGAGTTCTGGATCCCGGCGAAGACGAACCCTACGCGGTGTTTGATCGTTCCTATCAGAGACATCCACCTCTTCATCGGCGAAACTGACTCGGGCACTAGTTCCCTGGGAGTCGGAGGAGCATCAAGACTCGCACGAACCGCCTACGGGCAGGATACGTTCGCGGAAGGATCGATGTCGGATCTCTCTTCGGAGTTTGCCAGCAAAGATCGAAAATCATCAAGGCCCGCACGGACCGCCTACAGGGATAAATTCGCGGAAGGATCAATGTCGGATCTCTCCTCGGAGTTTGCCAGCAAAGATCGGAAAAATTCAAGGCCCACCCAAATCGCCCCTGTCCAGGATATAAAGGTGGAAGATCACTGCAAATCCGCCGGCTTCGTCCGAGCGTCTGGACAGCAGAGATCCAAGTTCGTCGGTGTGGTTACCATCTTCGATCTAGCGCGCTGCATTCAGAGAGAGGGCGAAAACCCCTGCGAATACCTGGCCAGGTGGCTCCGTATACGAGCCGATCTGGCCCACTACCCCGATGATAACGCTTTGTATCACTTCGTGGAAGGACTGGACCTTGGCACGCTTCTCCGACATTCTTTAGGACGGCAGCAGGCAACAGGACGCCTTACCCTTGAAGAGATGGTGAGCACCGTCAACATCTATGCGGAAGCTGACGCAGTAGCCCAGATGGAGCTCGCGCTCAGAGACAGAGAACCTCCGATTCAGAAGCCGCCGCCACCGCCTCTCGCCGTCATCGTGGCAGCAGCACCACCACCTCCAGCCATCGTCGAGGCCGTTGCACCTCCACCGCCCATCATCGAGGAAGTCCTGGCACCCTCCGACTCTGTCATTGACGCGCTTTATGCTGATTTTAGTGCAGATTCAGAGGAGATAGACTTCAGTCCTGAAGAGCTAGACTCCGCCTTGCAGGAGATGGAGGAGGAGTACTCGCGCGATGAGCAAGCCCACAACACCGTCACGTCTCGAGGGGTGTTCGTCACCATTGGGACGACGATGGATGAAGATCAACCCGGACGAGCTCCGCCTACGGCGCTGGAAAAGGGGAAGGGGCCACTTATTGCTGCTGACGATGATCGCGCAAAAGTCATGCCTCCCCCGCCTAACCCAGTGCAGCAACCGCAGGAACTCGGCACTGGCCCGAGCAACAACAACACCGCAAAATTGCCGCCTCCAGCATCTACGTCGGCAACAACCCAAGTTACTCCAGCTGATAGAGTGATGTACAGCAATCTCCTTGTTGAGCCACTAACCATCGCTCATATCCGGAACTTGACCCAGCTTGACGAGAAGCGCCATCAGCTGCTGGAGGAGGAGCAAGCCATCGCCGAGCAAGGCGCTAAACTAGATCGAGATCTGGTCAACGCGCAGAAATCCATAGAGAAAGCTAGAGCAATGGAGGCCGAGTACAAGACTTTGCTACAGCAGCAGAAGGCTAAGAAAGCTCAGGCTCGCGTCATCAACGATCCTGGTGTACGGCGCAACCTAGGATGGGCTCCCTCGAAGCCGGCACAGGCCAAGCCATACATTGATAGTGAAGGCGACCAGGTGATTCCCACCCCACTCCTTAACCTCGCCGTCACCAAGACCCTTCTGGAGCATGATAGATCACCTGAGGCAGTGAAACAGGTCTATGACCTAGTGGCCAAGGCGGTGAAGCAGCAGGAAAAGGCTACCTCTCAGAGGCTTGAGTCTAACCCAGCGCTCTGCCAGTATAGCCAGTACAAGCCGCCAAGAGACAGATCTCCTCTTGATGTCGGGTCCCAGACGGGTTCATCAGAACGAAGACGGAGGGATGCACGCAACAGTAAGGATGCCATCCCCATATCCTCCAACCACGGAGAAAAGGCCCGACCTCATCGCCCATCGCCACCGCCCCGATCTCCCCGACATCACGAAGATTACAAAGCTCACCATCGTACGGATATGCCCCACCAAAGCAGTGCGGCATCGTCATCCGCGACAATGCGGAGCAGACCCATCATGATGGAGAGCGCAACCAAGGACACAAGAGCAGGTCGCGCCATGACCCTCCGCGTCCGACAAGCAACCGTGACAGACGTGAGGTGTCGCAGGAGGGTAACAGCAAGAAGGCTAACCCACCGCCACCTCCGCCTCCGTCACCTCCAAGCAGTCACCATGGCGGAAGAGGCCCGCGTCGTTCACGCGGCCCATCCCCTGTTGACAAAAGGAAGAACCCGGAGCCGTACGATGCACGTTCGCGGATCGACAAGATCCACAAGGCCCGGGAGGACCTTACCTGGGACCACGTTGCTTTGGACCTGCAATACGGTCCGCAACTTACCCCAAAGGTTTCTGGATTGACAAGACCATCAAACCCTATGACGGCACCGCCAAACCAGCCACATGGTTGCAGGACTACGGCAACGCGGTGGAGATTGCCGGAGGCAACCCCAACGTCGCCGTCAAGTACCTCCCGTTAATGTTGGCAGGCACGGCCCGACAATGGATCGACGACCTGCCGGATAAATCTATCTACAACTGGCTGGACATGCAAGAAGCATTCACCGAGAACTTTGAGGGTACATACAAGCGTCCCTGCACTGTGGGCGATCTACAGTGGTGCGTGCAAGAGAAAGACGAGACATCTCGCGCCTACCTCTCCCGCTGGCTGGATATGAAGAATTCCTGCGTAGGAGTGCATGCTCAGACCGCCATGGCCGCCTTCATCGATGTGTTGGAAAGGGGCACGCTGCTCCGACATAAGCTGAAGAGCTTGCAGGACAATCACCAGCTTGACTTGAACCAGATGATTCAGTTGGCTAATGAGTTCGCAGCTGCTAACGACGATGCGCGTGGATCTTTGCCGGCAACTGCCGTTCCAACTCAAGCTCGGAGGAACAACAGTACAAAGTGGAAAACCGCTCTAGAAGAAAAGCAATCTACCGACATGGTCGCTATGACTTTTGCAGGACGAGGAGAAGGCGGACAACGTGGCCGAGGAAAGGGAGCTGGCCGTGGGCAGCAACGAGGAAGTGAAACCACCTCGGCGTCGCTCCGCGTTCCCCAAACCTACGAGGAGTACCGCGATATGCCGTGCCTTGTACACCTCGACGCCAACGGCAAGGCCACCCATACCAATCGACACTTCAAGTTCGTCAACAACCGACCCGGAGTCCGGCTACAAGCAAAGTCAGAAGAACAGACCACGAGGCAAGGGCAAAGGGAAGAAGAAGGAGGAGGAGTCCAAGGATTCAAGTGACATGGACAAAGATGTTGACCCTAAGCACACCGCCAAGAGCGATGACAAGGGCAAGAACCCTTCGCAAAGAAGGCTCCAGTCTACCACACTTTCCTTGGCACCCCCACCGTCCGACAACAGAAGACCTCTCTGAGGATCCTGATGGCCACTCTCCCTCCAGTCCCCCAGTACCTGCGCTGGTCGGAAGTTCCAATAACTTGGGACAGGACGGACCACCCAGACCTTGTGCCCATGGAGAACCAGTACGCCATGGTCAGCAGCCCATTGATTGATGGCGTGGAGTTCACCAAGTGCATGGTGGATAGTGGAAGCAGCATCAACATCATGTACCTGGATACACTTCAGAAGATGAACTTGATGGAGGCAAACCTAAGACGGACCAACACTGTTTTCCACGGCGTAGTTCCTCGTCGGGAAGCTCGGTCCCTTGGGTGCATTACACTTCAGGTAGCCTTTGGCGATGTTAATAATTACCGTCAAGAGCGCATGACCTTCGAGGTGGTCCCCTTCAAGAGCGTGTACCACGTCATATTCGGCCGCGACATATTCCACACGTTCATGTCCAAGCCATGATTCTTCTACAACAAACTCAAGATACCCAGACCAAACGGTATTATCACCTTATCCGGAAGCTTTACCAAGGCAAGGGACTGCGAGATCAACGAAGCAGCCGTTGCAGAAGTTGTCCTCTACAACGAAGAATTCAAAGAGATCCAGAGCAAGGTCAATGACTTAGAGATGCCCGCGTCGAAGAAGCAGATCTCCGACTCCGCTCCTGCGTTCAAGGCCGCCATCGAAACCAAGCCGGTAGAACTTGTGGTAGGCGATGCCTCCAAGACCATCGCCATTGGGACGAACCTGGATCCCAAATAGGAAAGCGCGCTCATCGAGTTCCTCCGTGAGAATAGGGACATCTTTGCCTGGCAACCTGCCGACATGAAAAGTGTACCTAGGGAACTTACCGAGCACAGCTTAAACATTGATCCAAAATGCAAACCAGTGAAACAACCTCTACGACGCTTTGGAGATGAGAAGAGACGCGCCATTGGCAAAGAGATAGCTAGGTTACTTAAGGCTAGATTTATCCGAGAAGTCCTTCACACCCAATGGGTGGCCAATCCTGTACTTGTCCCCAAAAAGGGAACCACTGAATTAAGAATGTGCATTAACTACACCGGCTTGAACAAAGCATGTCCCAAAGATCCGTTTGCTTTGCCTCGCATTGACCAAGTCATTGACTCGACGGCTGGCTTGGAGCTTTTGTGTTTTCTCGATGCATACTCAGGATACCACCAGATCAAGATGAGGAAGTCGGACCAATTGGCCACTTCGTCCACTACCCCATACGACACGTTTTGCTATGTCACGATGCCCTTTGGGCTGAAAAACGCAGGTGCTACCTACCAGCGGACAATGCAATGTTGCCTTCACGACCAAATTGGTCGGAACGTTCACGCCTATGTGGACGATATCACGGTGATGTCTAAAAAGTCAAATGACTTAATCTCCGACTTAAAAGAAACCTTTGAAGTGCAACATGATGCTCAACCCCAAGAAGTGCGTCTTCGGGGTTCCAGCCGGCAAATTGTTGGGCTTCATCGTTTCCCAACGTGGAATCGAGGTCAACCCGGAGAAAATCAAGGCCATCTTAAACATAAACCGTCCAACATGCCTAAAGGACATTCAATGACTAACAGGTTGCGTTGCAGTAGTTAGTCGGTTTGTCAGCCGACTTGGAGAGAAGGCTCTGCCACTGTACAAGTTGCTGAAGAAGGCGGACAAATTCACGTGGACGGACGAAGCAGATGCATCATTGAAGAAGCTCAAGGAGATTCTTTCCTCAGCGCCCATCCTTGGAGCACCCGAGCCTGGAGAGCTCCTGTTAATTTACATGGTGGCAACCAACCGGGTTATCAGCATCGTCGTCGTGGTAGAGCGGAAGGAACCAGGCTATGAGCATGGAGTTCAATGACCAGTTTACTACGTGAGCGAGGTCTTGACAGAGTCCAAGCAGCTTACCCACACTACCAAAAGATAGCTTATGGAGTATTCCTCGCTTCTCGGAAGCTGAGGCATTACTTTCAGGAGCTCCCAATCACAGTGGTGAGCAAGACTCCACTGTCCGACATTATCAATAACAACGACGCTACAGGAAGGGTCGCGAAGTGGGGCATTGAACTTGCCGCCTTCGAGATAACCTACAAGAGACGCGATGCTATCAAGTCACAATTCTTGGCGGATTTTGTTGCAGATTGGACGGAGATGCCAGACGCTACTCCGTTGCTAGAACCAGAGTACTGGGTGATGCACTTTGACGGATCAAAGCTGCTCAATGGCTCGGGGGCTGGTGTATTGCTGCAGTCACCAACAGGAGACAAGCTACACTACATTTTGCAGATCCACTTCGAGGCTACAAACAACATGGCGGAGTATGAAGCACTCATTCACGGATTACGTGTAGCCAAGATATTGGCATCAAGCGCATATATTGCTGTGGAGATTCCGACTTGGTTGCCCAGCAGGTGGCTGGCACCTGGAACGCGCGGAACCCTATGATGGCGGCATATCGAGACGAAGTGGACGAGATAGCCAAGAGCTTCTTGGGCTACGAAGTTAAGTATGTGCCTAGGGAGCAAAACGAGGCGGCTGATCTGCTGTCTAAGATTAGATCAGGGCGCAAGCGAATTCCGCCAGGAGTTTTCCTAGAGCACCTGCGCACACCATCCGTGAAGGGAGCCAACATCGACAACCCGGATAGAGTTGACTCTTTCGTCAACATGGTGACCAAGGTCCCTCCGGCTTGGATAAAACCATTCATGGAATACCTCGAACACGGAACTTTGCCCGACGATGAAGTCGAAAGATGGCAAATAGTACGGCGAGCAAAGGGTTATACCATAATCAATGGGCAACTCTATAAAAGGAGCACTACTGGTGTATACCTAAAGTGTGTTTCCCAGCTCGAAGGTATGGAAATCCTGCGCGAAATCCATCTCGGAGATTGCGGGCATCACGCCGCTCCTCGATCGTTGGTCGCGAAAGCCTTCCGGCAAGGATTCTACTGGCTGACCGCGAAGGCGGACGCTGACAAGCTGGTTGATACATGCATGGGATGCCAGTATTATGCCCGACAACCACATGTTCCTGCTGAAGAATTGCGAACAATACCAATAACTTGGTTGTTTGCAGTCTGGGGGCTAGACATGGTGGGACCGTTACAGACGGCACCTTGTGGGTTTATGCATCTGCTTGTAGCAGTTGACAATTCACCAAATGGATAGAAGCTAAACCCATTAGAAAACTTGATGGGGCAACTGCCCTCAGGTTTGTCCGGGATTTAGTGGTGAGATTTGGTCTCCCACATAGCATTATCACCGACAACGGAAGCAACTTGTCACTCGGAGAAGTGGAGGCTTATTGCTGGGAGAAAGGCATCTGACTTGACCTTGCATCTGTGGCACACCCACAATCCAATGGTCAGGTTGAGCGAACCAATGGATTAATCCTGCAGGGAATCAAGCCACGTCTTGAGGCGCCGCTACATAGAGCAGCTGGAGCCTAGGCGGAAGAATTGCCATCTGTGCTGTGGAGTTTACGAACTACACCCAACACATCCACCGGCTACACCCCTTACTTTATGGTATATGGAGTAGAAGCCATCTTGCCTTCCGACATCCTCCACAATGCACCAAGAGTTGCCGCCTACGACGAGGATGACGCTGAAGAATCCAAACGCCTAGATGTGGACCTTCTCGAGGAGGAGCGCGTTTTGGCATGCCAAAGATCCGCCATCTACCAGCAGAAGCTACGCAGCTACCATAGTCGCCGCGTTCGGCATCGCTCGTTTAAAGAGGGGATTTGGTGCTCCGACTTAAGCAGAAGAAGTCACACAAATTATCCCCGCCATGGGAAGGACCGCTCATCATAAGCAAGGCGCTGCTCAATGGATCTTACTACCTTGTTGACAATCGTGAAATAAAGGATAGACCCAATGAGGATCATAAGCGTAAGCGACGTGACCCGGATGATGACTACCCGGAGCTTGATCGGCCATGGAACATAGCACAACTACGTCCTTTTTACACTTAGCATTTTTTATCTAATTGTGTACCTCTTATATGATCAATGAAATAAAGCTCTTTGGTTCACTCATATTTCTGAGTCTTTTACCTCCTTTAGTGTTCATTTTTGGATCATGTAAAACCTTTATGCACAAGTTTTACGTTTGCACTTGTGAAAATTCTGCCTACGGGCGTTAGCTTAAGTTTTCTGGTCCACACGTTCTTTGACGTTTTTATGTGGTTCTGGAGTAGTGACTTTTGGCACTTGTTGTCGGTGATTTTGTGCTCGGGTTATTGACGGTGCCATTGGGCATCATCACCTAAGTACATGGTTCCGACAATGAGTCTTCGGACTCAAGAAAAGTCAAGCATAAGAACCAAATTAATGGATAAGCCAGCACTTGCTTAAAAAATACTCCCTCCATTTTAAAATATAAGATGTTTTAGATTTGTAAAGAAGATGAATCTAGACTTGTTTTAGTATATAGGTTCACTCAACTTTGGAATGAATCTACACACTAAAAGAAGTCTAGATTCATTTTCTTTACAAACCTAAAACATCTTATATTTTGAAACGGAGGGAGTATATACATGCTCGAAATTAGTTCTTAAGTAGCAGGACATAACAACCATTGTTTTCCGCCTTAAGATACATGACCAAGTTTTTTCGCGCATACACCAAAGGTGAGACAAATATTACATAGTGTTTTTCATTCCTTGGGCACAGGAGACTTGGAAGCAGCATCGTCACCATCCGGAGAATCGCCCTCAACGTCGGCGCTATGATGAGACTCGGAGGAATCTTGGTTGACATTGTCGATGGTGTTCATGGGCACGAAGACGTCGATATCCACCGACTCGGCAACTCTGGTGTCATAACCCGCGAGTGATGAGAAGATGGCTTCATGATCAATCTCTTTGCCGTCATCGTTAACGTCGAGGATACCAGAGGTCACCGTGTCGATGTCGGCACCTTCGTAGTGTGCCTTCACCATTGACAACGCCATCCTTGCGCCAGCCTGTGCACATGAAGCTTTCCAGCTCGTGTAACGCTCGGGGGCTCGACATAGAATCTCCGAGTACTTCGTCACGGAGTTTGAGGCCTTGATGTATATCTGGAGGGACTTGGCAATCTCTTTGGCTTGGGTGATGGCGGTGTTGATAAAATTGCCGGCAAGAACCATGCATTCCTTGTCTGAAGGAGGCGAGCAGGTTAAACCCATAGGAGCTACAAATTCCGACAAGGAGCGCATGAGTTCAATAAATTCAAAGAATAAAGACTACAGAAATACAAGGCAGAGGAAACTTACTAAAGATGCTGGCCTTAGCCTACCAGAGGGTGTCCGCCAAGGATTCTTTCTCTTGTTGGAGGATCTTAAATGCCTCGCTGTGGCGTTGGTTTTGCTCATCAGCAGCTTGCTTCTGATCTTTTAAGATCGCAAGCTCCTCCTTCAAGTGATTGATTTCCATGGAGGCAGAGTCCTGCAGGCCCTTCATGGAATCTTCATGCATTTTCAGCATTTCCTTCCTCTCCTCCTTAAGGATCTTGTTCTCGCTGTCCAGCTGCTGGATGTGCTTGGACTGCTCGACAATGTCCTTGGCCTTGGCGACATGTTCTGCAAGTCGGAGAAAACAAAGTACACAGTGAGTACTCGGAGAATGTGGGCAAAAAACAAGACGGAATGCGCAAAAAGAAAACAGACTCTTGTTTTTGATGATCTGTTCCTTCAAGATGGCAGTTTTACCCTTTTCGGCTTCAAGATCTGCGCGCATCTTCTGGTACTTATCGTTGGCCATGCCCCTGCGAGCATTCTCGTTCTATGGAAAAAAGGAAAAAGTTAAACCGTTGTTTAGTCTTCTTGGAGGACCTAGTCGGAAATTTTCCACCTAGGCGCTCGGGGGCTACAGCGAGAGTTATTTACTTAGCAATATACTTAGCTTTTATTTAAGCATCTAGTCAGAGCTAATTCAGTTCTCGATTAGAAGCTTGGGGGCTACAGTATAAAGTTTTTAACTCGGAAAATGCTTAGCTTTTCTTTAAGCATCTAGTCGGAACTAATTCAGTTACAACTAGAGGCTTGGGGGCTACGGTATTGAAAATTATAAACACTGCGTATGCTACTCTTAAAGCATCTAGTTGGAATAGTTTGTTCCATCTAAATGCTTGGGGGCTACAGTGAGAGTTTTTTCTAACTTAGTCACTCTTAGAGCATATAGATGCAAAACCTATGGTTTTCCGTCTACATCCTCGGGGGCTACAGTAGGATACTCATATGAAATGCAAAAGGCCAAGTAAAACTTTCAAGTGCAATGATCTTGAGGTTTGTAGTGCTCTCGGCTAGCAGCTTGCCAAAGGAGATGTTATTTCCTTACAAGATGTTCGCTTGTCGGAGGAGCTCCTCAAGACCACACGTCGGAGATGACGGTACTCCTCCAGGAACCAGAGTTGTGTTACTCGGCGTAAGCACCGGGTAAACTATCTTCGGAAACTCAAAGGGTTTCTGGGGAGCAGGGGCACCGCCTTCGGCAGAAGTACCAGCTTCCACCACCGCCTTGCCGCCACCGATGGCATCCTTAGCCGGAGCTTCATCCATTTGTTGAGCGGTGCTCTCCTGCGTTGCCTACTCGCCGACAACAGCGAGTTCGGTAGAGGCACCAGAATCCACTTCCATGACGGAAGGGCCTGGTGCCTCCTTAGCTTGTGAGCTTGTTGGGGCGGACGAGGGCTTGACGGCAGGAGTAGAAGGGGCGATGGTGGGGGAGGCATCACGATGCAGCATATCCTTGATATTTCGAGAAGCCCCCAAAGTTTTGGAGGTCTTCTTGAGGCTGGTCGTGGCTTTCTTTCTGAAACGTGCAAATGCATAAGTACAGGAACAAGACAGACATATAGACAATGTCGGAGAATGAGAAGCTTACACTAGGGGGGTGCTTTGGCAAAAATCCTGGTGGTTTTTCTCTTTTCCGCCTCCAGGGCGGTGGTAGTCTTTTTGGAGGCTCCACCCTCCGTCTTCTTCTTCTTGCCTCCGTCGGTAGCGTTAGAGGTGGAGCTCTTCCGCTTCCGCGCCAACGGAGCTTCGGCGTCGGACACGACCGTGACTTCCTTCATCTTTGGATCGTAGATTTGAGGGGCCATGCTCATCTCATCTATGTCGCTAAGTTGTTAAGTAAGAAATCACCGTGTTAGATAGGATGATATTTGCAAGACGGAAAGACTGGAGTATATGTCGTACACGGAAAATAAATACCTACCTTTGGGCACTTGCCATCTACGAACATGTCATAGGTGATGGTGAAGCCACGCTTATTATCCTTCACCTTGACGATGTCCTTTAGGTGGAGCTTGACGGAGTCGCTCGAGAAGTTATCGACGGAGATCCGGAGGCTATCCCTTCGATCACTGGTATACTCGTGCATATACTTCATGAGGTGCTGCAGAGGTTGGATTCGCCTGATGAACCAGCACATGGCTACGTCCAAGCCGGATAAACCCGTCTCTACGAACCATTCGATCTGCCTTATAGCGCGGGAAGCGTCGAGGTCGGAAGGAACGGAGGCTTGGGATCTCCATGTGGAAACTTCAGCGGCGGCTCCATCCGTGAAGTCCGGGTACGTCACTTCTCGGCCCGCCAGAGGAATGTCGGGGCCGTAGAAGTATGTCCGCTGCCAATTCTTGCAGGACTCGTGGCCGACGATGTCGGGGAACCTGCCAGGTCGAATCTTGAAGCTTATGGTGCCGAAGTTCCTAAGCTCCTCCTTGCTATGCCCGGCTTCACGTTTGACGGTGAAGAAGTACACGAACAAGTCTAACCTAGGCCTTATCCCTAGATAACCCTCGCAAAGTGCCGCGAAGTTGCTAAGCACTAGGATTCTATTGGGGGAGAGGTTATGGGGCTGGACCTTGTAGTGGTTTAAGACGGAGAGGAAGAAGTGGGAGATGGGCAGAGAAACGCCGCGTACCAGCTGAGCCTTAAGGTACACCTTTTCTCCGACTTGGGGAGAAGGTGTCACCTCGCTGGCCGGCGCCGCCCGCCAGGCGAGCCCCTCCGTCGCAGGGAGGTAGCCTTCGGCGACCATCTCTTGGATGTCGCGGTCGGTGATGTCCGAGCCGCGCCAGTCGCCCTTATGCGAGTCTGGATCTTCCTCCAGTGGCTCTAGCGCCGCCAGATTTTGGTCGCCGCCGGTGGACTCGATCACCGCTGATGCGGGGATGACCAAGCCCTCTGGGGGCACGACGATAGAGCTCGCCGGCTTTGCCGCGGCTTCGCTCGATGCCGCCATGGATGGGGATGTGCTGCTGCTCGCCATGGAGTGAAAGATGGACGCGATTGGTGCAGATGGAAGCTAGGGTTTTCTCGAGGTTTCTCGCGGAGAGCTCAAGGAGGCGCACGGCTGGAGGAAGACGATGATGCAAGGAGAATGAGGTAAAAAGTGGAATATGCCCCACGGTTAATATGCGAGGAGAATGAGGTAAAAAATTGGATATGACTGTGTTCTCTGCATGTGTGAGTTACGAGGCGTCGCTGACCTAAGTCTACGTCGTCCTAGTTGACATGGGTAGATGAGCTGTCACATCGAAGATTCCGGCATAGACGTATTTAATCCGACTACGGAAGTGTACAATAGAAGATTCAGCATTTCTCTGGCTTACAAGTCGAAGACGGAGAAAAACCTTGCAGGGTTCTTTGGGAGGACTACAAGATGTTGCTTGACGATTTGCCGACATCCATCTAGACGGAGCATTCCACGTGAAGAGGCAAGACGGTGCAAGATCTCGGAGTTCTCCAGGGGATACTGTTGGGGATATGCTATATGGGTATCCTTATAGTATGTCTCTTATCCGGCTAACCCGGGTGGCCCATAGTCGGTAGCATGGACTATGGCCTGCTGGGCGGCCCAGTTAGGTGGATCCAGAAGGGAGGCCCATGCCGGATAAAGGAAGGCTACGATGGAGTCATCAACGTACCCGGAGCCTTGGAGTGCAAGATACACAAGACTAGTAATAGACGGTGTAGGACTCTGTAACCTGTCCGGCTAGGACTTTTCCCTGTAACCCTAGGAACTGGCGACTATATAAGTCGGGCCTATGGGAGCCTTTAGGGCATCGATTCACACAACCTCGCACAGCGAACCTATATCTGTAACTCGGCGTATTGCCATTATAGTGATTTATAGCAGGAGTGGGATTCCGCCACCGTCGTGGGATCTGAACCTGGGTAAGCTATGTTACCTCGTACCCGTCAACCGTCCGCCTTACCCCACGTCTCTAAACACGCACTGTGAGGACCCCTCCATGGCGTACTCGTCGGCAATACCACGACAGGTAGGCATTATTGGTGGAAGCGACAGTCGCATTCTCATCCGGCTCATCTGGAAGTGGGTTGTCTAGGACATGGTTCTTCTTTTCTTGTTTGAGAAAAATTCTCAAATTTCGATACCAGTTGGTAAAATTAGTGTCGTTCAGTTTATCTTTCGCAAGAATGGTTCTCAAAGCAAAACCGGATATCTAATGGTGACTGTTACTTGGTGCCACGATCTACAACAAAAAATAGGCAAAAACACTTTAATATTTTTATGCTCCCACTAGAACCAACACCCCTCCGATGGTTACTTAATGATTCGGGATCCTAGATAAGCAAGTCGGCTAGTGATATTTAACATCACTTCTAGTCGTCAAGTGATCTAGGTAGACAACTCCTTGTCAATCGTATCTCATACGACTCCTGTTAGTTGGGTGGAATCACATGTCCCGAATCCCGTCCGACTTTTCCCCAAGCCCCACAACCGTTGTGATAGACCCGTCTAGCTTACCGAGTGTTTCAGTTGGAAAGAATTGGCAGCACCTCAATTTTATGAGACCACTACCAAAAAATGTCCGACTTGTGATGGTGCAAACACTGGCGGGAAAACTGACTAGACCTTCTTTGATGGATTAAATTTTACCGACTATCTAATAGAGGTAAAACAGAGACATATCAATAACACAAAATAAAGTAATTATAATGTGAAATGGTATGGCTCTCTTCATGATGATTTCCATCTCCACAAAGTCTATAATCCACCTCGTGCCAACTCTTGTCACTTGCCATCTTACTCCATGTCACCGACACGTACATCGACTTACATGCCATTCGGTTTCTCCAAACAGCTACACTAGCTTAGTAAAGTAAATTACATATAGAATCCGACATGCAGGTCCTTATACAATAATATGACATCACCTAGGATCCAGTCGGCTAACAAAACCGTGTTTCACAGATCACGTATGGATCACACACATACATCACATGCACATGAACCATACCATCCACAACTTCCCGCAAAACAAGTTATGCATAGATATGCTATATACCGGCATTGTGAAACTCGCAACGACATCTAAGACACTACGACAGGGTGAAGCTGGCGGTCCCGCTAAACTCTAAGTCAGTGATCCCCAACTCGGACTGTCCAACAACCTCAGGTCTAAGGATTACATTGATTGAGATATACAAATGTCAACTTGTTCGTTGTACCTCAATATGGGTCAATCCAACTTGCTAAAATCTTTAGATGAATTTGTATAATTTGGAATAGCATCTCCATGCCCATGACAAGTGGAACCGAGTCATCAGCCGACTTTCACATTGGTCTAAGTTGTGTGTCCAGCACAACCTCAATGACCAAGGATATTTAGTACAAACAATATGAATGCATAGTTCCACAACTGAATCACATTTTCAATGATACACATCAAATGTTTATACAAGGACAACTTAATATCTTTATGAATACAATGGGAAATATCATCATACATGATTGCCTCTAGGGCATATTCCCAACAGTCTCCTACTTGTACTAGAGTCAATCTTCTGACATCAAATGTCTAGGCATCTAATGCCCATAGCTCTCAGGTGCTCCGCATGCTTTGGCTATGGTAATAGCTTTGTCAACGGATCTGCAATATTTGCATCCGTGTGTACCTTGCATAACTTGATATCACCCTGATCCACGAACTGGCGAATCAGGTGGTGATACATCCAAAACGTATCTACTTTCCCGAAGACTTTTGTTATTGTTTCTGCTCTAAACTTGTGTGATTTGGATACAAATAACACGGACTGACGCAATTTTTAGCAGAATTGCATTGGTGTCTAGTTTTTGTGCAGAAAATCAACTTTCAGGAAAAATCCCGGAAAATATGCCAAAAATCCTATTTTACCAGAAGACTCACGGATCCAGAAGACGAGACGGAGGAGAGCCACGAGGGGCCCACACCCCATGTCCGGCAGGCAGGCCTGGCCACGCCTGGAGGGGGTGTGGCCACCTCAGGAACCCCCTTGGCCTCCCTCTTCGCCTACATAAAGCCTCCTGACCTAAAAACTCAGGGGGGGTCGATGTTTTTTCAGAAAGACTTCCTCTGCGCCGCCACCACCAGAAACCGTGATTCGGAATCAGAAACTCCGTTATGGCACCCTGCCGGGACGGGGATTTGGAGGAGATCATCGCCATCATCATCACCGATGCCTCTCCATCAACCATCCATGTTTCCCCCATCCATGAGTGAGTAATCCCCTATTATAGGCTATGGGGATGGTAGGGATTGGAGGACTTCTATCATGTAATCAAATAAGATTGTTAGAGCATGGTGCCTAGTACATTTATTAGTGCTATTTGACTTTGTTGCAACTTGTTGTGCTTAATGCTTGTCACTAGGGCCCGAGTGCCATGATCTCAGATCTAAACTTATTATTGATTCATTATGATAGTATTGTTTGTGATCTTATCTGCAAGTTGTATACACATATCATTGTCCGGAACCAAAGGCCCCGAAGTGACAGAAATTGGATAACTGGAGGGGATGGCTGTGATGAGGATCACATGTATTCATGGAGTGTTAATGCTTTGCTCCAATACTCTATTAAAAGGAGTACCTTAATTGCCAATAGATTCCCTTGAGGCCTCGCTGCAACGGGCTGGCTGGACAAAAGATGTTGTGCAAGTTCTGATTGTGAGCACGTATGACTGTATATGGAACACATGCCTATGATTGTTTAGTACTTGGATTGCTTTATATTATTTATCTGCAAATGCCCTATACCTTGAAGTTACATGAATAGTCTTGTCGATGCAATGCCCATCCATCCATCCCTATACCTACCACACTCAAATCCTACTACTTGCTACTATTGTTACTTCTGCCTTTGTTTTACTGTTCCTGTTACTTTGCTATTGCTACTACAAAACTGTTGCTACTAATAAACTACTGTGAGCAAGACTATTTCCAGGTGCAGCTGAATTGACAACTCAGTTGTTAAGGCTTATAAGTATTCTTTGGCTCCCCTTGTGTTGAATCAATAAATTGGGTTATGCTACCCTCAAAAACTGTTGCGATCCCCTATACTTGTGGGTCATCAGGTGGTACCGCATGAGTATGTGTTTGTTCTTCTGGTGTTGTCTATGTTCCTTGGCTTGTGCAATAGCACCATTGTTGTCACAATACACGTCTAACGGATTGGACGAGCCCTAAACCACACCAAGATCCATGAGGAAATTCCTCATCCAAATAGCTTCCTTTGCTGCCTCTAAGGCGGCAATATACTCAGCCTCTGTTGTAGATGCAGATACGGTCACTTCCTTGGAACTCTTCCATCTCACTGCCCCTCTATTTATAACAAACGCATACCCGGATTACGAACGAGAATCATTAGAGTCGGTAAGACAACTCGCATCTGTGTAACCCTTTACACTGAGTTCATCATCACCTCCATAAACCAAAAACATATCCTTAGTCGTTCTCAAGTACTTTAGGATATTTTTAGCCACTGTCCAGTGGATTTCTCCAGTATAGGCCTGGTATCTATTCACAACACTTACAGCATAGGAAACAACCAGTATAGTACAAATCATGGCATACATGATGGATCCGACTGTCGAGGCATACAGAATCGCACTCATCCGACTCCGCTCATTAGTTGTCGAAGGACACTGGGTCTTGCTAAGTTTTACTCCATGGGACATCGGTAAGAACCCTTCTTAGATGATTCCATGTTGAACTTCTTCAACAGTTTTTCCAAATAAGTACTCTGACTCAATCCAATGAGCCGTCTTGATCTATTTCTATAGATCCGGATTTCGAGAATATATGTTGCTTCACCCAAGTCTTTCATTGAGAAAATCCTTTCCAATGATTCCTTGGTTTCTTGAAACATCTGTACATCATTTCCAATCAATAATATGTCATCCACATATAATATTATAAAGTATACTTTGCTCCCACTAAACTTCTTGTATAAACAAGAATCATGATCACTCTTGATGAAGCCAAACGATTTGACTACCTCATTAAAGCGTATATTCCAACTCCGGGATGCTTGCTTCAACCCATAAATGGCTTTCTAAAGTTTGCACACCTTATCAGCATTAACCGGATCAACAAAACCCTTGGTCCATATCATATTCACGTCCTTGGTTAAATTTCTGTTGAGGAAAGCTGTTTCGACATCCATCTGCCATATCTCATAGTCGAAATAGGTTGCTATGGATAACATGATCCGGACTGACTTAAGCATCGCTACGTGCGAGAGAGTATACTCGTAGTCAACTCCTTGAACCTATCAGAACCCCTTCGCGACAAGCCATGCTTTATAGACGGAAACATTTCCATCCATATCATTTTTCTTCTTAAAGACCCATTTGCACTCGACGGGTCTTGCAATGTCTGGCAGATCAACCAAGTACCAAACTTGATTCTCATCCATGGAGTTTAACTCGAATATCATGGATCCAAGCCATGACTTGGAATTGGATCCCACCATCTCTTCCGAATAAGTTGTCGGATCATCACCGTCTAACAGTAACACATCACGAACACTTTGTAATCTTGTCGATCTTTGTAGTACAGGTGTCTCTGCCGGCTCAGCTACCACGATCGGCTCATCCTCCAAGGTTTTTGCCGACTCGCTACTAGCTAGTTCCTCTCGAATTTCTTTGAGCTACACCTTGCTCCCACTGACTCCCCGACTAAGAAATTCTTTCTCTAGGAAGACACCGTTCCGAGCGGCAAACACTTTTCCCTCTTCTCGGTTGTAGAAGTAGTAACCCAAGGTTTCCCTTGGATATCCTATGAAAATACACTTATCCGACTTGTCCGTAAGCTTGTTCGACTGAAGTCAGTTGACAAACGCTTCACAACCCCAAATCTTGAGAAAAGACAAACTCGGCCTTTTGCCTATCCACATCTCATGCGGTGTCTTCTCTACCGACTTTGATGGTACACTGTTTAGTGTGAACGCTGCAGTTTCTAGACAATAACCCCAAAATGAAGGCAGATCTGTCTGACTCATCATTGATCGTACCATGTCCAACAAGGTGTGATTCCGCCATTCTGAGACATCGTTCCTCTACGGCATTCCCGGCGGAGTCAGTTGGGGAACTATTCCACAAATCTTCAGATGGTCATCAAACTCGTGGCTCATGTACTCGCCTCCTCGATCCGACCGAATAAACTTTATTTTCTTGTCGAGTTGATTTTGTACTTCATTTTGGAATTCCTTAAGCTTTTCAAAGGTTTTCGACTTATGCTTCATGAATTACATATATCCATATCGACTCAAATCATCGATGAAGGTAATGAAGTACTCATAACCACCCCTGGCTGTCATGCTCATTGGTCCACATACATCACTATGTACTAGTCCCGACAAGTCGGACACCCTTTCGCAACTCTTTGCAAAAGGTATCTTGGTCATTTTACCGAGTAGGCAAGATTCGCATGTCTCGAGCGACTCCAAGTCGAACAATGTTAGGAGTCCATCATCATGGAGCTTCTTCATGCGTTTCCAACTTATATGACCAAGCCGACAGTGCAAAAGTAAGTTATATTCAGATCATTTGGTTTCAACCTTTAACATTTATGTTATAAACCGGCTCAGCATCAAGATTCAAAATAAATAACCCGTCCCGGGTCGGTGCAAAGACATGAAACATATTATTCAAATACAAAGAACAACCATTATTCTTGATATTCGAATCATAGCCTTGCCTCATCAAACATGAAGCAGAAATAATGTTTCGACTAAGCACTGGAACATAATAAAAATTATCCAGTTCCATAATGAATCTGGAAGGTAAATGAAGTTGCATCGTGCCGACTTCCAATGCAGCGACTCTCGCTTTGTTGCCGACTCTGATATCAACCCCGCCTCTTTCTATGTTCCTAGTTCTTACCAGTCCATGCAACGATTTGCAGATGTGAATAACTGATCTGGTATCATATACCCAAGAACTATTAGGTGCATCGGCAAGATAAATGTCTATAACATTGCAAACAAGTGTACCCGAGTCGAAAGTCATACCTCCACTCTTCGCTTTGTCGGCCAAATACTTGATGCAGTTCCTCTTCTAGTAACCATCCACCTTGTAGTAGAAGCAAGTGGATCCAGCTGAAGGAGATGGCTTAGTCCCTAAGGAATCTCTTGGTACCGAGTCTTGAGCCTTGCCTCCCGACTTATCCTTCTTCTTAGTCTAAGAACTCTTCTTGAACTTAGCCTTATTCTACACCATCAACACTTTGCTGGTGCCATTTTTGAGATCCGCCTCTGCCTGCTTGAGCATCCCATGCAATTCAGTGAGATTCTTATCCATACCATGGATGTGGTAGTTCGATATGAATTGACCATATGCACTAGGAAGAGAGTTCAGAATTATATCCGTAGCGAACTCTTCGCTAATGGGGTAGCCAAGCCTCTCCAGAGACTGCACGTAACCAACCATTTTGATCACATGCGGACTCAGTAGATCACCTAACATGGTTATACCCTACGGGTACACGACATTGGTATACCTGGTCCAGCCCAAGGAAGGCCCACGACAAGATACGCGGCCTGCGGAGGTTTTCAAGTGGCCCAAGCCCATGACGTCTTCGGATCCTTGGAGAGCAAGACTAGAATAGATAGAATCTTGAAGGAGACAAACCCTAATCTGTAACCGACTCGACCTACGCCCGGGACCTGCCTATCTATATAAAGGCTAGGAGGGCACGGCGAGGAGGACGACTCAACTCACCTCATACGCACCTCACGCTAGATTGCACCTGCGCATCCTTGTAACCTTCGGTTCCGCCGTAATCAAGAGCAGAGAAGCAGGAGTAGAGTTTTCCCTCCGGGGGCCTGAACCTGGGTAAACCTCGTGTCCCCGTGTTACTGGTCTGTTAACCATTCCATGATCTCCAGCATCCCCATATTCTCCAAAATCCAAGTCCATAACAATGGGCATTGACGAGATCGTACCTCGTGAATTGGCGTCGTCTGTGGGAGCTGGGGGCACTGATTGTGCGATCGTGACGGTCCCATCCGAAGCGATCTACAACTCATCGGCAACGGAGAGACATCTCCTCTTCGGCACCTTCGACTTCACCGCCCACTCGCCAGCCACCATGAGGGATTTCGAGCCCGTAGGCGACGGGCTCAAGATTCTGTTCGGGAGCTTATGCTTCTAGGTGGGGCAGACTGGCACCCTCCGCTTCCCAGAGCGGGTGCCGCCACCATCCATCAGTCCCACTTCGTGGGTCCCACCCATCGTCATGCTACGCACGTCGACACTGACAGATGAGTCATACAATAGCAGCTGCTGCAACTCAGATTTGTGCGGCCCTCCCTCATACGAAGGATCTACGGTTCTGGAACCGAAAGATGCGGCAACAGCGATCCAACCCGCGGACTCTACCAATGCGTTGTGGTCATCCAAAGCGAAGTAGAACTGCCACCAAGTTCGAGCGCAACAAATCCACCGCCCAACCCAACCCTCAACCCACAAGCTGGGAACGGAGGAAACAGAGGAAACCCACCCCTCCAGCCCAACAAAGGTGCTACTAACGCCTACCAGAAGATCTACCTCAACAAGGATGGATGGCGCCAGGCACGCGAATCCGTGGCGGGCAACAGGATCCTACCTGTGAATGCTTCATGGGATCTACTGATGGCATACCACCTCCTCCTCATCGGCGAGCATAACTGACAGGTAAAACTGCAGGAGGAGCTCGACAAACGCAAGCGCATGGCTTCAGAGTCTAGCAAGCGGCGAGCTGCGCTCTCCGCCGTTGGTGGCTCCAGTTCGCACGACAACCATGCCAACAAGCATCGCTCTCGCACAGAGCACATGGACCCCGCCGCATGACGCGAGGTCACCAGAACCCTCAACACGTCCTTCATGGCGATGGACGCCAACGGCAACATCACTTAAAAAACGCCACAGGCTACGATCATGGCAGCCACCACCTATCTTGCGTCCCATCCGCCTACGGCGGACGACCCAAAGATGGCCATGCACAAGTCCTCACTAGCTGGGCTTGGACTCGTCGGAGTTGCGTTTCACGATGAGGCTCCTGCGGAGCCAAAAAAGAAAGCTGTGGTCAGATTCAACCGCAGCCCCACACCCTCATCCGACGAGGACGAGCATGATTTGCCCCGACGTCACAAGAGCCCAAGGCGTCGCAGCAATGACTACGATGCTCGAAACGACCTTACCCAATGCAAGATCGACAAGGCACACGCCAAGCGCGCGTGCTCGACCGAATCTGATGAAGAAGACGATGGAGAACTATGCGGAGCCAGATGCTTCAGCAGATCTGTTCGGTGAACACGGATGCCAAAAAGTTTCAAGCTCCCTTCGGAAACTACGAAGTTCAACGGGACACAGGACCCGCAGGCCTGACTCAGCACCACCTCTCATCCGTCAAGATGCACGGTGGCAACAGGAACACCGCACTACAATGCCTTCAGTTGCAACTAACAGGCATAGCTCGAATCTGGCTCAGCAGCCTCTCCTTAGGTTCCATCTGAAGCTGGGAAGAGCTAGCATATAGTTTCATCCAAAACTTCAAGGGCACCAGCAAGAGGCCATCCTCGATCGAGGAACTGCGGGCCTGCACCCAATGAATGGGCGAGTCCATTCGCTCGTACATACTACGCTGGTCTAACATCAAGAACCCCGCCGCGCACATCTCCGAGGAGAGGATGATCGATGCCTTCAAGGACGGTGTCAAGCGCCTAGACTTCAAGGAAGAACTTGGGCGCGTCAAACCCAAGACGCCCAACCACCTCATGGACATCGCCAACAGGTGGGCAGAAGGCGAGGATTCCCTCCACCAAACGCATTCGGATGACGAGGATGACTATGACCGTAGGCACGAATGCCACAACAAACGAGGATAGCGAGTCTATGACGATCGTGACAGAGTCGACATGGTTGCGGCTGGCTACGCCGACCGCCGCAACAGCGGATACCGCGGAGGCAACTTCCGCGACGGGGGATGACCCACACAGACGTGGGAACGTCGCAACCGCGACGACGAACCCTCGGCATACGAAAAGTTGTCTGGCCCTTGCACCATCCACTTCTACATCGACAAGCAGGATGGCAAAAAGAAGGCCAGCCACATGCTAAAGGACTGCCGCGAGTTCCAGAAACTCAGTGAGGGCCTCACCCAAATGCGACACCAGACCGTGAACCCTGTGTTTGGGCCCGCACCTGCACTAGGTGATATAGCCCACGGAGCTCCTCCACCACCCGTTGGACCTTTGAATCCAGCAATCACACCCGCGCCAAACAACGGCATGGGAGGGTACCCCGTGCCAAAGGGGTCCCTGATGATCCCGAAGGGGCACTCGACAAACAGGGTGCAAAAGAAGATCACCCGCCAAGTTAGCCTGGCCATGACCGCTCCGCCTGCCATCCCTGAGTACCTCAGTGGTTCGGAGTCCTACATCACATTCGATCGTTTAGATCACCCCCACCAAATCCCTCGCCCAGGTCATGCTGCCCTGGTGCTCAAGGTGTAGATCGGAGGATTCGAAATGAGTCGCGTCTTCATGGACGGCGGCAGCGGCATCAACCTGATATTTGCCAGCACCCTTGCAGCAATGCGGATCCTGCTGTGCAACCTGGAACAATCCGACACAATGTTCCACGGCATTGTCCTAGGGAAGGGCATATATCCCCTGAGAAAGATATGGCTCGACGTCATCTTTGGACAACCCGAAAACGTCAGGCGCGAGCGTCTAGAGTTTGATGTGGTAGACTGGCCATCCCAGTACCACGCCATCCTCGGGCGCGTGGAATTCGCAAGATTTCTGGCAGTACCACACTACGTGTATCTGCTACTCAAGATGCCAGGGCCCAGGGGCATCATCACCGTCCAGGGAAGCTTCACCCGATCTGACCACTGCGATAGAGACTTCAACAGAATCTCCCAGTGGTTCGGTATGCAGGAGGAACTCACGAGGCTCCGAGAGGTGATAGACAATGGGGCACCCCCAGTCTCCAGACAAAACGCACCTGACATGTCGTTCGAGTCCACAGTCAACACGAAAAAGGTGTAGGTCCACCCAACGGACGCCTCCAAGACGGCGTTGATCGCCAACGACCTCGGCCCTACATAGGAAAGTGCGCTCGTCGAATTCCTCCGTGAGCGCTGGTAAATCTTCGCCTAGTGTCCTGCGGACATGCCAGGAGTTCCTAGGGAATTCGCCGAGCACGCACTCAGTGTGTTCCCCGACGCAAAGCCTGTCAAGCAGTCGATCCAACGACTGTACGAACCAAGAGCTGAAGCCGTTGGAATCGAAGTCAATAGACTGCTCGATGCCAACTTCATCCGAGAAATCAAGGATAGCGAGTGGCTAGCCAATACTGTGCTGGTCCCAAGAAGGACTCGGAAATCCTGCGGATGTGCGTAGACTTTACATCGCTCAACAAGTACTGTCCCAAGGACCACTTCCCTCTACTGCGGATCGATCATATCATCGATTTGACTGCAGGATGCGAGAAGCTCTCCTTCTCGACGCCTACTCAGGCTACAACCATATTCGTCTGAAGGTCGAAGATCAAGAGAAAATGGTGTTCATCATGCCGTTCAGAGTGTTCTGCCACAACACCATGCCCTTCGGGCTGAAGAACGCAGGCGCCACGTACTAGAGGTGCATGCAGGCATGCCTGAAAACCAGATCGGTCGAAATATCCAAGTCTATGTTGACGACATAGTCATCAAGACCAGAGAAGCCAAGACACTAATTGACAAACTCCGCTAGACGTTTGATAACCTTGATCACTATAAGATCAAGCTGAACCCAGAAAAGTGCGCCTTCGGCGTTCCATCTGGCCAATTACTTGGTTAATTCATCTCCTAGCGAGGGATCGAGGCGAATCCGAAGAAAATCCGGGCCATACTGACCATGGAGAAGCTAAAGAACCTTAAGGGTGTCCAGCAACTCGCCGAGTGCATCGCGGCGCTAAGCAGGTTCATCAGCCGCATGGGTGAGAAGGCCCTGCCTTTCTACCAGCTTCTGGGCAAAGCTGACAAGTTCGAGTGGACACCCGAAGCAGACGACGCATTCGAAGACCTCAAGCGGCTGATCTCCACCTCGCATGTCCTGGTCACGCCAAAGGAGCGTGAGCCTCTGCTGTTATACATCGTAGCCACGCATCAAGTGTTCAGCACCGTACTCGTGGTTCGAATGACCCGAAGATGGCAAGACCCATGGGGTACAACGCCCAATCTACTACCTTAGCGAGGTCCTAACACCAACAAAGCAGAGGTACCATCACTACCAGAAGCTCGCCTACGGTGTATTCATGACGGCTTGCCGGCTAAGCCACTACTTCCAGTAGCATCAGATAATGGTCGTCAACAAGGCGCCACTGTCCAACATCCTGAACAACCCCGAAGCCACGGGACGCGTAGCCCTGTGGGGCATCGAGCTATCCCCTCTAGACATAGTCTATGAGCGGCACAAGGCCATCAAATCTCAGGTCCTCCCTGACTTCCTCGTCCACTGGATGGAGCTCCAGCTGCCAAACACTCGAGACATGACACAGTCGTGGATGATGCACTTTGACGGCTCCAAGAGCGAGGCCGGAGCAGGAGCTGGCGCCATACTGACGTCCCCTCAAGGCGATAAGATGAAATACGTCCTTCGGATGAAATTTTGCGCCTCCAACAATGAAGCCGAATACGAGGACCTCATCCACGGCATGAGGATGGCCAAGATCTGCGATGAAATGCGCCTAGTCATCTACGGCGACTCGAACCTTGTCGTCCAGCAGACGATGAACGAGTGCGATGCTCACAGCGCCAACATGATCGTGTACCATGCGCTCTACAACTCACTGGAAGGAGACTTCGACGGCTATGAGCTTTGGCACGTTGGAAGGGAAAGCAACGAGGAAGCCGATAGACTCACCAACATCGGCTCCACCTGCGCACGGGTGCCACCATGTGTGTTTCTCGAACAAATCTGCGTACCCTTTATCAAAAGGAAATTCCCCAAGGGATCACCCGAAGAAGCAGAGCACTCAGGGGCTGCGCCACCCGAAGGACATGAAGGACGCGAAAAGCTTGACACCGAGGCTGATCTAGTCAGCCTGGTACAGGTCATGGCGATTGAAGAAACATGCACACAGTCGTACCTTCGGTACCTGATAAACAAAGAGATGCCTGATGACCTGACAGATGCCCGGCGCATATCTCGTTGGTCCAAGGCCTTCACCATCATCAATGGCGAGATGTACAAGCGCAGCATTTCGGCTGTACTCCAACAGTGCGTCACCATCGGGGATGGCCAAACCATCCTTCAAGACATCCGCGAGGGCATTTACGACCATCATGCAGGAAGCCGCGCCCTAGTCGCCAAAGCTCTGTGAGCTGGATTTTATTGGCCAATAGCCATGAACGAATGCCAAGGACCTCGTCTAAAGGTGCAACGCCTGCTAGAGGCACGCGGACAAGCCACATGCACGAGGATCCTATCTAAGGCCCATACCACTGGCATGGCCCTTCGCCCAATGGGGACTAGACATGATCGACAAACTGTACAAATCATTGAAAGGAAGCCACGTCTACCTCCTAGTCGTAGTCGACAAATTCACCAAGTAGATCGAGCCCATGCATGTCACCAACCAAAGCGGCAAAACTGTCGTCAAGTTCTTCGAGTCCATAGTGTACATGTTCGGTGTGCCCCACAACATTATGACGGACAACGTCTCAAACTTCATCTCGAATGAATTCCAGAACTTCTGTGAGGGCATCGGCATCAACATACCCATACGCCTCCGTGGCGCACCCGCAGACCAATGGACAGGTCGAAAAGGCCAACGGCCTCGTAGGCAACGGCATCAAGAAACGCCTGCTATGCCCACTCGAAAGGCTCGCGGGAGCTTGGGTGGAGGAGCTACCCTCCGTATTTTGGAGCCTGCGTACAACGCCGAACAGTTCAACTGGCTACATGCCCTTTTTCATGGTACACGGAGCCGAAGCTGTGCTACCTGCAGAAGTACGCCACAAGGCCCCACGGGTTATTGCCTACAGCGAAGCCGAATCATCGGCTGCACTCGAAGACACCGTCGACGCACTCGACGAAGCACGCAACATCGCCACGGCTCACTCAGTGGTCTACCAGCAGATCCTCCACAACTACCACAGCCGTCGGCTGCGCCCAAGGTCCTTCGTCGAAGGAGACCTCGTCCTACGACTCAAGCAAGAGCGGATGAAGAAGCTCGAGTCACCCTGGGAAGGACCCTACATCATCACCGGAGTCATCCCAGGTGGCGCCTACCGCCTCATGGATGTCAAGTCAGGAGTCGAATACTCCAACCCATGGAACGTCGCAAAACTATGACGCTTCGACCCCTAGCAACCTCTTTACTTTCAATAAGGCTACTCAGCCGAATAATGTACCTCCTCGTTACGATATGAATAAAAGCTAAGTTCCCCGTCCGAAATTTCTTTTACCTTGCATTACTTTTCGCTATAACATGCTCGGGGGCTACGCCTCACCTCACGACTCCGTCGACTGAGAACAAAGCTTATAACCTGAGTAGCTGACCACGTCAGTCTAACGAAAAGGACATGCATACAACAAGGCACAACATGCAAATACAAATACACTTTACACAGGGCATGACAAGCCCACTTAAATACATACAAGTTTTACATCAGTTTATTTCTTTACAGGGTCCGCCTATTCTCGAGAATCACACTTGCTCGATGCTCGAAAAGATCCACGATCTCTTATAGTGCCTAACAGCCGCATAATGCGGGCGCATATCCCAGAGACTACCATAAGGTCGAAGGGGTGGCCCAGTCGCCACCGCCGCAAGGTCGACATCACGGCGATGCAGCCGAACAAGCAAAAGAGCGGCCTTCACCTCGGCGACTAGCTGACACCGCACCAATTCCTTGATGTGGCCCACATCCTGAAACTTTGCCAGCAGACCCCAAAGGTTGGAAGGTTCCTCATCCAGGGGAAGCATGACGGCCCAAATGGACGCCAAGGAAATCCTCGCCTGCCTTAGCACCCGAGAAACCTGATGCGCGCGATCTTGCATCATCGCAAGAACGACGGCTCAATCGCGGTCCATCCAGAAGAAGCCACTAGCCTCTAAGTCCTGTTGGGTCAGGCAATTCATCCGAACTGCAACACGCTCCTTCTCTTCCCTCGGAACGAAATTGACGCCTGCACCAAGTATAGAATAAGACGACACACAAACAAGATGCATCCGACAACAACAACAGTTCATGAAGACTTACACTGCAGTTGCTCGCTCATCTGTCGCAGCTCCCCCATAAAAAATCCTCCCTGGTAGTGGCCCGCTCAGCCTTCGACTTCCATACGTCTGCATGGCCGCGAATGCTAAGGACATCCTTCTCCAGGCTGCGGACACGGTCGTGAAGGAATGCAAGTTGCGACACAACATCCAAAGATGGTCGCGGGTCTGGAGCAATCGAAGTACCAACAAGTGTCCCACCCGAAGGACCCTAAAGGCAAACAAGTCAAGACATAAATACCACAAGCACCTCTGGTAACAACTTGAAACATAATTTATATACATAAAGGCCACCTCGTGGCATAAGTCAAGATTGTTCATCAGCAAAAGCGTACATCACAAAATAAAGAGGGTAAACTATCCTAAACTACAACACCAGAGCCTAGGCACCCGCATCCGGAGTGGCCTCAGAACCAGACTGCCTGCTCTTGGCCTCCTCCTGCTCCTTCGCCGCGTACTCCGCCAACAGGTCAATGAGGTTCGGCCCATAATGCTTACAGCGGGAGCTGAAGAGAGCGAATGCTACCTCTGAGCCATCGACATCCATTGGCATCTGGGAGGTGATGTGCGGCAGGTCCAGCTCCGCTCCGGATGCCATGGCCATGGCCAACCCATGGAGGCGCCAATGCCCTTCTGCTTGTGCTTGTAGGCCGCCGGAGCGTCCTCCGATAGAGCATTCGCCAGGGCGTCGACATCCTCAAAAGCAGCACCCTTGGGGACGACCTCCTTGTAGAAGCGTCGGAGAACTTCCTTGGCCTTCGCCAAGGAGCCAGCCGTAGTACCGCAGTGATCTTCGACCGCTACGGTGGCATCATACAGAGCATTTCCATGCTCCATCACACCGCGATCAAACCCGATGTCTGACGCATCTAAGACAAAGAAGAAAGGACCCGAATAAGAACAGGGCACAGAACAGTCGAAAAAACAGAAGACCCAAGCAAGTAAGGATAATCACCAGAGAAAGCCTTGGCCACAGCCATCAGCCTATCGGTCATCTCCTTATCGCGAGTGGAAGCCGCAGCAGCAAGCCACTCCTCACGATCCGCAGATTCCTTCTGCAGGAGCTCCTGAGCTTCAACAACATCAGCCACCTCCTTCTGTAGGCGCTCTCTCGCCTCCACAGCATCTGCAGCTTTCTTCTCCGCTCGACCAAGGCTCTTCTCAAGAGCATCCAGCCAGCGGAGAGCTGCATTATTTTCATCTGCAAACACCAAAAATAAGAGGATCAACAGAACCAAAGATGAAAAGAATAGTCGAACCACAAAGGGTGATCAAACCACGTACCTTGTAGCTTCCGTATGTTGGCCTCCAACGCCAGGTGCTGCTGGATAAGGAGATTAGCGCTATGCACGTAGGGCTGCAAAAGAAAACACAAAACAACAACAACCATCAGAAATGGCTCGGGGGCTACGCCCCACAAGAGCAAAAATCGACCAACAGGTCATCCGAAAAAGGGCTCGGGGGCTCCCCCTACAAGAAAAAGGAACAGACAACTTACGTGCTTAGACGGAGACTCTGAAGTTCCACGTGCGGTCTTCTGAGTAACGACCACCCGAGCCTCTCGCGGGGAGGGGTTCAGGGCATCATCCTCAGAGTCGGCCACCATATGAGAGGGAGGAGCTCTCGGCTTCGACTCTCCTAGATCTTCCTGAGTACCCTCACTAAGGGATCCCTCCGAAGAATGGCTGCAAGAACAAAGCTTGGTCAGACAAATACAAATGACCAAAAAATTCGGGTAACGATACTTAAGAGTCAATATCTGACAAGTTGAAGACGGGTGGCGCCTTTTCCTTCTTCTTCTTCTTGGCCGGCGGCTGCGGCACCATAGCTCGAAGGGGCACAGCCGGAAACGGTGCATAAGAGGCACCATCATCCTCTCCATGCTGCTCGAGGAAGGATGGGCCCCTCTGAGTTGGTGGGGTAGATGCGTCCGAAGATTCGCTCCGCGAGCGCTTTCAGGTCTGCCCCCACTCGCCTCAGGAGCATCCGCAATCGGCGACTGAGCTGGAGGAAGCTCAGACTCGCAGTCCACCTCCTCATTATCTGGCGCCTCCCTAAAGTTCTCAGGCAGAGGAGGCATAGACCCCATAATCTGGAGGCGCTGCAAGCAAAAAAACAACAACAACATGAGAAATGGCAACAAACACCAAACATCCGCAAAGGCACAACGCGCATGAACAAACATCACCTTTGAAGCCCCTTTACTGGTGCTGAGAGGGGGAGTCAGCGACTCCCCTGGAAGGTCCTCACCAACCTTGAACTTCAGCACAGGACGGAGGGCCCTATCAAGGTCACTTGAAGACAACTCTTCGGATGACACCCTGGTCGGATCATTGAGACCGGCGTAGAGAAACATTGGGTGTGCCCTGGCCTGGAGCGGCTGCACCCGTCGTTTGAGGAAGGTGCGGATGATGTCGACACCATTGACCTCCTTGCCTGGCACCAGTTGAAGAGCCTCCACTCGCTTGTAGAGCCTCTCCTCCTCCGCAACTTAGCCCTCCAAGATGTGTTTTTTCCATGATCTCTTTGGGACGATCTTCTGCTTAGAGTCGAAGGGGCAAGACCAAATTTCTGACCGTCCAGCTTGACATCGCGGATGTAAAACCACTTACGACGCCAATACTGGACGGACTCGCAAATATATAAGGAGAAAAATTGGACAAAAGGACGAAGGGAGATGATGTAGCCGCCAAGCGGATAGACTCCGCCGGTGCCGGACAGCCTCTTCACGGAATAGAGCTTCCGGAAGAGGCCAAAGTGTGTCTCGATGCCGAGCCAGCACTCGCAAATCATGATGAAACACGTGATGTTAAGAAGAGAATTGGGAGACAGATGATGAATCTGAATCCCATAGAGGAAAAGGATCCCACGAAGGAAATCATGGACAGGAAGCAAAAAACCGCGAAGAATGAAGGCAACGAAGATCACCCGAAACCCTAGGGGTGGGCGGGGGATTACCTCATCACCGGGGATTCTGACATCCTCCTTGTTCCGCGAGATCAATCCCACATCGTGCAACTTGCGCAGATCGGCGTCACGCACCTCCGTGCGCCTCCACTTGCCGTCAGTGGTGCGAGCAGGAGCGGCAACCTTCTTGTCGCCGGCAGCAGCACTCGAGTCAGCTCCAGTAGCACGCTTACTCGACTTTCCCATGGCGTGGCATCGAGTGCGGCGATGAGCGCGGAGAAATGAAGAAGGAAATGACCGGAGAATGTCTAGTGCGCGCAAGACAAGAAGTGCTCGTGAAAATGGAGGCAATGGTGAAAGCAAATGGCAAGGGATGAAACAGAATCACTGTTTCCCCACGGTTATAAAATACGAGGACGATGAACACGAACTGTTCATCCAGAAGCCCTAACGCGCAAGTCAAATCCAACCCTACACGTGTCAACAGAGCAGCGAACTGTTGCCCGTACGCTGTCCACTACGCACGGAAACCGAGGAGATGCCGTAATTCTCGCCACGCCGTGCATGACTATTCAACTCCAAGTCAGGAAGTGGGACCCACGTTCATCCTCTCACGTCATCTCTGGCGCCGCAGACGATTGAGATCACCGACCGTTAGCAATGGTGTCATCAAAAGCAGTCTAACAATGGTTGGAAATCTTTGAATGATATATCAAGTAATTACTCGAATCTACGATGCGAACAACTACTCGGGGGCTACTCCTATCAGGAGCATTGTCTGCGCAACTAAGACATGATTAAGGAGCTGCACCTCTCGACTATCTTCGAGTCCTACGTCGATTCTACGACTCCACTAAGGACTTGGGAGCTACTCCCATAGGGAGGATTGATCAAGCATCCGAAAAAATGGTGTCCTTCGGACCGGAATTAAAAACAGTTAAACTAAAGTCTCTACTCGAGTCTACGACTCGAATAGACACTCGGGGGCTACTCCCATAGGGAGCGCTGGTTGCGCACCCTATGAATTTTTCGACTGAGATCCATCGAATCAGAATACAAACTTTTCTGGCAACTTTTCCCAAATAAACTCTAAGTGAGAAACATTCCCCTTGGCCACCCGAAACACCTCCGCGGTGATAACATTTCGGATGTTATGTCTACGATACAAGGATCAAACCTACAGATATCACTGATGGCCTGGTAATGCACCTGACTGTGCTCTGCCAGTAAAATACCGTGTCAATAGACGCGATGAAAAATCCTGATGGACGCGTTAGGTACATCACTCAAAAATTACTGGGATTCGACTCCTATAAGACCTCAGCGTCCTGAGTCAAATTACGCCAACATTTGTTCCAGATTCGAGTCCGGGGACTCGGGTATGAAGAAGATCATGTTGTTTTGTCCTATGACAGTTAACTAACCCTGATCCTTCGGGAGAGTCAGGCACACGCATCAACAATCCCTACGAACTAAATCATTTCTCTTATGAACAGGTCCAATTGCACCCAAAAGAATTGAGGAGTCCTCAGTCGAATCTACAATTCGACTAAACACTCGGGGGCTACTGACATGGTTATACCCTATGGGTACACAACATTGGTATACCTGGTCCAGCCCAAGGAAGGCCCACGACAAGATATGCGTCCTGCGGAGGTTTTCGGGTGGCCCAAGCCCATGACGACTTCGGATCCTTGGAGAGCAAGACTAGAATAGATAGAATTTTGAAGGAGACAAACCCTAATCTATAACCGAATCGACCTATGCCCGGGACCTGCCTATCTATATAAAGGCTAGGAGGGCATGGCGAGGAGGACAAATCAACTCAACTCATATGCACCTCACGCCAGATTGCATCTGCGCACCCCTGTAACCTTCGGTTCCGCCGTAATCAAGAGCAGACAAGCAGGAGTAGGATTTTCCCTCCGGGGGCCTGAACTTGGGTAAACCTCGTGTCCTCGTGTTGCTTGTATGTTAACCGTTCCGTGATCTCCAGCATCCCCATGTTCTCCAAAACCCAAGTCCATAACAATGGGCATTGGCGAGATCGTACCTCGTCATCACCATCCTTAATCTTGCATCTAAGCAAAGCCTGAGAGACTTGATACCTCTCAGTCTTAGCCTGAGCCTAGAACATACTTTTGAGGATTTCGATCATATCGTAGGCCTCCACATTCTCGAACCACTTCTGCAAGTACGGTTCCATGTGAGCAAGCATGACACAGCTAATATCTATGGACTCATCCTTAGCCCAACGGTGGGGATTGGTGGTAACGACAGTCGCATTCTCATCCGGCTCATCTGGAAGTGGGTTGTGTAGGACATGGTCCTTCTTTTCTTGTTTGAGAACAATTCTCAGATTTCGATACGATTTGGTAAAATTAGTGTCGTTCAGTTTATCTTTCTCAAGAATGGTTCTCAAAGCAAAACCGGATATCTGATGGTGACTGTTACTTGGTGCCATAATCTACAACAGAAAATATGCAAAAACACTTAAGACATGTATTCATAAAAGAGCCGCAAGCATATTAAACACTTTAATATTTTTATGCTCCCACTAGAACCAACACCCCTCTGATGGTTACTTAGTGATTCAGGATCCTAGATAAGCAAGTCGGCTAGTGAGCTTTAGCATCATCGCTAGTCGTCAAGTGATCTAGGTAGACAACTCCTTGTCAATTGTATCTCCTACGACTCTTGTTGGTCGGGTGGCATCACATGCCCCGGATCCTATCCGACTTTTCCCCGAGCCCCACAACCATTGTGATAGACCCATCTAGCTTACCGATTTTTTCCGCTGTAAGAGTCCGACTCGAACCCACCTAGTCGGAAAGAATTAGCAGCACCTCAATTTTATGAGCCCACTACAAAAAATGTCCGACTTGTGATGGTGCAAACATTAGCGGCAAAACCGACTAGACCTTATTTGAGGGATTAAATTTTACCGACTATCTAATAGAGTTAAAACAAAGACATATCAATAACACAAAATAAAGTAATTATAATGTGAAATGGTATGTCTCTCTTCATGATGATTTCCATATCCACAAAGCATGTAATCCGACTCATTCCAACTCTTGTCACTTGTCGTCTTACTCCATGCCGCCAACATGTACATCGACTTGCATGCCATCCAGTTTCTCCAAACAGATACACTATCTTAGTAAAGTAATTTACATAGAGAATCCGACACACAGGTCGTTATACAATAAAATGACAACACCTAGGCTCCAGCTGGCTGACAAGACCGTGATTCGTAGATCACATATGGATTACACACATACATAACATGCACATGAACCATACCATCCACAACTTCCTGCAAAACAAGTTATGCATAGATACGCTATCTACTGGCGTTGTGAAACTCACAACGACATCTAAGGCGCTACGACAGGGAGAAGGCGATAGTCCCGCTAAACTCTAAGCCGGTGATCCTCAACTCGGACTGTGCAACAACCTCAAGTCTAAGGATTAATTGGACTCGCTAAACTCTTTAGCCGAATCTGTGTAAGTCGGAATAGCATCTCCATGCCCATGACAAGTGGAACCAAGTCATCAGCCGACTTTCACATTGGTCTAAGTTGTGTGTCCAGCACAACCTCAATGACCAAGGATATTTAGTACAAACAATATCAATGCATAGTTCCACAACTGACTCACATCAATGATACACATCAGATGTTTATACAAGGACAAGTTAATATCTTTATGAATACAATGGGAAATATCATTATGCATGATTGTCTCTAGGGCATATTCCCAATAGTCTCCCACTTGTACTAGAGTCCATCTTCCGACATCAAATGTCTAGGCATCTAATGCCCATATCTCTCAGGTGCGCCTCATGCTTTGGCTGTGGTAACAGCTTTGTCAACAGATCCGCAATATTTGCATCTGTGTGTACCTTGCATAACTTGATATCACCCTGATCCACGAACTGGCGAATCAGGTGGTACCGCATGAGTATGTGTTTGTTCTTCTGCTGTTGTCTAGGTTCCTTGGCTTGTGCAATAGCACCATTGTTGTCACAATACATGTCTAACGGATTTGACGAGCCTTGAACCACACCAAGATCCATGAGGAAATTCCTCATCGAAACAACTTCCTTTGTTGTCTCTGAGGCGTCAATATCGCCCCTCGCGGGTGCGGGCAGCGCCCGATGATTTTTCCGAAAACATAGATCTCATCTACGATCCGGACATGGATTCTGACCATTGTTCCGATTTGATCAAACTCTTTGATCTTCGATCACCGCTTCTGGATTTATGTGTCACAGTCTACCCCAATGGCGGAAACCGACCAGTAGGGGTATGTCGTTCCACGGCCTTAGCAGTATGATCATGGAAACCAGATCATCCATTCTCCGAGTACAGTTGATCCAATCAACCTCGTACAAAACCGATCTATCTCATAGATCGACCACCAAAATAGCACATAGATCCAATATATAGCCAACCGCATATTACATATGCGAGATCTCGATCCTAAAACCATAAGCTATCGGTCTGATGCCACTATTGGGCCACATAGAGATACAACAAAACCTTTTCCCTACGAGGTTATCCCAAGATCTAGCTAAGGTAGAAGGCCACGAGGATTACCACTAGACACGCGGTTGTGGATTACTAATGAAGCGCGTATGTTGATGCAGTGCAGTCCTTGCAATCTCGATCCAATCAACGATCGTCATGATGTTGATCGTACAACACCTCTGCTGGTATGCACACGTACAAGGAGGAGCGCTGGCAGTGAACTGCTAGGTTCAGTATGGCAGTTGGACTGCTGTAGAGCTAGGGTTTCCAACGCATGGAATGACCTAACCGTTAACCCTCCTAGGTTTCTATGCCCCATTATATATAGGGAGTGAACGTGGGATCCACTCACTTGTGGCCCATTCACTAAAGCCCATGTAATATTAGTCACTGCGAGTCCATGATGCGGCTCAGATCAATGTAGAGCTTCGTTGGGAAACCCCAAGAGGAAGGTATGATGAGCACAGCAGCAAGTTTTCCCTCAGAAAGAAACCAAGGTTATCGAACCAGTAGGAGGAAGGAAACGACCCAAAGGTGTTTCTAGCAACTTGGAAACCTTCACAACACAAACTCAAGACTTTGCCCCAACAAACAATGAGGTTGTCAATCTCACCGGTTTAATGTAAATGAAGGATTAACTGTATGGTGTGGAAGGTAATGGTGGTTGCAGAAAGTAAACAGTAACAGTGGAAGATGTATCAATGGTAAAGATTGGACCAGGGTCCATAGTTCACTAGAGGTGTTCTCCGTAAGATAAACAACATAACATGTTGGGTAAACAAATTACAGCGGGGCAATTGACAAGACAGAGCAAGGCCTAATAATGCAATACTAGACATTAATGATCATATGATATTTGATTGGGCATTACAACAATATACATAGACTGCCATCCAACTGCATCTATGACTAGTAATCCACCTTTAGGTTATCATCCGAACCCCCTCCAGTATTAAGTTGCAAGCAACAGATAACTGCTTTAAGCAAAGTGTGTAAAGTAAACAATACAATTGTTCCATGAATAAGAGATTGTTGTTTTCTCCCTAGTAGCAACAACACATCTACAACCTTAGAGATTTCTGTCACTTCCCCAGATTAAATAGAGGCATGAACCCACTATCGATCATAAATACTCCCTCTTGGAGTCACTAGCATCTACTTTTCCAAGATAGCTACTAGAAACGAAGAGCATGCAAGATCTCAAACAACACAAACATGATAGAATCAATAAGATAGAATCATTAACCAACCTGACATAGTAAATGTCAATATCCATTGGATCCCTGCAAACACAACATGCATGATTACAAATAGATGATCTTGATCATGAACGGAGCTCACAAGATCTAAACATGGTAGCACAAAGGAGGAGAAACAACCATCTAGCTACTACATGGACCCGTAGTCCAAGGTGGAACTACTCATGCATGATACCGGAGGCTGGCATGGTGATGAAGAAGGCCTTCGAAATGATCTATCCCTTCTGGTAGGATGCCGGAAAGAGCTTCAGATCACCCCGATCTAGGGACGATGGTGGCGGTGGTTGTGACTGTTTTGTGGAAGATTGATCCGGTACTTGGGGTGTAGGTATCGGGGGCTTCTTATAGGCGAAGAGGGAGGCCGAGGGGGTGCCCGAGGCGGCTGCCGAGGGGGTGCCGCTCCTGGGGGTGCAGCCGCCTCGGGCACCCCCTCGGCAAATAGATGCATAGGACACCTTCAAAGTTCATAAGGGTGACTAGATACAAATAGTTAAAAAAACAAGAAATATCAATAATATGAATCAATCAATAAGTTTTAGGACAATGCACATAGAACTAATAATGGCAACTATGCCCTCTTAATTGGTGCCTAAGGATAGAAGGTGGTGACTCAATATAATAGTGGAAGAAAGGCCCTTCATAAAGGGAAGCAGGGATTTCAAGTCTCATAAAGAGCTTCCAAAAATTATGGTACTTGTTAGCTTTCAGCTCTCATTGCCCCTATCATCAGCATCTTGAAGTGATTAAGGTTAAAGTGAACAAACTATGGAGTATATGCTTGACAAAGTATAAGTTGGCAATCTCATGTGCCTTGAGTACAAGGGTCGCTCCTGATGCTACTCAACTTTAGTTACTTGTAAGTTCTTGTCATAGTAAGTACATGTGATCATAGAGAACCGCCAACGGGGTACCCCTTGCACATGACACAGGAGCTATCCCATATCAAAATGACAAGGCAAGCAGACAATGAGCATCTCAACAATCTTCTTATTTACCATGGGAAAATGGTGCTTTTTTCTCTCTTTCCTCTTTTCAATATGTCTCTCTCTTTTATATATAAGAATAAAGCTTCATAGATTGCTCACTATGGTGATGCTGCAAGTTTCCACCATAATTAGGCATGGCTTAGGCTAGCGGACTTACAAGCTCCCCTTTTATTTCACACCGATGTCATCCGCAAACAAAAGAGCATGATATAAACCATGTACAATGTACAAGTGCAATGTTGAAAGCGTTCCCCATGACAGCATGGTCCTGCTTATTCCAACGTATAAGTGCAAGCATATACAACATAGATGACACGATGGTTCAAGTTTATTTAGGGGCAAGAAAAATAAAGTGTGCCATCAAGTTTGTGAGAGCTTTAATCACTAAGATTCACATAACAAGTTTAATTTGGAAGATAGATAAAACAAGATTATACATGGAATGGTGTAACACACAATGCATAGGAATTTATAGTGGACACTTTGGAATAACTTGGTTTCTTGGGAGTTGGATGCATGAGTAGAGCTTACTCATACAAGTGGAGGCTACCAAAAGACTGGGAGCGACCAACTAAGAGAGCAATAATAGCCATAATCATGCAGAGCAATAAAACGTTACTAATCAAAGCATAAAGTGGTACTACAAGTCAAAAACTAAATGATCATATAGGCTATGGTGACTGGTTCATAGTCATAACATGGTGTGAGCATGTGCCAAGTCAACCCAAACAAAGCATCAAAGTAGAATACCACAATATTATGCTTTTGTATGCTAAAACAACGCATGACTCTTTCAAGGCACATTAAGAAATCCTAATTGTTTGGAACAAGTCATGCTACAACAATAATCAATAAGCATAAGGTCAAAACAACATCTAGCATGACATGATAAAGTCTAAGTCATAGTCAAAGCAAGCTCCTCTTGTACTACTAAAGCAAGAACTTCCTACTCCTTTCCAACACCAATCAACTTATTTGAAACAACACAGCGAAGACGGGGGTCAAAACTACTTTATTCAAGCAAACTAAGCAAACTAAAACCAAAAACAAAAACTAAGACGCTCCTAGAACAACACAACTGTGCATGAAACAATAAAAATGAAGTGTCTAGAAAGACCTAAGATTTTTATTGATGAAGAAGGGGATGCCTTGGGCATCCCCATGCTTTGACGCTTGTACCTCTTGAATATTTTTTGGGGTGGCGCGGGGTGGCATCCCCAAGCTTGAGATTTTGTCCATTGTTCATCTCATTACATCATTCTTTCTCTACATCTGAAAATTTTCCTTCATACAAAACTACACACAAAATTCATTAGCAACATTAGTGCATTCAAAAGATAACAGACCTTTGGGGTTTAGTTTTAAAACAGCATAACTTTCACTAAAGACACAAGATACTGTAGCAATTCCCTAAAAAAGCTCAATTTCTCAAAAAGAACCCCAAAAGGAATCAATAAGAAGCAAATGCAAATAATGTAAGACATCTGTCAAAATAGACCAGCAGGTAGAAACCGATTTTTTCGAGGACCTTCTATTGATCAAATCAAAAAGTGTTGAACTAACGAAAGTGATATAACAACCTGGGGGATTTATTCAGAAAATATCAACTCAAGATGACTTCCAGAGATTTTACACGAATATTTATGGTGGAGCACAAAAATCTTTTTCCGGATAGCAACTCCCCAAATCTTACTTCCCTCTCATTAGAGGTTATTCTTGGCACAAAAAGCAAAAAAAGGATAAGGAGAGGTAATTACTGAAGTAATAACTTCCAAGACTCAAGAAAACTTTTGGGTTATCTCCCAATAAGTACTTTTCTTTAACGCCTTTAAGTTAGGCACAAGAAGCAAGAATCAAGTATTTTCAAATGAAAAAGCATTAACATCAAACCTTGCTTTCAAAGGAGGAGCAAAAAACAACTTCTCTCTCCTCATAGGTAAGTGTTCAATACCTTTCTTGAATGGAAATTGATATTTAATGGTGCCTTCTTTCATATCAATGATGGCACCAACAGTTCTAAGAAAAGGTCTTCCCAAAGTAATAGGACAAGAAGAATTATATTCAACATCCAAAACATAGAAATCAACAGTGACATAAGCATTGTTAACCATAATAAGAACATCATTAACACTCCCCATGAGTTTCTTTTTAGCATTATCATTAAGTGGGATATCCAAATAACAATCTTCCAAAGGTGGCAAATCAAGCATTTCATAAATCTTTCTAGGCATAATAGAGACACTAGAACCAAGGTCACATGAAGCTTTGAGATCAAAGTCATTCACTTGCATATTAATGATGGGTTCCCAACTATCTTCTACTTTCCTAGGAATAGAGGCTTGGTGTTTCAAACTTTCTTCCTTGATTTTAATAAGAGAATTTGTAATGTCTTTGGTGAAAGCCACATTCATATCACTAGCATTAGGACTTCTAGCAAGCTTTTGCAGGAACATAATCACTTCAGAGATATTGCAACCACCAAAATCAAAATCAAACTTAGCATAACTGGTAGTAGACTCATTTGGTTTAGTCATTTTGGTAGGAGGAATAGGGACTTATTGTGGTTTGGTTGTATCCATATTGATGGTGGTAATAGTACACACACTATTGTTTCTAGCAATTTCAGCTTCTCTTTCCCACTTAGCATGTAGTTTAGCTAATAGTCCAACATTTCATCAATAGTAACTTGTATGGAATGAGTAGCAGCAAAGGTACTTTCCAAGGTTCCAGGTTTAGCAGCCATTTTATTAATCAAAGATGACTGTGCTTCAGACAAAGAGGAAATATTTTTCTCAGCACTCAAAAACTTTTCTTCCAGTCTTGTTGAAATTGGTTTGTTTACTAATAAAGTCTTTGAGCATGACTTCAAGTTCAGAAGGATCACTTCTAGTATTGTTGTAGGAGTTTCCATAGGTATTTCCATTATTAGGAGGATAAGGCCTATAATTATTATTACTACCAAAATTATTCCTATAGGCATTGTTGCTGAAATTGTTGTTTCTAATGAAGTTCACATCAACTTGCTCTTCTTGAGCAACCAAAGAGGCTAAGGGTACATTATTTGGATCAATATGAGCTTTTCCATTAACAAGCATAGCCATGATAACATCAATCTTATCACTCAAAGACGAGGTTTCTTCAACAGAATTTACCTTCTTACCATGTGGAGCTCTCTCAGTGTGCCATTCAGAATAGTTAACCATCATATTATCAAGGAGCTTTTTTGCATAACCCAAGGTAATGGTCATAAAGGTACCTCCAACAGTTGAATCCAACAGATTTCTTGAAGAGAAGTTTAAACCTGCATAAAAATTCTAGATAATCATCCAAGCAGTCAGTCCATGAGTGGGACAATTCTTTACCAAAGATTTCATTCTTTCCCAAGCTTGAGCAACATGTTCATTATCAAGTTGTTTAAATTTCATTATTTCACTTCTCATAGATATAATCTTAGCAGGAGGATAGTATTTTACAATAAAAGCATCTTTGCACTTAATCCAAGAATCAATACTATTTCTAGGCAAGGATAGCAACCATTCTTTAGCTTTTCCTCTCAAGGAGAAAGGAAACAACTTGAGCTTAATAATATCTCCATCTACATCCTTATATTTTTGCATCTCACAAAGTTCAACAAAGTTATTGAGGTGGGCAGCAGCAGCATCAGAACTAGCACCAGAAAATTGCTCTCTCATCACAAGATTCAACAAAGCAGGCTTAATTTCATAAAAGGTAGCATTAGGAGTAGGTGGAGCAATAGGTGTACTCAGGAAATCATTGTTGTTTGTGAAGGGAATATGCCCGAGAGGCAATAATAAAGTGGTTATTATCGTATTCCTTATTTATGATAAATGTTTATTTTGCATGCTATATTTGCATTAATACGTAAATGTTAATACATGTGTGTTTAATAAACAAAATGGAAGTTCCTAGTTATGCCTCTCTTATAAACTAGCTCGTTGATTAACAAGATGATCAAATTTTCCTGACCATGGACATTCGATGTTGTTAATAACGAGGTCATAACATTAGTGTAATGATGTGATGAACATTCATCCGAAGTATAGCATTACGATCAAAGTCATTGAGTTTATATTGCTATAAAAACTTACGAAGAGATCCTAATCCTTAGACCATGAGATCATGTCAATCACTAACACCGGAAGAGTTTCTTGTTGACATCAAACGTCACACCGAACTGGGTGATTATAAAGATGGCTTCAAAACTACTAGAGTGTTATGTTGAGACTCATGGATCAAGAGTGGAATTTGTTCATCCCGGTGACAGATAGATATACTCTGGGCCCTCTCGGTGACATCACATTGATGAGCTTGCAAGCAAGTGATTTGATCACTAGAATGTTATATCACGGGAACAAGAAAAGAGTGCATGTCGGTAACGATATCAAACTAGGTATCGAGATACCGATGATCGAATCTCGGACATGTAATATATCGTGAAACAGAGGGATTAAGATACTAGCGTAAAAGGTTCACACGATCACAGAAGTCATCGTTGAATGTGTGGGAGTCAGTACGGATCTCCAGGTCCCACTTCTGATTATTGATTGGAGAGGGGTCTCGATCATGTCTGCATTATTCGCGAACTGTAGGGTGACACACTTAAGGGATACTGACACCATTCGGAGCAAATGATATGTCAGAAAAAGAAAAGGAAAGCGTAGGAATTTATTTCACTAGACACCGGAACTGTTTCGGTTGAAATTGCTGAAACTGGTTCTGCATGTGAAATTGAATACTAGCAAGGGGTTTTATGTGAATGTTTGTTAATTAAAGTAATTAACAAAATTTTGAATAAAATAAATAAAAGAGTTTTTTTAAACGAGAGCTTGCATTAAATTTGGTGGAAATTTAATGCATGTGAGTGGATTTTTGAGTGGAGGCTCTTTTATGGGAGTGGAGGATTTTCATTTTGAGTGGGAGCTCCACCCACATGAATGTGAAAGAGGTGGGGGCATCCCCCATGGCTGGGCTCCATGCCCCTTGGGTGCTCCCCTCTCCCCTATAAAAGGCCCCCCTCTCATCCTCTCAAAGCACACCTCCTCGCGAAGGATCTCTCTCCCCCTTTTAGAATTTCCCCATGGTCTCGGATCAGCGAGATACATGTTCCCGGTGGCTTTTTCAGGAAGGATTTGTTGCTTCCGCTGATTCGCTGGAGCAAGGGCGCGGAGGTTGTCGGGGTACCCGTACATGTGTGTGATCACGGATGCACCACTGCTTTGCGGTGCTAGACTTGATGGTGTTGGACCGGCTGGACCAGATGGACTTCATCACGACCTTGAGATCGGCAAGAGTTCGTCTACATCATCCACGAGTACAACCTCGTTAACGCTATTCGGTCTTCGAGGGTATGTATTCTATGGATGTATATCCACCCGTTGCTTGTATCTAGTAGATAGATCTTGGTACTTAGATGTTCCCATCGTAGGAAATTTTTTGTTTTCTATGTTGCGAACCCAACAGTTTGTGCTAGTGAAGTCACACAACTTGGTATTCTCAACAGAGTTCATTTTGGAAAAACTGGAGCAAGCCAACAACGGCAACAACTAGAGCAGGAACTAATTTTTTGTGTTTTTGATAAGAGAAAGTAAACCAAACGAAACTATTTTTTGAGTTTTTGATAAAAATAAGCAAGCAAAACAAGGCAAAAGAAACTAAGAAAAACAAAAACAAGGTAAAGATAATGGTTTCGAAGAACTCCCCTTGTGAAGACGTCCTTAGCCTCCCCGGCAAAGGCGCCAGAAAATCTTGATGGTTCTTGGAAGCATTGTTGGGAGACCCCAAGAGGAGGGTGTGATGAGCACAGCAGCAAGTTTTACCTCAGTAAGAAACCAAGGTTATCGAACAAATAGGAGGAAGGAAACGACTCAAAGGTGTTGCTAGCAACTTGGAAACCTGCACAACACAAACTCAAGACTTTGCCCCAACGAACAGTGAGGTTGTCAATCTCACTGGTTTGCTAAAAACAAAGGGTTAACTGTATGGTGTGGAAGGTAATAGTGGTTTGCATAAAGTACACATTAACAATGGAAGATGTATCAATGGTAAAGATTGGACCGAGGTCCATACTTCACTAGAGGTGTTCTCCTTAAGATAAACCAACATGGCATGCTGGGTAAACAAATTATAGCAGGGCAATTGCCAGGACTGAGCAAGGCATAACAATGCAATACTAGACATTCATGATCCTATGAGATTCGATTGGGAAATACAACAAGATACATAGACCACCATCCAACTGCATCTATGACTAGTAATCCACCTTTAGGTTATCATCCGAACCCCCTCTAGTATTAAGTTGCAAGCAACGGATAACTGCTTTAAGAAAAGTGTGTAAGGTAAACAATCCACTTGTTTCATGAACAAGAGACCGTTGTTTTCTCCCTAGTGGCAACAACACATCTACAACCTTAGAGATTTCTGTCACTTCCCTTAGATTAAATAGAGGCATGAACCCACTATCGAGCATAAGTACCCCCTCTTGGAGTCACTAGCATCTACTCGGCCAAGATAGCTACTAGAAATGGAGAACATGCAAGATCTCAAACAACACAGACATGATAGAATCAATAAGACAAAACCATTAATCAATCTGACATAGTAATCTCAATATCCATCGGATCCTCGCAAACAAAACATGCATGATTACAAATAGATGATCTTGATCATGAACGGATCTCACAAGATCTAAACATGGTAGCACAAAGGAGGAGATACAACCATCTAGCTACTACATGAACCCGTAGTCCAAGGTGCAACTACTCACACTTCATACCGGAGGCTGGCATGATGAAGAAGAAGGCCTACGGGATTAGCTCCCCTCCGGCAGGGTGCCGGGAAGAGTTTCAGATCCCCCCCCCCGATCTAGGGACGATGGTGGCAGCGGCTATAGACGGTTTCGTGGAATATTGATCGGGTCCTTAGGGTTTTGGCATCGGGGGGTCTTTATAGGCGAAGAGGCAGGCAGGGGGCAGCCAGGGCAGCCGCACCCCCCACCCCCCAGGCGCGGGCCAGGCTTGGCCTCACGGCCAGAGGGTGTGGCCGCTTGGTGGCTCCCCTCCGTCTCGTACTCTGGCTTCGTGTTTCCCACGATAAAATATTGAATTTGGCTTTTGTCCCGTTCAATTCCGAGAATATTGATTTTCTGTCTTTTCTGGAACCAAAAACAGAAGAAAACAGGCAACTGTCACTATGGCATCTTGTTAATAGGTTAGTCCAGAATAACATATAAAAATACCTCAAAGTGTATACAAAGCAAAGCAAAGTAGATACTAAACAAGCATGGAACATCAAAAATTATAGATATGTTTCCGACGTATCAGTGGTGACTAGATAGCTAGCTAGACAAGTTCTACACAAGTTCTACACAATTTCCCAGTGCCAAAAATAGTTGCAAAAACTATAACTCTATCAAGAATATTATACAATCATGGGAACTTTAAGGGGAAATGAAATTATCTTACATTTGCATAGTGTTCTTTTTTATTTTAAATTACTTTATTCCCCACTAATACTTAAAAAAATAAAGTTGAGTGGAAGAACCACGTTTTTTTTATTTATAGATGTATTCGTCCTTACGCACCAGGAATGAAAGTAGAGGGTCTCGAGCCTGGGCGGGCAATGGTGTACCAACACATCCAAGGCACTAGGCTATGCCTCAGTCTAATTCCCCAAACTAATACTTAGGAACTAAGGTTTACTGTAAATCCAGTTCGTAAGGTTTACCTTAACTGCTTCACATGATGATGGTATGTTTCTTAATATAACCAAAGAAGAATGTAGGAATATATTGTGCCTACCATGTAAATAAATTGAAATCAGTGAAAGATATATGTTTTTTAATTTCCATGATGAAAGTGATAACACTCCAGCAAGGATTAAGTGTTGTTCGACAAGTCTAGACTTGTCGCAATCCTGATATCGACAAGGTGGAACGACAAGAAAAGTTTAACTTGTCTACCGACAAGTTGACTTGTCGGCGACAAACCTAGACCTGTCTCCGTGAACTAGTCGATCGACAACTTAAAGGATGGGATATAAGAAGCCTCGCGTGAAACCTACACCCGTGAGTCCCTCCCCCAGCTGCCTCTCCTCTGGCCTCCGCTGGCTCACCGGCGCCACCGCCTCCACCTCTCCCCTGCTCTCCCACTCCAACCTGGCTTGTGAGCACCTCTGAAGGATGCACTGCCGCCGCCTTGGTATTATAGACTTATAGTATACCAAAATTAATAGGCTAGTTACTTGGTATTTTTTATTAGTTCTTTGTCGGTGGCACATCGACAAGTCTAGAACTTGTTGAGACTTGTCAAGACTTGCCTACTTGTCAGTACCCCAGTGACAACTTGCGACAGGTCGACATGTAAGCCGTGCACTCCAGTTGTGGAATAGTCACTAAGCATTTTGGATCGATCATTTAAGTGTGTGTTGAAGATCCTTAGAGGGTATTTTGTTACTAGGTAAAGCGAGTGAACAACAATGTTTGTGTAATCAAACCTGAGCTACGAATGAAGGCAACCAATTTAGTTGAAGCATATATCAGAATCAAGCATCATTCTTTCTAATTCCACGATTTGATTTGTGATGATTCTTTCTAATTTTAATCATAATTTTTTTATTTTAGCAATCTACCCTTATTTTTATTTGATTAGGTATCTAAATTTAAGTGTTCAATAGAATTTCCTGACTTTGATTGCTTGTTAGTTTAAACTGTAGGTTGGTGAGAAAACTTCAAAGTTCACTTCAGTATCAAGTTAATTCTATCATGTTACATCCGGTTAGTTGAAACCATAGGTTGTGCTACGCTGCTTCCATTAATTGGAATGTGCCTAGTAGTAACTATCCATCAAGTTTGGCTCCTAGCACCTACACCTCCTCCTCCTCCTTGACCTGCTATTGATGAGACCTTCTCCTCCAGAGCTACTCGTGGACTAGATCTCCTCCTCCTTGATCCACAACGACTTCAGTGAACATTCCATAAAAGAGTAAGAGATGGTACTAGATTGGTGCGCATGGATGCACTTGTGCCAGCATCACTTGGATTAAGAGGGTTTGGCTTGCTTTAGGTCATTCAGTGGATCGGAGCTACACCATTTTATACTAGCAATGCATTTTATTCATAGTTCATCCTGCTACAAACACGTACACATCATCCTGCCACAAGCACATACATAGAGTCCATGCATCCTTCTACAAGCACATACAACTACTATAGCTCTAGTAGCTATCTTTTATTCATAGAAAAAACCGCCCTTCTTCTTCTACTTGTTGCTGCCTTCACCAAACTTCTCCTTCTTCTTGTTCAGCATGTTGATCCTATCTTTGCAATACTCAATGCCTTTTTTAATCAATAACAATGAAGTAGATGCTTTGAGCTCAGGAACCAACCTTGATGGAACTACTTCAGGCAAAGGAGCATTTCTTTTGAAGAAACCTTGGCAAATGGCTGCATGCTCTACTATTGCTAGATCATCTGGCATGGCAAACTTCTCAAGTGCCTTTACAGCCTTCATCTCCTCCTTCTCTACATTGATTCTCCTTGAGTAAAACTTTATCTCCAGCTGGGAATGAAATGTCGATGCAGAGTGTGTTGGCTTTTATTGACATACAAGAGAACCTGTGTACAAGAGCATGCACACACAAGTAGAACAATGCGCAGTTCAAAGATGCTCACTAGCAAATGCAGCCAAAATGGTAATTGTGCCTTTATTCAATTTTGAGGCATCTATCAGGCATCCATCACTTCACCCATGCATGATTTTGGACTGTTGATGTCCCTTTGTGCTCACTTCACCATGCATCACTATACCAATGCAATAGTTGTCCCTGCTTTGTGCTCTCAGCAATGATCACCCATCTGTACTATTTTTATTTATGTTTATTTTGCTTCATATGACATGTTGGAAGAAGAAGCATCCCGAGCACTGCCCCGTCCTCTTCTATGGAGGCAATCCACCTTTAGCGAAGCATGGTGAACTTGTACTTGGTGTTGTGTGTGATGTACTTGGTGTTGGTTGATGTACTTGGTGAACTTGTACTTGGTGTTATGTGTGATGTACTTGGTGTTGATTGATGTGTGAACTCTCGTATGTCGCGGATTAATTCAAGTTGATATGTACTTGTATTCGTGTTGGTTATACTATGTTTTGGAAAATTGCAACTTTTTAGAAATTCTGTGTTGTTTATACTGTATTCTAGATTGTATAATACATGTGTACTATGTATTATGGACTGTACCGTGGTTCTGTAAAATATAAAATCCAAAAATGCTATTTGAGACGCATATGTCATACATAGTCAAGGCGCATCCTTTAGACATATTCGAGTCGCATCACGCATGCGTCTTGTATAACCTATATATGCGAGGCACATATCAACATGCGCCTCCTACAAGTATATATGAGGCGCATGTTAATATGCGCCTCGCATATATAGGTTATACACGGCGCATGTGAGATGCGACTCGGGTAATAAATACTAGCAGCGCGGGCCTAGAGTCGCATCTCATATGTGCCTCTAATGGCTTTTGTGATGCGACTCGAATAGGATTTTCCCTAGTAGTGGTAGCTATGTTGATTTAGACTAGACAAAGGTTGAAAAGATGTAGAGTAATCGAGTGTACATGTGCAGAAAACATGTGCTTCTTAGCCTAGATGTTCGTTATTACCGTGTAGGCTTTGTTTCAATTTAAATACCGTGTTTACAAATTGATGGAGAATTAACCGAAGTTTAAGGAAGCCATTATTACAAAATGGAACGAAATAAAAATGGGAGGTTTTATTTGAGATAAACTAGAACTAATTTTTGTAATCACGACACTTGCTTGCGTCTTAGTTACTATTTTTTTGTGAACACAATCAACACGCCAGATGTGAATATATGTTAATCCTAAATTACCTAAATGTATTAGTGAAAATAAGTGTGTTTATCACGTATGTAACCTTGGAGTAAATCCTAGTTGACATTACCTCCCCAGGGGTCCATGTAGTACATGTTCGGTCCAACCACACTATTACCATGAAAACTCCATGTTAGGGAATCGACGAGGTGGGAACAGGGAAATATTCCACTACAGAATAGATAAGCCTTGCTATCGTGTGGGCCCTAGCGTGGAGAAATACGGTGCTATAATGATTTTCTAGATGACCTGCTAGGGTGGTATACGGGGTGGGTTTGGATCATGAGGGAGCACAGGCGGCAGGGATAGCGTGACCCAGGTAGGACGTCCTCCAAACCAAATTTTTGTGATAAGTGCCCCCTTTATGCTTCTAGAAATTATATGTTGTGTTCATCTACTGATATTATGCAATGTCATCCCTCTATTTGATGTGACTTAGTGATATATAAAATACCAATGCATAGGAAGAAAGTGAGACTTTGTTGTTATTGTTCTCATATCTTATGTTGCTTTTTACCATGTTTCAACTTGACTATTACTTTGATTGGTATGAGAAAACCATGGGACCCGGGTATTTTATAAGGAAACACTTTCCAAGGGATAAGGAGATGGCGCTAAAGTATAAGTTACCACATGACCTCCATCCACCCTCAATCAAGTAAGTAAAGCCTAGCTATATGGCTATAAAGAAAGCGCTTTTCAAGAGGCGACACTATTTATTTTTATTTTATATTTTTGCTTTGAACTCTTGTTGTAGTAAGAGAGTTTTTTTTTTGGTTTTGTTTTGTTTCTGAATTTTTAATAAAGTACCAAGTGGAACCCATTTTGGATGTTATAAAAGTTGTTAAACATATGGAGTAGCAAATTTCTGTAGAAAAGTTTTTAGTGCAAGAATTTTCTTTTTTATGTAACTCCGATTGCGCTCATATTTACATAGCATATACAAATTTTTATCCTCTATATGCAAAAGCATTATCTAAAATTCCTGACATGTTTAAGTGGGTGAAATAAATTGGTTTTGTTGCTGCTAAAAATCTGGACAGATTCTAACATGTTTTGTTCTAACCTATCCCATTTGTCCTAATATGATTATAATGAGTCATATCATATGCTAGGGATGTCTAAAAACATTATATTATTGCTGGAACATTTAGAAATAATTTTGTCTTTGTAATATATGGCAACTATTATGCTTTTGTGCCACTAATGTCACCACTTAGAAAAGATATAGGAGAAAAAGTTTTGTGTTGAAGTTTTTTAACAGGGAATAAAGGAACATCACATCAAGAGAAATCCAAGGATGGTAAAAACCATAAGCTTGAGGATTCCCAAGGCACCCCACTGGACCTATTAAACTCTCGTTTTGCAAACCTCTAAAGTTTGTTTTTTGAGCAACATAATACTATCGTAGAAACTTGGAGCTTCTGCTTTATTTATTTTACTTTTGTTGGCAATAAAATGACCACCATCATTAATCATTATCCATGTTTATTATTAATCTACTGAAAAGAAACTTTTCATGATGAGATTAAGATTGAATATGAATGCCTGGAAATAAAAGAAAAGGGGGTGATGAGATTAAGATTGAATATGAATGCCTGGAAATAAAAGAAAAGGGGGGATAAAAGCAAAAAATCTAAAATTCATGTTGTGTCTAGTTTTGAAGCTCAAGTACTTTATATGAATTATGATTTTTTTGTGCCTATTAATTTGTATCCTTTGCTTATGTATATTTGTGTTCAAACATAAGGAGCAAGGTGAGAAAATAAACGTTGGCATTATGAACTAGATGGCACACTCTTTAGATATATTTTTTGCTAAGCCTTCACAATGCAAGCGCTAAGACTTGTTACAAACCCCCTAAACTAGATTAGGCATATCCACCTATCAGTGGCAAAAGCTTCTTTCAAGTATAATATGTGTGTTAATTCTCAAAACATTCTTAAAACATCATTTTTATGTAATTTAAATATCATATAAAAGTAAGGTTTGGGGTGATACCACTATGGAACTTTATGTGCTTCACATCTTATAACTTGTTTGTTAGCCAAACCATGCTGTCATGGCACAAGCTTACAATGTCCTCTATTGAAATATCATGTTTGTTCTTGCTTTGTCATGCACTTCACACTGGAGTAAGCATAAGGAAAGAGAAAATGCTCCTAGGCCTCTAGCCAAACTCATGCATGACATGGGGGAAACTTACAACATGACAATCAATGACGATCTTTTCAAAATAAATCTGCCATCACACGGGGGCAAGAGGTACCTTAGTGATGCAATTTTTATGACAACCTATGCTATACAATGACAGGTTATAGTGTCAGTTCATTGGTAAAGGTGCATGAGACATTCAACTTGTAAAATGTTTAACACATAAACCATATGCAACTTTTGAAATAAAAGATACTTAGAACCACATCCTTATTAGTATTGTTGACATGAACTACATAGCTCAAAACTTTATTTTACATTCTCTATGGAGGATTAACATATCTATTCAATGCTTACTTTCGGTACAAGATGCAAAAAATCTCAAGGGAAGCCATGAAACTAAGAAGTGAGTCTTCTAATTGGGCATTAAACTAAGAAGTATCCCAAAAATTAAACTAGAGGCATAAAACACCAATGCCAATTATAGAAAGAGTCTCTTATTCAATAGGTTCATCAAAGTGTGCTTGAAGGTTTTTTTTACCGTTCATTTATTTTAGCACACCATTACTTATTGTTTGGCATGCTTATGATTTTTCAAAGATACAACTTGATAGTACACTTGCATATTATGTTTAATTTAAAGGATTTGAACCTATGAACTTTACATGATAATGAAAGAAGCAAAAATAACAAACTCCAAAGTACATGTTTATTTTTATCACCTTTATGCTCGAGGACGAGCATAGGTTAAGCTTGGGGATGTTGATGCATGTAAAATGCATAAATGAACTTTGTAGTTTATTAACATGTTTATTCACATATTTGCATCATATATATGTTTTACATTGATTTCGGGGATTTTCTAAACAATCCCCTCTCTTTTGGTTTTAACCTTTTCTGGCAGAAAAACCTTCTGTTAGTGTTTTTGACTTTCCAGGAGTTGCGGAACTCCAAATGGGGATAGGTCAACGAGAGATGTTAGATAATTTCCAGACAAATCCAACAAGCTAAACTAAGCCCAAGGGGCCCAACAAGCTAAAAATGATAGCACATATACTACAGGGCGCGCCACCTGTATGATCTCCGCTGTCAAAACTCCAATGTTGTTGATTCCACCGCCAATTGCTTCGTTTTGACCTAAAACCATCTATATATACCCCCTGGCTGCCTTTCTCGAGACGGACAGAGGCATAGATCAAAAACCAAGTAATAGAGAGCCAGCAGGCCGCCGCCCGAAGGAAGATTGGAGGGGGAACCGCTGCCGAAATCGCCTCCGGGCGCGTCTCCTCCTTCACCAACGCCTCCTCATCACTCTCCATGATGAGAGGGGAGTAGTCCACCCCCTGGACTTTGGGTTTATGGTGGTAACTTGATCTAATCTCTCCATGTATGATCATTGTTGAAGTCCATATGATGTGCCTTGCATGAGTATGGATCTATCTATGTAATTGATGACTATATTCCTGCATCCAACAACAGGGTTGTTGCATTACTTGTAGCATCAAATATTTCCTAGTATGTATCGTCCCTTGGAAGCTTTGCAAATGGAAACCACTTTACCCCGCAACCACGTTGTCAAGGCGGGCTACGTTCGCACCCAAAACAATGTTTGGAAATAGTCTACTCTATAGGTTGCTAGGATAAATGAATTTAAGATGATTTGTAACAATTACTACTAGAACTGGAAGAAAACTAGAGCATAAGTAAAAATAAAAGAAAGTGAATGCAATGAAGTAAAATATTAATGTAGATAAGCAATGAAGTAAAATATTAATGCTACGATTCCTCAAGTAATGTTGTGTATACCAGTGTGTATGATAAGTTCTTATGGAATAGCTATAAACTGTACTTGTGGCGGTCCCTCAAATACTGTTGTCTCCTACCATTGGTAAGTGGCAACCAGACAACTCAATTGCCCACACCCTCTTCGGACATGGATCATCTCACAAGAAAATAGTGTATTAAGGTAACAAGACCAGAGCAAAGGAATTAAGTTCTATGGACAACCATACTCCTAAGCAAATGTGCTAGTCACAAGATATCCCGTCTGTCATGTTGGGGTCAAGAAATTCGCAACACTATACCTATCTCTATCATGAGTGATCTTGGGGGAACTCTGGGCGGTGCATCCTAAGATGCTATTGCCTCCGCAAATCACTTATAGCAAATAGCCTATTAGTTCTACCCATGGCAGAGCAGAGACTAATGATAAGTTTTGTGACACACCGTGAATCCCTAGTAAATTCCTCAACAATGGATTGGATGTCTCCAATCACTAGAATAATATCATGAATAGAACAATGTAAAGAGAAAGCACAAACATATTAATTAACAAGAACAGACAACACTTCAATTACTCAAATCACCATAACATTAATAAAAGGGGGTTCAAGCCATGTTACAACGCATCACAGAGACCATGATGGGGAAGGATGAAGGAGTAGCGGTGATGGATATGGTGATGATGGCGCAGTGATGGTGGCGTCGGCGTGGTGATGGGGGCGTCCTCCTTCTCCTCTTATTGTTTGGATGGCTTGATGGTTTTGATGAAGATCTGGATCTTGGTGGAGCTGTAGAGGCTATGGAGGCGGCATGGCGGCAGGGAGCCACCGTGGAGGCGTTATATGGGATGTAGATCTTGTGTATGGTGTATTATTGTGTTTCTTGACTCCTCCCACCTTTATATAGGCCTTGGAAGTACCCTAGGTCACCCCCAATACCGTCATATAGCTTAGGGAAGGTTCTGGAGCAGTCCAGGGTCGGAAAAAAATCGTTCCCGACCTTTTTTCCAACTATACGGCCAAAACTATACGTCCGGAAAAAGGGCTCCGGTCGTATAGTTGGTCGTTAAACTTTTGGGTGTCGCAGTCTTTTGGCCATCGTTTCTTCATACGAACTCTGATTTGGGTGTTTTTCGACTCGTTGGATTCGTATCGACGAGGGCTACAACCCAGTGGTCTTGGATATTTATCTTTACAAGTTGGAAAATTTTACTTTTTCCAACACCTCAAATGGCTAAGTCTGGTCCCTACAGCTCCTCCATACTATGCTCTCTTTGTTCTTTTTGCCTTTGTTTTATCCATAATCATCATCAACACCTACACACATGTAAAAGACAAGGAAGAGGGATAAAATTCTATCTAAACTACTAAATGTTCAAAGCTCATATGAAAATGAATGAAAAATAGAAACCATGCATATTTGGCATAACTGCAGCTAGATAAAGCATGAGATGGGTGGTTGATATGCATAAAATACTTCTATATAAGTGTACATAAATTCCACTCATCTAGTAATTCCTATGGTAGATATTGTGTTATGAGATAGTACTTTTTATTCATTTACCGTTGTGTTGGATATTGTATGGTTTTCCATACTTTGGGGATATTCTATGAAGAATGTAATGGTTTAGATCTATACATAATGCCTTGTTTAGCCATATCATGAGGTGATTGAAACCACCAAGTGGGGGTAGATGAGAGAGATGTGATAATACTCACAACATATGAATCATTGCACTAGTATTTAGAATGTTTTCCATTAAGTATGATGTATGTAGGTAATGTATGGCCGAGTGACAACTTCATATGTATTGAGTGACATCAATGCATCCCAACATTCTTTATCTAGGGATAAAAAGGGAGAAATATTATGTGTGGCATGACACAAACCAAATGCTAGCCTTATTGCAACGGTGACCTAGCAACACAAAGGAGTAATTCTTTCACCTATGTTTTTATGACATGTAGCCACCATAAAAGTACCATTAAAACATTGAAATTGTGTGTACCTTTACTATCTATAACATGATAATCACCATAGATTGAGAAGAGAGGATTAAGTGAACCCATGAACCCATGTCCATTATTCCTATAAAAGAAAACTCTTGTCTTGTTCTCTTGCATTGAAGAGGATTGGGACACTTTTACATTCTTGTTTTGTTACATTAAATTTGCATCTATTAAATCAACCATATTGTTCCTTAACTTGTTTAGTGCATAATCAACTAAAAATTGTGACACTTTAGTTGTAAAGAATAGATAGCTTTTCCTTCTTGCTCCTGCGGATCCACATTTTGAGGTACTACGGTGATCCAATGCACTTGGGGGTTATCATAGTCGAGCATTTATCGTCTGTTGGCGGTGGTACTCCTTGACCAGGAGCCAGTGGTAGGCCATTAGCAATGTCGTGAGACGCGTTGTTTAGTAAGGGATTACTCTTGACGGCTTCTGTGACTCTCTCACATCTGCCCTCTCTCAGATGAATCTTGGGACGACCCGGCTCGCCGCCATTGGCGGCGTTGGGTTTTGGAGGGGCACCTTCGTTTTTGCCGTTGGGATAGGTCGGGTCAGACCCATTGCCATTGTTTCCTCATTGTTGAGGACGGCGGTGCACATGTAGCGATGGGGGAGATCGCTACTCCTGTAGCTTTCCGACCCGGAGCCATAGGCCTCATCGCCTGACCATGGATCAAGTAGATCGGAGTCACAACTATTGTTGCTATCCTAAGTGTAGGTCGATGCATATGCGTCGGGTTCACTCAGCATGCCCACTCCGGGATTCGAAGCATGCCAATCTTGCCAACCTAGAAGCATAGGATCCCAAGCATCATGTCGACTCCGTCTCCTACGGAATCGAAGGCTAGGTGGTTTTGCCAGCAAGTGGACGGTGAAGTCGATGGTGCCTAAGAGGAGATGATTCTCCATCGCATAGGAATCGAAGATCGCAGCAAATGGGGCCGTCATGATCGCAACATCAGTGCTCCCTGTTCCCACAGACGACACCAATTGACGAGGTTTCGACTCGTCAATGCCCATTGTTATGGACTTGGGTTTTGGAGAAGAGGGGTGTGCTGGATATCGGGAACGACTAACAAACAAGCAATGCGGGACACGAGATTTACCCAGGTTCGGCCCCCAGAGGTAAACCTTACTCTTGTTTGTTTGTTCTTAATTATCGGCAAAACTGAAAGGTTATAGGGGTGCGCATATGAGGTCTGGTGGGTGAGTATGCTAGGGTTGTGATTGTCCTCCTCGTCGTGCCCTCCTAGCCTTTATATGGGGAGGCCAGGTCTCGGGGTTACGTCAATTCGGTTACAGATTAGGGTTTTACACTTCTAATTTTCTATCTAAAACTAGTCGTGTTTTTCAAGGAGTCGCATCCTTCATGGGCCTAGGCCACCCGGATCCCTCCTGGGCTTCATCATCAGGGGTGTATTGTTATGTGGGCTTCTGCTAGGAAAGACCGGATAGGCTAATATTGGGCACCCGTAGGGGATAGCCATGTCACATTGTCTCTAAGAAACGAGTTTGTACAAGTGGCACTTCATATCCTCTTTCTTTATTGTGTTGGTGTCGTGAAGGTGCACAAGAGATATCGGTCCATATTATTCTTCAAGACACACTTGATATGGGCTCAACTTCTACTTAACCAATCTCCAGATAACTCCTTGAAACCTTGGTCAACACTTGATCTTCTTCACTTTCTTCTTCTTCCAACCTTGAAGCCAACATATGGTTCAAGCATTGCCTATGGACAAATCTTACAAGTAAAACTCAATGCAATGCAACTTCATAAAGTTTTTCATTAATTACCAAAACAACATATGGGGGCACCCATGTCCTTTCAAATGTGAAGGGGAAAGAGATAATAGCCACAACGCACTATCTTTAACTATCATCCCAAGCAATTAGTGAGAGTTAACTATTTTTGTATGAAATTATGTGGCTAAGGGAAGACATATGATACAATAGAAAAAATAGGCTTCCCCTATTTTATAAGAGACCATCCCTTAGCTAAGGGAAGACAACCTATTTTTTGTTCATTCTCTCTCATCCAACTAAGCAAAATCTCACATGAAAACTCTAAGAGAAGGCTGATGTCACCCCATTATACATTCGCAACCTCACGACCAGTTGATCGAGCTAGCTAGCTTTGTGAACTTGCCGCAAAGAGGATAGAGAGAATAGCCACAGTGCATTATCTCTAACTATCATCCCTATAAATTATTGAGTTAACTATTTTTAGTATGAAATTATGTGGCTAATGGAAGATATATGATACAATAGAAAAATAGGCTTCTCTTATTTTATAAGAGATCGTCCCTTAGCTAAGGAAAGAAAACCTTATTTTTCTTCATTCTCTCTCCTCGAACTAAGTAAAAATCTCACATGACAGCTCTAAGAGAAGGATGATATCTCCCATTATAAATTCGCAACCTCATGGCCAGCTGAGCGAGCTAGCTAGATTTGTGAACTTGCCACGAAGGTGAAAGAGAGAATAGCCACAACGCCCTACCTCTAACAATCATCCCTAGCAACTAATGAGAGTTAACGATTTTTCGTATGAAATTATGTGGCTAAGGAAAGACATATGAGATAATAGAAAAAATAGGCTTTTCTTATTTTATAAGAGATCATCCCTTAGCTAAGGGAAGACAATCTCTTTTTTATTCATTCTATCACCTCCAACTAAGAAAAAATCTCACATTACAGATATTATGACCGGTACAAGAGGAAGCTCTCTCACGACCTGTTGTTTCTGGCTGTCGGATCACAACATCTGCATTTTATGGTCATCGGATGCACTTCAAATCCTGCATGTGCCAAATATCCCTTAGCAATGCTTTTATGGACATCAAAGAGGCTTTATGTGGTTAATTGGGCCCCTAATGACTAACTGACGTGCAATAAAATCAAGATCCATTTTCTTTTTACATTAACAATGATGCACAACAGTTAGAGCATCTCCACTCGGCTTCCCAGGACGCCGACCCCAGGGAGAAATTTAGGTCTGAACGCCGAAAATTGGCCTAGTCATGTTCCGAGGACCCCGGTTTCATCCGAATTGGGAGAACATTGGTCTGGACTTCCCAGGTCATTCCCAGCATCCCGGGAAATGAGCGTGGGCCAGCTATGTCGGCGAGACAGTCCCATTTTCCTCCACATCCACTCACCCAGACTGCAGCGAAGATCTCCCCAACTGCCTCTATCGCCATAACTTCGCCGACGGAACTCCTCCATGCCTCTAGATAGGCTTGACGTAGTCGCCGCCCCTTCCGCCACCGCTTTCGCCGCCCAAACTTCACCATAGCTCGGCTTCGCTGTGAGCTCCCACCACCTCATCCGCCAAGTGTTCGGTGTTTTGCTGGTTCGGTCATGGACACCGACGACGAGGAGATGCTCGCCGTGTTGCTGGAGGAGGAGAACACCGATGTCTCCGAAGATGCAAAGAACATGCAGATCCTCGCCTCCCTCGCCCAGCTATACCTACAGATGCCGAAGTCGAAGCGTGGAGGTTCGGCGAAGGGTCGCCAGAAGTGCAAGGCAAGGCAAAGGATAGAGGGTTACCGCAAGTTGTATGCCGACTACTTCGCCGACAAGCCGCTGCACGAAGAGACCGTGTTTCAGTGCCGTTTCAGGATGAGCCAGAAGCTATTTCTCAAGATCATGCATGCCATCCGTGAATTAGACCCGTATTTCATGTGCAAGAAGGATTGCACCGACATGGTTGAGTTTTCCTCACTGCATAAATGCACAGTGGCAATGGGTTTGCTTGCATATGGAGCACCGGGTGATAGTGCCGATGACTATCTCCGCATGGACGAGTCCACCACCATCGATTGCTTGTACAGGTTCTGCAGGGCAGTGATTGCAGTGTTTGGGAAACAGTACTTGAGAACACCTACTGCTAAAGACACTGCTTGGATCATGGCAGTCAATGAAAGTAGAGGATTTCCTAGGATGCTTGGAAGCATAGACTGCATGCATTGATAGTGGAAGAACTGTCCATTTGCATGGAAGAGAATATAGAAAGAGCCACAAAGGAGGTTGCAATGTGATACTCGAGGCAGTTGCTACACATGATCTTTGGATCTGGCACTCCTTCTTTGGCACGGCAGGATTGAACAACGACATAAACGTCCTCAACTCCTCAAATGTCTTTGCCAAGCTTGTTGAGGATCATGTTACCCCTGTGGACTTTGAGATCAACGGGCACCCCTACAACAACGGATACTATCTTGCAGATGGCATCTATCCAAGATGGCCAACATTTGTGAAGACTATCTCAAACCCAATGCTCCCCAAGCATTCTCAGTTTGCCAAGGAACATGAAGCTTGCAAGAAGGACGTGGAGCGGGCATTTGGTGTGCTCCAATAGAGGTTTGCAGTTGTCCGGTTCCCTGCTATGACCTGGTCGAAAGATCAAATGTGGGAAGTGATGAACGGTTATGTGGTCTTGTACAACATGATCATTGAGTATGAGAGGAAGGACCCAATGAGTATGGTCGAGCTGAACGAGTCATACTATAGACATGGACCTCTTGCCGAGCCTAATCACCAGGTGCCTCCAACCCGGGTTGCCTTCATCGCCATGCGTTAGGAGATCCGAGATCTGGTAGTGCATCAACAACTGCATGATAATCTGGTTGAGCATCTATGGATACGCAGGGGCAACACGTATATGCCGAGCATGAACTGGATGAACTAGGCCGAAATATGTTGTATTTTCATTGTACACCGAACTATTTTTAAATTTACGCCAAACTATGGTCAGTTGTATGCCAAACTAGGCCGAATAATGCTCTGTATTCATATTATGCCAAACTATGCCGAAATCTGAACGAATTTGAGCGGAATTTGGGCGAAAAAGGGCGTCCTGGAAACTCGGCCTGGGAACACGAGTGGGAAACTCGATGTTTCTAGGAAAAAATGTGTTTCGTCTGGCCCTATTTGGATCCGGATTTCGGTATAAAAACGGCCAACGAGTGGGGATGCTCTTACTACTCCCAGATGCTTCCACTGATGACATTAGCGCACATACATGTCATTAGCGCACTACACCTAGATGTTCCTAGTCTCTTATCCTCTTCCCATTCATGAGTATGGTAGACGCGACTTGTCTATTGATGACACATTCTATTCTACTAGGCCTGAAGTAAGCAATTAGGATAGAGCTTATAAATATGAGTATGATCCATCACATCAAACAAACCAATGAACATTTCTTAAATAAATCTAAACTACAATACAAGATTTTACCTAAAACACAATTTAAATAGATATTTACTACTCCCTCCGTTTGAAAATATAAGATGTTTCAGGTTAGTGAAGTTAACGTATCTAGACACCTTTTAGTGCTTAGGTTCAAATGAATCTACACACTAAAAGATGTCTAGATATAATTAATTCACAAACCTAAAACATCTTATATTTCTAAACGAAGGGTGTATTTCATAACTTTTCATATTGTTAATGCACCGGCATGGAAAAACGCGCCTACGTTAATCTAGGACGTGTTTGGTTGGGCTGATGCCCGTTTCTCGTACGGCGCGGGCAGAAATAAGACTGTTTGGAGAGCTGGGATGCATGGAGTTGATGCACCGCACGGTTTTTAAAGCAAGCCAAAACTTGGCCCGTTGGAAACGCCGAAATTGGCCGTTTTCATGCAGCCAGGCCTGGCGAGCGTCGCGAGTCTACCGCTTGCACACGTGGGGAAGCGCGGAAGACAGGACGTTTTCAACATAACTCCCAGGCCACTCCGCTCACTGCCCAGTCCCAGTCCCCTCACCTCGGTTCCCGACCATGGCCGCCGCTCCTCCTCTGCCGCCGCCTTTGTTCGGCGGCTCACGCATTGGCGAGGTAAGCGCGCATAGCCTATGGGCTGCCGTTCAACTGGAGAAGCTCGCCGACGGCGGCAAGGCGGCCCTCGCGAGGGAGCTCAGGGCTCCCGTACCCATGTACGCGCGCGAAACTAGGGCGGCAACGGTGGCGTCTGCAGCGGCGGGTGCGTCGCCTACATCCGTGGAGGAAGTGGCATCTACAGCCAAGCAGGCCGGAAATATCCCCGCCAGAGTCGAGGCTACCCTTGACTCGTTGGATAGGATTTTTCCTGCCCGGGCCGGCGGCCCCAACCCCTGTGTCCGGAGCTTCTTCTCTCCCTCTGGCGGCAGCTTCTACTACTCCATCGTCATTGATGGCGCCACTGTCATTGATGACCCACAAGTATAGGGGATCGCAACAGTCTTCGCGGGTAGTATTATCCAATTTATTGATTCGACACAAGGGGATCCAAAGAATACTTGCAAGCCTTAACAACTGAGTTGTCAGTTCAGCTGCACCTGGAAATAGTTCTTGCTCACAGAAGTTTATCAGTAGCAACAGCAAAGCAACAACAAGAGTGAAACAGTAGCAATAGTAACAGTAACAGTAAACAGTGGGATTCGAGTGCGGTAGGCATAGGGATGGATGGACGGGCGTTGCATGGACGAGTCTAAACACGTAACTTCGAGATCTAGGGTATTGCAGATAAATAATAACAAGCATCCAAGTACTAAACAATCCTAGGCATGTGCTCCAAATATAGTCATACGTGCTCGCAATGAGAACTTGCACAACATATTCTGTCCAGCCAGCCCGTGGCAGCGGGGCCTCTAGGGAACTACTGGTAATTCAGGTGCTCCTTTTAATAAAGCACCGGAGCAAAGCATTAACACTCTGTGAACATATGTGATCCTCACACCACAGCCATCCCCTCCGGTTCTCCCAATTATTGTCACTTTGGGGCCTTTGGATCCCGACAATGATATGTGTACACAACTTGCAGATAAGATCACAAACAATACTATCATAATGATTCAATAATAAGTTCAGATTTGAGATCATGGCACTCGGGCCCTAGTGACAACCATTAAGCACAACAAGTTGCAACAAAGTCAAATAACACTAAAGAAACTAGGCACTATGCCCTAACAGATCTTATTCGATTACATGATAGAACTCATCCAATCCCTACCATCCCTAGGCCTACAGCGGGAGATTACTCACTCATGGATGAGGGAAACATCGGTGGTTGATGGAGATGTGTTCGTGATGACGATGGCGATGATCCTCTCCAAATTCCCCGTCCCGGCAGGGTGCTAGAACGGACTTTCTGGATCCGAATCTTGGTTTCTGGTGGCGGCGGTGGAGCGGAACTCTTTCTAGAAAACTATCGACCCCCCCCCTGAGTTTTTAGGTCAGAAGGCAACTTATAGGCGCGGAGGGAGGCCGAGGAGCTACCTGGGGTGTCCAGACCTTCCTAGGCGCGGGGTCAGGTGGGCCCGCGCCTGGGGTGGATCTGGGCCCCCAGGCCTCCTCTTTGTCTCCCCTTCTGGTTCCGTGGATCTTCTGGTGAGAAATTGTTTTTGGCATATTTTCCGGGATTTTTCCTGATAGTTCATTTTCTACACAAAAACAAGACACCAAGGTAATTCTGCTGAAAACAGCGTCAGTCTGTGTTAGTTGTATCCAAATCACACAAGTTTAGAGAAGAAACAATAGCAAAGTGTTCAAGAAAGTAGATACGTTTTGGACGTATCAACTCCCCCCAAGCTTAACTTATTGCTTGTCCTCAAGCAATTCAGTTGAAAACTGAGTGCGATAAAATAACTTTCACGAACACTTTTCTTCATATGATGTAAATATTCTCAGCATAGGAGTAGATGCTTAGACAATTCATAATAAGGAGTATGCAACTAAGTCTACTCAACAGTCATTGCAAGCTATGAAGAGAAACCAACTCAATAATAATAAGTAGCATGAAACATTAACATAAGCAACATTGCAATGCTCATAATAAGGTATGATAGAGTGGTATCTCGCTTGCCTTCGTTTGAAGAGCACAATATAAATGCTGAGGCACCTCTAAAGTTCACATGAAGACTAGAAGTAAAGATATTAGAGATACAAGCATCAAAGTCATGACATAATTAACCAAATTTTGGAACAAACACAAGAATGACAACTATGCTCTCAAGAAGGTTCTCATAGAATAAGTGGTGACTCAACAAAGTTGTGAAAATGGTTTTTGTGAAGGTTTGAAAGGCTTCCCAATGCTGAAAGGAAGGTACTCATTAGCTTTGAGCTCTCATCGCCTCTATCATAGGCACCTTCATGTGGATGTGGTTAAGGTGAAAGTGAGGTCCACTCTGAATCATATGCTTGACAGACCATAGACTGGAAATCCTAGGTCCCTTGAGTACGAGGGTTGCTCCACATGCTACTCAACTTTGGTCACCTGAAAGTTCTGGTCATTGTAAATACATGCATATCATCGAGAATCGCCAACGGGGTACCCCTTGCACATGGTACAGGAGCTTTCCCATAACCAAAATGACAAGGCAAGCAGACAATGAGCATCTCAGCAATCTTTTTATTTACCATATGCATAGCTTTTTATTGAGGATGCTTAATAGATGCTCATTATAGTGACTGCAAGTTTCCACCATGATTAGGCATGGCTTAGGCTAGCGGCCCATGCATTTCTCTAACACAATGTATAAACTCCATGAACTAACAACTTCCCCTTTTATTTCACATCGTTGACATCCATAAACAAAAGAGCAAGGAATCAACTGGATGAGATATCCAAAAAGTGTTGAAAGCGTTCCCCATGACAGCACGGTTCTGCTAACTCCCAGTATATAATTAGCAAGCATATAACTTTCATGGACTAGTCACAATGGTTCAGGATTATTAAGCGCAAGGAATAAAGTGTGCCGTCAAGTTCGTGAGAGCTTTACTAACTAACTTTCTCAAAACAGACAAACATTTTATTTTGGAAGAAAACACGGCATATGGAATATGCACTGAAATAGCAAATGATGCCAATTGGTAGGTATGGTGGACACAGCTGGCAATATTGGTTTTGGGAATTTGGAAGAACAGGTAGAGCACGTACTCAGTGCAAGTGAAGGCTAGCAAAAGAAAGGGAGCGACAAACGAGAGAGCAATAGCTATCATAATCATGCTTGCAGCAAAACAGGACTAATTATGGCATGAAAGTGATACAAGAACTCTGAGGCAAAATAAATCATCGAGGCTTACTGACTATTGATTAGTCATATGCATGCGTGAGCATGTGCCAAGTCAATTCACATGAACAGTCAGAGGAGGATACCACAATATCATACCAAAGTATGAATAAAACAATGCAAGCAAACATTCATATGACATGCTACAAACTATTAGCAAGATAGAGCTAATAATAGACAAGCAAGAACTACTAAGCATCCATAATGACATACACCTTATACAAATAAGCTAAGCATGCTCACAATGAAGAGTATATGTACAAAATGAAACAAATAGAGTTCGTTACCAGCCTCTTACCACAACTCGAGTTGTCTTAATCTTCATTATTGCTCTTCACTTGTGTGACTTTAATAATTAACATGAAACCACAATCCACTGAGGACGGCTGAACCCTGCAAAGAACTCACAAAACCAAAGAAGACCAACAAATATTTTTGGTGTTTTTGATTTTTTTTAGAAACAAGCAAACAAATAAAAACCAAACAAAAACAAAGAAAACCAAACAAAGCAAAATCTTTTTGGATTTTTATTTTAAGGCAAACCAAAGCAAGGAAACAAAGAAACGAACCAAGAGAAACAATGAAAATATTTTTGGTATTTTTGGGTTTTTGAGAAAGAAGCAACAAGAACCAAAAAGAAAGTGAAACAATGGATATACAAAGAACCGACCGAACATGATATATATATATGAGTGTGTGATGTTGGTATACCCCCCCCCCAAGCTTAGGCTTTGGCCTAAGTGGGTGCGGTGACCCAGCATACCACTGCATGATGTAGTACACTATAGTCGTTGACATAACACCAATGAAACACCGTTCACTAGTATTACATCCCTCAGAGTAGTACAACAGAAACACACCAGGTCCAAGACATGACTATAGGTTACAACTCAACTCTTTACATAAAATCCAGAGAACACTCTAGGTTAAAGAGAGAGAAAGAAACTTCTTACAAAGAAGAATCAAAAATAAACAACTCCAAAATTATAATACTATTAACACTAATATCTTAACTAATGGTCTGGCATTGCTGCTATTGCAATACACTACAGAAATAGGTTTTATGGCTAGAGATTCTATTCTTATCTAATCAACAACTTCGTCTTCACTTGAGTTGATGTATATGTTGACTTTCTTGACTTCCTTGAAGAGCTCTAGCTTTTGATGATGATTCCTGGAGCATACTTGATGTAGACATCGTCTATACTAGCTTTAGAACCTAGCAAGGGTTAAGAAGATACTTTGAGTACGAGTGTACTCAGCAAGTCCACTAGAAAAGGAGTGTTTGATGCACTATAGCTACAGCCACAGACCATAGGTCGTAGGCAATGCAAGTTTTCATAAACATTTCTTCAAAGGTTGCTTTTATTCTGAAAAGCTATGTTCGTCAGCCTTCACGGGTTTACTAGAACTTTCATGGAGTTCCTTTCCCGCCACGTTCGCAGCTCCTTCCCGGAATAGGGAGTAACAAGTTACAGTTCTTACACTCTCCAGAGGTGCGTCACTTTACCCATGATAGATCTTAGCTTTGTTGCACATCCGGGCCGCGAACCCGTTCACACTTCCTTGGTGTGAGGCCCAGACTAAGACCCAAGCCAATCACTGCCTTCTCCGCGACCCCGCATGTCTCCTTGGTGTACGCCAGCCCACCTATTGAATTACGGCAATGGCAGTACAGACCGTTCAGATGCCGGAACTATCGTGGGACGTTGAGGGCTCCCTCCCATATGCTGCATATCCTCTACGAATTACCATAAATAATATGCACGCTACGAGTGATAACAGCCACGACCCGCACATCCAGCTCCATGCGAGAGGGAAAAGATACAGCTGACTTCTCCATCCCATTCCAAATCTCATGGTCAACGTGTAATATACGGCGCAAGAATCACTGGCGACATTGGTTGTTAAGTCCTAGATAATATGTTCCTTTACCACCGGAACTCTTATAGTAGGTTATTACCTCATGGTAATAAACCTATAATCACATTATTATGAAAATAGTGTTTTCTGTCCTTTTTCAAATGTGGGTGATGATAACACTGGATTTGAAAAATACTTTATAGAAAATAATCAAAGGACATGAGCAAGTGTGAACTTGCCTTTTGTGATTGCAAGACACGGTCTTCGAGACAATATAAGATCCAATGTTTGAAATCTGCATCATTGGTCCGGTAAGGACTAATGTTTAAAGAATCAATATGTTGTTGTGCATAAGTAATGCTATGCATTTTGTAAAACTCCCAAATTGAATCCCCAGTACTTTGGGTGAAGTGAGTTCAAGTGATTCTTTTCAGAGTTGGTTTATTTTCCAATTTTACTTTTACAAGTAATGACATTTATAAGGGACCTAAATGTTAAGAATCCAAAATATGTAAGTAAAGTATAAGATGATGTGGTTATGGTGAATTGTCATGTGGTGACTATGATAAAAATCCTTGGGATTGAGTTATTAAGAGTTGAAGAACTTATTATAAGATTGTTATTTGAGGTGAAAAAAGGAATAACATTTGAATAAAAGATTCCTTTTATGATGTTTAAGCAATCTTCATTGTTAATCAAATGTGACCAATGCCTTCTGGTATCTGATTGATTAGTTTGGACTTGAGATGCATTATGTCTTAATTGAAATAGACCAAAGTTAACTATAAAAACATAAGTAGTGTATTAGACCTGATGTTTATAAGCTTTGAGACTAAAATTAACTTTAAAAGGGTAAGCAAACTTAAGATGTAATATGTTTTAATTCTTCCCAAGTTTTAGATTGATGATAGGTATAATTAAGGTGTGGAATTATTCACTTTATATTTAAGTGAATGATTAGATTATATTTTTTTGTTTCTTAAGAAGATAATTTGTATTTATTTAATGGGATCATAATTAGATGGTCCTAGTAGTTTGGTTAGAATTTAAAGTTATGTTAATAGTGGTTAAGATATAATGATTATTCACCATATTATAGAAATGGGTGATACCCATTGTTTATTTAAAAGGATTTTTTTTAAAAGATTTTTAAAAGAATGTTTTAAGGTTAAAAGTTATACTTAAATTTGATTATGAATTTAAGTTATGGGTTTGGAATTAGTACTAAGACACTAATTGCTCAAGGTTTTATAAGAATTGTGATCATTTCTTACTTAAGAATTGATTTTAAAGAATTCACAAAATAGGTATTAGGTAAGGATTTATTATTTAAAATATTAAAGACTTTCCTAATAATATATTTAATATTTTTGTAGTGTAATATATTTATTCAAGACCTTAAAAATGAATTTTATTTAATTTTATGTATTGTCTTTATTTTTATAAAATTCATCAAATAATTAAGTGTCTTTATATATTTGCTTTATGTTTTATTTGTAAAACTCTAAGTGAGTATTTTTATAAAATAGTAAAGTTATTTTGATACACAAAAATGATTTTTATTTATTTTTAGGGTTTTTGTTTTATTTTATAAAATTTCATGGTGTTAATAATTATTTTACTTTATATTTATTTTAAATAACTAAAATTATATTTTTTTATTAGGTAGATATTATTTTTGTGGTCATTTTTATATATCATATGTATTTTGTTTTAGGATTTGATATAATTAATATGTATTGGAATTATTTTATATAGTTTATTTTATGGGAAAATAATTTAATAATGGCAAGTAGTTGGGTTGTGGCCCAATTGGGTGTAAATAAATTTGGTCCAACGGACTGAGTTCGGCTTGGCCCAATAGGCCGGCCCAGTTCATCCTGGGGTTACACAACCCACTCTAGGGTCCTCTCCTCCTCGCATCTGAGTACACCCCGCACGCCCATGACCTCCTGGGCACCGTCGTGCCGCCGTTTGGCTCCAGCTGCTCCCGCCCTCTCCAGCGCCGGTAAGATGGGGCTTTGGTCCGCCGTGATACGATCTACAACCTCCCTTTGCTCGATTTGTTCCTCCCTGCCTCTCGTGCACACTCGGTTGAAAACCCTAGCCCTGCCCTGGCATGGCGGCTATCGACTCGGGCAGTGTTGTGGCTTGGCTGTGATGTTCTCCGCGTGCTTCTGCTGCTGGTGAGACGGCTCGGCGCGCTGTAGGCGCCTCGGTGCCCACTGTGTCGCCATGTCACTAGCCTCGCCGACGACCTCTCTGCTTCTTCGTCTTGCTGAGCGAGGACCTCCGGGTAAGTGGGTATCTCTCTTCCCTCCTCTTTTACACTATTAATTTTCGGATGTTTCCCCTCTCTGTCGATTACAGTGATCAACTGCTAATATAAGATGTACTCTAGCAGTGGTTTGCGATGTTGTCCTATGAACAGTTAGATGGTGTTGAATTACTAAATTTCCCTAAATGGTTCTGGATTCTTAGTTTATATGTTATGCTTACTGCAAAAATTAGAGTAGTTGGCCCTTTTAGTGAATACAATGACTAAAATTAGAGTAGTTTATATGCTTTCTGCCAAATATCTCAGGGATGGTACTTACATAATCTTTTATGTGGATCTGAGAGTTTTATCTTTTCTAAATATCCTCCTAGATACATGATTGAGATCAGATACTATGATTGACTCATGAGGAAGAAGTTCTTGACCCAGCCTATGATGCAAAGGCTGAGGCACCATTATTTGATTTAGAAGATCAGTTTTTTATTGTTGCCTCCTTTTTGGTCTCAGTGATGATCTAGACATGCCACTTGCATGCTAGTCTGAGAGAATCTTGCCCTCTAATCCTCCTAGATGAAAATCTAATTGAAGGGTAGATGGAGCTGATAGATGTGTATAGTTTCCCTTGTGTTCTCAGATCTATGTACAAGATATATGAACAGATGCTGCATGATCTAATGGTTTCTTCTGGTAATTCTTACCTGCTGTTGGTGAGTAGACAGATAAGCTTGCAAAGAGGCCGCTGATGATCTTGTGGGAGTTTTGGTGTTGCTTCAGATCACCTGCTGTATCTTGTTCTTGTAACCTTCATCTCCTAGCTCCTTTTTGGCTGCTTGCTTGATCTACTCCTCCTTGTCCTAACTATTGGATGGCTTCTTGAAGCAACCATAGTGCAGGGGATGTGGTTGTGATGCATTGGAAAGGTTTTAGTGTTGAAACTAGTGCTCTAGAATTGTGGATATGGACTGGTTATGCTAGCTACGGCTGTGCTCTTTCTATATGTGGTGCTCTCTTGTGGTGTTGACAGCACAGAGATGTGCATGTGTTGTGTAAGCTGCTAGCTTGCTGGACCTTGTCCTGGTGTAGGTTTCAGTGATGAGATCTTTACCATGTTGATCAGCTCAACTGACTTGACCTTATCCTAAGACAAGCTTTATTTTTGGTGTTGTCAAGTGGAATATTAACTCTATGCTAATGATGCTCAAGGCTGAAGCCTAAATTTGATAAGAACAGATCCTATGTGTCCCCTTTACCCCATACTCAATGATGATATTAGCATAGCAACACTATGTCAGACTAAGAGTAGCATTCATCTCAAACAAGTCTCTTTATTTTATTCTTTTTCTTTTGTTTTGTTATCTTTTGTGTTGTTTTGCAGGGACAAAGGAATAAGAAGAAAAGAAGATACCAAAGATGAATTAGGAAATTGAGTTTAGAAATAGTTTAGGGTTTTGCTTTATTCTTTTGTAATTTACCCTTTTATTTATTTTGGTGAGGTGGAAAGCATTGTAATTTTAATATAATTGTAATAAAGGATTTTTTTCATTTCTAAATTGTACTAGTTACTAATTGTTGGACCTCTTATACACTTGTATTCTTAAATATTATGTAATATTTATTGTTTCTGAAATAATAATTCCAAATTATTGTATAATTTAAATGTATTGTGAATGTGATGATATCTATTTGTTTATTCGAGAATTTTACCATTCTAATTCTATTATTAATTCTTTTCAATTTACTTTTGAATTTAAATAAAGTATTTGAATATTTAACTCAAACTGTTTTCCCTCAAACATGAACATTCAGTAGAGGTCATGTCAAAATCCGTCGCACTTGCTCTATTGTTTCCTTTAGAACAAGAGAGACCTCGATCCCTCTACAGCTCTTTTCGTTTTGTGCGAAAATTCCCCGGATTTTCTTATGTATGAATGCAATGCACAACCCTGTTCCTCTTTATTTCTAGGGCCTAATCCTGGTATGTTATAGTGGGGCTCAATCCCATGGTGTCCAAGCAGATGCGTCTCTGTAGTATGTCGAGGAAACTCCCTCGTCCTGGTACGAGCTCGAGGCCTCCCCTGTGTAATACGCAGGGTCATATGAGGGTGCTTCCCCCTTATAGTGCCCGTGGAAGTTGAGAGAGTGCAGCTTGTCATCCATCTCTGCCTTCGTGCGTGACCAAAGTCCCTGAGAAATACTGAACAAAGTGGTTTGGGGTAGAGGGATCTCCCTCCTCCCCCCCCCCCGTCAGTAAACAGCATTCTATAAACCAAGTTCTCAAGAGTAGAGCTAGAGGTGACAAAGTGGTGCGCCTTCATGGCCGCAAGATCAAGCCTCAGAGGAGCCAAAACTGTATCATGTGGATCAACAACAATGTCCAAGGTAGCAGCAATACGAGTAGCAATAATTCCCCCATAAATGGGTCCCTTAGCAGCTAAACGACGAGCAATGAGGGAACCAAGATTATACTTATCCTCACCATAGAGCGCAGCAGCTAAGAAGGCCAATTGATAGTTGGAGATATTACTAGTGTTCTCCCTACCAAGAACACTAGTGGTAAGATAGTAGACAAAATACCTGATGGCTGGAAGTTGAATGTTCTTTATCTTCCCTCGCTGAGCTCTACGGTCATCATCATTGGTTATTCCTCGGTAAAACTCTAGCAAATCAGCGGGTAGAGCTGTAATCTTCTTTGATGATCCAGTTGTACCCAGTCCCAAGGCTTTGCAAAATTGCTTCAAAGTCATGGAATGAGCCCTGCCATAGATTTTGAAAGACACGGTAGGATTGAACAAACTATTAGCAAAGGAGAAACTCTCCACAAATGTTTTAGTAAGCAAAGCATATTGTGCGCTCTCATCCTGCATGAAACTTGTTAGACCATCCCTCTCAATCAAAGCCATGAAATCATTAAGAATCCCAGCAGCTCACAAGAAAGTTTGACAAGGAAAGGTGGAGGGGTGCACATCCCCTTCATCTTCCTCGTCACCAAACCGCGGAGTGATGAGATCCTCATTGTATGAGGGTCTAGAACTAGTGGATGACCTTGGAAGCCTTGCCCTTCTAGGTGCATCACTCTCAAAAATGTCACCAAAAGTGTGGTGGTCCATGACTTCCCTATTCTGAAATTTCAAAACAACCATCAAACCAAGTGATTTCTAAGTTGATAAATGATGAGAAACTACTATAGGAACTTGCTAGAGGACTACACATGCATCAAAACAAAGTTTCTAAGCCAAGAACAAGCATGCAAGCTCAAACAACCTGTCACCTATAGCAGCAAAATACTCAAGATACAATCTACCAATCACAAATCTAATTGGACAAGTGGAGGAGGCACATACCAAGGAGCAAACCCTCCAAAAATCAGCACTTGAGATGGGCTAAACAAGGAGATCGAAAATCGCGAGCAAGAACAGTAAGAACTTGAGATTGATCAAGTTTTCCGGTGTTTTTCAGGAGAGAGAAAGAAGGTGGCTTTGAGGAGGTAGCATGGAGGGGCCCAAGTAGGCCAAACCCCCCTAGGCGCCACCCCTAGGTAGGTCGCGCCTACCCTAGGTGTGGTGGCCTATGGTGGCCCCCTGGGTCACCTCTGGTACCTCTCTGCCCCTTTTTTCAAGGAAATATTTATTTTGAATTTTCTGGGGTTTTTCGGGGAACTTTATTTTTGGCCAATTTTCAGGGTATGAAAATTGATTTTCTCGCAGAAACAGTTTTTTTAGAAGAAGCAAAAGCAAACCAAAAGCCAAACTACAGGAGCTCTAAGAAATTAAAACAAGCAAACAACCAGCAAAACTAAAGCTAAATCAAAGACTAGGAAGGAGAAAGGAAAAAAGAAAGCAAGTATAACCATAGTGGAAACATTATTTTGTTCATTTAAATCCTTTTGTTAACAAGGTTGATCAAGTCTTGTTACCAAAACAATCTTATATGAAACAAAACTTTGCATTCCACAAGGTGATTATGTTACCTCATACTTGATAGCAATTGTCCCAATCATAATAGTTTCAAAATTTTCTTGTGGAATGGGACAATATATTTCTCCAACCTTGATGCCCTCAATATTTTCAATGGAATTCAGGCAATAGCTCTTAACAACCTTCTTGGGGAAATAGACAGTGTGCTCTTTGTCATTAATATTGAATGTTACTTTTCCTTGATTGCAATTGATGACAGCACCTACAGTATTAAGAAAAGGTCTCCCAAGAATAATAGACATATTATCATCTTCAGGCATTTCAAGCACAACAAAATCAGTTAAAACCATGCAATTATGAGCAACTTGAACAGGAACATCCTCACAAATACCAATAGGAATAGTAGTTGACTTATCAGCCATTTTCAAAGAAATATCAGTTGGTATCAACTTTTCTAGCTGGACTCTCTTATAGAGAGAAAAAGCATAACACTAACTCCAGCTCCCAAATCACATAAAGCAGTTCTAACATAATTATTCTTAATGGAGCAAGGAATTGGTATACCTGGATCACCTAGTTTCCTTGGAACCTTACCATTGAAGGAATAATTAGCAAGTAGAGTAAAAATCTACTCATTAGGAATCTTCCTTTTATTAGAGACAATATCCTTCATATACTTTGAATAAGGAGGCAACTTAATAGTATCAGTCAAAGGAATTTGCCATCCACTCACAAAACTTGTTGTAGTGTTCTTCCTCCTTTGACTTGTGTTTCTTACCTAGAAAAGGCATAGGTTTCTGCATCCAAGGTTCTCTCTCTTTACCATGTTTATTAGCAATAAATTATTCCTTAGTGTATCTAGTGTTCTTAGTGTGCTTCTCAGGTTCTTCCCCACCTTCCTCCTTATCAGGAGACTCATTTTTATCATTACCACTCTCAGTTTCAGCATCAGAGACAGATATACTATTAGGATCTACAGCAGGTTCAAGTGGTTCCTCAACTACTCTATGTTTATTTTTCTTCCTCTTACGAGGACTACCACTATCTTCACCTTGTTGAGAATCCTGCTCAATTATTTTAGGGTGTCCTTCAGGATATAAAGGATCTTGAGTAGCTATACCACTCCTAGTTCTAATTCCATAAGCATGTTTATCTCCTGAAGCATTAACTATCATATCCTTTTGCACCTTAGCAAGTTGATCAAGTTGGGTTTGAACCATTTGAAAGTGTTTACAAAGCATTTTAATATCATTAGAAGTTCTTTCCGCAATATCTTTCAACTCATGGATAGCTCTAGAGTTTTCCAATAAATGATTCTGAACTTGTTTATTAAAGTGACCTTGTTTAACAATAAAAATGTCAAGTTCCTCTAAGCATTGATTAGGAGGCTTACCATAAGGAATATCACCATCATCAAAGTGTTGGAGAGAGTGTACCTCAATATTAGATAAGTGGGGAATTGGCTTACATAATTCTTCTATAGGAGGTAGATTCTTCACATCTTCAGCTCTAATACCTTTCTCCTTTAGACACTTCTTAGCTTCCTTCATCACTTCATCATTTAATGCAATAACTCCCCTCTTCTTTGTTGTTGGTGTTGGAACTGGTTCAGGAACAACTGGTTCAGGAGTAATAGGCTCAAGTGTATTCAGCTCAGTTGAAGTCCAATCATCATAATTCTTTCTTATCTTAGGCATTAATTCTTCAGCATCTGTAGGAGTCCTTTTCCTAAAAATACAATCAGCAAAGCTATCTAGGTAGGTCCTAGAATCATCAGTTAGTCCATTATAATAAAGATCAAGAAGCTCATTTTTAGGTAATGGACATCTAGGATGTGCATGAATCAAGGCACATAATCTTTTCCATGACTCAGGGAATTTCTCTTCTTCTCCATGTTTAAAACCAAAAAGTCTCTGCAAAGCAGCATGTCTAGCACTGGGAGGAAAATATTTATGGAAGAAAGAAGCAACCAAGCAATCAGGTCTATCAATGGAACCAGGAGGTAATCTATTAAACCAAGCCCTAGCTTCTCCTTTTAGTGAAAAACGGAAGATCTTAGCAACAAAGTACTTACGCATCTTAAAATCATTAGAGAATAAAGCACTCATAGTAGAAAGATCATTCATATGAGCCACATCACTCTCATTTTCAGTCCCACAAAAAGGTTCTTTCTCAACAATATCTAAATAAGAGAAATCAAGATAGAAATCATAATCTTCATCTTTAATATCTATGGGAGATGTGGAAAACTTAGGATCAGAGGACATCTTAGGCATAATAGTACGTCTAGCAAGGAGACTCTTCATAGCACTAGTACCATGTGTGTTTCGGCACTCTTCAACAAAATCATCAGTCAGCTCAATGTAATCATCATTAATATCATAACTCTCACTAGCCTCAGGTGAGCTAACAGGTGTAACAGTGGCTTCACTAGGAGTTTTGGTATTTCCTAGACTAGTCATAGTAGCATCTATAAAAGGACCTAATGAACCACTCGCATCAAGCACAGTAGAAGTAACATCATGAGCATCAAAAGCAGTTTCAGACTCAGCAGTAGTAGCAGTGTGTGTAGCATGAGTATGTGGTGGTGGTGTGACAAGCTTACTTATAATAGACGGTGAATCAAAAGCAGCAGAGGTGTTTAGGACTGTATCTCTTCTTGTAGTGGATGGTAAAATATGGAACTTTCCATCACGAGACTTCCCCATGATGAAAGGAGTAGCAGTGAACAATAATATATCCAAGTGAACTTACAAATAAAGCTATGCTCCCCGGCAACGGTGCCAGAAAATAGTCTTGATGACCCACAAGTATAGGGGATCGCAACAGTCTTCGCGGGTAGTATTACCCAATTTATTGATTCAACACAAGGGGATCCAAAGAATACTTGCAAGCCTTAACAACTGAGTTGTCAGTTCAGCTGCACCTGGAAATAGTTCTTGCTCACAGAAGTTTATCAGTAGCAACAGTTTGGTAGTAGCAACAGCAAAGCAACAGCAAGCGTGAAACAGTAGCAATAGTAACAGTAACGGTGAACAGTGGGATTCGAGTGCGGTAGGCATAGGGATAGATGGACGAGCGTTACATGGACGAGTCTAAACATGTAACTTCGAGATCTAGGGCATTACAGATAAATAATAACAAGCATCCAAGTACTAAACAATCCTAGGCATGTCTCCAAATATAGTCATACGTGCTCGCAATGAGAACTTGCACAACATCTTCTGTCCAGCCAGCCCGTGGCAGCGGGGCCTCTAGGGAACTACTGGAAATTAAGGTGCTCCTTTTAATAAAGCACCGGAGCAAAGAATTAACACTCCATGAACACATGTGATCCTCACACCACAACTGACATGGTTATACCCTACGGGTACGTAACTTCAGCATACCTAGTCCAGCCCAAGGAAGGCCCACGGCAGACATACGCTGGCCCATGAAGATTTTCGGGTGGCCAAGGCCCATGACGTCTTCGGATCCTTGGAGAGCAAGACTAGAGGAGATAGGAAATTCAAAGGGGTAAAACCCTAGAACTTGTAACCGACTAGGACTACGCCCGGGACCTGCCTAAGTCTATATAAAGGCCAGGAGGGCACGTCCTAGGGCAACTCGACTCATACTTTCGCACACGCATCCATGCCAGATCGAATCTGCGCACCCTGTAACCTTCGGTTCCGCCGTAATCAAAGAGTAGACAAGCAGGAGTAGGGTTTTCCCTCCGGGGGCCAGAACCTGGGTAAATCTCGTGTCCCCTGGTTGCTTGTCTGTTAACCGTGCCACGATCTCCAGCATCCCCATCTTCTCCAAAACCCAAGTCCATAACAATGGGCATTGACGAGATTAAACCTCGTCAATTGGCGCCGGCCGTGGGGATTGGGGCTGCTGATTGTGCGGTCGTGACGGTTCCGACCCGATCGATCTACAACTCCGCAGCGACGGAGAATCACCTCCTCTTCGGCGCTTTCGACTTCACCGCCCACTCGCCGGATACCATGAAGGATTTCGAGCCCGTAGGCGACGGACTCGAAATCTTGTTCGGGAGCTTCTGCTTCCAGGTGGGACAAACTGGCACCCTCCGCCTCCCTGAGCGGGTGCCCGTGCCGTCAATCAGGCCCGCTTCATGGGCTCCACACCCCGTGCTACGCACGTCACCATCAACAGATGAGTTCTACAGCAGCAGCAGCTGCAACTCCGATCTGTGCGATCCACCTTCGGATGAAGGGACCTACGGTTCCGGATCTGAAAGCTGCGGCAGCAGCCAACCAATCTGCAGGCGCTATCTGTGCGCCGCAGTCATCCAAACCGACGAGGAAACGCCTAACCCGCCGCCCAACCCCAACCCGCAGGACAGAAACGGTGAAAACGGTGGAAACGGCGAAAACGGGGAAAACAGTGGCCACCTCATCCAACTTAGCAAAGAAGGATGGGTCGAAGCACGCCGCGCCGTCGCAGGCGAAATAGTCCTACCTCTGGACTCCCCACGTGATCTGCTGAGGGCATACCACTACCTCCTCATCGAGGAGCACAAGAAGCAAGTCAAGATGCAGGAGACGCTCGACAAACGCAAGCAAGCAGCCTCTGAGTCCAGTGCGCGACGAGCTGCGCTCTCCGCCATGGGACCTGGCTCTAGCACAAACGGAAATCAGGGAAACAAGCACCGCTCTCGGGTGGAAAACATGGACCCCAAGGAGCGGCGTGACGTGACCCGAACTCTCCATACATCGTTCATGGATATGGACGCTGACGGCAACATCATCCCGAAGACGCCACAAGCTGCGATCATGGCAGCCACTGCGTATCTCGCGGCTCACCCACCTCCGGAGGGGGGCCCGAAAAGGGCCATGCATAGGTCCGCACTCACCGGACTAGGACTAATTGGAGCTGCGCTCCACGAAGACGCTCCTGCGGAACCGAAGAAGAAAGCTCCGGCCAGGCGCGACCAGAGTCCCACCCCCTCATCCGAAGAGGAAGAGGAGCACGATCTTCCTCGAAGGAAGAAGAGCTCGCACAGCCATAAAAGCGACTACGACGCCAGAGACAAGCTTACACAGCGCAAGATCGATAAAGCACGCGCTAAACGCGCATGCTCGTCTGAATCTGAGATGGATGAAGACGAAGGAGAACTCTGCAGGGCTCGATGCTTCAGCAGATCCGTCCGGCGAACACAGATGCCACGCAACTTCAAGCTTCCTTCGGATACTCCGAAGTTCAACGGCACGCAAGATCCAAAGTCCTGGCTTAGTGACCATCTGTCATCCGTCAAGCTTCACGGAGGCAACAAAGAAACCTCCATGCAATGCCTTCAGCTGCAGCTAACAGGCGCAGCGCGGGTCTGGCTTAGCAGCCTATCATCAGGATCCATCCGAAGCTGGGAGGAGCTCGCTTACAGCTTCATCCGAAACTTCAAAGGCACCAGCAAGAGGCCCGCCTCAATTGAAGAATTGCGAGCCTGCACTCAGAGAACGGGTGAATCTATTCGCTCGTACATACTACGCTGGTCTATAACCAAGAACTCCGCAGCACACATCTCCGAAGAGCGGGCCATCGACGCCTTCAGGGACGGCGTCAAACGCCTATACTTCAAGGAGAAACTTGGACGTGTAAAGCCCAAGACACTCGACCAGCTCATGGAAATCGCCAACAGTTGGGCAGACGGCGAAGATTGCATCCAGCGGGCGCAATCAGATGAAGAGGACGACTACGGCCGAAGACGCGAACGCCGCAGCAAGAGGAGATCGCGCGTCTACGAGGACCGCGACGGACCCGACATGGTCGCAGCCGGCTACGCCGACCGCCGTAATGACAACAGCCGCAACAACGGAGGATACCGCAGCGGAGGATACCGCAGCGGAGGATACCGCAGCGGAGGATACCGCAGCGGAAACTTCCGCGACAACGGACGACCAACGCAGTCGTGGCAACGCCGTGACCGCGAGAACGGACCCTCAGCATTCAATAAACTTTCGGGTCCATGCACCATCCACTTCTACATCGACAAACAAGATGGCAAAAAGAAAGCTAGCCACATGCTCAAGGACTGCCGCGAGTTCCAAAAACTCAGCGAAGGCATGGTGCAGATGAGGCAACAAGCTCCAATCCCTGCGTTCGGAAACACACCTGCGCCAGGTGAAATAACACACAGAGCTCCTCCACCGCCGCCTATTGGAGGCCCAAATCAACCAGTCGCACCAGCGCAAAACAACGCCGGGGTCGCATACCCCCCACCAAAAGGAGCACTCAATATGATACATAAGGGACGCCCCACAAATAGGGTGCAGAAGAAAATCACCCGACAAATCAACTTGGCCGTGGCAACTCCGCCTGCAATCCCTGAGTACCTCAGCGGATCGGAGTCCTGCATCACATTCACTCGCGCGGATCACCCTTGCTAGATCCCTCGCCTAGGTCATGCTGCCCTGGTGCTGGAGGCGCAGCTCGGAGGCTTCGAGATGAGTCGCGTCTTCATGGACGGCGGCAGCGACATCAACCTAATGTTCGCAAGCACTCTAGAAGCTATGCGGATCCCGCAATGCAGCCTGGAACAATCAGACACAACGTTCCACGTCATTGTCCCAGGGAAGGGCATCTTCCCCTGGGCAAAATAGGGCTCGACGTCATCTTCGGGAAGCCAGACAACTTTCGGCAGGAGCGCCTAGAATTCGAAGTGGTGGACTGGCCGTCGCAATACCACGCCATCCTGGGACGTGTAGCATTCGCAAGGTTCCTGGCCGTCCCACACTACGCATACCTACTACTCAAGATGCTAGGACCAAGGGGCGTCATCACAGTCCACGGGAGCTTCACCCGATCGGACCAATGCGACAGGGATTTCAACAAAATCTCCCAGTCCTTCGGCATGCAAGACGAGCTCGTAAGGCTCCGCGAGGTGACGGACAATGGGCTACCCCCAGTCACAAGGCAGAACACACCCGACATGTCCTTCGACTCCACCGTCAACACCAAGAAAGTGCAGGTCCATCCGACAGACGCCTCCAAGACGGCGCTGATCGCCAACGACCTCAGCACCGCATAGGAAGGCGCGCTCGTCAAATTCCTCCGTGAGCGCTGGGAAATATTCGCCTGGTGTCCTGCGGACATGCCAGGAGTTCCCAGGGAATTCACCGAGCACGCACTCAATGTCTTCCCAGACACCAAGCCAGTCAAGCAGTCTATCCGAAGACTGTCGGAGCCACGAGCCGAAGCTATCGGCAAGGAGATCAACAGATTACTCGCAGCAGACTTCATCCGGGAAATCAAGGAAAGCGAGTGGCTGGCAAATACGGTGATGGTCCCGAAGAAGGACACGGACATCCTGCGGATGTGCGTGGACTTCACATCACTAAATAAACACTGCCCAAAGGACCACTTCCCTCTACCTCGGATCGACCAGATCATCGATTCGACTACAGGTTGTGAGAAGCTCTCCTTCCTCGACGCCTACTCAGGCTATAACCAGATTCGACTCAAGGTCGAAGATCAAGAGAAAATGGCGTTCATCACACCGTTCGGAGTATTCTGCTACAACACAATGCCCTTCGGGCTAAAGAACGCGGGTGCCACGTACCAGCGATGCATGCAGGCCTGCCTCAAGGACCAGATCGGTCACAACGTCCAAGTCTATGTCGACGACATAGTCATAAAAACCAAGGAGGCAAGAACACTTATCGACGATCTCCACGAGACGTTCGACAACCTTGATCGCTACAGGATCAAGCTCAATCCAGAAAAGTGCGCCTTCGGCGTCCCCTCGGGTCAGCTGCTCGGGTACTTCATCTCTCAACTAGGGATCGAAGCGAACCCGAAGAAAATCAAAGCTATCATGACAATGGAGAAGCCGAAAAACCTCAAGGGCGTTCAGCAGCTCGCAGGGCGAGTAGCGGCACTAAGCAGGTTCATCAGCCGCATGGGCGAGAAGGCCCTACCATTTTACCAGCTGCTGCGCAAGGCAGACAAGTTCGAGTGGACACCAGAAGCCAACGACGCATTCGAAAGCCTCAAGCGGCTCCTCTCCACCTCGCCCGTTTTGGTCACGCCAAAAGAGCACGAGCCCCTGTTGCTGTACATAGCAGCCACACACCAGGTGGTCAGCACAGTACTCGTGGTCGAACGACCCGAAGAAGGCAAGACCCACGGGGTACAACGCCCAATTTACTACCTCAGCGAGGTTCTCACTCCAACAAAACAGCGGTACCCGCACTACCAGAAGCTGGCCTACGGCGTGTTCATGACGGCTCGACGACTGAGCCACTACTTCTAGGAGCATCAGGTGATGGTCGTCAACGAGGCACCCCTAAACAGCATCCTGAATAACCCAGAGGCCACAAGACGCGTGGCCCTGTGGGGCATTGAACTATCACCCCTGGACATCATCTACGAGAAGCGACACGCAATCAAATCTCAAGTCCTCCCAGACTTCCTGGTACACTGGATGGAGCTGCAGCTGCCTGACACCCCAGATATGTCACAGTCCTGGACAATGCATTTCGACGGCTCCAAGCGCGAAGCAGGAGCAGGGGCAGGAGTCATACTGACCTCCCCGCAAGGTGACAAAATGAAGTACATTCTTCAGATGAAATTCAGAGCCTCCAACAACGAGGCCGAATACGAAGCCCTCATCCATGGCATGAAGATGGCAAAAATATGTGGCGCAACGCGCCTGGTCATCTACGGTGACTCCAACCTTGTCGTACAGCAGACGATGAATGAGTGCGACGCACACGCCGAAAACATGATCATGTACCGCGCGCTATACAACGCACTCGAAGGAGAATTCGACGGCTGCGAACTTCGGCACGTTGGAAGAGAGAGCAACGAGGAGGCCGATAGACTCGCCAACATCGGCTCCACTTGTGCAAAGGTACCACCAGGTGTGTTCCTCGAACAGATCTGCGTGCCATCCATCAAGCGGAAATTCCCCAAGGGATCACCCGAAGAAGCAGAACACTCGGGGGCTACGCTACCCGAAGGTCATGAAGGACCCGAAAAGTTGGATACTGAAGTTGCCATGGTCAACCTGATGCAAGTCATGGCAGTCGAAGAAACTTGGACACGTCCATACCTCCAGTTCCTGATAAACGGAGAATTGCCAGACAGCCCGACAGATGCCCGACGCGTATCTCGTCGGTCAAAAGCCTTCACCATCATCAACGGCGAGTTGTACAAACGCAGCATTACGGGCGTACTACAACGGTGCGTCACCATCAACGACGGCAAGGCCATACTCCAAGATATCCACGAGGGCATCTGCGGCCACCACGCAGGTAGCCGCTCCCTCGTCGCCAAAGCTCTGCGAGCAGGATTCTACTGGCCAACGGCCATGAGCGACGCGAAAGACATCGTCCGAAGATGCAACGGGTGCTAACGGTTCGCCGACAAACTGCACGCACCTGGGTCCAAACTTCGACCCATACCCATAGCCTGGCCTTTTGCCCAATGGGGCCTTGACATGATCGGCAAACTGCCAAAATCCTCGAAGGGAGGACACGTCTTCCTCCTGGTCGCAGTCGATAAATTCACCAAGTGGATCGAAGCCATGCCAGTCACCAACCAGAAGGGCAAAACCGCCGTCAAGTTCTTCCAATCCATTGTCTACAGGTTCGGCGTATCGCACAGCATCATCACCGACAACAGATCGAACTTCATCTCCGAAGAATTCCAGGACTTCTGCGAAGGCCTCGGGATCAATATCACGTATGCCTCAGTGGCACACCCGCAAACAAACGGGCAAGTGGAAAAGGCCAATGGCCTAATCGGCGTCGGCATCAAGAAGCGCCTCATGAGCTCACTCGAGCACAAAGCTGGAAACTGGACGAAAGAGCTACCGTCTGTCCTGTGGAGCTTACGGACTACACCAAACAGCTCCACCGGCTACACACCGTTCTTCATGGTACACGGAGCTGAGGCAGTGCTACCAGCCGAAGTACGCCATCAGGCTCCACGAGTCGTCACGTACAGCGAAGCCGAATCCACGGCTGCACTCGAAGACGCCGTCGACACACTCGATGAAGCGCGGGATATAGCAGCCGCTCGATCAGCGGTGTACCAGCAGAGTCTCCGCAACTATCACAGCCGCCGGCTGCGCCCAAGGTCCTTCGTCGAAGGAGACCTCGTCTTGCGACTCAAGCAAAAGCGACCGAACAAACTCGATTCACCATGGGAAGGACCCTACGCCATCACCGAGGTCATCCCAGGTGGCGCCTATCGCCTCAAGCACGTGGAGTCTGAAGTCGCATACTCCAACCCGTGGAACGTCTCGCACCTGCGACGATTCTACCTGTAGCAACCTACCCCCCTTTTTACTTTCAATAAGGCTTTCAGCCAAGGCTATTCAGCCGAACCATATACCTCCTCCATTACGATATAAATAAAGCTAAGTACCTCGCCCCCAACCCTCGGTTGACTATTTTCTGCAACTTTACTACATGCTACATACGCACTCGGGGGCTCCCCCCACCTCACGATTTCATCGACTGAGGACAAAACGTGTACACCTGAGTAGCTGACTACGTCAGGCAAACGAAAAGGGCACATACTAAATCAAAGCACTGCGTGCTCGCAAACAAGCAAACCTTTACAACAAAGGGCACATACACGCCCAGCCGCAATATACAAATTTTACATCTATCTGTTTATTTTCAGGTCCTACCTATTCTGAAGAATAACCTGAGCACGCTGCTCAAACAAACCTACAATCTGTTCAGCATACTGCCTTACAGCCGCGTAATGCGGACGCATATTCCACTCGCCACCATCTGGTCGAGGAGGT